>VDFB02281492.1:481117097-481448555 GCA_007258455.2 Sequoia sempervirens
GCAGTTTTAGTTTCCCAAATTTGCACCTGAAAATCTTCTGAGTTAGATTTGAAGCACTTAGAGCTCCCGGATCGGCCCTGAAACTTTCCAAAATTAGTGTAGAAAATTTTGAGTGCGTTATTGACTTTGAGAACTTTTCAACGGTTCAAACGGTTCGCGAATCGGAGTCCCGGATCAAAAGTTATGGCCCCGGGAAGTTGGTGCACTTTCTAGAAGATACAATTGTAAATGCTCTTTTGAAATTTGAACTTCATGTTGTAAATTTTCGGTGCCAAACCGCCTAAACTCAAATTTGAATGTTGTTTTGGCTCCAAACTAATGAGGAGCTCTATTTATGGGCGGGTTTCTAATTTTTGGGTAACTTTTTGGGGACAAGCTCGCATATTGCGAAAGGGTTATTCTGTAGCTTTCTGTAACTTGCATGTGTTGTAGAACTTTTGGATTTGAGATCCTCTGCATGTAAGAAGCTCCATTTTCTGAATAATAAAATTATTCTCTTGTTTGTGGGTTATTTTTTGTGTCTCGGGTTGTGCCCTCATCATCACATTTGCACCCACACTCATGCCTTCGAATGATAAAACAATTGCTCTTATATATCCAAAACAAGAAATTCCATCACTATAAGTCAGCCACAAAAAGATAATAAAATAATTACAAATAGTCAGCCCAAAAAAATAAAGATTATTCATGTGAATCAACCAAGGTCGGACATAACATAGTGAGGACCGAAAACAACATCTCCAACATGAAAACACTTCAATTAATTTATTTTCAAAGATCCACAACACACTTCAACACCCTGTCGGCCAAGAACATGAAAAACATGAACACACAAGAGAAAATATCGGATCACGAGCACAATGATCAATGCAGACATGCCACAAAGATAGAGAATGAAATAGAAACATCCACAAGCATCATGAAACACCAAAGAAGCATCTGCAACAACTAAACTTACTAAAATCACAGAATCTTCAATCAAGAACACTAATTGAAGCGACAAAAGAACTTTCAAAATAAGAATCACCATAACTCGTTCAACTCTTCATGCAGATCTTTGAAATTCAACGTGGATAAACTAGACATACTCAACAAGAAGCACTTTAGTTCACAACCTCAGAACGAAAACGTACTAAACACACCGAGAGAAAAAAACGTCACTTCACCACTAACAACCTATAGCACTTCTTATTACAATTTTCCCAATATCCTCGACATATACAACTTCTAATGCAACAATGCTAATAGTGTTGACATCAATGAAAACCACATATCAGAAACACAACCACAACATCCAACACAATTAAGTTTTTGGCAAATATTAACTATACAACAATGATGGAAACAACTTCCATGGTGAATATCACCATTGAAAAGATCTATGTATATTGAGTTCAATTATGAATGATAAACCTTCTTATAACACAACCAATGTTTTGTATTATTCTTACTATATGAAATTTTTATATAGCTATGGATCATTTTGTAATAACAATATCCTATAAGAATTTGGTCACATTTTACCACAATAGGGGGAGAAGACATACCTAAACCCTACCAGACTAATTTTTTATTAACAATTATTTTTTCATATACTATTATTCTCTTATTTGTATGTTAGTCTAATATTGTGTAGATCTTGAAGTTGTCCAATATGTCATAGAGGAGTTACATTATTCCTAGATTCATAACATAACATTTGTACAATTATCTCAAACTCTATTTTTTTCTCCAAATACTTTGTCACATTTCTTATCTCCCCCATAGTCATCTAATGCCTAACATCACAATAGTTGCTAGTTTATGAATCATCATTCGCTACTCAGTGATTGCATTTATTAACATGCAACTAAGTGCCACTATTAATACAAAAACCCATCCTCAATAACTAAGTAATTTAAAAAGAAAACATAAAACAAAACCACATAGTACGGGGGTTTCTCACCACATTCATTTCAACTTTTTTATATTAATGGAAGGGCTACTAGGCAAAGACCATCTATGAATGAGTGAGTTGTTTTCTTCCAATCCATAATTGATCTATTTTATATAAATTAGATTATGTATTTCCAATGACCATTTCATTCAAAATAAAATTATAGACCTAGATTGCTTCTAATTTACCAAATTACAAGACCACTTCCTTTTGATCTTCCTTTTGATTTGAAGTATCAATATATTCATGCATAGAGCTAAATGCAAGCCATGAAAAGATCTCCATATTTTTTATTTTAAAATAAACATTAATGAAGCCCAACTTAAATAAACATTAATGGAGCCCAACTTGTTGATGAGAGACACTGGTGTTTACTCCCATTTTGTGGCTGCTCTATTTTCTCCCATTCTACAATAGTTTCATTTTTCCCATTAATGTTCATTGAAAATAGTGTTCATAAATAATTATTTTTCCCATTGTCTATGCTTTGCTAGATAAAAAAAATTGTATATTTGTCTTTGCGAATTTAAATAAATAGAGTTTTATTATGATGGCTATGGTTAAAATAATATAAATTCAAATGCTACATAAAACTCCATGTTTTGCACAGAAACATTTTCTTGTTCCTATTTTTTTAGACATAAAACTATATTCATTGTGGGTTTCTATCACAAATTATAACTACTTAATTGATTTGCTTCCAATTAATTTTTTTGGTAGATATTAACTATATGACACACAGTGAATAAATTTTCATAGTGAGCATTGTCAATTATGTACATTAGGTTCAGTTATGAATTATAGGTCTTCTTGCAACACAACCAAAGTTCTATGTTGATCTTATATTTAGAATCCTTATACACCTATGGAGCGTTCCTTATAATAATATCCTACAAGGAATTGGTCTTATTTGACCACATTAGGGGGAAAAGGACATTTACAAAATCTATTAGAATAAGTTTTTATTGACAATATTTTTCACTTCTTTTTTTTTCCATATCAATCTAAAATTGTGTAGATTTAGATTGGTCTTATTTGACCACATTAGGGGGAAAAGGACATTTACAAAATCTATTAGAATAAGTTTTTATTGACAATATTTTTCACTTACTTTTTTTTTTAATTTCAATATCAATCTAAAATTGTGTAGATTTAGAAGTGGTCTAATATAGCATAGAGGAGTTGCATATTTATGGAATCACAACATCACATCTGTATAGTTGTCTCTAACTCTATTATCTTTTCATCTTCTTACTATGTATGATTGAATTGTGTAATTAAGCAAATTTTTATGCATATATTATGGAAATATCATATGATTGTATATTCAACTTGTATTTTCCTTTCTAGAAACTTCCAAAGTGAAAAAAATCCTCGTCATTGAGCTTGATTATATTCTAAGAAGGAAATTAATTGATTAGTTTATGAGTTTGTTTTAAAGGTTTTAAAATTTGATACATTTGTCTTTGCATTTTTTGGGACATTGTTTACAAACTATAGAGGATGAATGATGAGAATTATAATCTCTCTTACCTCAATGAAATATTAGAGGACATCATGTGGATTTTATGTATTTACATTAATTTGATTTGGTCTTGTAAATTTATATCTCATTATAAATATGGATGATTAAAATACAAAAGTAATATAATACTTAGAATTCTGTTCAAACTAATGTAGATGGAAAAATTAAAATGGTAGCTATTGACAATGATCCTCCTAGATAATTGGTAGTGCATTCAATGTATGTTGTAGATTGCATTCCATGTTAGTCATTTAGATCATGCATAATTAATGATTTATAAAATTCAAGAGGCAAAAATATCTTATTGATATTTGAATTTATTTTTTACTCTAATAACTATAATAAATCAAGTATTCCCCTCTATTCTATAGATAAGTAGAAGGTTAGTTGACTTAAGGAGTGCAATACAACACTTGTTGTTGGAGAAGAATCCATTCATATAGATCTAGTTTATCATCATTAGAGTATGGAATTATAGGAAAGGTGCATCTTATTGGGAAAAAAATTGTTTAAATTGTACCATTTTCAATTAATTCCTAACCCAATACCTGATATAACATGGATGAATTCATTTTGTTAACGAGCGTGATTGGTATTTTTTTAGGATTGGGATGGCTCAATTTTCTCTAAGGAGACTGCTACTCCTCATTTAATTCTTGAAATAAAAGATGTAAATCTTGTAGGTAGTGTTTCCATTAAATATCAACAAATATTTTTAGATTATTGTTTAAAAACCTAAGATGATTATAACTAATCTCACATTCTCACATAGTTTATTTACATAGTGATTTATCCACTTAATTATTGGCTCATTATGTGATGTAACATGGACTCATTAATTTTATTACATGTATTATTGGTCTTCTTTGTAGGATGAGGATGTATCAATTATCTCTAAGGAGATGGCTACTCCTAATGTGGTTCTCAAGATGTAAGATGTCAATTCCATAGGTAGTGTTTCTATTGAATATCAATAACATTTTTTTATTATTTAAGATCTTGGGATTATTATAACTAATCTAACATTTTCATGAAGTTTCTTGAAAAGTAGAAAATTGTCAACCCCCATCTAGATAAAACTTCCTTGAATTATTATTTTCTCCCCACATGCAAAACACACTTCAAAGAGAGGGCAACTATTTTGGTCTTTGTCCAATTATACAAACATCAAAAGAATACCCATGAGAGACCTCTAGTCCCATGGAGGAAACTTGACTGTGTTGTGAGTGTTAATAGGAAGACAAGACCCAAGGAAGTCATGTAGAGGAAGATTGAGTAGTGGCTAGTAGAACACTTCCTAAAGAACCAAAAATTTATTCTTCTATTTTATTATTGATTAGTTTATCAAATTGATTCACTTAAGTTTGTAGCCTAATCCCCTTGAAGGTTATTATCTTATCAACCCTTGTTCTTGTTAAATTTCTATTGTACATACTTTCTTTGTTACCTTGGTCACAATCAAGATTTTAGTTGGAGTTCCATTTGTCATCTTAATATTTCATTGCAAGGTTCCTTTGAATCATAGTTTTAATTTGAAGCACTTAGAAAAGAAATGAGCTAGCAATATTATGTTGTGTCTCTTGAAGTCAAGCATAATACTTGCTAGTTTATGTGATGTGGAATTTTCCTTGCACTAAGTTGATATCCTCTAATTGGTCTATTAATATTATGTTGTGTCTCTTGAAATCAAGCATAATACTTGCTAGTTTATGTGATGTGGCATTTTCCTTGCACTAAGTTGATATCCTCTAATTGGTCTATTAATTCTTATACATATGCATCAAGGAGTAGGTTCAAATGGTTTTATCAATTTGTGATAGTTGGTGATACCCTATTATATCACATAGTTTCTTCACATCGCAATTTGGGGGTGTGGACTCCACTCTCATATGTACAATGTATTATTGATTTGTTCATTTTTGGAAAGTGTGTTGTTGGTGGACATGTGACAAGTTCCTATTGCATCACATGTTCACATACATCATGCTTTTCACTTAAATTATTTTATTAAAATAGTGATCTAGTGATATCTTACATGTGTCCTTGGTTAGATGATTATGCATGCTAGTTCCTATGGTCTTGCACTAAGTTGATAGTTTAGAATTAGCATGTAGATGCTTCTATGTGTGCTTTATAGAATAAGTTTTGAAATTCTTTCAACTTGGAATAAATAGCAATATTTGATTACATCATGCATCTCCTTCACATCATAGTTTTGAATGTGGATGAAAGTTTCAAATGTGTGATGCATGATTGGTTATATCTATCCCAAGGAAATGCAAACATAGTTTATAGTTGGCAACATTTTATGGCATCACATGACTCCTTCACATCATAGTTTCGAGTGAGGGTCCCACCTTCACTCTTGAGATGTACAATGGGTTTTTCTCTTGCAAGAGGTATTAATAATGTTGTTTCTTATTTTGTGATAATTGTATTCAATGGTAGCTTTGCATCACTATTTTGACTATGGGTCCCACTTCGATATGCACAATGTGAGGGAATAAAAGGTGAAATATTTTTTTGTATTGTGTCTTGATTATCAATACATGTGATGTGATGTGATATTACTGGACCACATGCTAGCCACCCCAACACATATAATGCTCCTATTATTCAAGTATGTAGCATGTCTCCCTAGTGGCACCAAATGTAAATCCTAAAGCCAAATTTGATGCTTATCATGCCTTTTCAATTGATAGGGATCTTTGTATCATAATTTTTTAAAATAATGTACTTCGTCTAATGTAATGATGCATGAGAACTATTATTTAAATACAACTAGAATTCAATACAAATTTAAAGGAGCTAATATTTATGTCATTATTATTTTAAAAAGAGGTACATAATATGTCACTAAAGGAGCATTTTAACATGCTACACAACTCTTACATAACTAGATCACCTTTTATGAGCCAATGAGGTCGTATAACTTCCTAATTAGATTTTACCTACCTAGATGCATTAGTTCATCATATGGACACATATTAACATGCAATGTAACTAGTGGAGGAGATAAATGGCTCATGAAACCATTAATTTAGCATAGTATTAATAAATTATATTTCAATGGATCTTTCATGATTTTCCTTGGTAATTGGTGTGGGAGGTTAGCCATTTTATGGTGTTTCATCTTGTGGAAAATGTCAACCATATGTGAGGACTATCTCTATAATATCTCTATATAAGGGATACAATTTCTTATTTGATAAGACGGTAAAAGGGGAAATAAGAGAGCATACCAAAGGATAAAATTCACCTAGCAAAAGCTTACAATTTTAGTTTCTAGCTCTGGGTAAAATATTATGATATTTTAATGAATGATTTGGGTTTATCCCAAAGTTGTAACAAACACTTATAAAATTAAAAAGTGAATGATTGAAGGAAGAATCAACCTTGATTGAGTGTCTCCTTGTGTATGGTGTATATTTATAGATGTGTTGTTGATTGATTGGATAGCCAAATGACTATAAAATCCTTACAAATATTTTATGAAGTATCTTTTAGGATAATAAAGAAAGTGTATGGGTATGTTTATGGATTACTAATTAAACCCATTTAATATTCTAAAAATATCTATTATATTTTTTAATGTATTTGTAGAACCTAGTTTACCTTTGCATTTTGGAAGATATTGTCTTTTGTCACACCCCGTCCAGTTGTTACTAAGTTACTTTTACCTTCACGAGTAAATAGGATGATAAATGCAATCATGATTTTGATATGTTTGATAAACGAATGGAATACTAAAATAGGTATTAAGTTATTATTGCTTTGAAGGAGTAATCATGTTTATATTGATGAAGTACAATGAAATAATATGTATTACAATATGAATATTCTAATGTTTTATAATGAAAGTGGATTTCATGTGAACATCTAACTACCATTGCAAATATGCCAAGTTAGATGCAGGTACAGGTTTACGCCTCTGAAAGGGAGGGGAAGTATCACTCAGGAGAAGTGTTTGGTCAAGTAACCTTTGGTGAAGCCTAATTGAGCTTTCCCACACTCACTTCTAAGTATAGTTGAGTCAAGTCATAGTCTTGGGATATTGGTAAGTCATCCTTTAGACATGTGTTTGAATTAGACAGGATCATGATTTACATTAGGAGCATTCTTGGATTGAATTATGTGATTCAATCTTTGAGTCTTTGGGATTTATGAATAGTTATCTTACGTTGATTCATATGTACATTAAAACGTATATATGGGTATATATATAATGATCCGTGCATGAGGGCATCAACATGTGCACATATATGTAAGTAGAAATACTTATGAGCATACATGCACAGTGAATCGATTATATATATATATATACACACTTATTGAAGATACATGTCAATGAGTATATGAACATATTTAAGTTGATATGTAATAGTAACATGATATGTGTATGAATAAACATATATGCATATATACATATATACACACATGTTGATATACACGTATGTGTGATGTGATGGAGTACCCATATGAGTAGACGATATATGTATAAATGTGTATATGTGTATATAGATATATACATATGGTATTGTTAATGGTTTAATGATAACATGGATATATGCATTTGTATATCGAATGGTTTATTTGATGAACCTATTTGTCAACGAGTATATACTCTTCTTTGTTTATCAATTGAATGAGAATGATATACACTATGAGCAATAGAGGAAGTATGAGTTTGGTAAACTTATGAATTGATGAGGATATATATATATATACATGATACACTGTATATATATATATGTATATGTATTATATAGTATATAATATTAGGAATGGGTAACGTGGTTTCATATTAGTGAAAGGCTCAAATATAAGTGTTGTTAATAAAGGTTTTGTGGCCTATTCAAAGACAAAACATAAGCTTAACACTTGAGTGAGTGTGATACCCTACGTGGAAAATGGTAAAGACTAATACTACCCAACTATAGTGCTTAAATGGAAGAGCTCAGCTTAATAAAGTGACCAATGAATGGAGTTTGGAAGCCCACGTATTAAGCCAATCTAAATGTAAGTAAAATTTGCACATGATTACTAGGGAGCGAGTGTTTAAAATCCAACACATAAAAAATGACAACGCATAGGTAAATACATTACATGATCACATATCAAGTAACTACAAAATGAAACATGAGTAATTAGTGTTAACCGATGTGCAGGAAAGGATTGACATTGCTTAGTATTAAAGGTTGATTCATAGAATATATTCCACAGTCGATCAAATGAGAAATACAATGCAAAATGTAATAGTGCATTAGTAAGTATTAAGCCACATTTATCATTATGAGTAATGATCGATGAGAATGCATAAGTATAAAGAATGTTGTGTAAAGTTTAGTAAACACCATAATTAAATACAGTGCTTATTATGCAACGTACTAAGTCAACATTTAAACAATGATATAAATGAAAGAGGTCGAACCATTGTAAGGTGTTTATTGTCATGCCTTGATCAAGTCGATTGAGTAAGATGTAGACATATAATGATTGACTGATTCCTCTGTATAAACCATAGGCTTGCATATAGGGAATGTGTGGAATACTTGGCGCCATTTTACAAATTTTGTGTTTCCTTAAGAAGTCTTTCAAGTATGGAAGTTGATTTTCTAAATGAAGCATGTGCTTTATGAATTAGTCAAATTGTTGTTGGCAAGCATAGAGTTGAATTGCTATATAGCTTTGATGAGTAATTTGACAGAAATTTGCGACCTTTTTACTAATGAGTTGAGTTGATTGTATATGGCTGAGAAGTGGCATATTAGAAGGATCCTTGTTTGTAGCCTTTAGAAGCTAGTTTTTGGGTATAAATATGAGACATACTCATCTCATTTGGGATACACTTTCTTATGCATCATTACACTGCTCCATTCTACTATATTTTCATTGTGAGATTTCTTATTTTGTTGAGAGTCACTATGAGGAGTTTTAGTGAGAGAAATATATAGGGGTTTGTTGCTAAGTTGATTTTAAGAGAAGTCCAAGCTTGTGATCCAAAGAGTTGATTGGAATAAGCAATTAGCAAGCATGAGATTCTATTCTCTTCATGTTTTATCTTTTATTGAAAGATTGTTTGTCTTGAATGTTTAAATTGGAAATTACATTAGTTGCTTGAAATAGAGTAATGATCTATTTACTAGTTTGGAAAGGAGAAGAATCATGAATGTTATGATTTCCTTATGAGTGTTTTACTTACTCCATAGTAAGGAGTGATTGTTTATCATTAGTATTATATACTAGATTTGATGAAATTATGATTAACTTAAGGGAGTGTTTTAATACTCCTATATTCCCTATATGGGAACTCAGATGATGTTTCTATACATAGATAGTTTACACTACAAGTATAATGTGAAATGTATCAATGTCATGAAGTGACTTGACACTATTAGCTTATAATGTTAGGAAACTTTACAAATGTCAAGGTTTAGCAATACATCAACATCATGATAAGATATGATAAGATGAGACATCATATTGCTAATTTATACTAAAATGATCTCTTGATCATTACTTTACTATTGAATGAAACCCTAGGTTGAGAGTAACCTATGTGGGTCTAGAAGTATATTTGATTTATGATTGAAACCCTAGGATAAGAACTATCTACTAGGATTGGGATATTTACTTGATTACTCATTGGAACCAATAGTTTGAGAATAAGCCACTTGGATGGGTTATGTAGTTGAGCTTTGTTTGAAGCACATAGGTTTAGATTAACCTATACAATCAAATTGATTGTTGACTATAGATTATATTTGGGATTAGGGTATACCAAGGTTGAGACTCACCTATGCAGTTAAGTAGATCACTTTAGTTTATGAAATACTATTTGTTTGGAGATATAGGTGGGATTACTTATTGGATTAGAGTTGTTACCAATTTGGTTGCTTTATACTCTTGATGTGAATTCATATTGTTGACAAGATTCTACTTGTTGAATAACCCCAATTATTAAGGAGGTTACACTCTCGAATAGAATCATTTACTGATATGATTACTCTTCGAATGAACCCAATTATTAATGAGATTATACTCTTAATGTGAATCACTTATTGTCGTGATATGTTCCTGAATGGATTTAGTTATTTATGAATATTTATTCTATGATAAGATGAATCTTATGTAGCTATACTCTAGATTATAAAGTTATTCTTGGAGCTAGGTCATCCATTGAAGGGAATAGCTTGTTAAGTTGTTATTGCAAAGTTAATGTGTAGACTAGAAAATCTTGTATGTTATACCTAGGGATTAGAATATCCATTGAAGGGGGGGTAACTTATGCTTACACTTTATTGGTAGAGATACCATTGTGTTTTGGGAAAAGGGGAATAGTTTATTCCTGAGGTTAATGATTACCTATGGGAGGAAATTACCTAAGCATAGTATATGAATGGTTATAATTCAAACTGAGCTATGGTAGTGTATGTGAAAAGGATGACTATCACTCGAAGTAATAGGTGAGAATACTTTGGCCAAAGTAGTGTAATTTTCCATTGATTGCACTGTCAGTTCACTATGTTTCTTTTATGAATGCTAGTTTAGGATTGTAGTGGATACAAATTCCAGATATGAATGACACAACACTAAGCCCGGATAGGCTATTGTTATGAGGTTACCATACCAAACCCTTCATTGAAGGGAAGGGTCATCTTACCATAAGTGGTAGATGTGTGGGGGCCCATAGTTAGTCCGTGGTTGGTAGTGAAGCACTTGAGTGATGCTTCTCCTCATTAGTTGGTGGCCAAGGATTGAGGATGTTATGCCAGTGTCAGGGACAACTAGAGTGTATGCACCAGAGATTGAAGACATCTAGAATGTATGCACCAATGTAGCGACATCAGGACCAGTTTGTATATCTACTGGTAAATGAAGCTCATAAGAGCTATGAATCTTGTACCAATTTATGTGGAAGGTTGTAATCATGAAGGATAAAATTGAGTTTATTCAATATGAAATCTATGTTATGGAAAGATTTGTGAGATTACAATGAAATGCAATGGAAGTTTGGAAAAGTGTTTAATTCAAATGTGCATGTAATTTACATTATGGAAAAGAAAAAATTTTATTGCTATGATATGACATCATGGATCATTCACTTGAGGTGAAAACTTTGAAATTTTACTAAACAGTACACTGGGGTTGTTACATCTTTTGTGATATCATCATTAAATTATCGCCATTAGTTTTAATTATTACACTTTTTATATGAATTTAATGACTCTATTACCAAAATGGATACATGCACTAATCAATTATTGGATCCACCTCTCCATCATCCCAACACACTCATAAAAAAACTTAATTACTACCTTTTTAGTTTCATTTGATATGGTGTGTTCTCACTACCATGTCTAAATGTGCTTAATAGCATAAGGGGTTATATTAAAACACATTCAAATAAATTCATGTGGAATATTATCTTATTTAATTAGGATTTTGACCTTGAATATTATAAATCATCATATAGATATTGTCGGGTCCTAAAACCCCTACTCCACTTCCTAGAACAAAATCTCACTTTCAAGGCTAGGGTTGTCATGAAAATGATTTTTTTTCATTCATAGACCATGAAGGGTTAAATTTTGACTCTATGAGAGTGGGTTTTCTCTCCTATTATTTGAGCACAACTATTACTCAAGAGCGTTTGAGTAGATAAAATAGAAAATTAAAAATAAGGATAGTTAGACCCAAATTATTCATTCAACTCCAATTATTGTCATTGAGTTGAGAGAATGTATCTATCTTAATACCTCAATATATATGATTTGGACACCATTGCACAAAGTGCAAGGTGGGGGGCAAGAAACATGACTCATAGAGTGTGGGTAAATGCAAGCTAATGGGTCCAATTTTATTGGAAGTGTTAGGCTTGAAAAAATCCTAACAAGAATGGGTATCTATTTCGTAAAAAATAGGTACTCAATTAAATAAGATTGAGCCCTCAAACCTAAATCTATGCCTCTATGAAACATTTACCCATTTTAAAGTGGTTATGTATGTTTCTATTTACATTATATTCTTGCCCATTTATATAATGGGTATGCATTTTGGAGCGAGTATGCATTTCATAAAATTTGAAATTTGAAACCCATAATTTTTCTTTTGTTTTGGGCTTGCTCAGCCTTGTACCTACAAGTACAATGCCATCAACTTGAAATGTTAGGTATTAGTATTTTTTAATAACTTTTAGCTTTTAAAGTTAAAAATATTATAAGTCGTCAATATAGACATCATTATTTACATAATGAAAAAATCATTTTATGATTAGTTTAGCTCAAATTATGTTTTCTATGCATGAGAGGTTTTCAAAAATAGAAATTAGGGCCAATTAAAAATTAATTTAAAATATTTGGAAAAAATTATTAAAAAATATCCTCATCAAACTTCACTATGATACACATCTTTCCACAAAAGGAATTAGAAAATACTTTTATTTAGGTCAAATTATGCTTATTGTACACGTGCATGTTATGGCCCTCAAAAAGTGACTTTAAAAAAGTGATTTTTGTATATCCTATACGAAATTAACTTGTATCATTTGGGTATTCAAATAAATTAAATATTTGAAAACTATACTCAAAATGCTACATTTCATATTGCTATACTTTCTTAAGATTTTATGTTTAAGTGCTTCAAATTTTTATCCCAACTATGAGAAACTTTGATTTTCAAGAAAAATACTTCCATTTTTTTGTCAAAAAGTGGACTCAACTTATTTCACTTACCTATGTACTAGATATGAATTTCATGTTTATTATAGAATCATGAATTACCTAAATGTTGGGACTAAACTAGAATTACCAATTTAATGATTTATTCTTTTAGTTATTTGATTGAATCAATATATTCTAAAGGTAAAAGGGTGATGAGAAGAAGTGGCTCGTAGCATGCAAAAAGGAAATTAGGAGGGTTTGGTCAAGGATTTCACACGAGGCCATGGAGGAGGCTCATCCCTCCTCCACATAGGACTAGATTCTATTGTACAAGCCCATCAATGCCCTTAACTTGCCTTCATTTTACCTACCAAGTTGTTTTCTTTGCATGTGTGTATTGTGTGTTTTCTCTAGTTCTCTATCCTTCTACATGTAGGAATAATTCAAGGGTGTAAATTTAATTATGGAAGCATATACAAACCCCCTTGATTACTTTTCAAATGGTTTGGGTGACGATAATATGGATAATCTGAAAGAAAAGTCTTTTAGAGACATAGTAGTCGAGGAAAGGAGTAACCTCCCACCTCGTACGAAATTTTTGATGTAGGGGTTTGAAGATGTTGAAGACGATGGAAGAGGGGGACAAGGTAAGTTCCATTCAGCCTCCCCCAAAAAATATGTCTTGCTTCTAAATTCTAAATTGAATAAATCCATTGTAGAGGAAGATAATAGGTTGAAAAATACTACAATCTTTCTTATAGTCATGGACATTTCCAAAGTCTCGGCTAAAAAATATATGGATGAATGGTTGATTAATGTGTGGGAAAAAAATAGGGATTCAATATTCATATTAAAGAATGGTCCAACATGGATTATTTATTATTTTTATTAAAAACCAAAAAATGCAAGAAATAGTGACTAAAAAATAGTTTTGGAACATTGGAAAGATGATCTTCCATGCTCTAGCATGGTCGCTTGAGTCTTTAAATGAGGAATTTTTGGCTCTTTTGAGCCCTAGATGGGTGTTTTTAAAACAAATACTAGGTCCTAGGGTTTGAAAATTTATTCCTCTAATTTTGGAACCCTGTGGAAACATTATTAGGGTAGAGGATACTAAACATACAACAACATGCAACCACATGCAACAACATGTAAGCACATGCAAGGCGTGCAACTCCCAAAAATAAAGTAACCTCACATGTTAGGTTGCCTATAGATAAAATCAAGTCAACTTCCAAATTATAACTCATCATTGACTCCTAGTCATTCCCAGTGACAACTTAGTCTTTGTTTAGCAACATTCCTCTTCAAGCATCAGTCAACAAGTGAAACCAATACCACATGGCATCATGGTGCACCTCCTTAAATTTTTCACAATTCATAATGCTAAAATGAGTGTCTAGGTGACAAGTGTCACTTTCCAATGCTTTTTCTTTTCTGAGAAAGAAATATGCTCACAAGTGAGCCCTTCCAAATGCTAAGTCACAAAATAGAATGCCATATGTCAACATGGTGCACATTTTAGAGGTTTAAATGTTTTCGTCTTCCCAAATGAGCGCCCATGTGACAAGTGCCATATTCTCATCCTTTGCACCTTGCATGTAGAAACCAACTCACTGGTAGGTCCCACAAAGTTCCTTAGAAACTTAAAAACTTATATTATTGCATTTAATAAATTAAAAAAGAAACATAGGGGGAAATAAATTAATAATTTCAATGTTAGGAATCTCTAAGGTTGAGACACCTTAATACCAACAATAGTTGTTGTATAGTATTATCTAAGAATTTGATGTTTTTTTATCTCTCAAACAATATCCATTATTTGATTCAAAGGTACCACAATATAAAATAAGACACATTGATTCATTTGGTTTGAGATGGTGAGGTACCTTTCTCATGGTGAGGATGAACCCGTTGTTGAAGTCTACCACTATCTTGTTAATGATTTTATTGATAGTGGTAAGCTCACGGATGGAAAATTTTAGATCAATTATGTTCCCATATTGCATTCTAAACACACTCACAAAATTTTCCCAAGAATTTATATTATTTTCAAGGAGATTCTTATACCACTCATTTTCACTCTTTTCTAGAGAATGTGCAAACATTTTCATCATTACATCCTCATCATCTATCTTGTACTCATCAATGGTATTGATGAAGTACCTCAAAGGCTCTTCTCCTATCATTGTATTGTTTCCCTAGAATTTAAGAATATTTCTTCTAATTTTTATTCAAGATTGGATTTGGGTAAATTTGGGATACCAAAAATTTCTAGTTGTATGTACCTTTTAGCTCCTAGAGGATTATTTTTGAGCTTCTCTATGAGCATGATGGAGATTATTTTTCTCATTTCCTCATTAGTGGTTCTAAAAGTTTTTACTACAAGGCTTGGGTATTTTTTGTAAATTCAAATTTTATTATTGTGTAACATGAGCACAAGCCCAAGCTATTTGATCATGTTCATCTTGAATTCTTGTCTCCTTAAAACTTGGTCAAATTAAATCCAGCTTCTCATTTAAAATTATTTCCCTTTCATTAGCATCACTCTATATTTATTGGTCAACGTCATGGAAATTATGATCAAATTGAGACATATGAGAACTTTAGGTGAGAATTGTTGTTGGTCAATAAGGTTTGCATCCATACCTTGATCATGGACTTCATATGTTCCTACATCTACATTTATAGGCTAACCCCTACTTTTTCTACCAATCACTACATTGTTTCATCTCACAACTGATGCAGGAGTATCAGGGTGCATCAAGAATCTTGCACTCAAAAAATTATCTTTGTTTTTCCTTTGGTTGTGTTTTGCATGCATTATTTTCTTTTAAATTCATTTTCCTCTCAACTCCTTGAAATTGGAGTCAATTTAATTGAATTTGAATTTAATCCAAATTTGAGATAGAGATGTTGGAAAATTATCCTTTTATTGAATTTTGGGAGTTACATAAATTCCCATGCCTAGGTAGGAGGAGGACATTCTTGGAATGTTGCAACTCCTCTATGCATTTAAAATTTAGCCTTGAATAAGGAGTGGAGGAATTTAGGTGCCTGGTGAAGGAGATAATGGAGTGAGATAGTCAAGGGAAAATTTGGAAAAATTAGTTAATTTTTCCAGGCAGAATTGAATGAGGAGAGGTTGCCAATGCCCAAGAAGGAAAAGAGGTTAGTAATGCAGCCATTATGCCAGGAAAAATATATACCTAATTGTAGAAGAAAGAAGTTTTCAAAAAGATAAAAATTGAAAAGGAGTTGTAGAAAGGGGTCAAAGCACCCAGTGTTCAGAAATCGATTTTTTTATAGATTTTGGCTTGAAAATTAGCATGGTATTGCTGGTAGGAAAGTTTTGAATTACTTGTATTCCTATAGATGAAAGTGGGAACTTTTGTTGTAAAAATTTTTAGAATAAATGAAAAAAATTTACATGTTCAAAATAAATTTTGAAATGTGGTTTGTCAAGAGATTTTTGTGCATATTTGCATAAGTTTAAATAAGATGAATTGCACCACTATTTGAGTTCATATATATTTTTTGAGTATATTTTTCAATTGAATAGATTAAGGATTTGAGTGGTGGTTCTGAAGATCAACACTTCGATTTAGGGTCTTGGTCTTGGTCTGCATCAAATGGTATTAGAGTAGGATGATTGCTAGATTGAGGAGGTGGAAAGTTGCAAAGAATTGTGAAGAGGAAATCTCATTGTGGGAGATTAGAGATGATTTTGTGAAAGAGGTTAATGAGAGGAAGCTTGAAGGCATCTCAAGAAAACCCTAGAGAGAGTTTGTTGTAGAAGATAATTTTGTAATTGTAGAGGAATTGAGTTCTAGAAGAGTTTGTTGCAGGTGAGAGGAGGCCTATAACTATAGGGGGCTTGATTCCTAGAGAGATTTGTTGCAGTGAGGACCTGTGACTGCAGAGGGTAGATAAGGAGGCACAAAATATTTGAATGAAGTTGTGAGTTTATTGCAAGGAGTACTTGTAACTACAGAGGGGCTTGTGAGTCTATGAAGATGTCTTTGGAGAAGAAGACAAGATGGGTCATGAGAAGGCCTATGAGGATTTTACCTATGAAGAGTGGAATGAAAAGAGGTTTACAAATTGGCTTATTGGAGAATTAAAGAATATTGAGGCTAGATTGGACGTGATAGAGATGGAGAAGAGAAGAGAACTTCAAGAGGTTAAAAGAAAGCATGAACAAAGATTACGCAAAAAGGGTATGATGGATAATGAAAGGTGTAAAGTTGAAAAAATTGAAGAGAAGGTGGAATTCTATCCATAATAAGGAGGAGCTAGAAATCTCTTATGAAATAGAGAGAATGGGTAAAGAGGGCAGCGAGAAGAAAGATATAAATATGCATGCTATAATCCTACAATGGGAAGGTTATGGAAAGAAGAACATTTGGGAGCAGCCCACATTGTTGTGGAAAAAAGAAAGCAAAAAGACAAGAGAAGCAGAGAAAGAATGGAGAAAGAAAGAAGAGAAAACAATCACATTGGGTTGTGGTAATTTTGAAAACATGGTTTTATCAAATATTTTTTTATTGTAGGAACTAGAGAGGAAAAAGAAAAGGTGGAAGATGAAGGCATGAGAGATGGGAAAGCAATAATTTGTGAAAGAAAATTCAAGGCAGCAGTAGAGAAGCAAGAAAACATATAGGATCTAGTATTGTAATAGAAGAAGAGGGTGAAGTTGTAGAGATAAAGAATAGTCAAGTTGCAATAAAGTTTGGTCTTAATGAGGATGTGGAAACAATTCAAAATTTGGGACAAAAATGTGAAGAAGAATGCATGGAAAATGTCTCAAGTGAAAGGAGTGAAGGGGCAACAGAGAATAATGAAGAAGATGACATACCAATACAAGTTGTAGCAGTTGTGGTGCAGATCAACAATTGAAAAATCCTCCAAGAGGATTTCAATTGTTACAGCAAATTAAAAACTCTCTCAAATAGAAAAAGCACAAAAAGGAAACTATTAAAACACCATCAAAACTTGCTTGAAACATTTTGAAATTTTCTTCATTCAATAGATGAAACTCAAAACTACACAAGAAAATTTTTCCATGAATCAGATTCTCACTCCACAGAGTTTTTGATTACACCAAAAACCCTCTTCCTAAAAGAGGCTAAATAACATGAACATAACTATAGGAATGCATAAAATGAACAAGACACAAAATCTAGCTCCATAGTCTCCATTTGCAACTAGAAATCCTTGCAATATCACACCCTACATAGCTACATGCAAGATTTCCTTCAAAAATTTCAACATAACAAAATAAAAATCCCATAGACCAGCTCCACATATCAGTAAATATGGCCTCCAACATCAAATTTTTCTGCCCTTCACGTTTTTGGTGAGTTTCTCTCCTTTTTCCCTTGATTCTTCATTCTTTTTCTTTCATTTTTCCATCTACAACTTCTCTCCTTCTGGGCCTTTTTGGAAATCACCTCCAAATCTGGAAATTAACTTCACCAACACCTCCAGAATGTGCATGGGATTTCCACTTCCAAGAATAGCAACAGTTTCAAAATTGAAGCAAAATTTTGACTCCACTTCACCTCCATCTCCTATCCAATCTGGGTGCCCAATAATGTTGAAAAATGAGGTGTTTATGTAGCTTAATAATTTGTAAAACTTTATGATTGTTGATCTAAATATGTATTCTTTGTTACAAATTCCTTGTGGATGATTATCTAGTTAATTCATTTTATCATTTGTAGAATGAAGACAAAAGGTTGTAGAAGAATTAGACAAAAGAATAGAAGATATACAACATATACCATGGAGAAACCCTTTCGGGAAAAAACTCCACCAAGAATCAATGTATTATTTAATCTCAAAATAAGATTACAATAATTCTAATCCTTGCTTGAGATGCTTCTTTTTCCTTCAACAAATCTTCTTCACAACCTGCAATAAAAATTGATACAAAATCTCTTCAACTTGCTTGAGATAAATAGGCAATAATCAACCTTGTAAACTCCAAAGAGTTACAATTACAAAGCTCAAAGCTTATCGCCAAAAACCTACGCCTATCTCTTGAAAGTAGAGTTCAACCATGAAGAACAATGTCAAATCAACACCTTCATCCATTTGAGCATCCCAAACCGAAGTCATAACTCAACCTTTATTCCGAAGATATCTTCAAAGCTTATCCTCAAAGTTGGTGCCCAAGAATGGGCCCACTTAACTCGGTCTTCTAAAATATCTTAGCATGCAAAAGTGTTAACTCCAAGATGCCAACTTGGGCACCCAAGGTGGGTCCAAGTCAATCTATGTTAATTAAAACATATCTCTCCACCATTCATGCAAGAATGATCATCCCCTGTTAACTGAAAGTAGTCACCTGTTATCTATCATGCAAATCAAGTCATTAGTCATCCATTCCAAGTTAACTGAAGTCAACTAGCATTCAACTGAAACTAACTACATGTAACTGAGGATAACTGAACCTGAACTGAACTAAACTAAACTAAACTGATACTGAACTGAACTGAACTAATCTGAACTAAGCTAAATTAAACTGAACTTCATGCATGTGAACATCAATCCCTAACTTCTAGTATCTTTACATGTATTACAAAAGTGATATCTTTTACTCCAAACAACTAACTAAACTCAAGGTGAGTTCCACCTTCCATGTGGGTGCCCCATGTGCCCCTATTATTTAGGAACTCATATTGGACACCCTCAAATGCTCCTAACATTTAGAATTAATTACAAATGTCAATTAACATGATTATTTCATTCAATATTAATCTCTTTCTAATCCTAGTGTTGGGGAACACTTTTCAAGGACTTAGGAGATACATAAAATAAATAATGTTTAAGATTGCAATTAAATGACATCCTATTTCCAACATTCTCCCACTTGACATTATACATTGCAATTATTCTAAACAAGGAATAATTATTATAAATCAAGTACAGGACTCAAGTCCAATGGCCTTCCTGCACTAACTAATCAATCCATGCCAACTTCAAATGCAACCTGCATAATCATGAAGCTCCAAGCAAATGATTAAAACCAAGAGAACTTATCTGTAGTAATTGGTTTCATAAGATAATCTACAACATTAATTAAAGTGTCAACTTTCTCAATTAATACCTTCCCACTCTCAACCATTTCTCACAAAAAATGATACTGAACATCAACATGCTTAGTACGAGCATGATACATAGGATTTTTGGCTAAACACATAGCACTCTGACTATCACATTCAAGTTTAACTTACTTGCAAATAAAAATCGATACCTTTCCCAAGTCTCTATAACCAAACTGCCTCTTCAGAGGCATGTGTAACTGCTGAGTGTGTTGAACTCGTGTTCAACGAAGGTGTAGGCTCCTCGATCTTTTTTGTTGAAAAGGATTTTCTTGCTAGTAACTATTCCAACACATGTCTCTAACCATAAGAAAACTCAAGGCTCACCTATGTCTCCAAGTATCCATGAGGACCTATATCCAACCAATCCATGCCAAACTTCAAATGCACCATAGCACTGTCATGAAGTAATCAAGCAAATGATTAATGTACCCAATACAAAGAGAACTACTACGATCAATGTCAAAGCTCCAATCCTGAACATAAACATGACATCCATTATCTAACCATATCCTCCTAGGAGATCACATGCACCATAACATGCATCCTGGTCTCAAGAGAACATGTAATATGCAAAACTCTAATATAGAATCAAGAGTAAACTATGACATAATAGCAAGCACTCTAAACCAAGAAAAACCATATCCCCTATCACATGAGGACAACCTTACCAATGATGCATCCACATCACTGCCAACAACTCCCACTAAATTGTGGTACCGAGTCACACATGGCATCATGACTACCATCCTCTCCATGAAGATCACTCTGAAACATCAAGCAAAGAGTTATCACAAACAATATTAGCTGAAATAACCAATGCATCATTACTGTCATCTGAGGATTCCTCTGTAGAAGAATCAGAACTTTATTTCTTGTTCTTAGAATCCTTCTTCACATGTCCTAGTTTCCCACAATTCCAACAAACTACCTTACTCTTACTAGGTTTTTAGACCGTCCTTTGGACTTACCCTTTCCTTCCTTGTCTCCCTTAGGTTCATTTTTCTCAAGCCTACCTTTTACAAACAAGGCATCTTGGATTCCCTCTTTAGACTTCCTCCTCATATCCTCTGATAGGAGAGTAGGAATTATATTTTCTATCTTAAGATCTGCACCACTACCACTGATAGCAACAATTAGATTTTCCCAAGACTTTGGTAAAGAACAAAATAAAACAGTGCATTTATCTTCATCTTCTAGCTTTACATCTACAGATGCTAACTGACTTAGAATCAAATTAAAAGCATTCAAATGATTTGCAACAAAATCACCATCTTTCATCTTGAAAGAATACAACTGTCTTTTCAGATACAACTTATTAGTAAGAATTTTAGTTTGATAAATATCACCTATTCTCTTCCACAGCTTATATGCAGTAGCTTCTTCTGAAACATTCAAGAGAACAACATCAACAAGACATAATCTTATGGTCCCTCTTGCCTTCTTATCAGGCTTATCCCAATCCTCATCTGACATCGTTGTAGGTGGCTTTGTCTCATTACCAATAGCTAACCACTGATCTCTCTCTTCAAGGAGATCCTCCATTTTTAATTTCCACATCTCATAATTAGATCCATTGAACCTTTCAATATCTAAATGAGAATTCATTGTAACAAACATATTTTCCAAAATCAGCAATAACAAAAAATAGTAAAATCTCCCACTATAGCCAAAAAACCTTCAATCTTTTAAGAGAAAGGTGTCCCAATACTCTACCCAACATCATCTCTAATACCAAATGTTGAAAAATGAGGTGTTTATGTAGCTTAATAATTTGTAGAACTTTATGATTCTTGATCTAAATATGTATTCTTTTTTATAGATTATTTGTTGGTGATCATCTGGTTAATTCATTTTATCATTTGTAGAATGAAGATAGAAGGTTGTAGAAGAATTAGACAAAAGAATAGAAGATACACAACATATACTGTGGAGAAACTCTTTCAGGAAAAAACTCCACCAAGAATCAATGTATTATTTATTTTCAGAATAAGATTACAATAATTATAATCCTTGTTTGAGATGCTTCTTTTTCCTTCAACAAATCTTCTTCACAACCTGCAATAAAAACTAATACAAACTCTCTTCAACTTGCTTGAGATAAATAGGCAATAATCAACCTTGTAAACTCCAAAGAGTTACAATTACAAAGCTCAAAGCTTATCGCCAAAAACCTATACCTATCTCTTGCAAGTAAATTTCAACCATGAAGAACAATGACAAATCAACACCTTCATCCATTTGGGCATCCCAAACTGAAGTCATAACTCAACCTTTATTTCGAAGAGATCTTCAAAGCTTATCCTCAAAGTTGGCACCCAAGAATGGGCCCACTTAACTCTGCCTTCTAAAAAATCTTAGCATGCAAAAGTGTTAACTCCAAGATGCCAACTTGGGCGCCCAAGGTGGGTCCAAGTCAATCTCTGTTAACTAAAACATATCTCTCCACCATTCATGCAAGAATGATCATCCCCTATTAACTGAAAGTAGTCACCTGTTATTTGTCCTGCAACTCAAGTCATTAGTCATGTATTCTAAGTTAACTGAAGTCAACTAGCATTCAACTGAAACTAACTACATGTAACTGAGGATAACTAAACCTAAACTAAACTAAACTAAACTAAACTAAACTGATACTAAACTAAATTGAACTGATCTGAACTGAACTGAACTTCATGCATGTAAACATCAATCCCTAACTTCTAGGATCTTTACATGCATTACAAAAGTGTTATCTTTTTCTCCAAACAGTTAACTTTAAACTCAAGGTGAGTTCCACCTTCCATGTGGGTGCCCCATGTGCCCCTATTATTTAGGAACTCATATTGGACCCCCTCACATGCTCCTAACATTTAGAGTTAATTATAAATGCCAATTAACATGATTATTTCATTCAATATTAATCTTTTTCTAATCCTAGTGTTGGGGAACACTTTCCAAGGACTTAGGACGTACATGAAATAAATAATGTTTAGGATTGCAATTAAATGACATCCCATTTCCAAAAAATAAACCAATTTCATTTTTTTTTAAACATGGTATTTACAAATTAAATTCCAAAGAATCCCAACTTGGGTGTGGGATATGGGGCTGATTGAACATTTAATGAACATGATTTTTTTTTCTTTTTAAAACTTCTATATCTTGACAAATGAAATTCCCTTCAATGAAAAAAAATAGAGGCAAAAACTCCTAAAGTTTGAATAATTGAAATAAAATGATCTAGAGCATGAAATCAACTTGGACACACACCAAAAAGAACAAAAAAAATTGAAAAAAAAAAAGCACCACCAAAAGATATCAAAACTGGACTTCAGTTGATGCCCCTACATCAGACAACCAGGGTAAGAGAATGCTTCATGATAAGAGAGTCATGAACATTCTTAGGCAATGGAATTCCAAGTTTGAGAAGCTTTGGAGCTGCCACCCATGTTGCCTCTCCCATATTCCTCTTTTTCCATCTGTTCAAATACTCCTTGTTTTATGTGCTTGGTGTCTTCTTGATTGTCTTTGAATTCATCATTTTATCAATCTCCTTATTCTTCCTTTCATGTAATTTATGATCCCTTCATGTTGTTTCAAAGAAATCTAAAACACTCCCATCTTGTCCACTTTTTCCTTTTGGAAACCTCTCCTTTTGACATTTATGAGCTAAAATCAAGTCTTCCCCTTTAAATTCATTTCTTCTCCTTTTAAAATCAGCATTCTCTTCGTGTCTCTTGGTGCTTGTTTGTGACTTTTCTACCATAAGTTTCAATTTCTTAAAGTTCTCCCACAACTTCTCTTCCATTAACTATTCTAAAATACCTCTAACATATTTCAAATGACTAAAATTTCATCTAAAACAATTTCAAACTTACCAAGCAATGGTTTTTGTGCTTCATCCTCCACCATACCTTTGATCGCCATGGGTATTTCCTACTCTTCTTTTTCTGTCCCAACATCTTTTGGATGAGAAACTAAAGCATAACATAGTTCTTCCTCTTTTAACTCTTTTAAAAATTGTTTCCCAGTGATCATGCATACCTTGGCATTGCTGCCCACTTCATTTTTTTTCTCCTTTAGTGGGTTCATGACATACTTCTTCTTGTCCTTTGTGATTGTATATGTGTTCGCTTTACCATTATAAATTACATTGTGATCATATTGACATGGCCTTCCTAGTAGGATGCAGCATGCATCCATTGGCATCACATCACATAGTATTTCATCTCTATAATTACCAATTTGAAAATTTACTTAGCATTGCTCACTCACCAAAAGTTTATGTCCCTTTTGTAATCAAGTGACCTGATAGGGATTTGGGTGCTTCATCCTTTCCAGCTTCAGATTCTCCACCATCTCTTGGGACACTAAATTATCTGTGTTTTTTATATCCACTCTTATGGTGCAACATTTTCCATGAGACTTAAAAACCGTTTTACACAAGCTCCTCCTCTGTGTCAATTTTGGAAGCTACTTCTCTGGTTTTAAGAGAACTCTTTTTAGCATGAGAATTTCTCCATCTTCAAGGTCTACTAGCTTTGCATCATTTTTAGCTTCTTTAGTGTATGCTCTTCCAATGTTTTTCTTTCCAACCTCTTGTATTTGAGGGCACTCAAAGGCTCAGTGACCCATTTCCCCACAATTGAAACACACTCCAGAAAATCCCCTTCCTCTACCATATTCTCCTCTCCCTCTCAAACTTTCACCTCTTCCTCTTGAAAAATATCCTCTTCCTCTTGCATTTGTCCCATGACTTGTTTGTGACCAGCATGCTTCCTCTTCTTTTATTTTCTACCCTCTTCCATTATTTGTTTGTTCTCTACCTCTTAAAGGTTCTCATCTACCTTTAGAGTTATTTTGTTGCCTTCTTGCCAACTTTTCCTTTGCCTTTAGTGCATATTGGTAGGCTTCTTCTACTGTCCTTATCAAGACCATGCTAAGTTCATCTTGGATATTGATTCTTAGACCATTTACATACAAGCTACTTGTTCTTCATCATCCTCAGTATGTCTAGCATGAATGCTCAATCTATAAAACTCTTTTGTGTACTCCATGACACTGAGATCCTTTTGCTTAAGGTTTTGTAACCTTTTGATTATGTTGATGTGATAATCCATAGGTAAAAACTTTTTCTTCAACTTTGTGATCATATCTTCCCATGATTTTATTTTCTCCTTTCCCTTTCTTTCTCTATCAATTTGTACTTGATCCCACCATAGGGAGGCATGTCCTTTCAATCTAGTGCTAGCATATTTAACCTTCTTCTTTTCGTCAATGGATTCTAAATCAAAATACTTATCCATTCCTGTAATCCAATCAATGAGTTCATCAGGCTTCATACTCCTATTGTAGCTTGATGGGTCCATTTTTGGCCTACTCCCAAGCTGTGCTAGTGCCTGTAAAAACCTTTCTTCCTGTGGGTCTCCTCCTTGTTTAGCTGCAACCTCAGGAGTTTCTTCCTCATCTTCACTAACATATTCAACAAGAACCCCTCTCCTTTGAGAGGTTTCTATGACTTCTAACCTTGTAATCCCTCTCAGCATCTCCATGAGTGTCAAATTTTCTTCTCATGGGGATCTTCCTCTACCCCTTCCTCTATGTACCATTCTATATTTTCCCTACAAACTTCTTCAAACCCTTGCTCTAATACCAAATGGTGCAAATCAAAAATTGAAAAATCCTCCAAGAGGATTTCAATTGTTACAGCAAATTAAAAACTCTCTCTAACAAAAAAATCACAAAAAAGAAACTATTAAAACACCATCAAAACTTGCTCGAAAAATTATGAAATTTTCTTCATTCAATAGATGAAACTCAAAACTACACAAGAAAAAATTGTCATGAATCAGATTCTCACTCCACAAAGTTTTTGATTACACTAAAAAGCCTCTTCCTGAAAGAGGTTGAATAACATGAACATAACTACAAGAATGCATAAAATGAACAAGACACAAAATCTAGCTCCATAGTCTTCATTTGCAACTAGAAATTCCTGCAATATCACACCCTACATAACTACAAGCAAGATTTCCTTCAAAAATTTCAACATAACAAAATAAAAATCCCATAGACCAACTCCAGGTATGAGTAAATATGGCCTCCAACATCAAATTTTTCCGCCCTTCACATTTTTGGTGAGTTTCTCTCCTTTTTCCCTTGATTCTTCATTCTTTTCTTTCATTTTGTCATCTTCAACTTCTCTCCTTCTTGGCCTTTTTGGAAATCACCTCCAAATCTGCAAATTAACTTCACCAGCACCTCCAGAATGTGTGTGGTATTTCCACTTCCAAGCATTTACTCCTTTTTGGAAACAATTTCAAAATTGAAGCCAAATTTTGACTCCACTTCACCTCCACCTCCTGCCTAATTTGGGCTCCCAATAAACCAATTTCATTTTTTTTTAAACATGGGAGTTACAAATTAAATGCCAAAGAATCCTAGCCTAGGCGTGGGATATGGGGTTGATTGAACATTTAATGAACATGAGTTTTTTTTTCTTTTTAAAACTTCTTTATCTTGACAAATGAAATTCCCTTCAATGAAAAAACAAACAAAGGCCAAAACTCCTAAAGTTTGAATAATTGAAATAAAATGATTTGGAGCATGAAATCAACTTGGACATAGACCAAAAAGAACAAAAAAAATCAAAAAAAGAAGCACCACAAAAAGATATCAAAAGTGGATTTCACCCGATGCCCCTGCATCAAGTTGAAAAGGGATGGTTAGCATTGATAGAAAGTCGAGTGAAAGCTACAACAAAAAATGAAAAGTTATAAAATTGAGTTTTGTGAATTCTTTGATGTTGATTTGCATAAAAATGACTTAGTTAAAGTGGAAGGATATGAGGAGCTTGAAAATGATGTTATAGCAACTAATAAAGAGGGGATTAGTGAGGTAATTTATAATTTTTCTAAATCTATTAATGATTATGTTGAAGCCAGTTATTATTTAAATAAAATTAGAGAAGAATGTGGAGGAGGAGTGGTTAGGTGCAGAAAAAGCAAGTTACAAGATAAGTTGCAATGAGATCTTATTCATTGTGTTAGCCTACAAGAAGAAGAGGAAGAAGGACAAATAGGTGAGAATGATGTACAAACTCAATTCATTGATTTCCATGAATTTGTTAGAGCCCATTCACATGCAGGTGATGAAGATGATAAGATAGAGTGTGAGGATGAATTATTGTATAGTGAGGTAAATTTCAAGAGAGGGAGAAAGAGAGGATGGATGAAAGAAGGGAGAGACATGAAGGTTCAGGGTAAGGTGAAGAAATTTCAGAAAAATAAACAAGAATGGTGGATCCAAAAAAAACATATGGTTTTCAAAATGTTCATGAGCTTTTATTCATGAAATATTTCTTCTACTAGGTTGTTTGATGCAGGAGCATCTAGGTGCATGGGCAATCCTGCACACCAAAAAAATATCTTTGTTTTGAGATCAGAAAAAAAATATTTTTTTATAGTAAAATCCCATTATTTCTTTTAGTTTCTACATTCCTTCTCACATGTCCCATTTTACCATAGTTCCAAAACTTTACTCTATTCATTTTACTTGGAATCTTATATTTTCCCTTGGACTTGTCCTTAGGCCCCTTCTAATTCCCCTAAGATCCTCTTTCCTTGGACCTTCCTTGACATGGAAAGCATCCCTTAAACCCTTTGCAATGGATTTCTTCCTCATTCCTTTGACAAGAAATTTGCAATGACATTATCCATCTTCAAAGTATCTACAAGGTTAGCACTGAAAGCAAGAATCATGTTCTCCCATGACTCAAGAAAATAACATAGAATCATAATACACTTATCTTCTCCATCTATCTTAACATCAACATAAGCTAATTGAATCAAAATCATATTAAATGTATTCAAATGTTTTATTATTGAATCACCCTCCTTCATCTTATGATAAAATAATTTTCTTTTCAAATATAACTTATTTACCACACTTTCTCTTCAGAAACATTTAGTAGGAAAGAGTCTGCAAAATGAAGTTGGATGGTCCCTTATGTTTTCTTATCCATCTTATCCCATTCATCTTGATATATCTTGTCTAGTTTATTTTCCTTTGTTGTTGCTAACCACTTATCCCTCTCTTCAAGGAGATACTCCATTTTCAAATTCCATAACTCATAACCACTTCCATTGAACTTCTCAATATTTAAGAAAGATGGGGATGTATTCATGGCTTCTACACATAGATCTACAAAATAAATTCAATTAGAACTCCCACTGTAGCTCAAAAAACATTTGAACACTCTTCCACCCAAGAAGCAATTTGGCTAGGCTCTAATACCAAATGTTACAAATGAAGGTGAAAAACTAAAAAATAGAAGTTTAAATTCAACTATAATTATGATTTAACCAATGCAAAAATAAATGAAGATTGCAAGAAATTAAATTAGCAACATAAAGAAAAATGGAATAAAAGAAAAAAAAAACATAACACCATTTTACAAGGAGAAACATTTTCGAGAAAAATATCCACAAAGAAGAGAGGCCCAAGTATGTATTATCTTCAAGAAGAGATTACATATGATCCTTCCTTTCTCCTTCTTAGTCTTCACTCCTTCAGCACCTACAAACAGAGTTTTCACTCTAGCTCATAATAATGTCTTTCTACCACCATAACCGCTTTTTATATAGCATTCACCCTCTAAATGGGGCAACCAAGTTTGTTTATTGGATGGAGGTCATACTTCTATCTTATTTGATTTTAGTGCTTCAAATTATTTTATCATTACATCCCAAGTAGTGTGTTGCGGACTTGTGGTAGTGAGGTAGAATAATAAGTGGAAGGTTGATTTGACTACCATTGCTAAGGTGGTTGTGGAATCCCTTATGAATGGTTGTGTGTTGGATTTAGGCACCTTCACTACCACCATCAATTTACATATCCTACCTTTGAGATCCTACAATATTTTTCTTAGTATGAATTGGTTAGAGGCTCATGAATTGATAATTGAGTTGGAATAAGTTAGTAGAGTATGTGGATGACCTCAATCAATGAGTAGAGATGGCAAGGGTACAAATACCCGCATAGCTTCCTATGATTTCAGCCATGTAAATGAAATAAATCATACAAAAGGGATACATCACATGTTTTCTATCTCAATGGGTGATGCTTCATAGGATGAAGGTTGTGTGATATCTCTTGATGATCATCCCCTTATTAAATATTTTATCGATGTGTTTCCAATTGAGATACCTAGTATTCACCAAAGAGGGATGTGCATTTTCATACTAATCTTTTCCTAGGAGTTGAACCCATCTCTTATGTACTATACCATATGACCACTCATGAGCTCAATGAGATTCATTTTTAGTTGGAAGAGTTGTTGGAGAAGGGGAACATTTGTCATAGTATATCCCCTTGGGGTGCACCTATTATCATCATGAAAAAGTAGGATGGATCCCTTCACTTGTGCATTGATTACTAACAATTGAATAAGGTGGCGATGAGAAATTGATATCCCTTGTTGAGTATTGATGATTTGTTTGACTAGATGAGAAGATCCATAGTGTTATCTAAGATTGACCTAAAGTTTGGATACCATCAATTTTACATTCATGAGGTGGATATTCATCAAACTATATTTTGGACTCGTTATGGGAACTACAAGTTCAAGGTAGTTCTATTCATGTTTACAAATGCTCCTTCAATGTTTATGAGTTTGATGAATGGGGAATTATGTACATACCTTGACCAATTTTCCTTGTATTTCTAATGACATCTTGATTTATTCAAGGATAGTAGAGGAGCATGAAGTCCACTTGCACCAAGATACAATTTTGTTAGATTTAATTATCGTTTTCCCCAAATCTTTACATCATCACAATGCCATCAAGGTGATAGTGGAAAATTTGACCAAGGTTTCCCATTTTTCACCTATGAGATCATCTTATAGTGTTGCATTATGGCATGTTCTTTTGTGAAAGATATTGTGCACTTGCATAGAGTGTCTCATAGGATCATTTCTAATCATGACCCAATGTTCACATCCATGTTGTAGACATCTTTGCAACATTCTTTGGGTGCTTAGTTTAATTTTAGTTTTTTTCCTACCATCTAGAGATAGATGGTTAGATGGAAAGATTCAAACAAGTGCTTGAAAGGATTATTTGCATGTATGTTATGAAGTAACAATCCAAGTGGAAAGACTATTGTCATTTATCACATTACTTTGTTTGGATGATTTATGTTGATATTGAGTTACTTTGGGTGTGATTATTATGACTTATGTGATATTGTATCATGTTGGGTGATTGTGCATTTCTTTAGCTATTATGTAAAGTACAATTATGTTTGACATGTGAGTTGAGTATGTAAGTATAGGGTTATTTTCCCAACTAAATATGCAAGTCTATGCTATTTCCCTACTGGTGGTTATATCAAAGATGTTGCATTGTGCTTGATGTATTGTAAACTCCTATCATACTCAAATTGAGTGTGAGATGTATCTTGTGAGATCTTGTGTTAATTTAGATCCAAATTAGTGGCAATTCTAGAGTCTACTTATTTTGTGTGTTGAATCTTAAATATGTGGGTTTGTTTGTGATTGTTTATTCACTTGTTGCATTTGATTATAATTTGATGGATGAATATTGCAAGTTAATGAAGTCTAATGTATTTAGTGATATTGTACCTAATTGGGTGATTGTGCATTGATTTATCTATTATGTATGGTGTAAGTAAACTTAATGTGTGACTTAAATATGCAAGTATAAGGTTATTTCCCTACATAAGAATACTAGTATAAGGTTATTTCCCCACTTGAGTATGCAAATATGGGTTACTTCTTTAACGGTGGTCATATTAGAGATGTTGCATATTACCTAATATGTTTGGAAACCCCTATTATACTCAAATTCAAGGTCAGATGCATCTTATAAGTCTCTTTGTTAATTCATATCTAAGTCAATGGTGATTTTGGAGTCTACTTATGTGTTAAACTGTAAATGCATCTTTTTGGTTATGATTACTTATTCCCTTGTTGGATTTGACTATATTTTTGATGGATGGGTCATTGCATATTAATTATGTTTGATATATTGGAGAAATTGAGAAATGAGGAAAGAAAAAAATGTTAATTCATTGCATTGAAAAATTAGATGTGAATTATTTTAATTAGTTAAATACTTCATTGCTTAGAAGTTAAATTTAATTATTTAGTATTCCTACAAAATAAGGAATTGATTTAAGAATTTAAGTTAGTAGATAAATATACTTGATGAAAAAGGAAAATAGAATTAAAATGAAAAAAAAGGGTGGGAAAAGGGGTTAAGAAAAGAAAGGGCTTGCATTTTTCATATCACTCCTATTTTTGGGAAATACTCTCTCAAAACCCCTCTCTCGCAAATGGAAAGTGATTTAAATTGCTTCATTCAACGATTGTTTTGGCTTGGATTTGGATTAGAAAGAAAGGCAAGGCATTGTAGGTGGGATTTGATTGCATGTGACTTGCCTTTACATGAAATTGTCACCATTTTAGCTCCAAATTTAAAGATATTTAACTTCCTTTTCTTAATTTTTGAATTCTCTAAATTCATGTTTGTCATTTCCATTCTAGTGGTAACATATGGCTCCTACTTTGGATTGAATACATTTCTTATTTAGTACATTTAAATTGATTGTTTTTTAAATTTAAAAAAAAAACTATTTTAAGCCATGATTACAGATTTTTATAAGGAATTAGGAAATGTGAATTTTAATGCAAAAGAATATTATTCATATTTGAATCAATAGGTTATTCTTTGATTTCAAAAAAAAAAACTCAATTTAAAAGTTGAAAGTTTGAGCATTCATCAATTGTGGGATTGTGAATTATATGGTTTTACATTGGAAAATTTATTTTTACATTTTCAATTTGGGGATGAATTTGAATAAATTGGGATGGGAGAAAACAAGACTACTAATCCATTTTCCATATAGAACCTTTTGGGACTATGTCCAAAATTGTTACTTGACTTTTATTGTATTGATTTATGTGTCATGCTCAAATAGTGATTTGACATGAGGAACATAGGATTTGAGGTATAGAGGCTAGGAAAGAAGTGGCTGTCAACATTCACCTAGATCAAAATTCATCCAAGGAATGAACAAGTGGGTGTTATTAATTAAGTGATAATTAAATTTTGTGGGGTAAATAAAATGAACCAATATGTTAAGTCTACGACATACTTGGAGTACTTGTAAAGGTTCAGTTTGGGTGTAGAAGGTATGTAGCACAATGAGACTACTAGAATAGGTCAATTGGGTACCCTCACGAGGTGGTTGGGATGCATACTCAATCTTCACTTAGCCATTACTTGGTCCTCTATGATGACACTCCTTGACTACCTCTAGAATCCTCATCCTTCTTGTTATTGGATACAAGACTCCTATATTTAATGTGAAGGTGTAAATAAATACACTTTACAACATTAAATTAAGGTAGAGTTAGGTTTATTTAGCTTAAAAAGGGGCCCAAGACCTAATTTGGATGTGTAAAATACATCAAAACACTAGATAAAGGAAACATTAGGTCCAATTTATCATTAATTATTCCCAAATCCAGTGTGAAAATGTAAGCAACGACATTTTTTGACACTACAGAAACTTATTGAAATGATATTATATTTATAGGTATGTAACATTAATTTCCCAAAATTTAAATAACACATGCTGACATGTGAATATAGATTTGGAAATTTTAAAATACCACCAAAAACTTAATTTAAATTAGGGTCCTAGGTCTAATTGAGGACTCATTAACCCATGGGTGAATGATTCCTAGGTCACCCACCTAGAACACACATTTCTTAATGAGAAATGTTATTTTTAGGCATTAATGAATGTTAGGTTTTCTCTGTAGAAAATACAATTAAGTAGGCTTGGATTTGAGTTAAAGGGGACAATTAAGGAAAATTAACCTCAATTAATTAAGGGAGCCCTAGATAAGTGTGAAAGTGTAAAGGTACATTCTACAACACTAAAAATAGTGCACAATTAAGTCCATTTTAATTAATAGGGCCCTAAACTTAATGTGAATATGCAAAATAAATATTGCAACACTAAATTAACGCATAATTAAATTCATTTTAATATTAATTACCAAATTAGGTGTGAAAATGTAAAGGGATACATTTTTCTAGACTACAATTAGCCTCCACTTTATTGAGAGGATGACCTTGTGTCAAACTCACACTAAAGTAGACATTCAAGACACATGTATGCAGCAATGAAAAAGATACTCAATCATAACACATTAAAGACCTAAAAGAAAAGGTGGATAGATCAAGTCTCGACTGTCCAACATATGTGGAACACGCCTAAGTTGTTTGTCCAAGAGAAGGGGGAGGATCAAGCCTTAACTATCCAACACGATGCGAAAGGCATCTCGGTTGCTTGTCTAGGAATATTCACAAGCAAAAATTGATGTCCACTATGCAAATGATGTGTGCGCTCACTCTAGGCTATTGGAACCTCAGGTTGTACACTAGGTCAACCCCTAATGGATAGGAAATGAGAGAATATTATTAGGCTCCCATACCATATCAAATCCATCCTCCTGACAACTTTAATAAGGCACCACAAGAACTTCAGGCTTTGGGCTTCATAAGGCATAACAAGTTGCATTATGCTAAGCACTTATGAACAAGGGAAAGGCCCCACTAGCAAGCAAAGTGTGTTATGCTTGTTGTCCTTGAAGATGGATTCAAGCTTCATAAGGTTAACAATTTGTATTATGCTAAGCTATTATGAACAAGATGCAAGTAAAGGTTTGTTCAAAGGGATCTTACTTAGTTCATTTAAGGTCTCTTCTTAGGGAACATTGTACCTAATGTCTCTAAGAGAGGTCAAGTCTAGGATAAGAGAATCCCAACTTAGGGAATGCAATCTATAGCTTCACCACTAAGAGGAAAGTCGTACACTAAGAAATAGCATGCTCTCGGAGGACATCAAACCCAATGACACCGCCAAGAAAAGGATGCATCACAAGAAGAAAGAAAATCACACAATGAAACATGAGGATGTCAAAATAATGCCAATATATGACCCCACTTTAAAGAAATTTCTAGCACCATTGTTGGGAGCAATTTTCTTTAAAGTAGCCAATGAAGAAGACATGAGAGCTTCTTCTAAAAGCCCTATTCCAAGTCATATGTTCTTGAATGAAACTACATCATGAAATAGAAGGGGAATGGGTTGCCCCCAAAATGAAAACACATAAGGGATCCAAAAATTTAGGGTTAGTATATCTTTACTACAATGTTGTTATAGAAATAAAAAATGTCAGCATTCCCCAAATACTCGTAGAAAGGGAAGAATGACACATAGAGAGAGAAAACAAAGAAAAAGACTTTGGGTCAACATGGAAGAGACCTATATGTCTCGACACCTTGCATCATCCCCAAAAGGAAAACAAAAGACAAATGAAAAGATATTTTTTTACGAAATATAGAAGAATGTAGATACAAATAGAGGAATGCACATGAAGAGAGATATATCAAATGGAACATTATGGGGGAGATCACATTACACGCATGCAATCACACAAATAAAATGCAAAAGAAAACAAAAAAATACTAGTAAGGCACATGCGTGTCAATCTATAGCAGGTTGTACACATACCAATCTTTATCAGTATATGCAAAGGGCAGATAAATAGCCAAAGGGACAACATCAAGTGCCAAAGTAGGAAAAGCACCAAGCTCAACACTCTTATTAGGAGGATCATCATTTAAGCTCATAGAAGAGGAAAACATTAAATTTATCTCATTATGCACTTCCTCATCAATCTTTGCAATTTCACTATCATCATCCATATTAATCACAATAGGAGGTCTAATGATAATATCCATAGAAGTTTCTTGTTTTTTATATTGCAACAACGTTGGAGAGGCATCATGCATTGCTTTAGAAAAGTTTGGATTCTGATTTTTGATGTTATTTTTTTCTTCTTTTTCTTGTAATGAATGAGCAATAGCATTACGTCTACACCTACTCTCTTTAGCATTTTGGTTTCTTTTCCTATAGTTTTCAAGTTGTGCTTGTGTAGGAGTGGGTTTATCAACCATAGGTTTCTTTTCTTCCCTTCAGGGAGGAATGAAAGGAACCATGGGAGGTTGTTCAACCACTTTATCTTTAGCTTTGTAAACATGTTTGACTTTAGGAGGCACAATGGGATTTTTTTGATTATCTCATGGTCTCTTATAGGAAATAGGTAAGGGATTCGTCATAGACTGGTATTGGTTGCTTGGAAGGGATTTAGGTTCAATCATGATTTCATCAAGGATAGGAGGCTCAATCATGGATTGAGGCATATTGCTAAGAGATAATTATGCTATGCGCTTTGCCTTAAACTTTTTATAGGATTTGAAAAAGAAGTCCTCACGGGGTCTAATAGGTTCTATAGGATTAGGCCAAAGAATATCCAACAAAAAGTTCCCATGGGAAGACATAGGATTGAGGCCACTATGATGCACAGTAAATATCTCATTGCAAAATGGAAACTTTAAACATTTATGCACAACTGACAGGATGAAATTCATGGAGCGAAGCTATGGATAGCTTAACTTCACATGAAATTGGTCTGATGAAGGGATGATGTTGAATGAGATGTTTAATTCTTTTGGTCCAACTTTTAGAGGAAGAGTTATTGAACCTATCACAGGTCAAGAAAAACCATTATGCATTTTGAACCATGCTTTCAATTTTTCATGAGTATCTTGATAAAGCTCATGGACAAATAAGAATTCTTCAGTGATCATATTCTCTACAAAAATGGGATCAATTAATATCCCATTAGTAGGATTTTCATTGATTCTTCCAGCTATGTAAAGAGGACCATCGGGTGCATGTTTAAGTATGTATTTGATAGAGATAGGGTTGGATTGAGAAAATCACAATCTCAATGCTCTGAGTCCTTGCCTTGAGAACTCCTAAGGTGTCACTTCATCCACCATTCAACCTGTAGGTCCTCTGCTAGTTTAGGTACCCCTGGTTCATTTCCAGCCCTGCTATCAATTCCAGTTTGCTGCTACCAATGAGTTCTTGGTGCTTTTCTTCATATACTCAATCTAGCCCTTAATCCTTATAAAGAATAGTCAACTTATAATGTCTCCCAACTTGCATTCAGGGGTGTGCATAGGTTTTCAAGGCTTTAAAACAGTCAAGGGAAGGTTCTTGTACAAGCACAAATCTACCCTCTTCTATCGCTTTCATTAAACCCTAGTTTAGGGTTTGGAAAGGCTACTAGAGTTGAGCCCCTTTTAGGCCTTCTCACACAAGACAATTGCTTATTACTCCTCTCCTTCACCTAATTAGGCCAAACTTACTTCTGTCACCCTTGTTCAAATTTGGAGCACTAATAGATTTTTGAGGTCTTGGACTGTTTTCTGTCCATACACAGGTGTACCCTATTCTTGCAAGAACTAGGGCTTTTCTTTGCTTCTTTCTTAGACTGTTCAGCTTGTTCCAACCTCCAAAAGACCAAAAAAAAACTCTTCCTTCTTGACCACCATTGTGAAGGTCCCTGCAACCACTGCATACATTTGTTTCATGAAGATACAACACCCCTGCAACGTAGATACTAATTTGTCACTGTCTTTCCCTAACCGGGTGTTAGCCAACTCGCCTAGGGAAAGCTTTTTAGCATGCTACCAACACTATTAAAGAATTATTTATTTACATAATGTACAAGGAGGGATTCTATCCTTGTTTCTACTAATCCCATACTTCTTGGTACAGTCAGAAAACAAGCTAGAACTCCATTTTTCTAGATTTTACCAGTCAAATAGCAAAATAGAAAAACACAGTATTTACACAATAGAAGAAAACGATGGAGAAACTAACTAAAATGCCACAAGAAATGTTTTAAAAGGTATCACTACATGCTTTAAAACTCAACAAAAGCTTTCCTCAATACATTTCTTGCAGCTATCCCACGCAAGAAACAGAAAAATTAGAAAATTCACAACAAAAATCACTGTTCTTTTATTACTCTTCTGAAAACTGCCAACATACAAAGCTTCTAACCCCTTCAAAGGTCGAGAATGAGCTTTTTCAATGCCTATAAAATAGTTAGGTTTTCTCTTTGAGCCTAAGAACGGCCAAAAGCTAACTTTTGGAAAACACAGTGTGTTTTGCCACTTAGTATATTGCTTAGGAAACAACCCAACAAAAAGACTCCAAACTTATTCCACTTTTACCTAAGAACCAAAAGGTCCCCAACCACAATTTAGATGGTAACCAAGACCTTACCAAAACAACAAAAAGGATTTAAAACAAAAACCTTCAAAAATAAGTTTGCACTTAAGCACTTTTGCAGGTGCTCCTGCACCATTCTCCCCCTCTCAGCACAAAGATCCAGGAACTTGAGGCGATATCAATGATAGATCAATGCCTAGCTTCTTAAAATCAGCTTCCTCAACCTAGGTAGCCTCTGATTCATGTTTGTTCCTCCACTTGACAAGGTGCTCCATGTATGCCTTGTGTCTTGTAGCTTTCTTCACCTTGGACTCCAAGATCTTCTCTGCCTGAGGTTTCTCTTGATTTGGAAGGGGTATATTACTGATATCCTTAAAGATTTCTTGACTATTCTGAACTTCATCACTGACTGTTCCCTTGTACCTGATCAAATCAGCAACATTAAAGACTAGAGATATGCCCAAATCTGATGGGAGTTCTACCTTGTATGCATTCTTCCCATACTTAGCTAACACCTTGCATGGTCCTACTCTTTTCATCTACATTTTGGTTGACATTCCCTTCTACATCCTTGATTTGTTAAGATGAACCATAACATAGTCACCTACTTGAAACTGCACATCTCTCCTTGACTCATCAACTTTATCTTTCAATTTTTGTGTTGCTATTGTAATTGTCTTCTTAACCTGCTCATGAATCTCCTTCATGGTCTGAGTGAAGTCTTCTGCATGTCCACTCCTATTCTCTTGAGATCCAAGGTCTCTAAGTTCACAAACTCCTCTTGGGTGCATCCCATACACAACTTCAAATGGAATTTTTCCCGTTGTTCTGTTTACACTGTCATTATAAGCATACTCAGCTTGAGAAATCACCACATCCCATGTCTGTCCATATTCCTTTGTCAAACACCTCAAAATATTACCTAGCACTCTATTAACCACCTCTATTTGACCATCGGTCTGAGGATGGTAAGCTGATCCAAAAGATAGATTTGTTCCCAATCTACTCCATAGAGTCTTCCAAAAGTGACTCATGAACTTCACATCCCTATATGATACAATGCTCAATGGAAATCCATGGATTCTTACTATCTCCCTGAAGAAAAGATGGGCTATGTAACTTGCATCATGTGTAGTCTTGCAAGGAATAAAGTGACTCATCTTGTTGAATCTATCCACAACTACATAAATACTGTCAAATCTTGCCTTAGTCTTGGGGAGTCCTACCACAAAATCCATACTAACACACTCCCATGGTCTATTTGGAATGGGTAAAGGTTGATACAACCCTACATTGTTGGCTCCCCCTTTGGCTTTCATGCAAACTACACACTGCTCCACATACTTCCTAACATTCTTACCAACTTAGGCCAGTAATAGAATCTTTGTACCAGCTCTAAAGTTTTTTTTATTCCAAAATGCCCACTAAGACTGCCATTATGTTTCTCTTGGATTAGATTTTCCCTCATTGATCCTCTTGGAACACATAACAGATTGCTCTTAAATAATAGTCCATTTTGCAATGTATACTCAACATACTGACTATGAAAATGATTTGCAAAATTAGAGCATACCTTGTAGGCTTCTGAGAAATCTTCATCCTCACCATAGAGGTCTTTGAAACTCTCTAATCCAATACTTTTCAGCTGTATTTCCTGCACGGTCAACATTCTCTTGCTTAATGCATCTGCCACCTTATTCATTTGTCCCTTCTTATGCTTGATGGTAAAAGTGAAAGCTTGGATGTATTCCATCCATTTCAAGTGTCTATTGCTCAGCTTCTCTTGAGTATTAATGTAACTGAGTGCCTGGTTATCTGTGAAAACCACAAACTCTTTGGGCAATTAATAATGCCTCCATTTCCTAAGGGACTGCACTAAAGCATAAAGTTACAGATCATAGGTGGAGTATTTTTGTTTAGCTTCATTGAGTTTTTCACTAAAGAAGGCTACAGGCCTACCTTCTTGACTAAGTACTCCTCCTACTGCTACTCCACTTGCATCACACTCAATTGTAAACAACTTATCAAAACTAGGCAATAACAAAATTGGTTGAGTTGCCACTTCTTGTTTCAGTTTTTCAAACCCTTTTTCAGCATCTTGAGTCCACTTAAACTTTTTTTTTAGACCTCCCTTAATAGTATCTAGGACTGGTACACATATACCACTAAAATTCCTAATGAATTTTCTATAAAACTAGCTAAACCATGAAAACTCCTTACCTCTGTTGTTGTGGTTGGTGTAGGCCAGTTTAGGATGGCTTCCACCTTGCTTGGATCCATCTTCAACGTTCCTTGGGATACTACAAAGCCTAGATACACAAGTTCTTTCTTGAAGAAATCACACTTCTCGAGGTTGATTGCCAATTGTTCTTCTTGCAGCCTTTTAAGAACCATCTCCACATGTTTCAAATGTTCTTCTGCTGTCTTACTGAAAATCAGTATGTCATCCAAGTAGACTACCACAAAAATCCTTGTGAAGTACTTAAGCACCTCATTCATTAGTCTCATGAACGTGCTAGGGGCATTTGAGAGGCCAAATGGCATCACCTTCCACTTATACAAGCCATCATTTGTTTTAAAAGTTGTCTTCCACTCATCACCCTCCTTGATTCTGATTTGATGATAGCCACTCTTAAGATCTAACTTGGTGTAATAATGTGCTCCTCCAAGGCAATCCATTAAATCTTCAATTCTAGGTATTGGGAATCTATACCTAATGGTGATCCTATTAATTGCTCTAGAATCAGTACAAAGTCTCCACTTACCTCCTTTCTTTGTTGCTAAAACAACTGGGACTGCACAAGGGCTGATACTCTTCTGAATCAAACCTTGACCCAACAATTCTTCCACTTGCCTAGCCACCTCTTGGTTCTACTCTGGGGTCAGTTTGTATGCTGCTTTGTTGGGTAATGAGGCTCCAAGTATGAAGTCAATTTGATGACTTATTGCTCTCTTTGGTGGTAGATTTGCAGGTGTTCCATCACTCACTATGCTCTTGTACTTTTCTAGCAGCCTTTGAACTGTTTCAGGTATGACTGTCTTCTCAGCCTTTTCTTCCTCTTTGGACTGCATTAGGACCACATAACCTTCATTCCCTTGGTGTATATCCTTGATGAATTCCTTGCCACTGCTCAACATAATGTTAGGTACCTTAGACTGTCATTCATCATCCTCAGTCAATGATTGCAGCTTGAAGGTTCTTCCATCCTTCTTGAATTCAATGGTGTTCTCCTTCCCATGATATATAGCACCTCTGTCATATTTCCATGGCCTACCAAGCAGAAGATGGCATGCATCCATGGGTAGTACATCACAAATCAGCTTGTCTTTGTAGCCTCCAATTGAGAATTCCACTGTGACCTGCTCATTCACTAGAACACTCTGCCCTTTATTTAGCCATGTGACCTTGTAGGGATTGGTATGAGGTACCTTCTGCAATTTCAGCTAGTTGTTGCCTCCTCAGAGATAATATTATCTGTAGAACCAGAATCTACAATGACCTTGCATACCTTTCCCAATATCTTGCACCTTTCTCTAAACAAAGCTCTCCTTTGCTTGGGTTCTTCCTTGACCGGTTGTCTGATCAACACTCTATTAAACATTAGATTTTCTCCTACTTCTGATTCTATATGACTGATCTCAGGTGATTTGACACTCATGGTGTCCTCTTGTGCATAGGCTACTCTCTTTTCATTGCTAGAAGAGGATGCTTTCTCCAGGCACCTATAAGCTGGATGACCTAGCTGATTGCAATGGTAACATTTCATGGTGGCAAAGTAAGAGTTACTTCTGCCTACTCCTCTTCCTCTATTTGAACCTCCTTGAGGTCCTCTTCCTCTATTAAATCCTCCTCTTGATGATGTTTTACCTCCATGCTCGGTAAGCTTGGATTCTCCTTGGTTTCTTTGATCATTACCTCTTCCTTGGTAACCTCCACACTGTCCTCTTTGATCTTTGCCTCTGCCTCTGCCCTTAGAGGACTGATCATGCTTCCTTTTATTCCTCTCTTCAATCTTTATAGCTAGCTGATAACATTGGTGGACTGTTTTAGGACTCAAAAGATCCATCTCTTCTTGAATGTTCCATTTTAAACCATTAAGGTACCTAGCCACTTTCAGGCTCTCATCCTCTGACACATTTGATCTCAATCAAAGCTCCTCGAACTCTTCAGTATAGGTGTTGACATCTTGATCTTTCTACCTTAGACTCTGTCTCCTCTTGTGAAGTTGGATTTCATAATCATCTGGCATATATGCTTTCGTTACCTTAGCAACCATTCCTTTCCAAGTTGATATGGGCTGCTTACCTTCTTTCTCCCTTTCAGCCTAAACAAACTTCCACCATGTCAAAGCTGATCCTCTCAACCTTGATTTTGCAACCTTTACTGTCTGAGCTTCAGTGACCCCATCACATTCAAAGTGGTTCTCCATGCCATCTATGCAATCCATGACCAAATCAGGATCCATCTTTCCATGGAATAGTGGTATGCCCTTAAGTCCTTTTCCACTCAGGGCTTTCAATGCCTTCAAGAAAGGCTCCTCCTCCAAAACAGGGTCAGGTTCAGGGACTTTTTCCTCCTCTGCAACCTCTTCTTCCTTTGGCACTATTCCTTCCAACCTTCCATTGTTCAATGCCTTCTCCAATTGCTCTATTCTTTCTTTCAGGGACTTGTTGTCCTCTTCTTGTTCTTCAACCCTCTTGGCTAACTGTGCATTTGTCACCATGGCGGGGGTTTCACTTGACTCAACTTCTAACATATAAGTTGTTTTCCCAAATCTTTAACTGGGCTTTGATACCAATCTGATAGAGATAGGGTTGGACTAAGAAAATCACAATCTCAATGCTCTGATTCCTTGCCTTGAGAACTCCTAAGGTGTCACTTCATCCACCATTCAACCTATAGGTCCTCTGCTAGTTTAGGTACCCCTGGTTCATTTCCAACCCTGCTATCAATTCCAGTTTGCTGCTACCAATGAGTTCTTGGTGCTTTTCCTCATATACTCAATCTAGCCCTTAATTCCTATAAAGACTAGTCAACTTCTAATGTCTCCCAACTTGCATTCAGGGGTGTGCATAGGTTTTCAAGGCTTTAAAATAGTCAAGGGAAGGTTCTTGTACAAGAAAAAATCTACCCTCTTCTATCGCTTTCATCAAACCCTAGTTTAGGGTTTGGAAAGGCTACTAGAGTTGAGCCCCTTTTAGGCCTTCTCACACAAGAAAATTTCTTATTACTCCTCTCCTTCACCTAATTAGGCCAAACTTACTTCTATCACCCTTGTTCAAATTTGGAGCACTAACAGATTTTTGAGGTCTTGGACTATTTTCTGTCCGTACACAGGCGTACCATGTTCTTGCAAGAACTAGGGCTTTTCTTTGCTTCTTTCTTGGACTGTTCAGCTTGTTCCAACCTCCAAAAGACCAAAAAAAAACTCTGCCTTCTTGACCACCATTGTGAAGGTCCCTGCAACCACTGCATACATTTGTTTCATGAAGATACAACACCCCTGCAATGTAGATACTAATTTGTCACTGTCTTTCCCTAACCGGGTGTTAGCCAACTCGCCTAGGGAAAGCTTTTTAGCATGCTACCAACACTCTTAAAGACTTCTTTATTTACATAATGTACAAGGAGGGAGTCTAGCCTTTTTTCTACTGATCCCATACTTCTTGGTACGGTCAGAAAACAAGCTAGAACTCCATTTTTCTGGATTTTACCAGTCAAACAGCAAAATAGAAAAACACAGTATTTACACAATAGAAGAAAATGATGGAGAAACTAACTAAAATTCCACATGAAATGTTTTAAAAGGTATCACTACATGCTTTACAACTCAACAAAATCTTTCCTCAATACATTTCTTGCAGCTATCCCACGCAAGAAACAAAAAAATCAAAAAATTCACAACAAAAATCACTGTTCTTTTATTACTCTTCTGAAAACTGCCAACATACAAAGCTTCTAACCCCTTCAAAGGTCAAGAATGAGCTTTTTCAATGCCTAGAAAATAGTTAGGTTTTCTCTTTGAGCCTAAGAACGGCCAAAAGCTAACTGTTGGAAAACACAGTGTGTTTTGCCACTTAGTATATTGCTTAGGAAACAACCCAACAAAAAGACTCCAAACTTATTCCACTTTTACCTAAGAACCAAAAGGTCCCCAACCACAATCTAGATGGTAACCAAGACCTTACCAAAACAACAAAAAGGATTTAAAACAAAAACCTTTAAAAATAAGTTTGCACTTAAGCACTTTGGCAAGTGCTCCTGCACCAGTATTTTTGTGAGAAATCAATATCAAGTGGCATCCTAGTTAGGCCCTTATGAGGTTTAGCATAAATAAATCTGAGCAAACCATCCATAAGGTTTTTCTCATTTTCTTTTGTATTTTCATCATCTGTGTCCACATTCATCACATCATTCTTTGTTTCACTAGCTTTGATAATGGAGATATTATGATTAGGCATAGGATTGGTAAAGATTTGCAAGTTTTTATTAGGAGAGACAAATTTATTACCTTGATGATAACACCTCCAATTAGGATATGATTATAATAAATGATGTCTTGCACAATATGTTTAAGATGCTTGCAATATTTTGTATCATGTACATTTTGTCTATGGAAATGTAAATAGGCATTTGGTCTATAGTTTGAAGGTAAAGGCTTAGTAGGATCAGAAGGAAATCAAATTATTCTCTAAGAGTTGCAACATGGTATTATGAAGGGTATTAGGTAGAGGTGTAAACTATCTATTTATATCCACAAGGGCATATGGTTTTGTCATCTTTATAGCAGCCACTTGGGTGTTAACATTTTGATTGGATTGAGGGAGATTAAGTTGTAGGAATCCCTTTTTTTTTTTTTGAAAGGTTGGTAATTAGTTTGAGGTGTGGATTCAGAATTTTTCAAGATGGCTAGAGGGAGTTTTGACTTCACGACTGCTAACCAAATTTTGGTAATCATGAAGGGTTGTACATAACCGTGTGAAGGAAGGAAATATCATCATCTCAAGCTTTTTTTGAATCTTTTCTTATAAATTAGAAATAAAAATTCTTTGAATGTCGGCATCAAGAATATTAATTTTTATTTGAGAATAAAGAATTTGATATCACAGTATGAAATTAGTGACCTTTTCATCATCTTTTTGTTTACATGTCATCAAATCAGCTAGGGTCATCTTAGGACCCATGTGAATTTGGAAGTGGTTGTAAAAGGCATCGATAAGTTCATTGAATGAACTAACTAAATTATTCAGTAAGGAGCAAAACCAGTCTAAAGCCTCATCTTTCAAGGATTGAGGGAATAGCTTAGCCAAGATTTTATCTTCAAAAATGAGGTCACTACATAAGGTTGAGTATATCGAAACATGACTAACACGATCTCCTTTCCTGCCATATTTCTCTAACCTGGGAACCTCTATACCTTGTGGTATTTTTGTTCTCAATATCTCCAAGGGTAATGGATTGGTTTTGATGTATTGTGAAGGTTGGCCATTTTTGTTTTGATTTAGGGTGGCAATTTGTTGTTGAAGAGATGACATATTTTGCAAAAGTGTGTTAAGGATTGGATCATTGTTGGTATTGTGAGATGGAGGGGAATAAGGTGGAGTGGTGTACGTATGTGGAGGGCCAGTGAATTATAGATTTGTGAGGGGGGATGGTTGAGGAGATATGAGATTTGAATTCACAAAGCTAGAAGGATTCCTAGTGGAAATACCTAAGGAAGTGTTGACATTACTATTAGGTTGAATGGTTGTGGTAGCATGAGTAATATTCTATGTAGGAGTAAAGGTAAGGGTTGTGGAAGGAGGAATTGAATTTCCACCTTGGATTTGAGTATACCCCAAATCTTGACAACAACTATTCATGGTAGGGATGTTCTTATCAACAATATGAGCTATATTTCACACAATCTCTATTCCATGTTCATTTTCAAGAATTTTAATCACATTATCTAAAGAAGGAATCACACTACTAGCTCAATGTTTTCAGAACTAACAAATTTTTGCAATTTTTCTATTTCTTCATCTATCCTTCTTATGCTCTGAAACCAAGGAAATAGGTGGAGGGGGTGTATTGACCTTTTAGGAGATGGACACACAAACAAGGGGAATCCTATTTTTCTCTATTTCATTAACGGAAACCCTAGATATCTCAATCTAATGGCACAATTGAGAGAAGGGGTCTGCTATAAGGTCTCCTAGGGTGTGATTAAGATAAAAGGGGGGTCCACCACTAAGAAAAGGCTTAGAAAGACAAGAAATGAAAGTAACATGCAAAACCTAACTATGTAACATAGAAAATGAACTCAAATCATAATAACAAACTAGAGAAAAATAGAGGCACGCCTGGAAAACTAAAGATGCTTGAAACAAGGCATGCAATCCCAAAATTATGACTTTTGAAGCATACTGGGACTCATACACCAATAGGGGTGATTTAGTCTGATTTTAGGGTTTCGGATCAAAACTGAAATCTACAACTAGTAAAGCAAGATCTATAGAAAATGTCTGAAAATTGGCATACTGGGACTCATATGCCACAAGTGGAAATTTAGTCCTAGTATCAAGGTTGATTTGAAACTCTGATATCCTCTAGTGTTCTCCTGTAGCTTCTCTCCTTTCTGATCTTCGAGTCTAAAAATTTGAATTCCGACCTGTAGGTGACTTTCCATAATATTGCAAGGTAGATGACAACTTTCTCCAATCTTTCTCTTCAATGGATCTTCAACCTAAATTTGCAAATAACACATCAAAGAGAGGGAACAATTTTTTTTCTTAGTGGATAGGGGTTTGCCTTGGTCAAACCCCATTTTTGTAATCAAACCTTGAAACGAAATGAAATTAAATGGAGGAATGATGAATGAAAAAATATGCAATATTGCAACTCACCAAACCCTTGGAACAAAGGCTACAGTCTTGTATTAGATGGCTATCATGAATGTAGATCTTGACTCTTGATTGTGTGTTATGGATCTTGACTTGAATGCTTGATTGAATTATAAGAACCTACATCACAAATGTTAGCTCAAAAACAAACATGATGCATGATGACTTTGACATGATGCTTGATTCTTTAATATAGCTCCAAAACACTTGATAATCAGCTATTGAATACTAGAATACTTGAATACTTGAGTTGCTAGGTCACTTGTAAAACTTTCTAGGAGAGATTATGTGAAATAACCTTGTATTTATACTTATTTATGCCAAATTTCCCAAAATTACAACACAAGTCAATATCAAATCTAGGAGAATAAAATCCCACCAAGAATTTGAATTTAAAATAGGTCAAAGCTAAGCAAGAATCATATGCCAGTTGGGGCATATGAGTCCCAGTAGGGTAGGCTTGGGAAACACTTTTCAAGAAATTTTAAGTTCTATGGAAAATTTAGGTCCAAGCCCCAAAACTTAGGTGGGACCCATATGCTCATGGTGGCGTATGAGTCCCAGATTTCGTGGGCCATACAATAAAAAATCACTAAATTATGATTGGTCATTGGATATTTTTTGGGATTATCCTTGGAAATACGCATTAAATAAGGCTTGTGGATACAAAATAAGACCAAATAACGCATAAAGAAGCCCAATTTTAGTAGGGAGGGCCCAAACAAGTGTGAAAATGTAAAGGGATACTTTTTTCTACACTACATTTAGCCCTCACTTTAGTGAGATGAGGAACCTTCTTCAAACTCACCCTAAAGTAGAAAAAATCCGATCAAGAGGGATCCAGGTGTACCAATGCTAGTGAGATAGAACGACAATGATCAAGAGGGTTGCACGAACCCCTAGGATCAAGATCCTATGGAAAACCAACATAAGAACAAAATAACACACATGTAAATAATCTAAGGAGCAATAAGAAGGCATAAACATACACTACCAAAGGCAAAGAGAAATAAAAATAAAAATAAAAAAGGGGTGGATCAAGCTTTGACCATTTTTTATGCACATTGTGGATCAGATCTAAGTTATTTGTCCAAAAATGTTTACAAGTGGAACTTGATGTCCAATATGCAAAAAAAACACATGCTCACAAGGGCTAATGGAACCTTAGGCCATCCACTAGGTGATCCCCAAGTGAGACACATATGCATGCAGCCAATATGCACTCACACAGACAAGCAAGTGGTTATGGGAAAGTCGCACCTAATTTTGGCTCCCATATGCTAACCATACCAAAGCTATACCTCCTCATAACTTTGATTGGGTGCCACACAACATGAACAAAAGGAATTCATGAGGCAGGTAAAGCTTCATATGCTTGACACCAATGAATGAACAAGATGGCTCCACAAGCAAGAAAAGGGTTTTATGCAAGGTGGCCATATAACCCATATTGTAAATGCAAAATAGTGTAAGGTACATTCAAAGGAGTTTTTCTTATTTCATGCAAGGTATTAACTTAGGGAAAATTATGCTTAATGTCTTCAAGAGAGGACCGATCAAAGAATAGAATATTTACAACTTAGGGGATGCAATGTGTCGCATCAAGCCACTAAGAGGAATACAATATGCTAAGAGAGATCAAACTCTTAAAGGAAATCACACCCAATGTCACCACAAAGAGAAATATGCATCACATGAAGTAAGAAGAATACAAAATGAGGCATGAGTTGAAATTGAAATGCAAATAATAATGCCAATGTATGCCCCCACTTTAAATAAATTTCTAAACACCATGTTGTGAGCAATTACTTTAAAGTAGAAAATCATCAATGCTAACAATAAAGAGGACATGAGAGCTTATTTAGAAAGACCTATGCCAAGTCATATGTTTTCAAATAAAGCTACATCATGAAAAGGGGTTGCCCCCAAAATAAAATCCCAAACACATGAGGGATCCATGGATTTTGGGTAAGTATGTATTTGTTGCAATGTTTTAGAAAGCTCAAAATTGTCATCATTCCCCAAATACTCATTGAACAGGAAGAATGACACAAAGAGAGCGAAAAAATAAAATAAAATTTCTAGTCAACATGGAAGAGACCTAAATGTCCTGATGCCTTGCATCATCCCCAAAACGTAAACACAATACAATGAAAGGATAAAGGAAAAGCTTTTGGGTCAACATGGAAGAGAGTTAAATGTCTTGACAACTTGCATCATCCCCAAAAGGAAAAACACAAGACAAATGAAAAGATAAAATGTTTACAACATACAGAAGAATGTAGATACAATAGAGGAATTTCAAAATGATGGAGAGATGCATCAAATAGAATGACATGAGGATCACATTATGCACATGCAATCACACACATAATATTAAAAAGAAAATAAAGGAAATACTAGTAAGGCACGTGCAAGTCAACCTATAGTAGGTCGTTCACATCCCAATCTTGTTCGTTGTATACAAAAGGTAAACAACTAGCCAAAGGGACAACATCAAGTGCAGTACTAGGGTTATCACCAAGTTCAACACGCTTCTTAGGATAATTTTCACTTAAGCTCATAGAAGAGGAAAACAATGTATTCAATTCATTATGCACTTCTTCATGAATTTTAGTAACCTCATCATTTCCATCCAAGTTAATCACAATGGGAGTTCAAAGGATAATATCCAAAGAAGGATTTAGCCCTTGTTGCGATTGAAATATAGGATCTTTTTGTTCCGATGAAGAGGGAGACTCATCGTGTATTGCTTCAGTCAAGTTTGGATGTTGATTTTATTTGTTTTTTTGTTTGTTTAACCTTCGAGCAAGAGCATGATGTCTACGCCTATGCTCTCTAGCATTTCTATTTCTTTTTGTATTATTTTCAAGTTGTGTTTATGTAGGAGTGGGTCTATCAGTGATAGGTTTCTTTTCTTCCCTAAGGGGAGGAATGAAAGGAACCATGGAAGGTTGTTCAACCACTTTCTCTTTAGCTTTGTAAACTTTTTTTTATCTTAGGATGCATGACAAGATTGTTTTGGTTATCTCTTGATTTTTTGTAGGAAAAAGGAAAACTATCTATCATGGGTTGGTCTTAGTTATTTGGAATGTATTTATGTTCAATCGTAGTTTCTTCAAGGATAGGAGGCTCAATCATGGGTTGGCATGTTTCCAAGATATAGTTTTTCTATGCATTTTTCCTTAAAATTTTGATAGAATTTGAAAAAGAAGTCATCACGAGGTTTAGTAGGTTCCATAGGCTAGGGAAAAAATAAATCCAATGAAAAATTCCCATGGGAAGACACAGGATTAAAGAACTATGGTGCATAACTGACAGGATGGCTTCCATGGAGTATAGACATGGATAACCAAGCTTCACATGGAATTGATTTAATGTCGGGATGATGGAGAATGAGACATATAATTGTTTCAGTCTTATTTTTAGAGGAAGGGTAATCAATCTCATCATAGGGAAAGTGAAACCATTATGAATTTTTATCCATTATTTTGGTTGATCATATGTTTCTTGATAGAGTTCACACACAAGTAAGAATTCCTCAATGATCACATTCTCTCCATAGATGAGATCAATTAATATCTCATTAGTGGGCTTGTCATTCATTTGGACTACTATGTAAAGAGGACCATCAAGTGAATTTCTAATAAGAGAAAGAAATTCAAAGAGGCTTTTTAGTTCATCCCTTACGAGGTTGAGTTTCGATCAATGCAACCAAACCATCGATCTAGGTTTTTTCTCATTAGTATCTATAGGACCTTATTTAGTAGTATCAATGTTGTCATCGTCCGTGTCAACATTCATCACATCATTCTTCTTAGTTTCACTAGCTTTGACAAATGAAATATTGTGATTAGGCATAGGGTTCGTAAAAATTTGTAAGTTTTGGTTGGGAGGGGCAAAAAACTTATTTCCTTGATCATTAACACCTCCAATTTGATGTCAATCAGATTCAATGAGGTCTTGCACAATATGTTTAAGAAACTTACAATGTTTCATGTCATGTATATTTTTTGGTGATAATGGCAATAAGAATTCGATCTAAAGTTCATAGGTAAAGGCTTATTAGGGTCGGGTGTTTTAATAGGAGGTGAGGTGATCATTTTTTGTTCTAGAAGTTGTAACATTATGTTATGGAGGGTATCAAGTAAGGGAGTAAATTGTCTAGCTGGATCCCCAAATGTAAAAGGATTTGTCTTCCTTATAGTAGCCACTTGGGTATCAACATGTTGAGTTGGTTGAGGGGGATTTAGTTGAAGGAAACCTTTATTCTATTTTCTAAAAGGTTAGTAATTGTTTTGATTTGCAGATTCAAACTTCTCAGGATGGATAGAGGTGGGTTTTGTTTCACGACTACTAACCGATTTTTGATAATCACGAAGACCAGTACAAAAGTACACAAAGGAAGGAAACTTCATCATGCTAAGCTTATCTTGTATCTTAGTTTGTAAGTTCTCAATGAACATTTTTTGAAGGTGAGGATCAAGAATCTTTACGTCGATTTAGGAATAAATTATTTGGTAGCATGAAATTAAGTCAGTAACCTTTTCATTATCCTTTTTCTTGCATCTCATCAAATAAAATAAGGTCATATTAGGAGTCATATGCACTTGGAAATGGTTAATAAAGGCCTCAAAAAATTCATTGAATGAACAAATTGAGCTGTTTGATAACGAGGAAAAACATTCTAAAGTGGTATCTTTCAAGGACTTAGGGAAAATCTTAGCCAAGAGCTTATCCTCAAGGAAAAAATCGCTACATAAGGCAATATAAGCAGAAACATGGTTAGAAGGGTCTCCTTTTCCTCCATATTTCTCAAATCGAGGAATCTATATATCTTGTGGTATCAGAGTTCTCAATATCTCCAAGGATAAGGGATTGCTTTTGACATAGTATGTAGGTTGACCATTTTTATTTTGGTTTATGATGGAAATTTTCTTTTGAAGGGATGCAACATTGTGCAAAAGTTGATTTATGATGGCATCATTGGTTGTATTTTGAGACAGTGGTGAATATGGTGGGGGTGTATAATTTTTTTAGGGCGAAGTGAATGGAATGCTTATGGGAGGTAAAGTGGTAGGAGATATCACATGTGATGCCACAAAGGTACAAGGATTGTTATTGGAAATACCCAAGGTAAGAAAGACATTACTAGTAGGTTGAATCATTGTAACTTGAGGGTTGGTATAGGTAGGAATAGAGGCAATGGTTGTGGGAGGAGGAACTTGAGTTCCTCCTTGACTTTGGACATTGTTCGAAGGTTGATTACAACTAGTAATTTTTCCAAAAATCTAAGCAAGGTTATGTGAAATTTCTATTCCTTCTTCACTTTCAATCATACGGTGTATGTTATCTATGGTGGGAATAGTAGTTATGGAAATGTTTTTAGTACTCAATTGATGTTGTAGGTTTGATAAGTCTTCATGGATTTGGATTATGTTTTCTTGAGGAATCCTAGTAACCATTGTTTCAACACTTGTCACACTACTTGAAGGTAAAGATTTGTTAAGGGTATGGTCCATACCTAGTGAACTAGTCTCAACACTATGAGTGAAAGGGCTAGATAACCCAAAATCCATGACAAGTGTGCTATCATGGGATGACATGAGTCTCAAACTTCATCTCACTATAGTATTAGCAATAGGATACCAAGCTGTAAATCTCATGCAAGGGACAATAAATGAATGAAAGATAAATGCAATGAACACAAGATAAATGATATAATTTTAATTTTGATTTGAATGAAATGAAGCTAGATGCAATGAAATGAATTAAATAGAAACTCAGTAATCTTAAGCAAAGATCTATCAATAGCAAACAAAAGCACAAAACAAGGTTTTTAATGTTATAAAATGTTGTTTCAGATCTGATACAGGACTAAATCGCCTAGAGGGTTGTATGATTCCTAGTTAAGGTTTTTGAAGGCTTCAAAAAGTGAATAAAAGTCACCATAGAAATCAAAGAAAGTAGCTAAAACAAATTGTACCCGGACTACATTGCCTAGAGGGGTGAATGAGTCCCAAATGAGGGTTTTGACACTAATTTCAGCAAATTCTGAGTGAATGTTAGGTTTTCTAGTTTATATGATGTCTAGACTAAGTGCAATTATAGAATTCAAATGAAATTCAATGATGCAAGATGCAAAAATGCAACCTATATGCACTTCACTAATGCAAGATTTAGAAGCCCTAAATGCAGGTTAACTAATGCAAGACCTAATGCAAAGTTAATGCAAGCTAGATCTAGGACTATGATGTGCTCCAAATCAGAAATAATGTGTCCAAAGGCTAGGTTCACCAAAATGAAATGAAGGAAATAAGTGGAGGGGGTGTATTGACCTTTTAGGAGATGGAAACACACACAAGGGGAATCCTATTGCACTCTATTTCATTCAAGGAAACATTAAATATCTTAATCTAATGGTGCAATTGAGAGAAGGGATCTGTTATAAGGTATCATAGGGTGTGATTAAATAAAAAAGGGGGTTCACCACTAAGCAAAGGCTTAGAAAGACAAGAAATGAAAGTAACATGCAAAACCTAACTATGTAACCTAGAAAATGAACTCAAATCACAATAGAAAACTAGAGATAAATAAAGGTGCACTTGAAAAATTAAAGATGATTGAAACAAGGTTTTCAATCCTAAAATTATGACTTTTGAAGCACACTAGGACTCATATGCTAGTAGGGCTGATTTATTCCCAGTTTAGGGTTTTGGTCTGAAACCAGAATATGCAACTGGTAAAGCAGGATCTACAAAAAATATTTGAAAACTAGTATACTAGGGACTCATACGCACAAGTGGAAATTTAGTCCCAATATTAGGGTTGAGCTAAAAATTTGATATCCTCTAGTGTTCTCCTATAGCTTCTCTCCTTTCCGATATCTAAGTCTAAAACTTTGAATTCTGACCTGTAGGTGACTTTCCATAATCTTACAAGGTAGATGACAACTTTGACAACTTTGAAACTTTGACAACTTTCTCCAATATTTCTCTTTAATGTATCTTCAACATAAATCTGTAAATCACACATCAAAGAGAGGGAAAAATGTTGTTTTATTAGTGGATAGGGGTTTTCCTTGGTCAAACCCCGTTTTGGTTATCAAACCTTGAAATGAAATGAAATAGAATGGAGGAATGATGAATGAACAAATATGCAATGTTGCAACTCACCAAAACCTTGGAACAAAGACTACAATATTGTATGAAATGGCTATCATGAATGTAGATCTTGACTCTTGATTGTGTGTTATTGATCTTGACTTGAATGCTTGCTTGAATCATAAGAACCTACATCACAAATGTTAGCTCAAAAACAAACATGATGGGTGACGAATTTTACATGATGCTTGATTCTTGAATATAGCTCCAAAACACTTGATAATCAACTCTCGAATGATCTTGAATGCTAGAATGCTAGAATGCTTGAATTCCTAGGTCACTTGTAAAACATGTTAGGAGAAATTATGTGAAATAACCTTGTATTTATACTTGTTTATGCAAAATTTCCCAAAATTACAACACTAAAAACTGGCATCAAATCTAGGAGAATAAAATCCCACCAAGAATTTGAATTTAAAATAGGTTCAATCTAAGCGGGACTCATACACTAGTTGGGGCATATGAGTCCTAGTAGGCTAGGCTTGGGACACACATTTCAAGAAATGTTAAGTTCTATTCCAAATTCAGGACCAGGCCCCAAAACTTAGGTGGGACCCATACGCCCAAGGTGGCGTATGAGTCCCAAATAACTAAATATGGGCCATACAATCCAAAATCACTAAATTATGATTGGTCATTAGATATGTTTCGGGATTATCCTCTGAAAGATGCATTAAATAAGGCTTTTGGATGAAAAATAGGACTAAATAAGACATAAAGAAGCCCAATTTTAGCAGGGAGGGCCCAAACAACTGTGAATATGTAAAGGGATAAATCTTTCTACACTACATGTTCTCTTGTTGGATATTAGCAACCATTATTTCAACATCATTCATATTGTATGTAGATAAGGAAGTCATTGGAAATGAGTTACGAAGATTATGATCCATAGAGGGTTGATTATCAACACTATTAGTGAAAGAGTTGGAGCACCCAATATCCACAACGAATGGTGTATTACAGGATGACATGAGTCTCGAACTATGTCTCACAATTTTATTGCTAATAGGACACCAAGTTGTAAAGCTCATACGAGTTTCACAAACTCAATGTAAGCCCAAAATGAAAATAAGGCTAAATGAAATGCAATGACCTAGAATGTAAATATGTAAATGCAATATTTTAGATTCTAAACAATGTAATTTTTTTATTATTCTATGCAAAAACCTGAAAATGATGTCTTTTAAATGCAATTTTAAACTCACAAAAAGCACTAAATTTATCAAATGAAGCTAAATATGATCAATTCCACTTAACAAAAATTTTGCAAACTGAAACAAAAAACTAAAAACAACAAAGTAGAATGTAGAAATAGAGGTTTTAATGCCCATAAAATCAAGAAATGACCTTGACCAGGGACTCATTTTCCCAAGGGTGAATGGGTCTTAGGTTAGGGTTTTTAAAAATGTTTTTACAAATTTTTGAGTTGATTCTAGTGGTTTCCAAATTCTGATTAAAAATAGTGAGTTACAATTTGAATTTTCTGTGAATTAAAGGTTGAATGTAAATGAAAAATATGATAAAATGACAAACTAGGAGACCTAATTTGATGTGCAATTTTGATTTAATTTTCAAATGCAATTGAATGACGATGCAATTCTATATAAATGATTTGCAAAATGTTTGATTTTTTTTTTTTTAGATTTCAAGAGATGAAAAAATGCAATCCTGAAACACTAAATGAAATGTAAACTAATGCAAGTTAAATAACCCTAAATGAGATTCAATTCAATGTAATTCAATGCAAATGAATTCAAGATCTAAATCAAGGGTTAAAATGTACTCCAAAATTAGAAAAATTCAATGATCAAACTCAAGTTCACCAAAATGAAATGAAGAAAAATAGGTTGGGGTTTTCATGGGTAAATGGAAAATGGGGTATAATGGACCTATTTATCTCTATTTCATTAGGAAATGAGATCCACACAATGAAATGACTATCAACCTTGAGGTAAATGAATTCAAAGTGTGAATCTATTCATTTCCCTTTTTTGCAAGAATGAGGGTCCTAATTAGATAGCACTTTGGGGAGAAAGATTAAAAATAGAAAATTGACTCCAAAATGCAATATAAAACTTGGATATTGAAGATTAAGCTCAATAATGATGGAACTAGAAATTGAAATGTAAATTAGAGAGAGATGAGATGATGTGTACTAGTCACCAAAAGTGCTTTTCTAAAGTTGACCTGGGACTCATTCACCCAAGGGTGAATGGGTACTGATATAGGGTTTTCTTGCAACTTTTGGGAGCCTCTACTAGATATCTAAATCCTTCAATTTGTGCAGGTTTCAGGTTAAATATTTGTAAATAAATTCTAGAATTGAGTTTTTCATGAGATGACGACTTCTACAACTTTGACAACTTCAATTTTTCTCTTCAAGAGATTTTCAAGATACCTTCCATCTAAATTTGCAAACACAAATCAAGAGGGATTTTTTATTTTTTTTGGTGAATGGGGGTTTTCCTTGGTCAAACCCTATTTTGGTAATTAAACCTTGAAATGAAATGAAATAGCATGAAAGGAATGATGAATGAACAAGTCAATGTCACAACTCACCAAAACCTTAAATGAACATTGGAATGTAGGTCTGTAACTTGCATGAAATGGATTCAATGGATGTGGATCTTGATCTTGGAACTTCATGAAGTCCACATCAACATATTAGCTCCATTAACATGCATGATGCAAGAAGACTTTGCACATGAAAATTGGATCTTGATTGCTAAAATAATTTTTCACTAAATCTGCTCTTGAATGCCTTGAATTTCTCTTGAATTTCTCCAATAATACTCACTTGAATAATCTTAGATTGCTTGAAAGTATTATACTTCTTAGATGAAACTTAGTGAAATGATTGTATATTTATAGGTATGTACCATAAATTTATTGAAATTCAAATAACACAAGCCAACATGTGAGTATAGATTTAGAAATGTTAAAATACTACCAAAAACATAATTCAAATTAGGGTCCTAGGTCTAAGGGAGGACCCATTTTCCCATGGGAAAATGGGTCCTAGGTCACTCACCTATGACACATATTTCTCAATGAGAAGTGTTATGTTTAGGCATTACTGAATATCAGGTTTCCTCTTCAAAAAATGTAATTAATTAGGCTTGGATTTGAATTAAAGGGGAAAATTAAGGAAAAATAACTTCAATTAATTACGCGAGCCCTAGATAAGTTTGAAAGTGTAATGGTACACTCTACAACACTAAAACTAATGCATGTAATTAAGTCCATTTTAATTAATAGGGCCCTAAACTTAATTTGAATATGTAAAATACATATTACAACACTAAATTAAGGAATAATTAAGTTCATTTTAATATTAATTCCTAAATTAGGTGTGAAAATGCAAAGGGATACATTTTTCTACACTACAAGGGTAATAACATAAGAATGTATTATAGGGATCCTCACAAAAATATCTTATATTTCCCTTATTGGAATTTTGTTGATCAATAAGTGGTTGAAAGATATTTAGGGGCATCTTGCAATATTATTCCCTAGCTAAAATTCAAATATACTAAGTGTTAAGGTTAGAAAAATTTAATACTGGATTTATAATTTGATACTAAAGTTTTCTAAGGATCTTGTTTCATCCCAAGAATCCTTTCAAGATATGCACAAATTTTATAAAGACATTTTATTCATAATAATTCCCATCACATATACACGACAATTTAATGTCTGGAATTGATATTTGTTTCACTTCAAGGAAACAATCCTAAGTGAAATGTTCAAAGACCATCTCTGACCACAAGATTAGTAAGAAAAATGATACAACTCAAAAGAATCAAACTTTCTCTCCACCTAGCCATATTGGCATCATGAAGCCTCACAAGCACTAGCCAAGCCCCCGAGCAAGAAATATTTTAGCCCCATAATGATGAAATGGAGTCTTCCATTTAGATAATATAAAATGGTATTTCAAGACAAGATTTATCTAAGTAACTATCAAATAGTGCCATGAGTGTGATACTCAAATTTTGCTAAACAGAACATTCCAACACCCATTGATCTTACCAATTATTATGTATGGAAAATATTATTTGGAAATTACTAGTACTGACATTTGAAGAATGAGGACACAAAAACCCAAGCTCTATTCATCTAGGAATAACATTAAAGTTTCCATACGATGGATTATGAACTAGGGTTTCGCTTGACACCAATGGAATGGTCAATGGAAGCCAAAATTCTAAACATAGTATCCAAACACTCATGGGTATAATCTGGGTATAAACAGAAACTCCCAAACATTACCCCACTAAAACAATACATGAAATACATAGCCAATGCCCCCAATACACATGATAGGGTCCAACATGCAAATGCATCTATATGTATGAAATACCAGGTGGGTATGCTTAAAATTGGATAAATATAGACTCACATACCTACATTAATATTCTCCAAGGGCCTATGGAGAGGTCTTAAACCTTTTCTTCTAGCCCACAAATCCTTTGTCCACCATGAAACCCCATAAATGACTTCATTCATACAATAAATCTAAAATGGTAGTGTGATTTTGTACCTACCAATCTCCACCACTTTGAGGAGGAGTGTCCTACTACCACATGCCTTCTCTATTTCCTTCAACTTCATTCTCTCCCCTTTCTCCCCTTGAATATCTCATCCTCCTTCCTAACTCCACAAAAAGAACTCCATCCCTCTTTCCTTCATCGACAAGCTACCTCACTTGAGCTATGGATCCTTGACCAAATTCATTGCACCTACAATTTCTAGCATATCACAATCAATGGTTTGTTTTTAATTAAATGTGATCTCTCATTTCCTTGATCTCTTTTAGCTTACACAATTGACCCTTGCATTCTTGGTGGCATCCATTTCCTTCACTCTACAAGAATTTTGCCTCCAACTAACATGCCATTTTCCATGCCTTAGCTCCATATTTCTAGAAAATGAAACAATCTAGCCTTTGAATGCAAGACATCGATCTTGAAATTCACACTATAATCTAACACATCTCCATTACTTGTCTTGCTTTAAAAAACCACCATCTAATTCGACTTGCTTTAATTCTAGCTATATCTCTTGATTGATTCACAACAACGATGTGAATCACATGAAGCAATCAATTCTTGCCACGTGTCACTATCCTACATACCTACATTGGTCAACCCAAATCAATGCAAGCATTTTTGGAATGGTGGGATTACTCCTTCATTTTATTGATATTATGTTTATCAACCTTTTGGGTTCAGTTGTTAGGTATCCACCTTACCTCATGCTTGAAGTGTATTGAAGAACATTAGAGGCAAGCTGAAATTCCTAATTTTGAACCTTCTTTACACTTATCGAGGTTCAACAATCAACCTAACTCCTTACCTTTTGTATGCCTTTACTCCATCACAAACCTTCTCACCAACCTCTGAAACATGCATAATTTTTTCAAATGTCAGTGTTGTCTCTTCCAACTTATCACTTTCATGCCTTTGTGTTAAGGTGTAAGCCAACTTTTCATTGACCTAGGATGTCTGAAATAATCCTAAGCATTGATAGACTTAACCCATTCAGGTATCAACCTTCATACATCCTTCTTACCACATACAAACAACTGGTAATACATAGGCCTTATGATGAAATCCACAAACACCAAATCCATTTTGGGTGTCGGGGTTTTCCCTTAACTCTTACCACTTACCATCCTTTTGGTCACATGTAAGCCTTCCTATCAAAATGTGACACCCGAATTTTTAATTTGCACTCCTTAAACCTTTCTGGTGTCAACCTTTGGGATTTCTTCTTACTATTTTCTTGCCAAACTATTAAGGCATAAACCTCAAGAAAGATGTGTGAACACCAAAACTATTTCGAGTGTTGGGGATCAAGGTTTCACCTTTCCCATTCTATTTCATGTTAAGGTAAAGGCCTTAATACCAACACACGAACATGGAGGCCATTTTAGGTATTAGGGTTTGGGGCTTCATTATACCCCTTTCTTAACATTCCATTTAAGGCCTAAACCTTAACACCAAACCATGAACTCTGACACCATTTTGGGTGTTGAGGTTTATGTTTTTCTCATACTTCATACTTCAAAATTTGTTAAGGCCCATAAGGTCGATCTTTGATCCTCAAACCTTTTTGGGTATTGATATTCAGACTTTCTTCTTTTCACAACCTTTTCTTTATGTCTTTATGTTAAGGCGTAAGCCTTAACACCGAAGCTTGATGTCTGACATTTCAAAATTTACTCCAAATTACTTCATACTTATCATTTTGTTAAGGTCTAATCCTTAGGGATGATCTCTAAGGGTTGATAGGTAAGAATTCAGCCTTAACCCCAAGCCCCAAGCCATTTTAGACTTAACACAATCCTTCTTCATTTCTTTGAGGTATTGGTTATAAGGTATGAGTCCGGTCCACCATGGATCTTGCATGATAGCGAGGAAAAATATATATTGAGGCTCTAGACTTAGGAAAAATTTAAGTTTCTCTATTTATATCATGTGGAAAAATAGAAGGTTAGATCATAACCTTGTCGGAGACCGATGAAATTTCCCTAACTTGGACAAAACTCAGAAATGAATTGACTTAAGAAAAACATTTAAAGGTTACAACGATGCTTTTAGGTGCTGAAAAACTTTAGGACTTAAAATATATGAACCTCATTCTATAAGTTATAATGCATTGAGAAAATGAAAGGTTATGAAAAACTAGGTGGTGACCAATGGAGGTTTCATAACCAACATCAAATTTTGAAATGACTTAACTTCAACTTGGGTGAAACATATAAAATTTAGGACATCTTTGGACACTGATAGGCCTTATGAATGCACTAAACAATAACTTTAGTTCATACAAATTATGATATGTCAAATGGGAGAAAGGTTATGACATCCTAGGTGGGGACCGATGGAGTTATGAGAACCACTAGAGGAACAAACAACTTTCGGACTTAGCACATTATTTTCATCATTTCTTTGAGGAATGTGATATAGTGTATGACCAAAGCTCAATTTCTAATCATCTATAGTATAGAGTAAGCTACAAGGCCAAAGTCTAAAGTCCAATCGGACTTAGCTGAAAAAGACTAAATCCTTCCTTCTTAAGCAAGCGATAAGAGGTAAGCCGAAGGATTGATGGCCAAAATTTTGCAACTCTTCAAGGCTTGTCATAATGAAACCCTAAGGCACATGAATCCTTCTCCCTAACATCCTTATGAATCCCTTTTGACCTCAAACAAAAACTCATCATCTAATAGCACTAAAATCTCCTTCTGACCTTAAAGAGGTTCCCCTTTTGACCTCAATCAAACTCTTTGCCACAACCTCCCCTTTGACATCCATAATATTCCCTTCAAACATCAATAAAAATCATATTTCCAGTAGATTAACCTAATTATAGCTAGGTTTATCCATCCCTATTAGATTAACTCTCCATTAACATCTCCCAAATATAAGTAAAGGTATGATGTTCTAATCTAAGTGCATATCATAATTCCATGATATTTCACAACACAATAACAATATAGACTCTAAACTCTTCATCTTCCCTTATTTACTTGTTATCTTAATCTCTCTAGGTTAACTAGTACTATAGGGATCAAATTTTCACTTGTTATTTTAACTAAAATCTCTAAGCTCCTTTAGTGAATTTAGTCATAATATTTGATATGAGGAACCTCAAGTGAATACTATAGGATGAATTCACAATCAACATGAGTCAAATGGTAAGAAATAACTGCTACTACAAGTGGTCCTTAGAGACACATTATAGCATGATAAATTATAGTATCTATCAATGTAGATTTAGTCATTTACTTTAACAGAAACATTCACATAGGAATATAACTAATCTACTATTAGAATAAAATGAATAAAAGTATAGTGGCACTCAAGCATAGTTGGATCATGTATCATCTAAATTATGCACTCTAAATCTACACAATAGAGTAGCATAAATTTATAATAAAAGGGGTTGTAACTTTGATATAAAGGGAGGGGTTTGACATTCTCCCACTTGTATAGACTTCCTCCGGGAAATCTTTCAAGGTTGGAAACTTAACAACATTACAACAACACACAAGAATATGATTGATCATGCTAATTATTCTAATTTCTTGATGAAGGCAATAAAAATAGTAAACTAAGAATATACATTAGAGGCATGTCCCTTTTGCAAATTTAACACCAACACTTAGAAAAAAAATTTAACAATGAAACTTTCATCCCATATATTATCAATATAGAATACAAATAAAATGTTAGCAACTATCCATGCAACTATAAATTGTTTCCCATACAACCCACTTTAATTAAATTACAACAATGTATCAACAAATAAGCATCTTTTGACACACCTCAAAATCCCTTTTACCACAAAAAACACTTGTGCTATTAGAGAATGTCTTTTCTCAAATGTCCAATCATGTCTCAAGAATTATTAGCTTCATGCTACTATCCAATTATGTTCTTAAGAAAATATTTTACCTTATAATCATGGCACACGTACAATGTCTCAATCATGGTACTCATACCATATCAAAATCATGGCATTCATACCATGTCTTAAGGAATATTAACTTTGCATCATTTGTTGCTATCTTTATCACATAGTTCATGTAGCTATTCCACATCACATTTACTTGGAATTTCATGGGTAAACACAACCATAACAAGGATTCTCTTCCCAATTTGGGTGAGCTTTTCCTAATACAACCACATCATTTACAACAAGAGGCTCACATAATGGGGTTTACAAGGATGAATATTCTTGGATACCATAGCCACTAGGAAAGATGGTCTCAAGGCCCTTCTATAAGGACCCCTCCATACATTTCCTAGTATCTTCCCCTTGTTTGTTTAATGGGGTTAGCCTCCAAAAGGAAGGTACATAAAAAAAATCATAGAACTAGGTGAAAAATGGATTTATGACCATCCCATACCAGTCCCATTTGCAAACTTTTTCAAAAATAATTCCCCAACGCATCTACTCTCCTATACAACCTACCAGCATACCCCCGAGATATGGTAGTTGTACCATAGAAAAATGGATCATTGACATTTTCATGGTCTTTTAGGTCTTTCTCTCATGATGTTTGATCTATTTTGCTTTGATTTAATGTTGCAATGTAACTTTTGCATTCACATTAGGCCCTGAACATTCAAATTAAGGTGTCTTGTGAAGGTGTTGTGAAGTGTTGTAACACATTTCTACACTTTTCTAGACCCTTGTCATTAAAATTCACCTAAAAATCAACTTTTCATCATTTATCAAGTCCTATTTTGAAGTGTTGCAAAGTCTTGTAACAAGATTTCACGCTTTTCTAGGCTTAATTTCACTATTTACACCTTTCTTATGCTTTACATGACCCCTTTATGCACTCATAAGGCTTAATTAAATATATTTTTGAATGTTAACCCGACAAATAACATTAAATGCAAGATAATTCCTGACACCCACTTACAAGTCCAAGGTGGGACCCATTCGCCATGGGTGGCGAATGAGTCCCTCTTGGCTCCAAATTCAAAATATTTCAAATTTTCTTTTAGGTTTTTATTCAAAATTACCTTATGTCAGCCTGTGATGAGGTATCATTGGGTTACTAAGGAACAAGTGTGTATAAATAAGTGTTTTTCTCCTCATTTTACATCTCCTATAATCTCCCAATTCATCAAGTTCACTTGCATTCACTTATTCACCATCAATTAGCATTCAATCATAACATCATTTAATCAAGCATCAATCAAGCATCTTGGAGCAACCATTGGCATATCTTCATATTTCTCCAACAAGGTTGTGGTGATTTTAGGACATTTACATGTTATTTATTCATCAATACTTGTTCATTTCATTTCATTTCTTCATTAAGGGTTTGATTACCAAAGTGGAATATGACGAAGGCAAATCCCTATAACCTAACCCTTAACCATTTTCCCCCTTTTGCATGTGTGTTTGTAGACTTGTGTATGCATATTTATCAAACAATTAGGTTTTGAAAGGTGGCCAAGAAGTCAACAAAGTGTTTCAAGTCAACTAAATCCTATTTCAAGCTTGGAGACAACCTACAGTCCATTTTCTACAAATTTGACTCTGTCAACCTAACAAGAAGACAAGTGCAAATATGGAACTAAAAAATTCACCCCTAATTTCATAGAATTTTGGGAGAGGAATGATTCACCATCAGTGGTGAATGAGTCCCACATTAAGGATGGAAAACAATATTTTGTCAGATTCCAGATCCCGACAGTCGGAAACTAATTTTTAGGACTTTTTGGCAATAGCAGGATTGATTTGCCATCAGTGGTGAATTAGTCCCACTGGTGATTTTCACTGATTTCTGTCAGCATCCATGACACTCCAGATTCATCATTCATTGCCTAGGTGCACTCTATTTTTCCTTGTTTAATTTTGTTTGCATTCGTTTACTTCTTTATTGCATTTTCTGCATATCACACTATGTTTTCAAACATTGCACATTTCTTGGGTTTTGCATTCATAATCAGTCAATTAAAATGCATAGTTGCATTTAGATCATCTCATTTAGCCTTAATCACATCATACATACATTATATTGTATGAACCACATTGATTTTAAGGGTTTATCTCTCTCGTGAAAAGCCCTAAGAGTGCAAGAGTAGCCTATAGACCTCATCCCCAAAATTTATGGTTCATTTTGGTGAACCTGCATATTCAACACTTTATCTTTCTGATTCAAATTGCATCTTGCATCCTATGTTTCATTTGCATCAACATTCAATTAGGTTTTGTTTTGTTTTTGCAGATCCTAGGGTTTCTCATATTGCATTAGTGAAAGACTCATTTAGATTTCATTTTTGCATATCCAAAAATTTGCATCCTTCGTTGACATCTAAAAAGCATTCAATTCACTTTAATTTTTTTGAAAAACACAAAAAAAATCTCATAACTGGACTCATTCACCACCTTGGGTGAATCAGTCCACCTGCACATTTTAAATAACACTTTCAGGCATTTTCTGGGAATTTATTGCATTTCTATTCTCTATTGTTATTTCTCTATTTCAGTTTGCAGAATTTATGTTATTTACATTTTGCACTCCTAGATTTCATTGCATTTACATTCACCCCATCATTTGTGGTACTTGTATGAGTGTTTGGTGCCCCATTGATAATACTTTAGTGAGACGAAGTTCTAGACTCATGGCTTCCCTCAATAACACTTTCATTATGGACCTTGGGATCTCAAGAGCTCCTACTCCTAGTATGGACAATGGTGCATTACGCATGGATACTACCACTACAATGCCTTCACCTTTCCATCCAATGCATGTTGACACACAAACTAATTCCATTCCATAAGAAAAAGTCATTAGTATTCATGAATATTTTGCACACTCACAACAATACTTATCCTTTGAAAACATTTCCACCACTACCATACCTACCATAGAAAAACTCCATCGTTTGATTGAAAGTGATGATTTCTTACAAGTTATGAAAAGAATTGCTGAAATATACAATAAACATGTTCCTTCTACATCCCAATCCGTAAACATTGTTGTGAGGCGAGGAGGACCTAACATTCCTCCCCCTTCAATCATAGCATCCATTCCAACTTATACCACTCCTCAAGTTATAACAACCATCCAATAGGTTAGTCATGTGACTCCTTTTGTTCTTCCAACTAGCATTCCTAGTTCTTTTGTGGAATCGCATGTTCCATCTACCACCTTCACCCCTCTTAGTGTCCCTTTCACTTCTCCTAACACTACATACACTCCATCACCATTTTCCCTTCCACCTCATACCACTTACACCGATCATATCATTACACAACTCTTTAACACTGTTTCATCCATACAACAACAAATATCCACCATTAGCCAAAGTCAAAATGTTCCACCCACATATCATGTTCGTAGTAGCCCCTTATCTTTAGAGATCTTAAGAACCCCGATGCCACAAGGGATTGAGATGCCTAGGTTTGAGAAGTACAGAGGCAAAGGAGACCATACTAATCATGTCAATGCTTATACAACTTTGTGCAGTTATTTTTCCCTTGACGATAAGTTGTTAGGAAAAAATTTTCCTAGGACCTTAAAAGACACTGCATTGGAGTGGTTTTCAAATTTACCAAATCATTCAATTCGTTCATTCACTGAACTTGTGGATGCCTTTATAAGTCACTTTCAAGTTCATATGACTACTAAAAAGATAATGGCTAATCTAATGTGATGCAAACAAAATAAAAATGAAAAAGTAATTGATTTCATTTCACGATATCAGTCATTGTATGCTCAAATTGATGTCAAGATTCCTGATTCACATCTACAAAAGATGTTTATCAAAAACTTGCACACCAACCTTCAGGATAAGTTGACTATGATGAAATTTCCTTCATTCATGAATTTATGCACGACCCTTTGTGACTATCACAACTCAGTTCTAGTCATGATTCAAAGTCCAATTCTAATCGAGCTGAGAAGTCTAAAAAAAATAACCAAAACAACATGCAAAACTTTCAGAAACCACATAGAGGATTTTTACAGTTCAATCCACCTCCTCAAAAACAAACTCAACCTATACCTAATCAAGTAGAAACTATTAAAGCAGTGGTTCCCTATACCTATGGGAACCCAAAGAGACATTTTACCCCTTTACCCAATACACTCTGTAACACAATGAATCAATTGCTCCAACAACAAATGATCACTTTTCCTACCGTTAAACCCCTTGACACCACCAAACCTTTACCACCCACCTTTAAACCAAATTCTTATTGTCATTTTCATTGCCAAAATGGACATGACACTGAACAATGTAAGTGTCTCAAACAATTAGTTCAAGATCTCATTGATTTAGACCGTTTTTCCATTGCGAGTGTCAAAGATCAAGACAATAAGTTCGTTGCACCCCCTATTCAAAATTTACAAATCTTTACCAACCCTATGCCTAAGAAAAATGTTACATTTTTTAAGGCTAGTGAACCTTCAAACACTCATGTGATGAACATTAATACAACTAATGAACAACGTGATATTGCTCCAATTTTTACCCAAGTTAATCCTATGGATGAACTTGTAGGTATAATAGACGTTGTCCCTCGTAAGGGCCCAACCAAAAAATCTCTTGATATTACCTTTCTTCTCATGATATACTTAAAAAGCTTCTTGATGGTCCTCTTTACATAGCCAACAGAATCTATGATAAGCCCACCAATCGGATATTAATAGATCCCGTTTGTGGTGAGAATGTGATCATGAAAGAATTTTTAGTACTACATGAGCTTTATCAAGAAGAATATGATAAACCAACTGCATGGATTAAAACACATACTGGTTTTATGTGCCCTACGATCAGATCAATCGTACTCCCATTAAAAATAGGACCCAAAACTTTGGATGTAACATTCTCTATTATTCCACAATCAGATCAATTTCATCTATAGCTATGTCATCCTTGGCTTCGCTCGATGAAAGTGGTCTCTTTATTTGTTCACAAATGTTTGAAGTTTTTGCATGGAAATGAAATATTTACCATACACCATAGTGGTTTTCATCCATTATTTTCTAAAGGTAATTTCCCCCTAGAAATATTTTGGCCTGAACCTATGGAGCCCATCACCCGTTGTAAATATTTCCTTTTCATAGCCTATCAAAATTTCAAAGCCAAATGAATAGAAAACTTGTCTCTTCACCCGATGTCCCCGTCCACTTTCACCCCTCCCATCATAGATGAGATGATGCTTCAGCCTGAGTCCAAACATGAAAAAGAAAAGCAACCTCCTGAACAACCAACAAAAAACACTTCACCTTCATTGTCATAAAGACCAAGCAATCCTAAAACCAGTCCTGTTATGCCTCCTTGCATTAAACAAGTATATAAATGATGCAGGGGCATCCAGAAGCATTAAAAAATTGAGGCAGTTGATATTGAAGTTTAGTTTAGCCAACGACATGGCTAGCTCAGTATATTAATGATCAAACATTGTGGATTAAAGGGTTTTTTTTTTTAGTATACCTAGTTTAACCATGTTAAGATTTAGAGATCCGCATGAAGGATCAATCAAGTTATGAATACACATGTTCTGATAGTTGTTCAATTGTTCTAGTTGGTGTTCTAGAATGAAGATGATGTGATTCTAGTAGCTTGAGTTGTTTTGGATGTTTCTGTGGTGATTCGTGATGATTGTGGATGTTTCTAGATCATGTGTTGTTGGTCCACATCGATCTTTGTGCATGCGATTTGTGATTTTCTTTGATGATTTCATTTTTTCCATGTTCGTGGCCGACTAGGTGCTTGTAGCATGTTGTGGATCTTTGAAGAGAAATCTTTGAGGGTATCTCATGTTTGAGGATGTTGTTGTGGTTCTTTGCTTTGTTGTGGCCGACCTTGGTTGATTCACATTGTAAATTATTAGTTTTTGGGGCCGACCTATTTGAGTCTGCACATTATAATTACTAGCCATTGTAATTGGGCCGACATGTGAAGGGTTAGATGATTTGTAGATGATATAAAAGGAAGATAGAAGATTTTTTATGACACATAGAAGAGGGATAGATCAATCAGGTACTCGAGGGTACAAAGTATGAAGCATGGTGACAAAATATTATGATCTGGAAGAATCTTAGAGCAGAGGGAGTGTGGAGCGGGATAAAGGAGGCGATGGAAGATTGTTATGAAGATTGTTATTATTTGAGTTATTTGTAATCTTTGGGTTGCGGCCTATAATCTTTTGAGCCTATGAGGCATATGTAATTTTTTTTTAGATTTAATATAATGATAAATGAGCTTTGAAGGTTGGGTTTTTCCCTGTTAGGGTTTTCCAAGGATATATCTTGTGTCTAGTGTTCACGAATGTCTCTTATCTTTCTATGAATTAGCTATTAATTTCCATTGCATATCTGTGTGATCATGGAGTTAGTAATTAGGCTGCAAGGCTAGACTATCCTTAATTGGATTCTCCTACCTTGACTACATCAAATGGTATCAGAGCTGGATGTGAGTCTGTTAGTTGATTATTGATTTGTTGGGAAGGAAGACAGTATTAAAAGAGTGTGGAACCCTAAGTTTCATCATAGAAGAAAGATCAGGGCAAGAAAGATTCAGGTAAGATTTCAAATTTGGTTGTTTATCTGATTTGTTTCAATGGGGAAGACTGGGAAGAGGATGAAGAAGGAAAAATAAACCCTAATATGTGAAAGGGATACTTTGGAGGAAGAATTGTGCAAGATCAAGAAGTGTAATTCAAAATTGATGGAGAGGATGAAAGAACTAGGAGGAGAAAAGTATGATGCTCTTGAAGAAGAAATGAAGAATGTAAAAAGGAGAAATGAAGAATTAGAAGCAGAGCTAGATATGTTTGAGGATCTTGAAAATAAAATGGAAGAAGGATTCAAGTTGTTTAAGAGGTTGGAAAAGAGGAGCAGAGATTTGGAAGAAGGTCTAGAAGAATTGAAGAAGGAAAATAGAGACTTGAAGGAACATGCTAATCAATTGGAGAAGGAAAATTAAAGATTGAGATCTAAACCTGAAGTGTGTGATGTTTCTTGTGATACTGATGATTTGTGTGATGTTGCGGAAACTTCTTTAGAAAATGGGATTGAAGATGAAAGTGTGACTAAGCCTGTAATTGTTGGAGATGGTATTGGTTTCAAAATCACGCAAAGAATGGGATATGAAGGAAAAGGATTGGATAAGCAATAGCAAGGAATTACAGAACCTATTGAGCCAGTAATAAGATAAAAAAGTGAAGGCCTTGGATATAAAAAGGTAAGACTGTTATTGCAAGTTTGAATCAGAGAAGAAAAGGTATGTATTGTTCACATTGTAATAGGCATAGACATGAAAAGGAATTGTGTTGGGATCTATATCCTTGTAAGTTATGTGGATTAAGGAATCACTTTGAAAAGATGTGTTGGGATAAAATGAGAAGGAGAAAGCCTATGACAAAATGTAAGCAGATGGATTATGGATGGATTGATGGACCAAAATGGAAACACATTACTTGTATGCTTAAAAGATTGTACAAATGGAAGAACTCATATGTTGAAAAAGAGGGATCAAGAAGTAGAGAAAGAAGACCTTATGTAGAGCAGAATAAGGATAGTGAAGGGTACCAGAGGAGTGAAATGGGATTTTCTAGAAGAGGAACCTATTTTCAAGTTTGGAGGAAGAAAGAACCTAATGAAAGAGAGGCAGTAAAAGATGTAGAGATAGTTTATGCAAATGAAGAAGAGACTGAATTAGTTTATGTAGATGAAGGGGAACCTTTGGGGGTATCAGATTTAGTATTGGAACCAGAAGAAGGTGAAGCATTGATCTTAAGGAGAAAGTTTATGTACTAGAGCAAAGTAAATGTGAATGAAGGAATAGAAAAGGATAATGATCTTGAGGCAACTTGTGGAGAAGGCTTGCTCAGACCACCAACTAGTGAGGCAATGCAAGGCTTGCAAGTAGAGCATCAAACCTTGACCACGACAAGATGAAGAACCTGAGGCAACTTGTATGGTGGGCTTGCTCAGACTGTCGATTAGTGAGGTAGTGCAAGGCCTGCAAGTAGAATGCCGAACTTAGAAGAGATTGAGGAAGTCTGCAGGGTGGACTTGAATAGAACGTTGACCTTGAGGCAATTGCAAGTGTCTGTGGACAAATTTACAAACCAATTCAAAGAGACAAGAATAACTTGAGGCAGTTTGTAGGGTGGACTTGAACAAAACGCTGACCTTGAGGGAGTTGCAAGTGCCTGTGAACATATCGTCGAACCCATTTAAGGATACAACATTGGATTTGATATAGTATAGATCAAAGTGAAGAGGCTCACTTTTCAAATAGCCTTGAGAGTCTGATGCAGGGGCATCTAGAAGCATTGAGAAATTGAGGCAGTTGATAGTGAAGTTCAATTTAGCCAATGGCATGGCTAGCTCAGTATATTGATGATTAGAGGTTGTGGATTAAAGGGTTTGTTGTTGAGTATACCTAGTTTAGCCATGTTAAGTTTCAAAGATCCGCATGAAGGATCAATCAAGTTATGAATATCTATGTTTTGATAGTTGTTTAGTTGTTCTAGTTGGTGTTCTGGAAGGAAGATGATATGATTCTGGTAGCTTGAGTTGTTGTGGAAATTTCTATGGTGATTCATGATAATTGTGGATGTTTCTAGATCATGTGTTATTGGTCCACATCGATCTTTGTGCACACGATTGGTGATTTTCTTTTATCAGTTCATGTTTTCCACGTTCGTGGTCTACTGGGTGCTTGTAGTGCACTATGGATCTTTGAGGAGCAATATTTGAGGGTATCTCATGTTCGAAAATGTTGTTGTGGGTCCTTGCTTTTTTTTGGCTGACCTTGGTTGATTCACATTGTAAATTATTATTTTTTGGGGCTGACCTATTTGAATCTACACGTTATAATTACTAGTTGTTGTAATTGGGCCAACATGTGAAGGGTTAGATGATTTGTGGATGATATAAAAGGAAGATCAAATATTTTTTACAACTCATAGAAGAGGGATAGATCAATCAAGTACTCGAGTGTATGAAGTATGAATCACGATGACAAAGTATTCTGATCTAGAAGAATCTCATAGCAGAGGGAGTGTGGAGCAGGATAAAGGAGATGATAGAAGATTGTTATGAAGATTGTTACTATTTGAGTCATTTGTAATCCCTAGGTTGCAACCTAGAATCTGTTGAGCCTATGAGGCATATGTAATGTGTTTTGAGATTTAATATAATGAGAAATGAGCTTTGAAGGCTGGGTTTTTCCCTGTTAGGGTTTTCCCAGGATATATCTTGTGTCTGGTGTTCATGAATGTCTCTTATCCTTTTGTGGATTAGTTGTTAATTTCCATTGCATATCTGTGTGATCATGGAGTTAGTAATTAGGCTGCAAGGTTGGACCGTCCTTAATTGGATTCTCCTACCTTTACTGCATCAATAAAGCTAAAGAGAAAGTGATTGATCCATCCTCTTCAGTTTCTTCTGTTCTTCCCCCTCTAGAAGAAAAGGAACCTATGGTGGATCAACCTGCTCTTACACCTCAATAACTTCAAAATAGAATTAAACAAAACCGTGGTGCTAGGGAACATAGGTTTCATTGTCGTCTCCTTGCTCATCAGTCATGAATGGAAGAAAATAAGGAAAATCAACCTCCACCTTTGACAAAAGCAATAGATGATCACCCTCCTCCTCCACCACAAGATAATACAATCCAGCCCTCACAAAAAAATGATTTGATCCAATAGCCACAACTTTTGATACAGCCTTCCTTGTAAATAACCCTTCATCCTCCCATCGTTATCAATCTTGATGATGATGATGAAGATGATATCAAAAAAATAGATGAAGAAGTGCATAACAATCTAAACTCTTTATTTTCATCTACTATGAGCTTAAATGATAAATCTTCTACACCAAGTGAAGAACCTAGTACATCTCCTAGTTCAGTACTTGCAATTCTTCCTTTAGATAGTCAACTTCCCTCGCAATACACTGTACATGATTGAGAGACAGATGACTTGTTAGATGGTTGAATTGCATACACCTTGCTAGCCTTTTGTGTTCTTCTTTTATTTACTCTTTCTTTTGTAATTTCATGTGTGTATTGTGTTCCCCTGTAATGTGTGTTTGATGTTCTCTCTCTCTTTGTTCACTTCCTCTATTTGTATCTCTATTCTTCTATATGTCATGTATTGCCTTTTTTCCTTTTTGGTTTTGTGTTTTCCTTTTGGGGATGATGCAAAGTGTTGAGATGCCCTATGTATGGTCCCTTTTTCTTTTTTCTTTTCCTTTTTTTTTTGTGTTTTCCTTTTGGGGATGACACAAGGCATAAAGATCGAAATGTCTCCTTCATGTTGACCCAAAAGCTTTTTTCCTTTTCCTTTTCCAATTGGCTTGTGTTTTCCTTCTGGGGATGATGAAAAGTGTTGAGACCATAATGTCTCTTCCATTTTGACCCAAAATAGACTTTATTTTTCTTTTGTTTTCGCTCTCTTTGTGTCATTCTTCTAGTTCTATGTGCTTTGGGGAATGATGAAAATTCTGAGCTCTTTCATAAAAAAATTGCAGCAATGAACATACTAACCCCAAATTCATAGATCCCTTATGTGTTTGGTGTGTTCTTTTCTGGGGGGAAACTCCCTTTCTTTTTTTTCTCTTTCGCTTACATGATGTAGCCTAACTTAGAAACATATGACTTGGCATAGGGCTTTCCAAGTTGGCTCTCATGTCTTGTTTTATTTTTGCATTTTTCTTTCACTACTTTAAAGTAATTTCTCACAAAATAGTGTGTAGCAATTCCTTTAAAGTGGGGGGCATAAATTATCATAATTCATTTGGATTCTTGGTTCTTAGTGTAGCCTTGTTACTTCATATGATACATTTATCACTTTGTGGATGACATTATGTGTGATGTCCTTCATAAGTGCAATTTATCTTAGCATATTACATTACTCTTGGTGGTTTGATGCAATGCATTGCATACCCTAAGTTGTGAATATTCTATTATTTGATTGGTCCTCTCTTCGAGACATTAGACACAATGTTCCCTAAGTGACAAACCTTGCATGAACTAAACAAGACTCCTTTGAACATCTTTCACATTTTACATTTTTGCATTTTACATCTTTACCACCTTGCATAACACAACTTGCATGCCTATGGTACCTATCCTCTTTGTTCATGATTTCTAAGCAGACAAAGCTCTGCTTGTCTCATGAAGTATGGACCAAAATTTTCCCTTTGTGGAACCTTGTTAAAGTTATCAGAAGGTATAACTTTCATATGGTTGAGCATAAATCCCATTCAACGACATGACTTTCCCCATAGCCACCTTTGTGTTTGTGAGTGCATACCAACTAGTGTATGTTTCTCACCTTTTGGGCCTTCTCACCTAATGGACTACCATGAGTTCCATTGCCCCAAAGTGAGTATGCATTCTCTTTTTCTCACAAACAACCTAGATCTAATCCACAACTAGTTGGACAAACGATCAAAGCTTGATTTGATTCTCCTTTTTCTTCACATGTGTGTTCCTTTGTTCTTATGTTTAGTTTGCCATGGGATCTTCATCCTAGGAGCTTTATAATCCCTCTTGATGATTGTTATTCCATATTGCTAGCATAAGTGCATGTGGACCTCTTTCTCGATGTGCATGGCTACTTTAGTGTGAGTTTGAAGCAAGTTCATCCTCTCACTAAAGTGGGGGCTAAATGTACCATATAAAAATGGATCATTGACATTTTCATGGTCTTTTAGGTCTTTCTCTCATGATTTTTGGTTTATTTTTCTTTGATTTAATATTGCAATGTAACTTCTGCATTCACATTAGGTCCTGAACATTCAAATTAAGGTATCTTGTGAAGGTTTTTTGAAGTGTTTAACATATTTCTACACTTTTCTAGACCCTTCTCATTACAATTCACCTAAAAATCACCTTTTCATCATTTATCAAGTCCTATTTTGAATTTTTTTAAAGTCTTGTAACAATATTTCATGCTTTTCTAGGCTTAATTTCACTATTTACACCTTTCTTATGCTTTACATGACCCTTTTATGCACTCATAAGGCTTAATTAAGTGTATTTTTTAATGTTAACCTAACAAATAACATTAAATGTAAGATAATTCCTGACACCCACTTACAAGTCCAAGGTGGGACCCATTCGCCATGGGTGGCGAATGAGTTCCTCTTGGCTCCAAATTCAAAATATTTCAAATTTTCTTTCAGGTTTTTATTCAAAATTACCTTATGTTGGCCTATGATGAGGTATCATTGGATTACTAAGGCACAAGTGTGTATTAATAAGTGTTTTTATCCTCATTTTACATCTCCTATAATCTCCCCATTCATCAAGTTCACTTGCATTCACTCATTCAACATCAATTAGCATTCAATCATAGCATCATTCAATCAAGCATCTTGGAGCAACCATTGACATATCTTCAAGTTTCTCGAACAAGGTTGTGGTGAGTTTAGGACAATTACATGTTATTTATTCATCAATACTTGTTCATTTCATTTCATTTCTTCATTAAGGGTTTGCTTACCAAAGTGGGATTTGACCAAGGCAAATCCCTATAACCTAACCCTTAACCATTTTTCCCCTTTTGCATGTGTGTTTGCAGACTTGTGTATGGATATTTACCAAGAAATTAGGTGTTGAAAGGTGGAAAAGGAGTCAAAAAGTGTTTGAAGTCAGCTATATCCTATTTCAAGCTTGGAGACAACCTATAGTCTATTTTCTACAGATTTGACTCCACAATCAGACAAGAAGACAAGTGCAAATTTGGAACTACAAAATTGACCCCTATTTTCATAGAATTTTGGGAGAGGACTAATTCGCCATTAGTGGTGAATGAGTCCCACCTTAAGGATGGAAAAAAATATTTTCTCATATTCCAAATCCCGACAGTCGGAAACCAGTTTTCAGGACATTTTTCCAATAGTAGGACTGATTCACCATCAGTGGCGAATGAGTCCCACTGGTGATTTTCACTAATTTCTGTCAACATCTAGGACACTCTAGATTCATCATTCATTTCCTAGGTGCACTTTTTTTTTCCTTGTTTAATTATGTTTGCATTCATTTACTTCTTTATTGCATTTTTTGCATATCACATTGTGTTTTCAAACATTGCACATTTCTTAGGTCTTGCATTCATAATCAGTCAATTACATTGCATAGTTGCATATAGATAATCTCATTTAGCCTTAATCACATCATACATAGATTACATTGAATGAACCACATTGATTTTGAGGGGTTATCTCTCTCCTTTTAGGTGAAAAACCCTAAGAGTGCAAGAGTAGGCTATAGAAACCATCCAAAATTTATGGTTCAGCAGGTTACAGATGGCACATTACACCACACTTTCCAACAATTAGAAAATATTAATAAAGCCTGAAACCCAGTAACATAAGATCATAACCCAAAGATTCAATGAAACAAAAAATTATAAACTCAAGAGAGAAAAAATGAAGATCAGTTGTACCTACATTGCAACATTCCAATCTTAATTTGAAAATGAAATTAAATAAATCCTTGAGGAAAATTGGACCATGAAAACCTTCAAGTGGCTAAATAGCCTCTAGTTAATAAATATAAATTTTCACACTATTGGTGTACAATAAAATAAAATAACAATATTAGAAATTAACAATAATTCATATTTCAATGATAAAATTTACACCTTACAAGCATTGCATGACTTTTATAAGACACCTAAGGGGAGGAGGGGAATGGTGGTTCTCTAACCACATAATTATAATAGCATGCAATAAACCGGTGGTCCCTAACCACATAAGTATGATGATGTGCAATATCATGGTGGACTCTTCAACATAGTATCAATTCCCTGCATCGTTGAAGTATCCAAAATCTATAATCATAAATGGGATCAACATCCCTATGAATATGGTCCATGTAATTCCATCATTTACCCATGGGTTATAAATTATAAGCATCAAGGAATAGGTTTTCACTATAAACCAACGAGTGTGGCTCTCATATGTGGGGGAGTAGGTCGTTGTCAAAGCCCATGAAAAATTACAACATCTTGACATAGGTCCTTTTCCAAGATTAGGGATAACACTCTAAGCTCACAATTTCCCAATATATGGACATGTTTCTCTCAACCCCTTGTTTACACTAGTTGGAATCTCACTCCCAAAGGGGGAACCATACACTAGGGGTACACATTTAACATATATACAAGAATTACACAAATGAATACATCAAATTCCATATAGGAGATACACATCCACACATTTCCCATTTACACCATTTCATAGTTAGTCAACTGCATAATGAGCCATCATAAAGGGTATGCATAGGGGATCATACTTGACATCCACTCACCCTTATCCCAAGTTGGATACCCTGTATCTCTTACTTGGGGCACAACACATTTACTAGTTTCCACATGACAAATAAAATAACTATCAAGAGTTTTTATCACCCTATTCCATATGTTTCAAACATGCAAAAAATACACTTACTCTTGCAACTTGGTCTATCCACAACAATTTCCATAATACACAACATAAGCACCATTACAGGGTATTCACATCCACTGTGGATAAAAAATGACTTCATTACCAATTTTCATCTTTTAGAGCCAAAAAATAATTTCTTTACATAAATTAAACTACAATTATTCTATTCTACCAAGTGGCATACACAATCTTGATAAGGCACCTTCTCAACAAGGCTACCCAATACTCAACACATAATATGGAAAACATAGTCCATTTGGTTAGCACCACAAGCACAACATTCTTTTTACTCAAAATTCACTTAATAATGCATTTAGCATTTGTATCTCTAATGAGCTAACATTTATATGGCTTTCTACAACTAATAATGCAATTGGAAACCTTAATTCTTTCCAAAGTAATAATATAATAACAAACATGCCATTCTCTATTCTAGACATGCCATGCAATGAAAGAACAATAAATTTAAATTTTAACAATGCAAGGTTTACTACTACATATATTCCCTCATCAACATCATTATTTATTTGCTATGCATATTATATTCATAATTCTATGTTATCTCAATGTTAACTGATTCCATGTGCAAGATCACACATACATCGTAATGTAGGAATGCATTTTTGGAACTAAGGCCTTTTACCTAATCAAACATATTCCTTTCATATCTACAAGATAGCTTTACACAAACATGCATTCAATTGGTTACAAGGCAACATACACTTTTAAGAAGTACTTCATTTATCCACACACAAGAAAGGAATTGCATTTTTAAATCACTTTCAAAACTACTTTTTCCATCCCAATTTTATGGAACACAATATATGATTCCCTTAACAAACATTACTAATTCACTAATATTTTACAACATATAGTATATGAACATAGTATCATTTATTTTGCAGTCAACTACATCATAAGGTTATTTCAACCATCAATCACAATAAGGAGATAAGAACACTAAGGAAATTCACACAAACAACACAACATGAGCAACAACACTAACTAGAGATCCCAGTGCTACAATTGTGCTCTGATACCAAATGACATAATGCCCAAAAATTTCTACCAAATTACAGTTAAGGACAAAATGAAAATTTCAAAGTTTGATCACAAACACTTTCATAATTCACAAAATATTGCTTCCTATACATGCACTTCATGAAGGCATAACAACATTTGACCAATAAATTATAAGAACTTGCTTAGGTAAATAGTTTTTGTGACAATTATGTTCGAGTTCTAGTGGAGACATGGAATCCACATCACCGAGATAGACCTAATTAGTTAAACTAACTAATTAATAATCCAAAATATAATTCAATTCACATGCTAAACCATAAAATATATATCAATAGTAATCTCAAAGTAATAATAAAACAAATAAGCCCTAGGGGCTATACCTAGTCCTCAAGGGTGTTGTAAAGAAAATTGTCATTGCACCAAAAAATCAACCTATTAATGCATGTTACAACTGCCAGAGTTAATAAATGCATGAGAGGTGGTTAAGCCACATCACAAACCCAAGCACTGCGTTGCACAACACAAGGAGACCAAGGGCGTAGACCTTGCAAAATTCCCCCTAGCACAAGCAAGGGGTTTGAATCCATGACCTAGGATCTGATACCAATCATTGCAAAGTCAGTTTCCATTGCACCAAAAGATTTACTTGTCAATGCCCAATACAACCACCAAAGTTAATGAATCTAGGAGAGGTGGTTAAGCCATGTCACAAACTCGAGCATTGCACTGTACAATACAAGGAGACCAAGGGTGCACACCTTGCAATAGGGGGCTCATCTCTGATGGCCTTGCCTATGTATTACACAGAGGCTTCATAGTTTGACAACTTGAGTTCACCCAACTCATATTTGATTAACCAATAGTCACACATTTCACCTAGGTTTATATCACTACTAACTCACAATGGGAGTAAATACAAAGAATGATCAACAATGGTTAATCTAATAGGGATCCTATTACTATACAAAGTATTTTTTAACAATCCCAATTACAACACTCCTCAAGGCCACTTGGAAAAATAGATAACCGAGAATGATCTAGGATGTAGGTAACCATATCATATCTTGAATAGATGATTATAAAGGAAGTTGTGGTTTTAACACAAACCATACAAAGGTCACCATATAACATTAATAAGATTATTGGGTGAAGGTTTACAAGAAAATCCACATATTGAATCTTTCTAGACAATTGAACCATCATACACTTGGTTGACTACCACAAGGGGTATAGCCCTTAGGTTCAAATATGACTCTACCTCAGTCACCCTCATAACCCAATAACACTAACATATGCCAGACACATTTCTCTACTCCAATTCATCCTATACCTCTATTATTTTATTTATAAAATAAATGAGTGGATATGGAACCCTTTCTATGGTCCTTTTTCCCCAGGAAATTCCACAGTCAATAACCAGCCACTTAGATGAAGCCAAGGATCAGAAAACTTGTTAAGGATATCTTAATAACATAAGGGTATAGATTCAATCCTTGATAATTTGGAAAATCTAAACCATGAATAATACAAGTTGAATCTATGTAATAACATTCATAGGGATCCTAGCAATAATATCTTATATTTCCCTTATCAAATTTATGTTGATCAATAAGTGGTTGAAAGATATTTGGGGGCATCTTGTAATATTATTCCCTAGATAAAATTTGAATATGTTGAGTGTTAAGGTTAGGAAAATTTAATACTGGATTTTTAATTTCATACTACTTACTTTCTAAGGATCTGTTTTGTCCCAAGAATCCTTTCAAGATTTGCACAAATCTTATAGAGATAGTTTATTTATAATAATGCTCATCATGCATATACGATAATTTAATGTCTAGACTTGATATTTGTTTCACTCCAAGGAAGCAATCCTAGTTAAGTGAAATGTTCAAGGACCATCTCTAACGACAAGTTTAGTAACAACAATGATATAACTCAAAAGGATCAAACTTGTTGTCCACCTGGCCATATTGGAATCATGAAGCCTCATGAGCTCTAGCCAAACACCTAAGCAAGAAATATTTTAGCCCCATGATTGTGAAATGGGGTCTTTCATTCAGATAATATAAAATGGTATTTAAAGACAAGATTTATTTAAGTAACTGTCCAAAAGGGCCATAAGTGTGATACTTAGATTTTTTTGAACAAAGCATTCCAACACCCATTGATCTTACTTGTTATTACATATCAAAAAATTATTTAGAAATTACTTCTAATGGTGTTTGAAGACTAAGAAGGATGTAGAAACCCAAGATCTATTCATCTATGGATAAAATTAAAATAAACATATGATAGCTTATCAACCAGGGTTTCACTTTAGACCAATGGAATGGTTGATGGAAGAAAAATTTCTAAACGTGGCCCCCAAACACTCATGGGTACAATTTGGGTATAAATAGAAACTCCCAAATATTACCCCACTAAAAAAATACACAAAATACATAGTTAGCACCCCCAATGCACATGATAGGGTCCAACATGTAAATGCATCTATACATACGAAATACTAGGTGGGTATGCTTAAACTAGCTAAAGATAGACGGGACCTACAAAAATATTCTCCAAGGGCATGAGGTGGGGTCTTGAACCTTCTATTTTTCCCCACAAATCCTTTGTCTATCATGAAACACCATAAAGGACTTCAGTCATATAATAAATCTGAAATGACAATGTGATTCTATTTCTTCCAATCTCCGCCGCTTGGAGGAGGAGTACCATTCTACCCACTACCTTCTCTATTTCATTCATCTTCATTCTCTCCCATTTTTTCCTCAAAGCTCCCATCCTCCTTCCTTCCTCCGTAAAAATAATTCCATCCCTCTTTTCTTTGTCAATAATCTACCTCTATTGAGTCGTGCACCCCTGGCCAAATTCATTGCACCTGTAATTTCTAGAGTATCACAATCAAGGGTTTTTTTTGCATTAAATTCCATCTCTCATTTGATCAATCTCTTTTAGATTACATAGCTGACCCTCACATTCTTGGTGGCATCCATTACCTTCACCCCTTTGCAAAAATGTTGCCTCTAACTGACATGTCATTTTTTGTGCCTTAGCTCCATTCACCTAGCCATTGACACAATCTAGCCTTTGAATGCAGGCTATCAATCTTGAAATACACCCCATGATCTAGTAAATCTCCACTACCTATCTTGCTTTAAAACACCACTGTTTGATTCAACCTACTATAATTCTGACCATAGATCTCTATTGATTCACAACAATGACTTGAATTAGGTGAAGTAATCAATTCTTGCCATGTGTCAGTATCTCCCATACCCACATTGGTCAACCCAATTCAATGCAATAATTTATGGAATGGAAAGATTACTCCTTCATTTTTCTGACATTATGTTTCTCAATCTTAGGGGTTCGGGTCTTAGGTATCCACCTTACCTCACCCTTGAACTATATTGAATAACTTTAGCTCGGTAAGCCCAAACACCTAAGTCCAAATCTTCATTACACTTCTTGGGTTTGGCCATCAGCCTTACCCCTTACCTTCTACCTGCCTTTATTCCACCACAAACCTTCCCACCAACCTCCAAAACATGCATGAGTTTGTCAGATTTCAAGGTTCTCTCTTCCACCTTATTACTTTCATTCCTTTGTATTAAGGTGTAAGCCAACCTGCTGACCCACAATGTTTGAAATAATCCTAAGAATTGACAAACTTAACCCATTTAGGTATCATCCTTGGGACATCCTTCTTACCGCATACCAACAATTGGTAAGGAATAGGCCTTATAGCTAAATCCATGAACACTGAATCCATTTTGGGTGTTAGGGTTCACCCTTAACTCTTACCACTTACCATCCTTTTAGTAAGATGTAATACTTCCTACCGAACTGTGATGCTCAAACATTTCTTTTATGAGCCTTAACCCTTTCAGGTGTTGGCCTTCAGGATTTATTCTTACTTTTTTCTTGCCAAACTATTAAGGCATAAACCTCAAGGTTGACCTTTGAACAATGAAACCATTTCAAGTTTCGAGGTTTGAGGTTTCACCTTTCCCCTTATCTATTCCATGTTAAGGAAAAGTCCTTAACACCAACCCATGAACAATGTGACCATTTGAGGTGTCAGGGTTTCATTATACCCCTTTCTTAATATTCTTGGTAAGGCCTAAACCTTAACACCAACTCGTGAACTCCAACACCATTTCGAGTGTTGGGGTTCTAGTTTTCCTCATCATTCATACTTCACATTTTGTTAAGGCCCTTAAGGCCGATCTTTGATCCCCAAACCTTTATAGGTATCAACATTTAGACTCTCTACTTTCTACATCCGTGTCTTTATGTCTTTATGTTAAGTCATAAGCCTTAACACCAAATCCTGATGTCCAATGCCCTTTCGGACTTTACTCCAACTTACTTCATACTTATCATTATGTTAGGGCGAAAGCCTTAGGGTCAATCTTTGATGCTAGATAGGTAATAATTTTTCCTTTACCTTGATGTCTCAATCCATTTTGGAGTTAACTAAATCCTTCTTCATTTCTTTGAGGTATTAGGTATAAGGTATGAATAAATTCCAAATTCCTCGCATAGTTCTGTAGGAAAAGGAGTCGGGTCTATCATGGACCTTGTGGAATAGCAGGGAAAAAAATATATTAAGGCTCTAGACTTAGGAAAAATTAAATTCTATTTATATTGTGCAAGAAAATAGAAGGTTATCATAACCTTGTTAGGGACCAATAAAAGTTCCCTCACTTGGACAAAACTCTGAAATGACTTGACTTAAGAAAAAAATTTACAGGGTACAATAATGCTTTTAGGCATTGACACACTTTGCAACTTCAAAAAGATGAACCTAAAACTATAAGTAATAATGCGTCGGGAAAAGGAAAGGTTGTGAAAACCTAGGTGACAATTGATGGAGGTTTCATAGCCAACATTAAATGCCTAAATGACTTAACTTGAACTTGGGTAGAACATATATAAGTTAGGAAAATATCTTGGGACACTGAGAGGGCTTATGAATGCACTAAATACTAACTTTAGAAGAAAAATTATGATATGTCAAATGGGATGAAGGTTATGACAACCTAGGTGGGAAGCGATGGAATTATGAGAATCACTAGAAGTACTGACAACTTTCAGACTTAGCACATTATTTTCAACATTTCCTTGAGGCATACGATATAGTGTATGGATGAAGCCCAATGTTCGATCATCTACTGTATAGAGTAAGTCGTAAGACCGAAGTTTGAAGTCCGATCAGACTTAGTTGTAAAATATTAATTCCTTCCTTCTTAAGCAAGTGATAAGAGTTAAGCCCAAGGCCTGATGCTTGAACTTTTACAACTATTCAAGGCTATCCATAATTACACCCTAAGGCCCATGAATCCTTCTCCCTAACATCCTTATGAAGCCCTTTTGACCTCAAACAACAACTCCTCATCTAATATCACTCAAATCTCCTTCTGACCTTAAAGAGGTTCCCCTTTTGACCTCAATAAAACTCATTGCTACAACCTCCCCTTTGACATCCATAAGATACCCTTTGGACATCAATGAAAATCATGTTGCCAATAGATTAACCTAATTATATCTAGGTCTAGCCATCCCTATCAGATTAACTCTCCATTAACACCTCCCAAATAAAATTAAAGGTGTGATGTTCTAATCTAAGTGTAGATCATAATTCGATGATATGTCACAACACAATAGCAATATCGACTCTAAACTCTTCATCTTTGCGTATTTATTTGTTAAGTTAATTTCTCTAGGTTAACTAGTACTATAGGGATCAAATTTTCACCTACTATTTTCAATGAACCCTCTAAGGCTCTTTTAGTGACTTAATTCATAATACTTCATATAAGGAACCTCAAGTGAATACTATAGTAGGCGTTCACAATTAACATGAGTCAAATGGTAAGAAAGAACTGCTACTACAAGTGGACCATAGAAACACATTATAGCATGAAAAATTATAGTATCTACCAATGTAGATTTAGTCATTTACTTTCACAAAATAATTCACATAAGAATTTAACTAATCTACTCCTAGAATCAAATGACTAAAAGTACAGTGGCACTCAAACACAACTAGATCTTGTATCATCTAAATGATACACTCTAAATCTGCATAGTAGAGAAGCATAATTTTAGAATTAAAGGGGTTATAACTCTGATATAAAGGGAGGGTCCTTACATCCTCCCCCCCTCATATAGACTTCCTCTTGGAGGTTTTTCAGGGTTGGAAACTTAACAAAATTATAGCAACACATAAGAATATGATTGACCATGCTAATTATTCTACTTTCTTGATGAAGGGAATCAAAACAGTAAACTAAGAACATACATTAGAGGTATCCCTTTCATGAATTTAACATTAGCATTTAGAAAAAAAAATTAAACTAAAACATCAAAAAATGGGTTCACCAAAATGAAGGGGGGATATGATGCACCTATTTCCCTTAGTTCATTAGGAAAAACAGATCTCCTAGGGCAAGATTGACTTTCAACCCTTAGGTGAGTCAATCTTGATGGAGATCTTGTTGTTTTCCTTATGACTGATGATGGGGTAAATCAACCTAAAATGCACTTTTAGGAGATGAATGAAAAATACTAAATGAATGCAATAATGCAATGTAACACATGAAACCTCTAAATTAAAGCTTGATTTGAAAAAAAACTAGAAAATTATAGCAGATCTGAGAAGTGCTTGATTTTATGCACCTATGATAAAAATATTGTGTTGAGTGTCCTCCTGGGACTCATTCACCCAAGGGTGAATGGTTCTTGCTATAGGGTTGAAAATTTTCTTTCATAGTCCTTTGATCCCATGTCTGCACTTTTGCTTCCTCTAGGTTTCACAGTTAGAAATTTGGAAATAAATTATGAAAGTGAGTCTCTATGGCTTGATGGCACCTTTGAAAACTTTTGCAACTTTGACAACTTTTCTAATTTTTCTCCTTTGATAGATCTTCAATCCTTCTTTAACCTAAGATCTGCAAAACACACAAGAGGGAAATTTTGTTTTTTTTGGTGAATGGGGGTTTACCTTGGTCAAACCCTGTTTTGGTAATTCAAACTTGAATTGAAACAATGAAAAAAGAAAGGAATGATGAATGAATAGGTGTTATGTTGCAACTCACCAAACCCTTGATTTAAAACCCTTGAAGGACTAAGACTTAGTAGATCTCTCCAACATTTAGAGCTTGCATGAATGGCTTGACTGATGGTGTTATCTTGATGCTTGAATCTTGACTTGAGTTCTTGAAACCTACATCATAATGTTAGCTCCAAAAACATGCATGATGCTTGATATCTTGATTTTTGCAACAAATGCTTGAGAAATATTCTCTTGAACACCTTTGAAAATAATTTTAGCTCTTGAAATTGATCTCTTGAAAATATAGGATTTGAATTGATAGAAACACCTTGATTTTATAGACAATTCTCTAATTTCCCAAAAATTAAACATTACAAGCTAATATTTGAATTTGAATTTGGGATCATAAATAGGATTCCAAAAACATGTTTAAACTTCATATTAAGCAACTAAAAGGGAACCATTCACCCACAGGTGAATAGGTCTTGACCTAAATTTCTAGAACCTATTCATTTTGGGGTGTTAAAAATGATATTGTATTAATTAAATCATAATTCCCCTTTCGGAAATTGCAATTAATTAGGCTTGTAGATGCTTCATAGGGACAATTAGAGGCTTAATTAAGTCCAATTAATTAATGGACCCAAATATAGTGTGAAAATGTAAAGGAGTACATTTTCTAACAATACATTTAGCCCCCACTTTAGTGAGAGGATGATCCCTCCACTCAAACTCACACTAAAGTAGTCAAAAAAGCGTCAAGGGAGGTCTAATTGTACTATCATTGGAAAGATGTAACAAAAAGGGTCAAGGAGAATGATCAAGCCCCCAAGATCTAAGATCTCATGGAAAACCAACAAAGGCACAAAGAGATAGTTGCATATGTTAAATATGCAACAACAAGATAAGATACACATGCATGCAATGCAAAAATTAGAAAAAAAGAGAGAGGATGGATCAAGCCTCAACTATTTGTCCAACTGGTATGGATCAAGCCTTATATGTTTGTCCAAAAATTTTCACAAGTGGAAACATGTTGTCCACTATGCAAACCAAATGTGCTTACATGGGCTAGTGAAATCAGTTGTCCACTAGGTGAGCCCTAAAAAGTGGCTAATGGGAAGTTGTGCACGGTATAGGCTCCCATTATACTAACTATAAAAAATTTATACCTCCTGATAACTTTGATAATGGGCAATAGAATTGGTCACAAGGCTAGTGAGCTACGTTATGCTACACTCATGAAAAAGGCTCCACTGGTGAGAAAGTTGTGTTATACTTGGTGGCCTTGAAAAACATAAAGGCTCCATTGGAAAGCAAGTTGTGTCATGCTTGGTGGCCTTAATACATGCAATACGATATTCAAAGGGGTTTCTTTTAGTTCATGAAAGGTCTCACCTTAGGGAACATCATGCTTAATGTCTCCAAGAGAGGACTAGTCAGGGATAAAATATTCACAACTTAGGGAATGCAATCTGTAGCATCACTACTAAGAGGAATTTTGTATGCTTAGAAAGGTCACAATATTGAAGGACATCAAACCCATTGACACTCCCAAGAAGACACATCATGTGAATTAAGAAGACCACACTTTGAAACAAATAATGAGCGAGGATGCATATGCCCCCACTTTAAAGAAATTGCTAAACACCATGATGTTAGCAATTACTTTAAAGTAGATTATGATAAATTCCAATACATGAGAGCTTTATTCGGAAAGTGCTATGTAAATATATGTTTTCGAGTAGAGATACATCATGGAGAGGAGAGGTCTCCCCCCATATGCAATCCTAAGATAACACATAAGGGATCAATGGATCTGGGGTCAACATTTGTCCTTGCTATAGTGATATAATCAAGCTCAAAACAATCATCATTTCCAAAATAACTCATGGAACAATGAGCACAAAGATAGAATGAAACATAGAGAGAGAAAACATAGGAGAAATTTGGGTCAACATGGAAGATACCTAAATTTTTCAGCGCCTTGCATGATCCCCTAAAGTAAAAAATAAGACAACACATAAGGGTTACAGAAAATAGAAGAATGTAGATACAAATAGAAGAATGTCCAACAAATTCCCTTCCTTTGTATCCTTGCACCAATGGAATGACAAGGGTCATCCAAAATAGGCTCACAAACATATAAAGACATGTCAAAAAACACTATATGTGGGATCACATTATGCACATGTAATCACAAAGAACATAAAGAGAAGACCAGAATGGCATATGTGAGTCAACCTATAGGAGGTCATCTACATCCCAATCTTATTTGTCATATGAAGAAGGAAGATAACTAGCCAAAGGGACAACAACAACTGTTGTACTAGAAGAATCACGTGGTGATTCACTCTTTATAGGAGGACCATCATGATCATTATCATCTAAGCTCAAGGAAGAGGAAAAAAATAAATTCAACTCATTAAGCACTTCCTCATCAATTTTAGCAATCTCATCATCATCATCCAAGTTAATCACAACAAGAAGCCTAATGAAAATTCCCATAGAAGTTTCTTGTTGTTTTTGTTGTTTTGGAAAAGGTGGAGAATCATAATGCTTTGTTTCAATTGGTGTTTGGTCTTGATTTTCTATTTTATTCTCTTCTTTTAATCTATGAGTAAAATCACAATGTATACACCTATGCTCTTTAGCTTTCTATTTCTTTTTGTTTGATTTTCAAGTTTTGATCGTGTAGGAATGGGTTTATCAACCATTGGTTTCTTTTCTTCCCACAAGGGAGGAACAAATTGAACCATGGAATGTTGTTCAACCACTTTCTCTTTAACTCTATAAACCTTTGATCTTAGGAGGTAAAATAGGACTTATTTGGTTATCTCTTGGTCTTTTGTATGAAATAGGTGAAGGATTTATCATGGGTTGGTCTTAGTTACTTGGAAGGGCTTTGGTTTCAATCATGGTTTCATCAATGATAGGAGGCTCAATCATGGTCTGAGGCTTTGCCTTAAACTTTTGATAGGATTTGAAAAAATAAATCTTCACAAGGCTTAATAGGTTCCATAGGTTTAGGAAAAAATAAATCCAATGAGAAATTCCCACAGGAAGACACAAAATTAAAGCCACTATGGTGCACAACAAATATATCATTTCCAAATGGGAACTTTAGGAATTTATGCACTATTGACAAGATGACATCCATGGAGCATAGCCATGGGTAACCAAGCTCCACATGGAATTAGTCTGACAATGGGATGATGGAGAATGAGACATTCAATTTTTTTAGTCCAACTTGTAAAGGAAGAGTGATCGAACCTATCGTAGGGCAACCAAAACCATTATGCATTTTGATCCATGCTTTTGGTTGTTCATAAGAATCTTGATAAAGTTCATGCATAAATAAGAATTCCTTGGTGATCAAATTCTCTACACACACAGGATAAATTAATATCCCATTAGTAGGATTGTCATTGATTCTTTCAGTGATGTAAAGAGGACCATGGAGTGCACATCTAAGTATGTCATTTTGGGAGAAATAAATGTATGTCATTTTGGGAGAAAGAAATGTCAAGGGTCATTTTAGTTTGGCCCTTATGAGGTTGAACATCAATGAATCTGACCACACATTCTAAGTCTCCTTCATTTTCATTTATATTGTCATTAGTTGTATCTTCAAGTTTGTGAGCATTCATCACATCATTCTTATCATTAGTATCTTTCAAAAAAGATATATTATGATTGGCATTGGGTTGCTAAATACTTGAAAATTTTGGATGAGTGGGACAACGGACTTATTTCCTTGATCATTAAAACTGCCAATTTGGATGTGATTAGAATCAATGAGGCCTTACACAATATGTTTAAGAATCTTACATTGTTCTATATCGTGGCCATTTTGTTGGTGATAATGGGAAAGAGCATTTGAGTTGAAGTTTGGAGGTAAGGCTTAGTTGTATCAATGGCTCTAATAGGAGGTAGGGTGACTAAGTTCTTACTTATAAGTTGCAACATGATGTAGTGAAGGGTATCAGGTATTTGGTAAATTGTCTACTCCTATCCCTAAATGGATATGGATTTTTCATTTTTATAGCACCCACTTGGGTGTTAACATGTTGACTTGTTTAAGGTGTATTTATTTGTAAAAAACCCTTATTTTATTTCTTAAAATTCTGGAAATTGTTATGGGGTACGACTTCATATTTTTTAGGATGGTTAGGAGGAGTTTTTGCTTCATGATGACTAACTGAATTCTGATAATCATGAAGGGTCATGCAATGGTGTGTATAGGAGGAAAAATTCAACATGTAAAGTTTAGCTTGAATATTGGTATCCAAATTTTCTATGAACATTCTTTGAAGGTCAACATCAAGGATCTTAATGTATATTTGTGACTAAATCGATTGGTATTGTTCTATGAAATTAGTGACCTTTTAATTTTTGTTTTGTTTACATCACATTAAATCAACTAAGGTCATATTGAGACACATGTGCACTTAGAAATGGTTAAGAAAGGAATCAAAAATTTCATTGAATGAACTAATTGAGTTAATCAGTAAAGAAAAAAACCTTTCCAAGGCAATGTCTTTCAAGGATCTAGGGAAAAATTTAGCCAATAGTTTATCCTAAAAAATGAAGTCGCTACATAAGGCTATGTATGCCAAGACATGGTTACTAGGATCTACTTTTCCACCATATTTCTCAAATATAGGAATCTCTATTCCTTGTGGAATTTGTGCTCTCAATATTTCCAATGATAAAGGGTTTCTTTTGACATATTGTGAAGGTTGGCCATTGTGACTTTGGTTCAGTGTAGCAATTTGTTGTTGGAGGGATGAAATATTTTGCAGGAGTTGGTGAAGGACAAGATCATTGTTTTTGTTCACCAAAATGAATGGGGGATATGATGCACCTATTTCCCTTAGCTCATTAGGAAAAAGAGATCCCCTAGGGCAAGATTGACTTTCAACCATTAGGTGAGCCAATCTTGATGGAGATCTTGTTGTTTTCCTTATGACTAAGGACGTGGTAAATCAAATTCAAATGCACTTTTGGGAGATGAATGAAAAATACTAAATGAATGCAATGATGCAATGCAACACATGAAACCTCTAAATTAAACCTTAATCTGATAGATTCTAGAAAGAAATTATAGATCTGAGAAGAGCTTGATTTTATGCATCTATGATAAAAATCCTATGTTGAGTATCCTCCTAGGACTCATTTTCCCAAGGGTGAATGGGTCTTGCTATAGGGGATAAAAAATTTCTTTCACAGTCCTCTAATCCTATGTCTACATTCTTGATTCCTCTAGGTCAATGTTGATAACTTTTGAAACTTTGACAAATTTTGCAATTTTTCTCTTTTGATAGATCTTCAATCCTTCTTCAATATAATATCTGTAGAACACACAAGAGGGATAAATTGTTTTCTTTTAGTGAATGGGGATTTTTCTTGTTCAAACCCCATTTTGGTAATTAAACCTTGATGAAACAATGAAATATGAAAGGAATGGTGAATGAACAAGTGTTATGCCATCTCCAAAAAGATGCATCTTCCAATGTTTCATTATTATACCTATTGGTCCAATTATGGTTGATAATGTAAATAACCCCACTTTCCAGCATTTCATTTTGGTGAACCTGAATTTGTACATCAAAAATTCTAAAATAGGATCCTATTCAAACCCTAGATCTAGGATTTTCCTTATTTTGCATTGTATTGTATTAGTTTGCATTGAATTGCATTAGTTTGTTTCGCATTGCATTAGTTTACATCTCATTTACATTTTTTAATGTTGCATTAGTTTACATCTCATTTAGGGTTTTAGGTTTGCATTATGCATCCTTTAAAATCTAAAAAATTCAAAAATTACTTACATATTACATTGATTTTGCATAGTACTTTCACATTAGAGTGTTTTCATTCATATTCAAAAATTGAGTCAAAATTAAATTTCAAAAAGTGTCATATTTTCCATCATTTGGCATTCATTGCACTTACATTTAGACATCATAATCTACAAAAATTAGTCACTAAAAGTATAGTTTACAGTTTGAAATAGGAAACCCTAGCATTGAACTTCATACTCAAATTTAAATTTTTGTAACCCCTATGCAAAGACCCATTCATCCTAGGGAAAATATGTCTTTATAAAAAATTTGTTTCACACTTTTGGCCAGTTATTCATCTATGTTTTCTTAATTCTAATCTACTATTAAATTTGGGTTTTAGTTTCAGAAATTAAAAAAATCAGTCATTATTTGACTTAGGTTTAATTGGTAAAATTGAGTGCATTGTTTGGAAATCAAAATTGGAATTAAAAGACATCATTTTAAGGTTTTTTCATAGGATAATCAATAAATTATCTTGTTTGAAATCTAAAAATTGCTATCTCTTTTTACATATTTGCATTGCACTTCATATTTTAGGGTGTTTCATTGCATTTATCTAGTGCCTATTTTCCATTTTGGGTTCACATAGGTTTGGTCAAACTTGTATGAGCTTAACAACTTGGTGTCCTATTACCAATACTATAGTGAGACATAGTTTGAGACACATGCCATCCCATGCTACTACACTCACTATGGATCTTGAGTTTTCCAACTTTTTCACTCACAGTGTTGATACTAGTCACCCCACTTTGGACCTTAGCTTTGATACCTCATTTCCCATGACCACCCTACCCACAAAAAATGTAACTAATTATGAAACAATGATTGATAATGTCCCTCAAGAAGAACTAAAACAAATAGATGAAGATTTAGATAAATCACAAAACTTTGTGAGTTCTTAATACATTGCTAGTACTACAATTCTTGTCATAAATAACATGAGGAAAATGCTTTCAATAATGAACAAGTAATAGAGATTGTGTGTAGCCTCGCTCATATTGCTAATAAAAATTTCCCTACAATGACTAGTTGCTCTCAAACTTTGGGGTTTACTCAAAGTCTAGGTGGAAATCCAATTCCTCCGTCCACAACTATAACCTCTATTCCTACATACACTAATCCAATTGTTACAACAACAAAACAACCAATTAGCAATGTCAATACCACCTTAGGTATTTCCAATAGGAATCCCTTTAGCTTTTTTAATTCAAATCTCATATCTCCTAATCCATCTCCCCTCACAAACTTACAATTCACTTTCCCTTCAAATACATATACACCTCCATCTCACAACACAAATGATGATCTCGTCCTTAACCAACTCTTACAAAATGTTTCATCCCTCCAACAACAAATTTCTACATTGAACCAAAGTGAAAAATGGCCAACGTTCATAATATGTCAAAAGAAACCCTTTATCTTAGAAATATTGAGAAAACAAATGCCACAAGTCATTGAGATTCCTAGATTTGAGAAATATGGTGGAAAAGGAAACCCTAGTAACCATGCCTCAGCATACATGACCTTATGTAGTGACTTCATTTTTTAGGATAAAATCTTGGCTAAACTTTTCCCTAGATCCTTGAAAGACACTTCCTTAGAGTGGTTTTTTTCTTTATCAAATAACTCAATTAGATCATTCAATGAACTTGTTGATGCCTTTCTTAACCATTTCCAAGTGCACATGGGTTCCAAGATAACCTTAACTAATTTAATGCACTATAAACAAAATAAAGATGAAAAGGTCATTGATTTCATAGCATGATACCAATTTCCACACTCACAAACCAACATTAAGATCCCTGATGCTAACCTTCAAAGAATGTTCATAGAAAATTTGCATACCAATATTCAAGCTAAACTTGAGATGGTTAATTTTCCCTCCTTTACACACTTGTGCATGATCCTCCATATTTATGAGAATTCAGTTAGTCATCGTGAAGAAATGACACCTTCTAACCCTTCTAAGAAATATGAAGCCATGCCCCATAACAATTTCTAATGTTTCAAGAAAAAAAAGGGATTTTTAAAAATAAATACACCTCAAAAAAGTCAACATGTTAACTCCCAAGTGGCTACTATAAAAACAAAAAATCCATATCCATTTAGGGAGAGGAGTAGACAATTTACCCCTTTACTTGATACCCTTCACTCCATCATGTTGCAACTTATAAGTAAGAACTTAGTCACCCTACCTCCTATTAGAGTCATTGATACAACTAAGCCCTTACCTCCAAATTTTAACTTGAATACCTTTTGACATTATCACCAACAAAATGGACATGATACAAAACAATGTAAGCATCTTAAATATATTATGCAAGACCTCATTTATTCTAATCACATCCATATTGATGGTGTTAATGATCAAGGAAACAAGCCCATTTCCCCACCTAACCAAAATTTTCAAACCTTTACCAACCCCATACCAAATCATAACATCTCTTTTGTGAAAGCTAGTGATGCAAAGAATGATGTGATGAATGTTGACAAACTTGAAGATAAAAATAATGATAATATAAATGAAAATGAAGTGGAGTTAGAATGTGTGGTCGACTTCAATGATGTGCAACCTCATAAGGACCAAACCAAAATTCCCCTTGATATTGCTTTCTCCCAAAATGACATAATTAGATGTGCACTCGATGGTCCTCTTTACATTGCCAGAAGAATCAATGACAATCCTACTAATGGGATATTAATTGATCATGTGTGTGTAGAGAATGTGATCACTAAGGAATTATTATCTATGCATGAACTTTATATACATTCTTATGAACAACTAAAAGTATGGATTAACATGCATAAAGTTTTATCTTGCCCTACGATAGGTTTGATTACTCTTCCTTTGAAAGTTGGACCAAAACAATTGAATGTGTCATTCTCTATCATCCCATCATTAGACCAATTCCATGTGAAGCTTGGTTACCCATGGTTACACTCCATTGACATCATCCCGTCGGTAGTGCATAAATACTTAAAGTTTCCATTTGGAAATGATATATTTACTATGCATCATAGTGGATTTAATCCTTTGTCTTCCTATGGGAATTTCTCATTGGATTTATTTTGGCCCAAAACTATGGAACCTATTAAGCCTCATGAGTACTTCTTTTTTAAATCTTATCAAAAGTTTAAGGTAAAGCACATAGAAGAATTATCCCTTAGCAACATGCCTCAACCCATGATTGAGCCTCCTATCATTGATGAAACCATGATTGAGACCAAATCCCTTCTAAGTAACCAAGACCAACCCATGATAAATCCTTCACCTATTTCCTACAAAATACCAAGAGATAACAATATAAGTCCCATTGTCCCTCCAAAATCAAACAAGTTTACATAGTTAAAGAGAAATTGGTTGAACAACCTTCCATGGTTTCTTTTATCCCTCCCTTATGGGAAGAAAATAAACCAATGGTTGATAAACCTGCTCCTACACAATCACAACATGAAAATTGTACAAAAAGAAACATAAATTCTAAAGAGCGTAGGTGTATAAATCATGTTATTGCTCATAGATTAAAAGAAGAGACTAAAACAGAAAATCAAGACCAAATAACAATTGAAACAAAGAATGATGGTTCTCCACCTTTTCCACAACAAAAAAAACAAGAAGAAGCTTCTATGGACATTATCATTAGGCCTCCCTTTGTGATTAACTTGGATGATGATGATGAGATTGCTAAGATTGATGAGGAAGTGCATAATGAGGTGAATTTATTATTTTCCTCTTCCATCAACTTAGATGATAATAGTGGTGGTCCTCCTATTAATAGTGACTCATCACACATTGTGTAAGGAAGCTAAGGTAGTGACAAAACTTCCTACAATAATCTTAAGAGGAGAATAATTTTATAGATCTTTAACAGTTACAGAAACTTGAATAGAAATAAACATAAATATCATACATACTATGACACAGTGGTTTATGTAGGGAAAACCCTTTCGGGAGAAAACCCCACACTCCAAAAGCTTCCCAATACATTATTCAATCAATCACAAAGATTACAATATACTTGCAGAGCAAGCCTCTCATTGGAGTATCACTACTCAAAGATCAAGAGACAACATGACCGCTATCAAACTCTTAGAAATCATCACACTCTCTATTGCAGTCATAATACTGCACCCTCATAAAATAGAGTTACATTCTAGGGAAAGATACACCAACCAAATATCTACCATTAGATCTAAAACATAATAATGAACGGTCTAGATTTATAATATATCCTTTATTTAATGTATTTCAGTCGTTCTAGAAGTTTCTTGAAAAAAGTTAACATGCTCACATTTCACTCTGTGTTGCCATTGTATACACCTATCGTTGTAACTAGGAAACATATATAAATATATACATCCTATCAACAATAAACCAAATATAATTGCAAGGTTGAGACACATTTTCCCAACAAATCTCCCACTTGTCGAACACCTTGCAAGAGCAATGTAAGGGTGTAAACATTGTCTCTTTAATTGCTAGGGGTCGAAAGGCCCATAGTCTCTGGACACCATTTGAACTTCTCTGTGCTTACAGGCTTAGTTAAAAAATCAACAACATTCATCAAAGTATCTACCTTAACTAGTTTCACCCAACCATCTTGGACTATATCTCTAACAAAATGGTACTATACATCAATGTGATTGGTCCTGGCATGAAATGTCGAGTTCTTGGCTAGACATATGGCACTCTGACTGTCGCAATAAATTGTCACTACACCTTGTTCTATTCCAATATCTGAACATTGTCTCTTAAGCCAAACAACTTCTTTACAAGCATGAGTAGCTGCCATATACTCTGCTTTAGTAGTAGACAAAGCAACCACAACCTATCACTTACTCATCCAACTAATTACACCACAAAATAAAGTAAACACATAAGCACTAGTGGATTTTATGTTATCAACATCACCTACCCAGTTTGAATCCACATAACCATGAATATCAAGGGAAATCTCATCTTAAGTCACATTATTATGATAACATAAGGAATAATCTAAGGCACCCCGCAAATATCTGAAGACTCTTTTAACTGCATCCCAATGAACTCTACCTGGATTAGACATATATTTGGAAAGAACTCCCATTGGTTGGGAAATGTATGGTCTAGTACATACCATAGCATACATCAAACATCCAAATACAATCTAGTAAGGCACTCTTCTCATGCCTTCCATCTCTGATGGAGTTGTTGGATAATCTGAAATTGATAACTTTGTTGCAACTGAAAAAAGAACACATAATGGTCTACAATCCTACATATCAAACCTCTGTAAAATTGAATTCACATAATTACTTTGGCCAAGCCATAGCTTTCTATTCACTCTATCTCTTTTAATTTCCAACCCAATAATGTGTTTAGTTGCACCAAGACCTTTCATTTCAAATTTAGCAGCAATTTGAGATTTCAGTTCTAAAATCATACATATCATCAACATATAGTGCAATTAATAGGAAATGATCACCATCGGTTTTATAATAAGTATAATGATTTGATTTAGAACACCTAAATCCCAAAATAAAAACATATGTATCAAATTTCTAGTACCACATCCTAGGACTTTGTTTTAAACCATACAAAGATTTCTTCAATTTTCAAACCAATTTACTTTTACCTTTCACCACATAGTTCTCTAGTTATGTCATATAAATATCCTTAGGCCAAATCACCATGAAGGAAATCAAGTTTCACATCCATTTACTCAACCTCTAAATCAAAAGTAGCAAAAATAGAAAGCAAAAATCTAAAGGATGTCATTTTTGCAATAGGAGAAAATATCTCACCATAATCAACACCCTCAACTTGAGAGTAACCCTTCCCAACCAACCTTGCTTTGTATTTCTCAATACTTCCATTTGGACCAATCTTTTTCTTGAACACCTATTTACAACCAATAGGTTTTCATCCTTCGGGCAATGGTACAAGATATATTTTTTTTTTCAAAGATTCCATTTCTTCATCCATAGCAATCTTCTAGGATTCTACATCATTCATACCTAGTGCCTCTTCTACAGATTTGGGTTCATCCATGTTAGTATTTAAAGCAAAAATACATCTCCAATCATCAGGTGTATACCTTTCAGGTGTTTATCTATGTATTGTAGACCTATGAACAAGTTGAGTTAGAGGTTCTTCCTCCTCTTTTGAAGATCTAGAGCTAGATGAGCTTTGCTCAACTTCTTGTCTATCCTTCGACCTCGATTCAACTTTCTCATGTGTAGAAGTAAATTGAATCACATCTTCCTGTTTATTTTGTTATGGCTGCAATGTAACAGAAGAAGGTTTAGTTTCTCTAAAAATAACACGTCTACTATGCATTACCTTCTATGCAACAGGATCCCAAAGCTTGTATTCTTTCACACCATAACTATATCTAATGAAGATACATTTCATAGCCTTGTTCTCCAACTCTGTTCGCTTCTCCTTTGGCACATGTGCATATGCCTCACAACCAAAAACTTAAGATTTCTCAAAGAAGGCTTGCAACCCAACCATGCCTCTATAGGCATCTTATCAACAAGAGATGATGTAGGAGACTTGTTAATCAGGTAACAGGCAGTGGCAACAGCTTTAGCCCAAAACCTTTGTTCTAGAAAAACACCACTCAACATACTCCTAGCCTTCTCCAGCAGTGTCATGCTCATTCTTTCAACAACTCCATTGTGTTGTATAGAATACAAAGTTTTCTTCTGTATATGAATACCATAATCTTTACAAAATTATCAAAATCATTAGAGAAAAATTCACCGCCATTATCAGTCCTCAAACATTTTATTTTCTTTCTAGTTTGCAACTCAACCATTACTATAAATTATTTAAATAACTAAAAACTTCAAATTTACTCTTTAGGAAATATACCCATGTCCTTCTACTATAATCATCAATAAATGAAACATAATATGTGGATTTACAATCAAAGGAACATCTACAAGACCAAACACATCAGAATGAATAAGATCCAATACAACACAAGATTTATGAGAACTCGAGTAAAACTAAATGCATTTTTGTTTTCCATAAATGGAATGCTCACAAAAATCAAATTCAATATTACAATCAGACAAACCTTCAACAAGGTTTTTTATTTTTGAAGGTCCTTAGACCCTTTTTTCCAATGTGGCCAAGTCTTTAATGCCATAACATAGTTTTCTATGCAGGTAACTTTATCTCAGAAGAAAGAGCACCCTTGGATACCCAAAAGCCATGACCATATGTTGAAGGTGAAACCCTCACTTCTTCCACAGACTTTATTTTCATAGAAGTACTATTGCACTCAATAGTACATGCATCAAGCTTATACAATGTACCATATCTGACACCTCTAGCAATCACCATATCACCTCTGACCATCTTGCATCTTGCATCAAAAAATACTACCTGCACACCCGCATCTATTAGTTTGCTCATAGATAAAAAATTTCATGCTAATCCAAGAATATGAAAAACACCATTAATCCTTTTTATTCTTCCATCAGGAAACATGATTTTAATGGTACTATGGCCAACAATGTCTAAACGAGAAACATCACCCAAGTACACCTTACTTCCATCAAATTCTTCATATTCAGAAAACCAATCTCTATTAAAGGTCATATGGAAAGATGCACCTGAGTCAATTAACCATGCATCATTACCTGCATGAGTTGCCAAACCTATAATGAATGCATCACCATCTTCCTTTTTAGACTTAGAATCATAATCAACTTTCTTCTTTTCTTCTTTGCATTCCTTACGAACATGCCCAGGATTACCGTAGTTCCAACAAATAACTTTATACATTTCAGGATATTTAGATCTTCCCCCTGGACTTGGATTTTTCATGCTTCTCATTCTTCTTACCTTTTTCCTTAGGTCTTCCACAAACATTTAGGGCCTCCTTAGCAGTGATGGATACCTTCCTTCTCATTTCTTTAGAAATAAAAGTACCCACCACATCTTCAGTCTTCAGATAAATAGAATTACTCCCAATAGCCATAACGAGAGAATCCCATGAATTAGGCAAAGAACAAAGTAATATCTGGCATTTCTCCTCCTCATCCGTTTTGACATCAACTAATGCTAGTTGGGCCACCATCATATTGAATGATTCTAGGTGGTCTGTGATTCTTCCACCCTCTTCCATTCTCAAGGAGTATAATTCCTTCATCAAGAAAATCTTGTTCACTAAGTATTTGGCTTGATACATCTCACCAAGCTTCTTCCATAGTTTCTGTGTAGAGTTATCTTCATGGAAATTAATTAAAATAGAGTCTTCCAAGCACAATTTGATTAGAACCTTGGCTTTATGTTCCATAAAATCATATTGAGCAGCCTAAGTAGGATCTGTGAGCCTTGAAACATTCTCATCAACAACATCGCACAGATCTTGATCTATCAAAAAATCCCCCATCTTCAGCTTCCACACTTCAAAGTTATTTCCGAAAAATTTATCCACCTCTATTCTCCATGATGAACTTGCCATCTGAAAATTCCTACAACAAGTTCACAAAGTATCTTTTGCACAAGCTCCCACTCAAACCTAGTTTAGTCCAAAAAACCCAACAACCCACAACTGAAACCAAAGGTGATTAGGCTCTGATACCACTTGTAAGGAAGCTAAGGTAGCAGAAAAAATTCCTACATTAATCTTGATAGGAGAATAATGCAAAACTTTTATAGATATTTAACAGTTATAGAAACTTAAATATAAATAAACATAAATATCATGCATACTATGACACAGTGATTTACGTGGGGAAAACCCTTTCAGGAGAAAAACCCCACACTCCAAAAGTTGCCCAATACATTATTCAATAAATCAAAAATATTACAATATACTTGCAGAGCAAGCTTCTCACAGGAGTATCACCACTTAGAGATCAAGAGACAACGTGATCGCTATCAAACTCTCAGAAATCATCACACTCTCTACTGCAGTCATAATACAATTCCCTCATAAAATAGAGTTATATTCTAGGGAAAGATAGGCCAACCAAATATCTTCCATTAGATCTAAAACCTAATAATGAACAGTCCATATTTATAATATATCCTTTATTTAATGTATGCTGGTCATTCTAGAAGTTTCCTACAAAAAGTTAACACACTCACATTTCTCTTTGTGCTGCCATTATATACACCTATCGATGTAACTAGGAAACATATATAAAAATATATATACATCCTATCAACAATAAAATGCATATAATTACAAGGTTGAGACACATTTTCCCAACACATTGAACCTAGTGATGCTCCTAGAACAACACTTGTCATTGTACCTTTGGCTATTTATTCACCTTCTACATATGACGAACAAGATTGGGATACAGATGACCTACTATAGGTTGACTTGCATGTGCCATACTAGTTTTCTCTTTATGTTCTTTACGATTACATTTGTGTAATGTGACCCCCCATATAGTGTTGCTTGACATTTATGCATCTTTAGCATTTCTATTTTTGGAGCTAACATTGTGATAAAAAAATAAGCCCCAATGACTAAATGAATCAAAAATGGGTGATCTTAGTGGTTTCTTAGTGGTAGACATAATGATATCATGCTTGATTCACCCATTTTTCATCCTTTAAAATTGGAAAATGGTTTCGCCAAAATGAATGGGGGATATGATGCACCTATTTCCCTTAGTTCATTAGGAAAAAGAGATCCCCTAGGGCAAGATTGACTTTCAACCATTAGGTAAGTCAATATTGATGGAGATCTTGTTATTTTCCTTATGACTTAGGATGGGGTAAATCAGCCTAAAATGCACTTTTGGGAGATGAATGAAAAGTACTAAATGAATGCGGTGATTCAATGTAACACATGAACCCTCTAAATTAAACCTTAATCTGACAAAATCCAAAAAGCAATTGTAGATCTATGAAGGGCTTGATTTTATGCACCTATGATAAAAAGCTTTTCGTAAGTGTCCTCTTGGGACTCATTCACCCAGGGGTGAATGGGTCTTCCTACAAGGGTTGAAAAAATTCTTTCATAGTCCTCTCATCCTATGTCTACACTTCTGATTCCTTTGGGTTTCATAGTAAAAAATTTGGAAACAAATTCTGAAAGTGAACTTTCGTGGCTTAATAACAACTTTGACAACTTTTTCAACTTTGAAATTTTTTGAATTTTTTCTCCTTTGATAGATCTTCAATCCTTCTTCAATCTAATATTTGCAAAACACACAAGAGGGAAAATTTGTTTTTTTTGGTGAATGGGGGTTTGCCTTGGTCAAACCTCGTTTTGCTAATAAAACCTTGAATTGAATAATGAAACATGAAAGGGATGATGAATGAACAAGTACTATGTTGAAACTCACCAAACCGTTGATTTGAAACCCTTGAAGGACTAAAAGTTAGTAGATCTCTCCAAGGTCTATATCTTGTATGAATGGCTTGATTGATGATGTGATCTTGATTCTTGAATCTTGACTTGAATGCTTGAAACCTACATCGCAAAGTTAGCTCCAAAAACATGCATGATGCTTGAAAACCTTGAAATGATGCTTGAGATATTGATTGCTGCAATAAATTATTGAGAAATATACTCTTGAAAATCTTTGACAATAATTTTAGCTCTTGAAATTGATCTCTTGAAAATATAGGATTTGAATTGATAAAAAGACCTTGCTTTTATAGACAATTCTCTAATTTCCCAAAAATTAAACATTACAAGTCTACATTTGAATTTTAATTTGGGATCATAAATAGGCCATCGAAAACATGTTTAAAATTTGAATTAAGCAACTAAAGGGGACCCATTCACCCAAGGGCGAATGGGTCTTGACCTAAATTGCCAAGACCTATTCATTTCAGGGTGTTGAAAATGATAATTGCATTAATTAAATCATAATTCCCCTTTCAAAAATTGAAAATAATTAGGCTTGTAGATGCATAATAGGGCCAATTAGAGGCTTAATTAAGTCCAATTAATTAAGGTACCCAAACATAGTGTGAAAATGTAAATTACATTTTCTGACACTACAAAAACATTTATCCTAGATATTCTCATTATAGAAAAAAATAAAAGGTTAACAACTATCTACGCAACTATAAATTATTGCCCTTTTACAAAAATGTATCAACAAATAAGCATCTTTTTATACACCTCAAAATCCCTTTTATGATAAAAAACACTCATGTTGTTAGAAAATGTATTTTCTCAAATGTCCAATCATGTCTCAAGAATTATTAGCTTCACACTATTGTCTAATTATGTTCTTAAGAAAAAAGTTTAAATTATAATGATGGAACTCATATACCATGTCTCAATCTTGGTACTCATACCATATCACAATCATGACACTCATACCATATCTCAAGGAATATTAACTTTACATCATGTGTTACTATATTTCTCACATAGTTCACAGGTATTCCACATCACATTTACTTGCAATTTAATGGGTACACACAACAATAACAAGGATGCTCTTCACAATTTGGGTGAGCCTGTCCTCATACAACCACATCATTTACAACACAAGGCTCACATAATGGGGTTTACAAGGATGGATATTCGTGGATACCATAGCCATTAGAAAATATGGTCTCGAGGCCCTTCTCTAAGAACCCCTCCATACATTTCCTAGTACCTTCCCCTTGTTTGTTTAATGGGGTTAGCCTACAAAAGGAATGTATATCAAGAAAAATCATAGAACTAGGGGGAAAATGGATTTATGACCATCCCATATCAATCCCATTTTCAACCCCTTTCAAAAATAATTCCCCAGTGCATCTACCCCCTATACAACCTGCCAGGGAATCCCCGGGATATGGCAGTTTACAAATGTCACATTACACCACACTTTCCAATAGTTAGCAAACATTAAGAAAGCCTCAAACCTATTAACATAAGATCATAATCCAAAGTTTCAATAAAACAAAAAAAATTAAACTCAAGACAAAACAAAATGAAGATTAGTTGTAGCTACATTGCAACATTCCAATCTTAATTCAAAAAAAAATTAAATATGTCCTTGAGAAAAATTGGACCATGACAACCTTCAAGTGGCTAAATAGCCTTCAGTCAAAGAAATATAAATTTTCACACTATTGGCATACAATAAAATAAAAATAGCAATTAAGAAATTGAAAATAATTCATATTTCAATGATAAAATTTTTACCTTACGAGAACAACGTGACTTTGATAAGCCACCTAAGGGGAGGAGGAGAATGGTGGTTCTCTAACCACATAGCTATAATAGAATGCAACAAACTGGTGGTCCCTGACCACATAAATATCATAGCATGCAACATCATGGTGGACTCTTCCACATAGTATCAATGCCCTGCATTGCTAAAGTGTCCAAAATCTATAATCATAAAAAAGAGATCAGCATCCCCATCAATATGGTCAGTGTAATTCCATCCTTTACCTATGGGTTATATCTTATAAGAATCAAGGAATAGGTTTTCAATCTAAACCAACAAGTGTGGCTCTCATATGTGGGGGAGTAGGTTATGGTCAACATCAATGGAAAATTACAACGTCTCGAGATAGGTCCTTTACCAGGATTAGGGACAACACCCTAATCTCGTAATTTCCCAATAGATGGTCATGTGTCTCTCAATCCCTTTTTTACACTAGTTGGCATCTTACTCTCAAAGGGGGAACCATACACTAGGGGTACACATTTAGCATATATACTATAATTTAGGGTAAAATTAGGTTGAGGCATTAAAGCATCAAAACTAAACCTTCAAATCCATAAAACAACAATAGAGCACAATCCAACATAGAAATATAAACATGAAGTAAATATCACTTATGCCATGGGTGCTTGACCTCCATTTGTATTCTCTATTTTTCTTTGAATGTGCTTGATGCCCTCATATTTTAGTGTTCAGTAGTAGCCTAATGTCTATGATAGAAAAATGTTGAAGATAGTTGTCTCCTTAAGCAAGATGTACTTGTGCATAAACTTGATATGTCAAAATGACAATGATAGGAATCTTTATAGAAAGACAAATGTGAATGAAAGGCTAAGATTAAATGATGTTAATCAATAGTCAAGAATGAAATTTGATAGGGTTAGGGAAAAGATACAAAATGAATGGATGAGATTGAATAAAATCATTCAATCAAGGGTTGAAATTAAATGAGACAAGAAGAGATAATGATGGCACTGATAGAGAGAAAAAATAGATAAGAGGAAACTAAATAATTCTAAAAAATATTTAGTTTGAGAGGGAAAGTGAATAATTAAATAACCAAAAAAAAAAAAATTATAGAAGAAAAAAAGGCAAGCTGACTTTTTTAATTAAATAACAATTTAATTCAAAAAGTGGGAGACAAATTAGTAAGTCATAAATTAAATCAAATTTATTTAATTCATGGTAGAAAGACTAAATGAATAATTAAATAATTAAAATAATTATTTAATTATAGCAAGAAAGAATAATAATTAAATAAATAAAATCTATTTAATCATGGAGAGAAAAGACATTAGTGACATAATTAACTAAATAAAATTTATTTAATTAATAAAAAGAGGAAATAAAAAGATAGAAATGAATTAATTAAATAATTCAAATTATTTAATTATCAAGGATGAAAGGGGTTTTTAGAACTTGCAAGGCTAGGACAATTTTAAGTGTATACATTTTTCCCCTCATTGATACAATATAGTTTGTTGCGTTGTGTTAAAGAAAGTCAGTCAAAAGATGCCCCAGTGTAAGTAGGGTAGACCTATGCCCCCCTTAGAAATTTTTTTACAAATTTTCAAAAAATGTCAAAAAAATTTGAAAGTTGTTTTGACAAGTCAACTTGACAGCCAAGAATGCATTGGTGATGAAATATATAAGTTTTAGGTCCTTTGAGGTAGTGAAATTAGGTTTCAAACCTCCCAACGAGTGTATCTAGTACAAACCCTAGTGCAAACCCTAATTTTGGTTGCCTATAAATAGAAATTTGAGTGGGAAAAGTGCTCATTTGTGTATTTTGAGTTTGAAAATTGGAGAGCACTGAGAGAGACTAGCTACCAAGATGTCACCCATTCCACACGTCGATCATCAAGGATTTTGAGTTTGCACCTTCCAATGACTAGAGGGCGTATGAGACCTAGTAAGTACACCTTGCCCACTTTGTTGTTTTTCATTTTTCATGCATTTTTTAGGGCTTAGAAATTTTAGCAAGAAATTATGGCGAACGTAGTTTGCCACAATTACCATCATGAGTGATGCATGTGACTACGATTTTCTGCAACTATCATAGTGCATCACAATTGCTAGGGTAGGTAGGCAATCGAATGCGGTGCAATGCAACTGTAAAGTGTGCTACATTTGCTTCTTGCACCACACCTACAAACAAGAGCGAAGCATTCGACAAAGTGTACCACATGTGACAATTAGAATGATGCATGTGCCAAAATGATGCAATTGTTTAGGGGTTGACCACAATTGACCCTGACAGCGCATTAGCTTAGGTATGCGATGCAATTACAGTTTTGTGACACATATGCAGAAATAGTGACACAGATGATTTTTGTAATGCATTTGCTAAGAAAAATGACACAACTGACTGATTAAAATTTTTCCCTATTTTAGAATGAATTTTATTGTGCAATGTGAGTCCAATAGGTCTAACTAGGGTTTTGGATTGACACAATGACTATTACTTGTGACCATAGGTTGTTCTTGCCCCTATTTATACATGAGAGTTGTGACCATCTACATTTTGACTGCGAGACCAGTTATCTGACATTGAAAAGAATAGGATGATACATCTTTCCCTGTACCATGTGACCTATATTCCCATAATCAAGGAAAATAGAGGTATGTTACCTGCACTCGTGAAGAGGTGGAACTCTGAGACATATTCGTTCCATTTGTCAACCGGAGAGGTGACCGTGACCCTAGAGGATGTGTACAAGATACTATTACTACTGATCCAAGGACAATAGGTTAGGTATGATCCTATGTGAGGAATGTAGGCCATTGAGGATCATTATGTGTATGATGACATTGCAAAGCTCGATATGGATGACTATGAGATTAGGTGGGAGATGCTAGGAGAGCGGTGCGAGAGGTATGATTCTATTCTATGCATGCTAGTTGTTGGGGTTACTATTATAAATCACTTATGGGACATGGATTTCCAGTTGGATAGGGGGAGATGTTGGTTGGGATGATGGTGTGGGCATGGGAGCACACCATAATGTTTTTTCTAGTGGTCGGAAGGTAGTTAGGAGATGGTATGTCATATGTATATCTATATGGTGGAATTGTTACTCAGACTCATGTGGGGGATATAGGGTATTTGCTACATGAGATTGATGTATTGGATAGCTTTGTATGGAGGCCAGATAGGGACTTCCAATAGTGGTAGGATGTGGATCAACACCTTCCATTGTGCCGACAAGCTAGGTATTTGATTGGTCGGACTCTGTAGTGTTGGCACATCATAGAGAAGCATTTGTCAGATTAGGTTAGGAGATAGTTTTGAGAGGCACAGGATGTGCCTTAGGGGACAACCAAGTTTTTGCAATCATCATGTGAAGTACATCCATGGGGTTAGATGACTCATGTGGCGATAGTAGAGTAGGTTATTAATGGATTGTATCTAGTGTAGTGGGCATGGAGGAGTGGAGTGGTAGACCTAGGCACTACCGCAAACTATGATGCATGGTGGGCGAGCCATAGGCTAGAGCCATATACAAACCTAGATCCATTGGTGCCTGTAGAGCATCAAGGTAGGGGCCCATGAGGTCAGAGAGGAGATCGAGGATGGAGAGGAGGATGGAGAGATGGAGGGAGGGGAGATTAAGGGAGAGGCGATGATGGGGGAGATGGTAGGGATGGTGGAGGAGGAGGGAGATCCTGATAGAGGAGAGGGAGGAGGCAATGGGTTGAGAGGCCATTATCATTGATCTGGGTGGAGGGTGAGGAGGAGAGGGTGGCAAAGGAGAGGGTTGCAGAGGAGAGGATGGTAGAGGAGGAGCAACATGAGGAGGTTCCACTTCTTGAGGTGGGACAACATGATGTGGAGATAGAGGAGGCTAAGGTAGAGGAGGAGCATTAGGAGGAGGAGATGGGAGAGGCCTAGTGGATCCTCTAAGAGAGGATTGTCATGGGTGTGGATGTGGAGGTAGGACTTGAGGAGATTTTTATTGGAGGAGGTGAGGGGTTAGTAGATCAGAGTATAGTTAATCTGTAGATAGCTAGATTAGGCCAAAACCAAGATCCAAGCATTGGAGGCTGAGGTGGGGCCGTTACAGACAAAGAGGGATACAATGATGATAGGGATATAGCAGGAAAATCAAATATGTATTGAGTTCATTGCCACTATCATAGGTTCTTCAAACACAATTTCTCAATAGCTATTTGAGGTTGGTTAGGAGAATAGATATTATAAGGATTCATATGAGTGGTGAGTGCCAATGGCTAATAGAGAGCCATCTTATACACATGTATGGAGTTAGAGTAGGTCGCACTCGCATCAAAGTGGGTCACAGAGCAGTGGGGGTGTGTTAGGATTGAGACACTTAGGACCATATGATAGGCCACCATCCAAGAACAAGTCATCAAGGTCTCTATGCCTAGAGGATAGAAAACCATCACCACGACCATCACAGTCAAAGGATTAGGGTAGCTTAAGTCATTTTGACATTGTATCAAGACACATTATATTTTTGACCATCAAGCTTGTGAGCTCCATTTTTGGGACACATCTTGATATTGTATTGTGAAACTTTTTTGAGCGATATATATGATGATTTTGGAAACAATTTTATTTGATACACATTCTTATGTTCTATATGTATGCATTTATGATGTTATGTGATGGATGATCATGCCTTTATGATGTATGGATTCTATATCATTATGCGATGGTGGTATTATGTCGATGCATTGTGGATGACTTAATGTATGTTCATGTATTCTATTATGATTCCTAGATGTTAGATGGATGTATTTAATTTCATGATATTATGTATGAGAATGTGATGATTATGAATGTATGCTTAATGAATTATAGATTCCCTATGATGTGTATGATATGATATGATTATGGCTATGCAATGTGATGTGTTATGAAATGTCATGTAATGCTTATAAAATGCAATGTAATGTATATGCAATGTGATAAAAAATAATGGATTATGATTATGATGTGATGTGAATGTCATGACATGCTAAAATGTATTGACCTAAATATTTAATGCAATGAAATTATAATGCCATACTAGATGTAATCTATGTTTTTGTATTTTCTCATGCAATATAAATGAACTAATATGATGATGCCTATTATGATAATGATATCTATAGTACTTCCTAATCATGATTATGTATGTAGGATATTTTTGTGTGTCATAGGACACTCTCAACATGAAGATAGAAGAAATGTTAGTGTGGAAGATATGGAGGCTAGCATGGCATTAGTGGAGAAAACTTAAAGATGAATATTTTGCTATGCAAGGCTTTGCATTTAATCATCATTGGGTGGTAAAATGTGAAAAATGGACAACAAACACCGTGGCATGATATAGACTAGGGTGTGCAAGGTCATCCACTTGCAAAATAGATAATCACAAACAAGGAACGTCTTGACTCATACTAAGGGAAAAATTTCCCCAGTCTTTTATCCTAGAAAATCCACAAACATCAATCTAAGAAAAGACAAAGTCATGAGGCATCATCGCTCCTCTAAACCCTTCATGGAATATCCTTGAGGTAGCTAGAAACATGACCAACAACAAATAAAAAGATAAGACAAAATAGGCCAAAAAATTTGACAACCATTCAGAGTATTTTCTAATAATTGTTTGTCGATGTTTGGCTAGGTGAGTATTGGGTTGATTGTTTTGACAGTGCCTAGTTTTAAGAGAAGGAACATGTCATATAAGACTTCAAGTCTTATTTCAACCATGTAACCACATGTATAAGGTGAGTGACAAAGTTTGACAAATGAAAATGTCTTGTGTTAGGAAGGATACATCCTGTATAAGACATAGTTTTCATTTTCTTGATGTGGGTTTGATGTTCAATTGATTTGATAACTTGATTGATTTGACTTGAAGACTCATGGGATTTTTTTTCTTGTTGTTTCATGACTTGTGTGAGATTTTGATGACCGTTTATGTTTGATTTGACAATGTCTGAATTGAGGTGATAGTCTCGATAAACCCTAAAGGACTAACCTAGGGGGCCTTGGGGGCTCATCGACTGATGGCCTTGCCTATGTAACAATGTGTAGAGACCTCATAGTTTGACATGACTTGACTTTGTTTTATTGACCAAGGACTAAATCATGATTTGAATTTATTCACAAAACCCTAAGGGACTGACCTAATGCTTTGGGGGCTCATCGATTGGTGGCCTTTCCTACATGAAGTCATTGAGGCAACGTAGTTCAACTAGATGTGGACTAACATGATTGAATCTATTTTTGGGATTTTCGCAAGTTATTTGGATTTTTTTTATATTTTTGACATGTTTTGATTTTTTTGGTTTTTGAGGTTTTATGATTTTTTTTATCTTTTTTTCGTTTTATAATTTTTTGTCTTTTTTGAGAATATTTGATTTTTTTGTCTTTTTGGGAATAGTGACCTCCAATAGCAAGTGTAGAATCCAATGACGACACAGGTCAAGTATTTTCCCCCAGTCGGGTATAAGACCAATTTATTAAGGGTGAGATGGGATAGGCATTATGGTGAGTAGATATGAAAGGAAAAAAGACACATAATGTCAATCGTTCCAAGTTGTGAAAAGGACAAGCAAGAATTATTATGAATGACCAAGAAAAGGAGAAGTATAGACTTTATCGTGAGTGAAGGGGAAAGTCAGATAGAATGACGATAGACGAGGAAGCAAATATTGACTATAAATTGTGCCTATTTGCCAGGTTTTCACCATGGAACTTATCCATAGCACTGTCGAAGTGGTTTTCACTATTGGACGGATTATTTCTCTTTACTATTTTCTTTATTTTTTGACTTTTTTGGTGTCACCAAGATGCTTATTTTCCATGTTTTCATCAAGGTAACAATTTTTTTTATTTTGTTGTTTTTTTTTTTGTATTTTTTGGGGTTATGACATGGCTTTCTAAAGCTAAGTGTAGAATCTACGCAAGTGCATACTATTGATAGGTTTTGAAAAGGGTTCCCCTTCAAGATTCGAAAGCTAATATGGGGTGATCCCACAATAATGGTTTACAATTTTTGGCCAAACTGGACACTAAACTGATTTTTTCTAACTAAATCTCCACTTTCGGGTACCTATAGCACTAAACCATGAGGAATTTGAAGATGATGCAAACTAGTGATTTGTGAAATTTTTCTTGTAGATTCTAAATATATTTTTTTCAAAAATTTTGGAATCAGATTTCACTTCTTTTTCCATCTCCTTTGAAAACTAGTTTTTTCAGTAAACACCATTTTTAAGGAGTCATGATCACCGTATACAACATAAATTTTTTTCCATGAAGGATAAAATCTAAAAAAAATCGAATTTAGATTTGTAACTACAATATCTAGCACTTTCATTTGGTTTCATAGTGTTTTATTGAATATTTTTTCCTTAATCAAGTTTCGAAGTCAAACCAATTGTCTGACCGTATACAACATAAATTTTTTTGTATGTATCGAAATTCAATTCTTTTTTTTTGGATCAAGGACTTCAATATCTTGTGCACTAATTTTAAAAAAATAAATAAATCATAATCTGATATTTTCCACGTGCAAAATAGAGAGCTTGATTTTCAGTGAAAAACCTACATTCACAAGAAATAAAAAAATAAATATAATAATCAAATTAAATTTATTTAAAATTATACTTTTTGGGAAGCTTATAATAAGGAATACATACTCATAAAAAAAAAAATTAAATGAATTCATTTGATTCCCCAAAAGATAAATCAAAAGTGGTTTTTTATCAACATTTTGATGGGTGTAAAGGAGACTCTATTATAGGTATGGTTTAAAACTAGTGGGGTTCTATCCAAGGGGGTTTGATCTAAGGTGGTTTGATCAAACCCTCTTCAATTGGAATCCTTTAAATGAAAATTTTCAAGGCTTAAATCATTATATTTTCTAAAAATATGTGATTTCAACAAAAATCAGGATCTCTGAGAAAGTGTAAACCAATATTGTGGGATCACCCTATGATCCTAATCTAAAGATTGTCGTGGCAATATAGGACCCAACCAGTTCAACTCAAATTTACTCAAGTTTTATCGCTCTGCTTGATTCTTAGGATTCTTCATTAATACTAGGTCACCAATTTCAAATTGTCTAGTCAAAACTTTCTTATTATAGTTGTGACAGAGATGATTCTGATAGGCTTGTAAATGGACCAATGCATTTTATCTCCATTCGTCTAGAAGTTCCAACTCATGTATTTTTGATATATGGTATTCTTCATTGTCAATCTTCCCATGCATGGATACCCTTAAGGAAGGCAATTCAACCTCAGTCAGTAAGATGACTTCAGAACCAAAGACAAGTGAATATGGAGTGGCCCCTATGGGAGTGCGGATAATGGTGTGGTAGGCCCATAAGGCGGGGTTAAGCTGAAGGTGCCAGTCATGACCAATATTATTGACAGTCTTTTTAAGGATTGTTATAATAGTTTTGTTAGATGCTGCAACTTGGCTATTAACTTGTGGATAGTATGGGGTGGAGAAGTGATGTTGGATATGGAACTTTTCACAAAGTTGGTAGACTTCTTGGTTCTTGAATGGGCGACTATTATCGGAAATGATGGATTGAGGGACACCATACTAGAAAATGATGTAATTGAGGATGAATTTTGAGAATTTTTTTCTAGTGATGTAAGTCATAGGAATTGCTTCAATCCATTTAGTGAAGTATTCAGTCACGATGATGATGAATTTATGGCCATTGGTGGAAATGGGATGGATCTTACCTATGAGGTTGAGTCCCCATTGGGTGAAGGGACATGGCGATGTTATCATATGTTACTATTGTGTTGATGCATGTATCAAGTCCCCATGAATCTGACATTGCCAACATCTCTTGGAAAAGTGACATGAGTCTTGTTCTATTGTCAACAAATAGTATCATGATTTCATGATCTTCTTAGTTAGGGTTGGATCACCAAAATTGGATCCACATATACCTTCTTGTACTTTGCACAAGGCTGATTGTGCTTCATTGGTATCGATACATTGCAAGAGGGTATTGTCAAGGGCTTGTCTATAAAGAGTATCACCGATGGCATATTTAGAGGTTTTACAGATGAAGGTCTTGCATTAGTTAGTGAACAGGTCAAGGGAAGTGATGTGGTCATGGAGGTAGTCGTAAATTTCTTGGTACCATGGAGAATTAGGACCAACAAGTTCACATACCATCTTTGACTCAGGGATGTTGAAGGCAAGGATCAATAGTTGTTCTACCAAAAACTCATATCAAGGCACATTGTTTGGGATATCCAAGAGAGAACTAATGGTTTCCATGGCATTTCCTGCTTTGTTCTCAATGTGAGGGACCTAATCAAAGATTATGGTGTCAAATTACTATTTGAAATTTTCCACCATTCCTTTATATGGAGTAATCTTTTCGTCCTTAGTGTCATAATCATCATTGACATGTCAGATTACCAGTTGGGAGTCACCATATACTTGGAGGCTCTTGATTTTCCATTTGATTGCCATGCGAAGTCCTGTGAGAAAAGACTCATACTCTGCAATGTTATTGGTACATGAGAAGGAAAGTCTAAATGATTTGGGTATGGTATCACCTTGCGGGGTGATAAAGAATATTCCTACTCCTAAGCCATGATTTGTGTGAGACCTATCAAAATACAATTTCCATGTCACTAGGGTGTCCAAGGCGAATATAGAATCATTTTGAAAATTAAATACTAATGGATGATTTTATTTGGTAGGTGCATCTACAAGTTGGTCAACAATGACCTATCCCTTTATGGATTTTCTCTTAACACACTGAATATCATACTCACTAAGTATCATGACCTATTTAGCTAGTCAATTTGTCAAGGCTTCCTTACAAAGAAGGTATTTTAGTGGATCTATCTTGGCAACAATCTTTGTCTGATGATTCAACATGTAGTGCCTAAGTCATTGAGTAGCAAAAACTACTACAAGAAAAGCACGTTTGATAGAACTATAATTGAGTTCATAACCAACCAAGGTACGAGTGATATAATATATTGCTCTTTCGCAACCTTCATCATCATTTCTTACAAGTAATGCCCCCATTGCTGATGTTGTTGCTGATATGTATAAGATGAGTGGTCTCCCATCAAAAGGTGACATTAAAAATAGTGGCATTAACAAGTAATCCTTAATCTATTGGAACGCTTCCTGACACTTATCTGTCCATACAAATGGTATCCCTTTTTTGAGAAAGTGTTGGAATGAGTGAATTTTATTGGCCAGTTGTGCTATGAATCTTCGGATAGAATAGATTATTCTTTGCAATGTGTGTATTTGACTTATGTTGGTTGGAAAAAGCATGTCTATTATAGCTTTGACTTTGGTGGGGTCAATTTCAATGCCTCACATGGAAACAATGTAGCCTAGGATTTTTCCTGACATCACTCCAAATACAAACTTATTGGGATTCAACCTCACTTTATATTCTTCCATCCTTTTGAAAATTTTGTCTAAGACTCACAAATGGTCACCTCTTGTCAATATTCTTTTCTAGAAAGTCATCAACATAGTCTTCCATAAGGGTATGCATAAGGTCATGAAAAAATTTTGTCATAGTACGCTAGTATGTGGCCCCAACATTTTTTAGTCCAAAAGGCATGACATTACAATAGTATGTTCCCCATGGACATGTGAATGCCATCGTATGTTGATCTTTAGGACCTATTCTGATTTTGTTGTATCCCGAGAAGCCATCCATGAGGGATAACATCTCGTAGCCTATTGTCAACTCCATATTTATGTTAATGTTTGGTAAGGGAAAGTCATCCTTCAAACATTCCTTATTCAAGTCTCAAAAGTTGATACAAATATAGATCCCTCCTATTGGTTTTGTCACTAGCATAAGGTTAGAGATCCATTATGCATAGTTGATAGATCTAATAAATCCAACATCCAATAATTTCTTCAGCTCAACCTTGGCCAATAAAGTAATCTATGGATGCATCTTTCTAAGCTTCTATTTGATAGGTTTGGAATTGAAAAATATTGGAAAATGGTGTAACAATAATTTAGGATCTAGCCTAGGCATGTCGGCATAGGACCAAATGAAATTAACTTTTTGTTCCACAAAGAAATCACAAAACTCGGGCTGCTTTGACTCTATCAACAATGTTGCAAAGTGGATAACTATAGGATTTTCATCTATTCCAATGTTTCCTTCAATAGACTGTTCAATAAGCATAGGAAACATCTCTTGGTTAAGGGAGAGAAGGTCCAATCCTCCATCCTTGGGCCCCTTGAAGAGGTTTTCACCCTTGGATACATCCTTTCTTTTTAATTTTTCTTGGTCTAAAGGTACCTTGTATTTTTCACCTAGATAACTTTCTTTTTTTGTTTTATCATTTTTATCGTTGCCACTGGAGGGGTAGAAAGACTCCCCAAAGTAGGTTGTGTGATCCAGGTCATTGGTAAATCTATCTTTGTGATCTCCACTAGGAATTCCTTCTCGTAATCCCATGAACTCAGTGATGGCTTCATTGTTCTCAAATATGTCTAAGACGGGAGGTCCTTGTTGGTCCCAATCGATCAGTTGGGGGTGGACTAAGGGCATGCCATCATTGGAAGTGTAGAGGTTTAAAGCAGATAAGGTAAATATAGAGGTATTGTCAGGGTCTTTAGTCATGGTTTTAGATAGGTCAAGTTCAGAAAGCATATCAGTTATATCATATTCACTAGAGACAAGGGAGTCCCATTCATATTCATTAGAGTCAGTCTCAATATAGTCATTGTCATATATCTCAGATGGTTCAAGGTTTTCAAGTGTCTCAGATATCTCGATATTCTTAGAAGCACTTACTTCCTTGATCGAGAGTACCTTAGTACTATGAGTGCCAATATTGATTGGTTTAAACCCTAACCCCAAGCTTTTTGGTTGCTTAGACACTGACAAAGGTTCTTTCATCCCACTTTTGTTCAAGACAAGTCCGTTGTATCCATCATATCCTTCTTTCTTCATGATTTCAAAACCTTTTCCATATTGTTCAGTAGGTATTTTCTTGGGTGCAATGGCTTCTTCTTCTTCTCTATATAGCCATGATGTCACATCTTCTTCATTGATGGTTTCCTTACATAGATCTTTGTATTTTATGAAGGTTGTCATGGGACCTACTTCAATAGTGACCTTAGGTCATCTCTTGTCTGCTGATGGTTTGCCATATATATTAGGAGATGTAAGCTTGCTGACACAATAAGATGTCTTCATGTGATATTCACCATATCCCTTGTCTTGGGCCTCAATTTTTGGATTGGAAGGTCAATTATTGGAGGTGGATGCTTTGTATAGGTGGAAGGGTCAATGTAGTGAGATGTGGAGGATGATGAAGCTTCCTAATTTATGGGCACCTGTTGTTCAAGTGTTCCTCTTAGGTTACTACAATATTGAAATGGGTTATAATCACCAACTATTATGATTTTGGTGCCATTATATGGGAATTTGAGGCGTTGATAATAGGTGGAGGTACGGATTTCATGGCATGAATCCATGGTCAGCCAAGGAGGAGGTTGTATGGAAGGTCTAGATCCAATACTTGGAATGTGGTGTCCATTTTTGCAGGTCCAACTTTGATTGGTATTGTTATAACACCCTTGGAAGAGCATTCTTCATTGTCATAAGCTTTGATAACAATGATCTTTGTTGTTTCCACACATTCAAGTCAGAGAAATCCAATGCCTTAACCAATTTTAGGGTGTAAATATTCAATCCCACTCCACTGTCTATCAAGACTCATCTAGCTTTATGTTTATGGATAAAGAATTCAAGGTGCAAGGGCTCATTGTGCATGGACTTTTAGGTTGAATAATCTTGGTCGAAGAAAGTGATATGATGAGTATTAGCCAAGTATACCACCATCTCCTAGAAGCGATTAACATCAAGGTCAATGGGAATGGTAGTGTCTTGTAAAGCTTTGTAAAGAATGGCCCTATGCTCAGGTGATATACGCAACAAATCAAGGATAGATATTTGTGCGGGCATTTTCCCAAAATGGTCTAAAAGGTCATATTGTGACTTTTGTTGTTTCCTAGGGGGAACCTTGTACGGTCACCTTTGTTCAACGGGTATTTACAACACATTTTGGTGGCTTCTTGATGGTGATGGTATTGATATAATCATTGACGACTTGGATGCGATGGATGGTAGTGTAGTCATATTTGGTATTGATATAGTTGGTCCAGTTATTGGTCTTGGAACCCGAATTGGAGGCCTTTCCTTTTCCATGGTCATGTAATAGATATGTAAAGACTTTATGATCACTGTTAGAGGTCTGTTGTTGTCCATCAACTTCTATGATACCATTTTCAATGAGGTCATGAATGATGTTTTTCAATTGTCTACATGACGAAGTTGAATGTCCTTTGGCATGGTGATAGTCACAAAAGGAATTGTCATCCCACCATGAAGTTTTGAATCGTATGGTTTTACCTCAAGTAGTTGTATGACTTTTTTTTGCAAGAGTTGTTTGAGGAGTGATTCAATTGGTTCCCCTAAAGGGGTATACTTGTGTTTCATGGTAAATTGCCTCTAAGGTCTTTGTCCTTGATTGTTTGGAAGGGAATTTTTCATTTGTTGTGGTGGGTTGTTTGGTGTATTAGGTCCTTTGAGTGTAAGTGTAGGATGGGCATGTATTTCCTTCACATCAAAAACTCTATCATTGGTGACATTTTTATTTTGAGCCCAATATTTTCTTTATTCATTTGATGTGCCTTGGGAATTGTGTCTTATTGTATGTCTTTATTTCCCCTTTAGTAATAAGGGCCTTCTTAAGGATGGTGCTCTTTCCACAAGGTCAACGAATGTAGTGCAACAATGGGTTTGTAGTTGAAATTTCAAGTCTATGATCAAATTTTCCATGAACATTACAATCTTTTGTTTTCAAGAATGTTAATTGGACAATGACTAGCCAAGGTCCTCCATTGCTAGAAGAATGTTATGAAATAATCACCCTCTTCTTGTTTTGTTTGACATAAGGTGGCAATGGTGATGTTATTTTCAATGTTAAAGGAAAAGTGGGTTATAAAAATTTTAGCTAGTTCACCCCATTATCGAATTCCTATAGGTAGATGGGTGAACCATTCTAGGGATTGTCCTGCAAGACTCCTAGGAAATGGTCTCGATAGATATGTCTATTCAGAAGCAATGTCAATCAAGGCTGTGTGGAACTCTCTCACATGCTCAATGGGATTTCCCTTTATATTTAGGTAAAGTTGGCATGACATAATGAGGAGGAAAGGGAGGCATGTATAATGTCATATCAAATGGGTATGGACATAACTCTTGGGTAGAGTGTCTTCTTATTTGACAATGTCATGGTTTCCACTTATTTTTGCAGGTCTAGCATTTGATTGGATATGACATCATATTGTGTGAGTGATATGTCCACAACATTTTCAATTGCATTTTGATAAAGAACCATGTTCATTTTTTGCAATCCAATGTGTTGGTTGGATGGTATGTTGGTTTTTATGTGAGGTGTATATGGTATGTTCTGATTTGGAATGTTATGGGTGTATGACGGGTTTTGATTCTAGATATGTGAAGTGTGAGTTGGAAATTGAATTTGAGGGATGTGAGTTGGAATGTGTGAGGTGTTGGTATTGAATTATGTTTGAAAAGGATTCAAAGTATTTGGACCTTGTGTGTATTGGTTGTTGAATTGGAAGGGCCCATGTGTATTTGTTTGGGGGATACTTGTGTTAGGACCTTGTGATGTATTGGTGTTGAATTGTAAGGGCCCTTGTGTATTTGTTTGGGGGATACTTGTGTTAGGACCTTGTGACGTATTGATGTTTGTGTTGGTCCCACAAATATGAATCCTAGTCCTCTTTTTTTTTCCCAAAGGATTTGATGATGTGGTGTTCAAGGCACTAGATGTATGACCAAAAGGTTGTGACATTTCTCATTTCATAGATTGTGTCATGGATTGTGTCATTGGTTGTGTTCCAAATAAGGATGTGTGGATTATGGTGGAGTCTTGTGTAGACCTTCCTAAAGGAATGGAAACATTCATTTGTGGGATGGAACCACTAGAAGTAGATGTGTCATGTCCTTTGCTTTGTTTGTTTGGGGTAGGTTCTTCCTGAAGTGTGTGCACATCAAATCCATAGCGTAATTCGGCACCATTATGAAAAAGTTTGGCTAAGAATCTTTGAGGGTCTAATCCACTATATCATCTACAAATCATGCCACATCGGAGTCCTAGGCCAATGGATGGAATGAAAGTGGCAGGTCTGAAAATTGCAAGTCTATGGTTTGATAACAAGAATGTCCTTAGGAATTGATAAAAAATGAGGATGATTAAGATTTCCCTAAAATTTTGATCAGCTAGCAAATGTGGTGTTTGGAGTATCAATTGCGGTGTTCTGAGCATTAGTTACAGTCTTCTACTTTTAATAGTTGCAATGTTATGAAGCTCAAATACAGTTAATAGTGATAGTTGTAGAAAACAACTTGTTTTTATCCTTAGTCAACAAATTTTAACTCAAATTTGATCTGATTTTTGTGAAGTTTGAATGGAAAACACTGTAAACAGTTTGAAAAAAATTGTTTGGGTTTATATGAATGTCAAAAGTGTGTTGATATTGTGTATGTTTTGGAGGCTATTCACCTCAATTACCACAGGTCTAGCACAAATAGAATACAAATCACACACATAAGACACTTGTCTATCCTATGGTCAATGGAAAATGACATGACCCTCAGGCTCATAGGTTGGAATCTCCTTCGACGCAATGGAGGGACACTCTTTCAGGTTATGTATCACCTCTTGTCTATGAGAGTGGATGGGTAGGGGCCTCTTGGAATGGAAGGATGACCCAATCACCCTCTCCCTGGAAAGTTACAAGTTTGAATAAAGTAATTTATGCTCAACCAAGGATTTCTGTCTCACTCAAGGGAGCCAAATGGTGAGCAACTTTTGAGGTGTTGTGCTACATCCCCTTCACTGAGGATGATGCCAATAAAACTCAATTATAAAAGGAGTTCTTCTAACTACTTTAGTTCTTAGTCACAACTTGGGGACATGCCACCTCGTGAGTGTCTAGTAAGCCGCTTCATAATTTAACCACTCCTACTAGGGGAACTTATACACAAAGGTACCTCCCCATTTTTAATGGCATTGTACGGTAAAGGCCTACATAGCATGAGGACTTGGCATTTCATCTTATCCTTTTATATATCATCTCTGTAAGGTCCAATCCCAAGGCATTGTTTTCAACTCATTATTTAATTAATGATTTCATTTTCAAGTTGAATACTTAATTTAAATTGGTATTATTTTTTTGCCAACTTGTTTGTAAAATTGAAATAGAATCAAAATATGTATCCTTTTTGTTCATAGAATGGTAGACAATTAATAATATTATAGTACACAGATGATATCAATAGTTGTTTGTGTGAAAATTGTTCATTGTGGTCCATATGGTTATGTATTCTTATAGACAGAAAAAAAAAAGTTGGGATTGGACTAACGATTATTGTGACCTTGGTGTGGTGAGTATTATACAGCTTCCCGATTTAGATTAAGAAAAAGGGGTAGAGCTATTCATGGTGTCCACTTGAGGAAAATGAGTAAGGAAGTTAGACTTAGTTTTGATGTTAAAATGTTATGTTAATATGATTGATAGGATATGGAGATAGTTGATTTCAAATAATTATGTTGTATTTATTTCTAGAAGTTATAATCATAGAAACACTAATGATGAAAGGCAAGGATGGAGCATTTTAAGTTTTAGGGTCAAGTTACAGACATTCAGATGGTGTCAACCAAGTATGAAGGAGGTATGTAAAATTAATTATTTTCAAGTAAGAAAATTAATTGCCAGTACATATATGTATATATATCTATATATATCAATTCAATTATTCATTTCATGGAGTACTAACAATTGAAAAAGTGTGTAAATGGCCAATGGGTGGAACGAGAGGTTCAATCAGGACCCCAACTAGATTTCTTCATATTAGAAATTAATGTGCTTATTTTGACATGCCAAACCCAAGTCAAATGGCATGATGTATGTGAGACATATATGAAAAAAAAAAAAAAATGTCCTGTGAGAAGTACATTGGAGAGTCATAAAATTGAGGGCAAGAGTGGGAAACCCGTAGGGAACCTGTCAACCCAAGTTTAAAGCATTAAAAAAGTGAAAATTAATACTCTCAGGTTGTTTTTGAACCCCCAACTCAAGTATCTAGGGTTAGGGTGCATAAAGAAGAAGTTTAAATGTAGTTTGGGAGTCCTTTTTGGGGATATTTTGGGTGGGGGGAGAAATGATGGGGGCTGCTAGAAAGAGGAGAAGGAAGAAAAGAAAGACAGAGGTTGAATGCAATGGGGATAGAGGTCTGTTTCTTAAAACTCTCATGACTGCCCTATCCAAGGAAGAGGTAAATTTTGTGCTCAGTTTTAGCTATTGTATACCCCATTGTGTTGAGTCTGTGTGGTTTGAAATAATTGATGAATAAACCTTGTGAATTTTGTGCATTGATGAGGATGATGAGGATGAAAAGTTCTGGAATTTTGGTTGTGTTGTGTTCTCCATATGTTCTTTTTCAAACCCTTGTGTTGAAAATTACCATGTTAGAAATATACATAATAAACAAAAAGAATGGGGTTGAATGTCATTGGGTCCTGGTTGAGGTCCTTGGCTGGGGGGTTGGTGAGAGCCTCCATGGCTTAATGACCCATATGGTACGGTGGTTAGAGTTTCCTCCCTATTGGCCATTTCTTAACAGGTATGCAGGTTGCAGCTGGTTTTCCTCCTCATTGTTCTCCAATTCAGCAATGTGTAAATGATTAATAGATGATGGGTATCAAGAAAATATCTTTGACTATAGGCAAAGTTGGATTCTGTATATAGATCTTATTTTTCAATGTAAATAAATGTTAATGCACATATTGTTCACGAAATGACACTGTGTAGGAAATCTGTAACAAGGTTGAGAGGAAATCCCTGTAGATGTGTGAGTCAAGAAAAATATAATGGTAAATAACATTGAACATTATAAGACATGGAATTTAATATGCTATTCAGGTATTTTTCCAAATGATTGTTGCCTGTTCTATATTATCATTATGCTATAAGCATGAAAACAAGTCATTTTATGTGTTAAGAAAACATGAAAAGAAGTCATTTTATGTGTTAACAAAATTGAGCTAGCCTCTAGGGTAAATCAGTTTGTTTTTTTTTATAAAGGGGTTTTTTCCATTTCTAACCATGGTAATCTTGTTATCAGGCAATTTATCTGAATATGAAATAAAGCATAGAGAATATGGGTCAAGAAATTTATAAAAAGCTATCATACACTTTCAGGTAAATTAGGCAGAGTGTTGTTACTAGCCATAAATGCCACATCCATAAATGGGATTTCGTTTTTGAAACAAGAAGGAAATCTGAAGTTAACTTAAACCATTGTGACGCTTGTTGCCAGTGTCTCAAGACAACCCAATATTGGCAAGGGGTAAGGTTTTGTTTCTAAGAAAAATTCAGCTAAGATCCTACTGATGAGCACATTTAAGTTTGTTATTGAAATGAGAATTATGGCCAGGTTTCTAATTATGGGCACATTGATAATTTAATAAGCTTTACCTCCTCCTTTCCAGCTCATGGGAAAATTCATATGGATGTGATATTTTATCAACTAGAAAGCATCAATCCTTCATCAAGCGATTAACTTAGAATGTCATAGGATAAACTCTTGAAACATGTTATTTTATAGAGGAATGCACCTCCACGTATATGAATTAGAATGCATCAATAAAATAAAAGTAAATATACTTATTTAATATTTAAGGCTCCACGTTTCCCCATGGAAGCTTTCCCCACTACGAAACATTAAATTCCATGTTCTTCAAAAAAAATTAATGGAAAAAGAAATGGTCCCCACTTCATGGGAAGGGGGAGTGAAATATTAAAAAATATATATATAAAAGAAACAAAAGATACTAATAGAAAATCTTTAGAAAAAAAAGAAATTTCCTTTTAACTTTTTTGGTTGAGTAAAATGGTGTCTATTTGTATAGGATAATCATTATCCTTATAATTTTAAAATTACTTCTTAAATAATTAAGATATATATTTGTATAGAGAATATCATTTGTTCTTATATATAAGTTTAAATAAACAATTTAATTAGTAATAGTTAAACATAAATAAATAGGTATAAAGCAATCTATTGAAAATAATAAATATCTCAAGAGTTTTAATGTTAATTTCTTAATTAATGTTAATATTAATAGGATTAAGATTAATATTAATAATCATTGATGCTAGTATTGATTATGAATCTAATATTAATGTTGATAGAAGTAATACAACTAATTCTCCCCTATTTAGTTTTGATATTAGTGTTAATGTTAATACCAATAGATTTCATATTAATATTAGTATTAATATTGTCTAGAATGCTAATATCTTTAATAATGAGCTAATATTAAATGGTGACATATTTTAACCATAGGTAATGAGCATAAAAGAAATGTTTAACATAATTATGGATTATATAAAAAATGTTGTGCCCCAATATAACAGCCCTATGATATGTCTATATTTGGTGTAATCAACGTGTGACATGAAAATAATAGGTTGTCCTTGAAAATAACTTTATGACATAGGCAATAATTCTTTTGAGCAACAATAAAATGAAGATGGAATTCATGAGAGAATTTCCATTAGATGTTTCAAACATGAACAATTTCTTTAAGAGTAAATATCATATTGCAAATACTAATGATAACACTAATGTTATTGACCTCAAATATTAATGATATTGTTACCTTTTAGAATTGAATTGTTGCAAGAATTGTTTGTCAACTTAGGAAACGCTATTGCAAAACATTTTGAACCCATGAGTAAGTATGTTACCTTGTAAAAAGAGTATTACCTAGACTATAGTTAAGTGTATCTAAGTGTCTTGAGCTGCCTAACTCATCTAGAGTGTGTGTGCGATGGACCCCACACACTCTACTTATTCTTTTTTTGTGCCTCGCCTCCGAACATTGTGTTGATGTTCAACTATTACCTTTGCATTGTTGTTGATGCATGTATAATTGTGTACATGGTTATTAGTGCGCGATAGTTTTACATGTTTAAAAATAAATAAAAAATTGTAGGTTGTGTTTATGTCCTAAGTGTAAAATTTAAGGCATGACAATCTCAAGGGAAAAATCGGTTGGAGTCACCAAGGAGTTCTTTGTACGGATGTGTATCACTTGGTAGGCCCCTCTAAGGGTAAAACAAAAGCAAGAAAAACACAATGCTTTTGGTCTCCAAGATCACACAAGGTGCGAAGAGAGAGCATACACACAGTGTTCAACTTACACTAGCATGGTGTTCATTAACCTTAATAAAACCAAATGTGTTGGTGATAGTACAAATGTCAAAAGATTTTTTTTATTCTCAAGATCACCAAATGGTGCGAGAGAAGAGCATACACATCTTAAGACAAATACAAAACCACAAGACAATAAGAAAATGGTTTGTTTTAGGTCCCCAAATTAAAATGTGAGAAAAGACACTTAATGCAAAATTGCTATCAAGTTTAAAGCCAATGAATGTGGGAAATGCAAGGTTAATTTTAAACCCCAAATGAGTGATATAATGCAAGTTGTAAATTTTAAACCTTATGAGTGAGATAATGCATGTTGTTGTATATTTCAAACCTTATAAGTGAGATAATGCACATTGTCGTATATCTTATGCCTTATGAGTGAGATAATGCACATTGTGGTATAATTTAAGCCTTATGAGTGAATATGCAAGTTGTATATTTTAGGCCTTATGAGTGAATATGCAAGTTAATTTTAACCAAATGAGTGTAAAGATATTGCAAAATGAGACAAGATAAACAAATTAGAAAAAAAATATCCTTCCACCTATGCCACATGTTGCAAATTAGACATCAATAGCATGAAAATCCCTATACTACTAAATGAAAAAGACCTAATCTAAAAATTCCTACTAAAAACCATATTTTAAAATCAACAGGCAATTGCATCATTGTAACTATTAGATGCGACTCAATGGATTTTGAAAGATGTGGTGCGGGAGCTAGAAACTATGATTTCCAGAGTGTCAATTGTATCGAGCGAATGTGGTGAGGTCGCTATCAATTGTGTTGAAGCCCTAAAAATTTACAGCAAATGGACCTCGAGCTGCAAAAACAAAAAAAAATACTACTGATTTCAACAAAACTAGAAACTACTATGATGTAATAATGATTTGAGATGAAAAAAACTAAAATTAGAGATCGAAAACAACAAGAAAAAACCAAAAATGGATACAACCAAAGTGATGTTTTTAAATTCTAAATAGTTGTGATGTTTCAGATGATGATTATGGTGCACTTTCTTTTGGTGATTGCATATTTTTAGCTTGTAATTGCATCATTTTGTACCTGTAACCTACAAAACTCAAAATTTCTTGCAAAATCTTTCAAATCTGTCAAGTTCACATTGGGTTCACCAATGTAATCTAGGGTAAAATTAAGGTTAAGGTATTAAAGAATCAAAACTAAACCTACAAAGCCCTAAATCAATAATAGAGAACAATCCAACATAGAAATATAAACATGAAGTAAATATAACCTATGCCATGGTTGTTTGACCTCCATTGTCCTTCTCCATTTTTCTTGAATGTACTTGATTCCCTCATATTTGAGTGTGCAATAGTAGCCTAATGTCTATGATAGCAAAATATTGAAGATAGTTGTATCCTTAATCAACATGTACTTGTACTTAAACTTGATCTGTCGAAATGACAATGACAGACGTCTTTTATAGAAAGCCAAATGTGAATGAAATGTTGAGATTAAATGATGTTAATCAATGGTCAAGAATGAAATTTGATAGGATTAGGGAAAAGATACAAAATGAATGGCTAAGATTGAATAAAATCATTCAATCAAGGGTTGAAATTAAATGAGACAAGAAGATATAAGGATGACACTGATAGAGAGAAAAATCATAGATAAGAGGAAACTAAATAATTCTAAAAATCATTTAGTTTGAGAGGGAAAGTGAATAATTAAATAATGGAAACATTTTTTAATTATAGAAGAAAAACATGCAAGCTAACTTTTTTAATTAAATAAAAATTTAATTTAAAAAGTGGGAGACAAATTAGTAAGTCATAAATTAAATTAAATTTATTTAATTCATGGTAGAAAGGCTAAATGAATAATTACATAATTAAAACGATTATTTAAATATAGCAAGCAAGACAATAATAATTAAACAAATAAAATTTATTTAATCATGGAGAGAAACAACATTAGTGATGCAATTAACTAAATAAAATTTATTTAATTAATCCAAAGAGGAAATAGAACGATAGAAATGAATTAATTAAATAATTAAAATTATTTAATTAATAGAAGACTTAAGACTTTTAGACAATAATTAAATAATTAAAATTATTTAATTATCAAGGATGAAATAGATTTTTAGAACTCGCGGGCCTAGGACATTTGTTAGTGTCTACATATACAAGACTTACACAAAGGAATACACCACATTCCATATAGAAGATACACATCCACACATTTCTTGTTTACCCCATTTCATAATTAGTCAACTACACAATGAGCCATCTTAAAGGGTATACATAGGGGATCATAATTGGCGTCCACTCACCCTTTTCCCAAGTCAGATACCCTATATCTCATACTTCGGGCACAACACAATTACTAGTTTCCACATGAAAAATCACATAACTGTCAAGATTTTTTTTGTCATCCCATTCCATATGTTTCAAACATGCACAACATAAACTTACTCTTACAACATGGTCTATCCACAATAATTGCTAGAATATAGTACATAAGCACCATTACGGGGTATTCACATCCACAATCGATAAAAAATGACTTCATTACCAATTTTCATCTTTTAGAGCCACAAAATCATTTCCTTACACAAATTAAACCGCAATTATTCTATTCTACAAAGTGGCATACACAATCTTGATAAGGCACCTTCTCCACAAGGCTACCCAATATTCAACACATGATATAGAAAACATAGTTGATTTGGCTAGAATGATAAGCACAACATTATTTTTACTCAAAATTCACTTAATCATGCAATTTGCATTTGTATCTCTAATGAGTTAACATTTATATGGCTTTCTATAACTAATAATGCAATTGGGAACCTCAAGTCTCGCCAAAGTAATGCTCTTATAATGCACATGCCATTCTATATTCCAAACATTCCATGCAATGAAAGAACAAGTTAAATTCAAAGTTTAATAATGCAAGGTTTACTATTGCATTCATTCCCTCACCACCATCATTATTTATTTACTATGCATATTATATTCACTATTTTGTTTTATCTCAATATTAATGAATTCCATGCGCAAGATCACACATACATCCTAAGGTAGGAATATAGTTTTGGGACTAAGGTCTTTTACCCAATCAAAGATATTCCTTTCATATCTACAAGATAGCTTTACACAAACATGCATTCAATTGGTTCCAAGGAAACATGCACTTTTAGGAAGTAATTCATTTATCCACACACAAGAAAGGAATTGCATTTTTAAATCACTTTCAAACACATAGAGAAAGATCTCATCATCTAATCATAATTAAATTACTACTTTTTCTATCCCAATTTTAGGGAATACAATATATGATTCCCTTAACAAGCATTACTATTTCACTAATCTTTTACCACATATAGCATATGAACATAATATCATTTATTTTATAGTCAATTGCATCATTCACATTGGGGTACATAATACTCAATCAAATTTAACAACAATTATCAAAGAATAAGGAAAAAAGAGACATCATAAGGTCATTTCAACCTTCAATCACAACAAGGAGATAAGAACACAAAGGAAATTAACACAATAAAGACAACATGAGCAACAACACTAACCAGACATCCTAGTGCTACAACCATACACTGATACAAAATGTAATGCCAAAAACTTTCTACCAAATTATAGTTAACGACAAAACACAAATTTAAAAGTTCAACCACAAGCACTTGCATAATTCACAAAAGGTTTCTTCCTATATATGAACTTCATGAAGGCATAATAACATTTGACCAATCAATTATAAGAACTTGGTCAAGTAGAAACTTTTAGTGACAGTCATGGTCGGGTTCTAGTAGAGACATGGAATCCACATCATCAAGATAGACCTAATTAGTTCAAATAACTAACTAATAATCTGAAACATAATTCAAGTCACATTCTAAACCATAAAAAATATATCAATAGTAATCTCAAAGTAATAATAAGAGAAAAATCCCTAGGGGCCACACCTAGTCCTTAAGGGCTTGTCTCTGACAACCTTGCCTATGTATTATGTAGAGGCTTTGTAGTTTGACAACTTGAGTTAACCTAGCTCATATTTGATTGACCAAAAATCACACGTTTCACCCATTTTTAATTCACCTCTAACTCACAACGGTATTAAATACAAAGAATGATAAAAAAAATGGTTAATCTAATAGGGCTCCTTTTACTATAAGGAGTAATGGTTTACTATCCCAATTACAATTCTCCTCAAGACCACTTGACAAAATCGATAACTGAGAATGATCTAGGATGTAGGTAACCATGTCATATCTTGAATAGATGATTATAAATGAAGTTGTGGTTTTAATCCAAACCATACAAAGGTCACCATATAACATTAATAATATTATGGGTTGAAGATTTACAAAAAAATCCACATATTGAATCTTTCTAGAAAATTCAACCATCATACCCTTGGTTGACTAATACATGGGGTATAACACTTAGGTTGAAAGATAACTCTACCTCGGTCACCCTCATAACCCAATAACACTGACATATGCCAAACATATTTCTCTACTCCAATTCATCCTATACCTCTATTCTTTTATTTATAAACTAAATGAGTGGCTACACAACCTTTTCTAGGGTCCTTTTTCCCTAGATAGTTCCATAGTTAGTTGCCACCCACTTAGGTGAAGTCGGGGATTGAAAAAATCATTAAGGATATCTAACAACATATCGGTATAGAATCGATCCCTTATAATTTGGAAAAACTTAGTCATGCATAATACGAGTTGAATATGTGTAATAACATAATAATGCATTATATAGATCCTAGCAATAATGTCTTATAATTTCCTTATCAGACTTATGTTGATCAATAAGTGGTTGATGAGTGAGCAGGGAAGTACACCAATCTCAGATGGTTGAGGTTCTTTTATAAGTTTTTCTCTCAAACACTCTTATCAACACACCCTCAAATCACTATCCTTGTATAAGGAAAACTCCACTCACCAAGAGTCTTTGAATCTCAGACCTTTGAGGGACTTGTAATCATCTCAAACATGCTCTAACAGACCACAATCAAACACCATAGCCATTATTAGCACTTAGGAAACCCCATGAGTTCATTCCTCAACTAGCAGACCTCTTTAAACCCAATTGCTTGTAGCACTGCCTGGTAGGACAGTCCAATTAATTCTCACCCACAAACCTATATCTGATGTAAAATACCATTTTTAGGCAAGTATAATATGCCTCTACAAGGCCACAAAATCTCACTTCTTGACAGTGATTAGAAAAGCAACCATGGACCAACCTATTGATGTCCCCAAGAGGCCTAATTGAGTGCACTTGACTGGTTTTTGGCTACCTAGGCTCACCCCTTCTCCCCAAAGCCTTGATTTAGACTCCTACAGGATAATTACAACCATTTTCAACATTCCTAAGTGCCTCTTCAAGAAAAACCCACACAAAACAAGCAAAAACTCACTTTTTGCTTCACCAATTAGGCCTGTCACATGAAGATGCCAGACCTAGTTCAATGCACAAAATTCTCCACACACCTTGCCATTCTCCAGAACCAAGAAAACATGAAAATTTACACAAGTATCTTCCATCCCACCAAGAATCAGCATTTTTACAATGTGGAGATGGAAGGAAGAGCCATTTTTCAACCAAAACCCTTGTTTTGAGGGTTTCAGACCTGCTTCTGCTAAAACGGCTATAACTTTTGCTACACTCAATGAAATCTTGTCAAATCAACGCCAAATGAAAGCTAGTTCTTCCCTCTTTCCAACCATATCAGTCTTGTACTCGTAAAGTCCGTACAAAGTCCGTACCACGCGTTTTAGCAGCAATTTTTACACACAGATTTTTCCAGAAAACAACAATTTTTCATTAGAACTTCAAAAAACGTGTTTCATCAGTCATGCCTCGACCATGAGAGGCTTATTTCAACTTCTAACAACCTTTCCCAATGTTCTCCAACTGAAAATTTGATTAGTTACATGTTAGAACTAATCAAACTTCACTTTAGTCTCTTAATTGCCTAGTTAAGGCAATGCACACTACTTCCTATAAGCCCAATTTAAATGAGGCTTCAAAAGGTGTTAAAGGACACCACAACCACTTGAAAGATAACTCTACCTCGGTCACCCTCATAACCCAATAACACTGACATATGCCAAACATATTTCTCTACTCCAATTCATCCTATACCTCTATTCTTTTATTTATAAACTAAATGAGTGGCTACACAACCTTTTCTAGGGTCCTTTTTCCCTAGATAGTTCCATAGTTAGTTGCCACCCACTTAGGTGAAGTCGAGGATTGAAAAAATCATTAAGGATATCCTAACAACATATCGGTATAGAATCGATCCCTTATAATTTGGAAAAACTTAGTCATGCATAATACGAGTTGAATATGTGTAATAACATAATAATGCATTATATAGATCCTAGCAATAATGTCTTATAATTTCCTTTATCAGACTTATGTTGATCAATAAGTGGTTGAGAGATATTCAGGAATATCTTGAAATATTATTCCCTAGCTAAAATCTGAATATATTGAGTATTAATGTTAGGAAGTTTTAATATTGGATTTATAATTCCATACTACTTACTTTCTAAGGATCTTGTTTTGTCCCAAGAATCCTTTCAAGATTGCACAAATTTTATAGATAGTTTATTCATAACAATTCCCATTACGCATACACGACCATTTAATATTGAGACTTGATATTTGTTTCACTTCAAGACAACAATCCTAGTTAAGTGAAATGTTCAAATACCATCTCTAACCACGAGATTAGTAACAACAATGATATAACTCAAAAGAATCAAAATTGCTCTCCACCCAACCATATTGGCATCATGAAGCTTGATGAGCTCTAGCCAAATCCCTAAGAAATAAATCTTTTAGCCTCGTGATGATGAAATGGGTTCTTCCATTCAGATAATATAAAATGGTATTTCAAGACAAGATTTATTTAAGTAACTATCAAATATTGCCATGAGTGTGATACTTAGACTTTGTTGAATAGAGCATACCAACACCCATTGATCTTACCAGTTATTATGTATCAAAAACTTATTTAGAAATTAATGCTACTAACATTTGAAGACCAAGAAGGATGTAGAACCCAAGCTCTATTTGTTTAGGGATAACACTAAAATCACCATATGATGGCTTATGATCCAAGGTTTTCCTCGAGACCAATGAAATAGTCAATGGAAGCCAAACTTCTAAAAATAATCCCCAAAAACTCATGGGTATGATCTAGGTATAAGTAGACACCCCCAAATATAACCCCACTAAAACAATAAATAAAATGCATAGCCAACACCCCCAATACACACAATAGGGTCCAACATGCAAATGTGTTTATGCATACGAAATACCAAGTGGTTATGCTTAAAACCAGCTAAAGATAGACTCCATGTTGGCAACACAAGGGCAAACAACTAAGAGAGGGGGGGGGGGTGAATCAGTTGTCATAGAAATTCAAACTTATTAAACTTATTAACCCTTATTCTTAGATCTGATTAATAACCATGAAAACATAGATCATCAACACATCAGAAACACACATAAAACCAAGATTTTTTATGTGGAAACCCTATTAGGGGAAAAACCATAGTGGAGGTCATCCCACAAGATTATACCCTATTAAAAGTATAAAGAATAAATGAGAATGCACATGCATTCAGGCACACTACCTAGAGCACACTACTCAAATACAACAAGGCTTTCTACCCAAGGAAGACACAATGTCTTACAAAAACATTCAAATTACATCCACAGGATTTTGAATTGAAAAAATAGCATCTGCTAATGCCTAATTAAAGTTTTGATTAAGCACATGAACATTTCTACACTCTTCTTCACTCTTTTTCACACTCTGATATTCTTTCAAATGATTTGAACATTACTCATACATCTCACACCACACACATGCCTTCAAAAAATCATTTATATATATCCACAACAAGAAATTGCATCGCTACATGTCAGCCTCAACAAACTAATAAAATGAATATGAACTGTTAGCTCAATCCACAAATAATCTTCAATGCACACCAACCAAAGTCAGCCACAACATAGTGAAGACCCAAAACAACATCTCGAACATGAAAACACTTCAAACAATTGCTCCTCAAAGATCCAAAACACGCTACCATCACCTTATCATCCATGAACATGAAAAACATGAACATGCAAGAGAAAATCACCAATCACGAGCACAAAGATCAATGTGGACCAACACCATAGATAGAGAATGATCTAGAAACATCCACAAACATCATGAATCACTAGAGAAACATCCACGAACACTGAAATTACTAGAATCACATAATATTCAATCAGGAACACTAACAGAAGCAACAGAATAACTGTTAGAATACTGAAACTCATAACTCGATCAAATCTTCACGCAGATCTCTAAAAAATAATGTGGATAAACTAGATATACTTGAAAAGAAACCCTTTAATCCATAACCTCTGATCATCAACATACTGAATACGCCAAAAAATAGAACTTGACTGCATCACTGACAACCTACAACTTATTTTTAACAATTTTATCAATATCCTCGACATATACAACCTTAAACACATTAATGCTAATAGTGTTGACATCAATGACAACCACATATCAACAACACAACCACAACATCCAAGAATCTCCCCCTTTGGCATTGATGGCAACACATGATGTGAAAAACACCATCAACACAACTCTCTCTTAACACTTACTCCCCCTTAGATTCTGACTCTTCTCCTCACAAGGTTTTTCACATGACTCTCCTCCCCCTTTGAAATCAATGACAAAGATCTCACACAAGCTCTAAACCACATATTTGAACATCTGACTACTCCCCCTAAGTAGAAACCACCACAACATCAATCTGGATCAAGATATGACTATGAAATGCACGGGTTGATGCAAAGCAATGCATCTTAATTCTGATTAGGAGGGGTAATCACCCCTAACTTGCCTCTAAGGTACTCAAAAGTATCCTTAGCCAATAGCTTGGTAAAAATTTCTGCAATCTATTCCTCAGTGGGCACATACTCCAATCTGACTTCCTTTTCACTCAGCTTCTCTCTCAAAAAGTGAAATTTGATAGATATATGCTTGGTCTTTGAATGCAGCACCAGATTCTTAGAAATGTTTATTGCACTTGAATTTTAACAGAAAATGGCAATAGGTTCATCATACACAACTTTGATATCCTTCAACATATATTTCATCCACAATACTTGAGTACAATTTTTAGTAGCAACAATGTATTCTACCTCTGCAGTAGATAGAGAAATGACATTTTGTTTCTTACTTAACCATGAAATCGGCTTCTTTCCCAAGAAAAATGCACCACCACTAGTACTCTTTCTATCATTCACATCTCCTAACCAATTAGCATCAGTAAAAGTACTCAAAGTAAGATCATCATCTTTAGGATACCATAGGCCAAAATCAACTATTCCCTTCAAGTATCTGAAAATTCTCTTCACAGTTGTCACATGAGATTCCTTAGGATCAGCTTGAAATCTTGCAACAATGCACACAACATTCATGATATCAGGTCTAGTTTGAGTCAAATAAAGTAATCCACCAATCATTGATTTGTATCTAGTCTGATTTGCTTTTGGAGAATTATCATTCTGTGTCAACTTACATCTGGTCACCATAGGTGTACCGACCAACTTTTAATCTTCCATACCAAATTTCTTCAGCAATTCTTTCACATACTTGGATTGAGATATAAAGATCCCTTTATCTAACTGAGTAATTTTCAATCCCAAAAATAATTCCATCTCTCCAATCATATACATCTCAAATTCACTTTGCATTTCATCAGCAAACTTCATGCACAAACTATCATCTCCTCCAAAAATGATATCATCAACAAAGACTTCTACAATCAACTCTTTATCATGATCAATCTTGAAATACAAATTACTATTTGCAATACCTTTGTTAAATCCAAGCTTCAACAAATACATGTCCAATCTAGCATACCATTCTCTAGGGGCTTGCTTAAGTCCATACAGTGCTTTCTTCAAATGAAAAACCATATCTCCCTGATCTGTCAATTGAAATCCATCAGGTTGCTCAATATACACTTCTTTTAGTTTGCCATTTAGAAATGTTGACTTGACATCCATTTGATAAACCTTGTAGTATTTGTAAGTAGCATAAGTAAGAAATAACCTCATAGCTTCAATCCTAGCAATAGGGGAAATTTTTTCTTCAAAATCAATTCCTTCCATCTATGAATATCCTTTACATACCAGTCTTGCTTTGTTTCTAACCACTTCACCTTGCTCATTTAGTTTATTCTAAAAGACCCATTTAGTTCCAATTAAATTTTTATCCTTAGGTCAAAAAATAAGAATCCATGTATCATTCTTCTCAATTTTCTATAGTTCTTCTTTGATTGGTTCAATCCAATGGTTCATCTTTACATGCTTCATTGACATTACTAGGCTCAGTCTTTGAAATCAAACAGTATTCTTCTGCAATTCTTCTCCTAGTCTAGACACCTTTGTTCTTATCACCAATAATCTGGTCTTGTGAATGATTTAACCTTACATACCTTAGAGTCTTAGGATGTTCTTGAATTTTAGGCTTTTATGACCTCTCTTTTGCACTTTCACTAGTTTCTCCTTCCTCTTGGTCTTCTTCATCCACCAAAATAATCTAAACTTGATTTGAAGTTTGAACTTCCTTTCCATTGTACTATCATTCTAACCATTTGAATCATATCCACAAGTTTTGGATGGTGTACCTATGTCTTCATCAACCCTTACATTTGCACTTTCAACCATTTTTCTCGATCTCTTATTGTAACACTAGTAGGCCTTGCTTTTAGTAGAATAACCAAGACAAATTCCTTGATCACTTCTAGCATCAAAATTTCCTATATCCTCATCTCTTTTGATATAGCATCTACTCCCAAAGATTTTGAAGTATCTAATAGTAGGTTTATGACCAGACCATAGCTCATAAGGAGTCTTACCAGTATCACCTTTGATTTGTACTCGGTTGAGAGTGTAAACAATAGTATACTCATAACTTCTCTCTAGTAGATATGAGGAACATTTCCTTCAAGAATCATTGTTCTAGCAGCTTCTTCAATTGTCTTGTTCTTCCTTTCCACAAATCCATTTTGTTGAGGGGTTTGCAGTGAAGATAACTGTCTCTTTACTCCATGTTCTTCACAAAAAGAATTAAACTCACCAGAAGTGAATTCACCACCTCTATTTGATCTCAAACATTTAATCTTCAAACCTATCTTTGTCTCAACCATAGCCTTAAAGATCTTGAAATTTTCCAGAGCTTCAGATTTCTCCCTTAAGAAAGTCACCCACATCATTCTAGAATAATCATCAATGAGTAACATGAAATACCTGTAACCTTGTAAACTTCTCACTCTATAAGGACCACACAAATCAATATGCACAAGCTCCAACAATTCATTTGAACAATGTTGTTTGATTTTAAAATGAAGTTCTAGTTTTCTTTCCTAACTGACACTCCTTGCATATGGCATTAGTAGGTTTCACCAACTTAGGAAGATCTCTCACAAACTTAGTAGAACTTATCTTGATAATATTATCAAATTTTATGACACATTTTACTATGCCACAACCAACTTTCATCAACTTGAGCAATCAAACAACTTTTACTTGCAAAATTCAAGTGAAAGATATTACCTTTTGTTTTTGTACCTGATGCAATCACATTTCTAGAATTCCCCAATATTCTACACTTTCCATCCTTGAACTGAAGATTGTATCCCTTATCAACCATCTGTCCAACACTTAAGAGATTATGCTTCAAACCTTCCACATATAGGACATCATCAGTATTATGCTTTCCATCAAGAGAAATGCATCCTCTGCCACGGATCACACCAGCTTGATCATCACCAAATCTTACAACACCACCATCATATTTATCCAAGTTCACAAATTTAATTTTATCACCTGTCATGTGATGAGAGAATCCAATGTCAATCACCCATTCATCTTTTTCTTCAACTCGAGCAGCTAGGGATTTCTCCACATTTGTGCAACTAGTAGATTCAATAGACACCAGATTATTTTCCTTGATAGCAATAAATACCCATTCATCATCACTTGCATTCCCTTTATCAGATTCATCATCTGTTACACCTTCATCAATAGCATAGTAACACTTCTTTTGAAATCTAGGCTTGTTAGGTCTTGGATTAGGAACTCTTTCTGGACACCTTGATGTAAAATGACCTATCTGATTGCAAGAAAAACATTTAAGAGGCAATTTCCCTTTATACTTAACTTGTCCTCTGGCTTCTCTTTGGACAATAAGTCTTCCAACTTTTCTAGCTCTCTCTCATCTTCTTCAATCTCTCTCATTTCTTCCTCATACTTGAACACTTTTCTAGATGAACTTTCTCCCAGATCATATCATTTTTTATCTCTTCTGGAGGTAGTAGCCTTGAATGCATATTCTATCTTAAGAAGGGAATCATCAAATTCACTAACTCAAAAGCAGTAAGGTTACCAATCAACATATCTCTGGTAACATTTGTCATAGTTTGGAGCTCTTCAATAGCAGTAGCTTTGACTTTGTAAGTAGCAAGGAAGGATCTAAGCACTTTAGCAACAATCTCTGATTCTTCCAATTGTCCACTAGCACATCTGATACCACATACAAGCTCATTCACTCTTTGCATGAAAGTAGTAATGTTCTCATCATCTCCCATTCTCAACATCTCATATTTCCCTTTTAGACTTTGTAACTTAGCAATATTCACAAGTGCATCACCTTCATACAAAGTTTCCAAATTTTTCCATATCTCATAAGCAGTCTTCAGATCCATCACATTTGTCATCTTAGAATCAGTCAAAGCACTCAAAAATGCTTCCTTAGCCCTGATATTATACTCGACATCCCTAATCTCAACAGTAGTAGTGGGACCATTCTATGGAATAACATACCTATTACCTATAATGTTCCAGAAGGGTTCACCAATGCATCTCAGATGACACTCCATTTGAGTCTTCCACAAAGAGTAATTTGTTCGATCAAATCTCCGACTATCCTTCTTGTATGTCGCCATCTCGGATCACCTCAAGCTATTAAACTTCTTCCAAGGAACCTGCTCTGATACCAATTGTTGGCAACACAAGGGAAAATAACTGAGAGGGGGGGTGAATCAATTATCAAAGAAGTTCAAACTTATTAAACTTACTAACCCTTATTCTCAAATTCGATTAATAACCATGAAAGCATAGATCATCAACACATCAGAAACACACATAACACCAAGATTTTTTATGTGGAAACCCTATTAGGGGAAAAACCACAATGGAGGTTAGTCCACAAGATTATACCCTGTTAAAAGTATAAACAATAAATGAGAATGCACATGCATTCAACAGGCACACTACCTAGAGCACACTGCTCAAATACAACAAGGTTTTCTACCCAAGGAAGACACACTGTCTTACATAAACATTTGGATTACATCCACATGATTTTGAACTAACAAAATAGCATTTTCTAATGTATGATTACAATTTTGGTTAACCACATGAACAATTCTTCACTCTTCTTCACTCTTCTTCACACTCTGCTCTGATTTCGAATGATTTTAACATTAGTCGCACATCTCACACCACACACATGCCTTCAAATGATATAAACAATTGCTTATATATATCCACAACAAGAAATTACATCGCTACATGTTGGCTTCAACAAAATAATAAAATGAATATGAACTATCGACTCAATCCATAAATAATCTTCAATGCACACCAACCAAAGTCAGCCACAACATAGTGAAGACCCAAAAAAACATCTTGAACATGAAAAAACTTCAAAAATTTACTCCTTGAAGATCCACAACATGCTACCATCACCTTGTCGGCCATGAACATGAAAAATATGAACACGCAAGAGAAAATCACCAATCACAAGCACAACGATCAATGTGGACCAACACCACAGATAGAGCATGATCTAGAAACATCCGCAAACATCATGAATGACCAGAGAAACATCTGCGACCACTGAAATTACTAGAATCACATAATCTTCAATCAAGAACACTAACAAAAGCAACAATAATTGTTAGAACACTGAAACTCATAACTTGATCAAATCTTCATGCGGATCTCTGAAAATTAATGTGGATAAACTAGATATACTTGACAAAAAACCCTTTAATCCACAACCTCTGATCATCAATGTATTGAATACACCAACAGATAGAACTTCACTGCATCACTGACAACCTGTAACTTATTTTTAACAATTTTCTCAATATCCTCGACATATACAACCTTAAACACATTAATGCTAATAGTGTTGACATCAATGAAAACCACATATCAACAACACAACCAAAACATTCAAAACTCCCATACCTACACAAATATTCTCCAAAGGCTTGAGGTGGCATCTTGAACATTTTCTTCCACCCCAAAAATCCTTTGTCCACCCTGAAACCCCATAAAGGACTTTAGTAAAATAATAAATCTGAAATGGCAATGTGATTTTGTGCCTTCCAATCTCCATGGCTTGGAGGAGGAGTGACATCCCCCCCCCCCTCGCCTTCCCTATTTCCTTTATCTTCATTCTCTCCCCTTTTTTCTGATGAAGCTCTCGTCCTCCTTCCCACCTCTACAAAAATAATTCCATCCCTCTTTTCTTCATCAAAAAGTTGCCTCCCTTGAGTTGTGCACCCCTATCCAAATTCAATGCACCTATGATTTCTGGAGTATCACAATCAAGGGTTTTTTTTGCATTAAATTCAATCTCTCATCTCTTGATCTCTTTTAGCTTACATATCCGACCCTCACATTCTTAGTGGCGTCCACTACCTTCACTCCTTTGCAAGAATGTCACCTCTAGCTGACATGTCATTTTTTGTGTCTTAGCTCCATTCGCCTAGCCACTGACACAATCTAGCCTTCGAATGTATGAAATCGATCTTGAAATTTACACCATGATCTAATGCATCTCCATTACCTGTATTTCTTTTAAAAACAACATTTTGATTTTACCTACTTTAATTCTGGTAGTAGATCTCTATTTATTCACAACAATGACATGACTTAGGTGAAGCAATCAATTATTTCCATGTGTCACTATCTCACATACCCGCATTAGTTAACCCAAGTCAATCCAATCATTTTCAGAATGGTTGGATTGCTCCTTCATTTTTCTGACATTATGTTTCTTAATCTTCGGGGTTCAAGTGTTGGGTATCCTCCTTACCTCATGCTTGAAGTGCGTTGAAGAACTTTAGAGGAAAGCTTGAATGCCTATGTCCAAAGATTCTTTACACTTAGCGGGGTTCGACCATTGGCATCACCCCTTACATTCTACTTGCCTTTACTCCATCGCAAACCTTCCCACCAACCTTTGAGACATGTATGAGTTTGTCGGATGTCTAGGTTCTCTCTTCCACCTTATCACTTTCATGGCTTTGTGTTAAGTTGTAAGCCAACCTTTTGACCCACAATGTCCAAAATAATCCTAAGCATTGATAGACTTAAATTGTTCAAGTATAGACCTTCAGACATCCTTTTTACTACATACCAACAACTGGTAAGACTTAGGCCTTACAGTCGATACCATGACCACAAAATCCATTTTGGGTGTTGGGGTTTTCCCTTAACTCTTACCACTTACAATACTTTTGGTAAGGTTTAATCCTTCCTACCGAATGATAATGCCCAAACATTTCTTTCACAAGCCCTAACCCTTACGGGTGTTGGCCTTCAAGATTTCTTCTTAATGTTTTCTTTCCAAACTATTAAGGAATAAACCTCAATCCCAGCCTACAAACATCAAAACTATTTTGGGTTTTGGGGTTCGAGGTTTCATCTTTCCTCTTCTCTATTTCATGTTAAGGAAAAGGCCTTAACACCAACCTGCAAAAATTGAGACCATTTTTAGTGTCGGGGTTTGGGTTATAACCCTTTCTTAAAAAAGCTCGTAAGACCTAACCTGAACACCGACCTGTGAACTCTAACAACATTTTAGGTGTTGAGGACATTTTTTAAGGGCCTTAAGGTCGATCTTTGACCCCTAAACCTTTTCAAGTATTGGCATTAAGACTTTGTTCTTTCCACATCCTTGTCTTTATTTCTTTATGTTAATACCTAAGCCTTAACACCGAAGCTCGATGTCTAACGTCCTTTCAGAAATTACTCTAACTTACTTCATAATTATCATTAAGTTAATGTGTAAGCCTTAGGGTTGATCTATAATGCCTAATAGGTATGAATTTAGCCTTAACTTTGACCTCCCCAACCATTTTGGACTTAACTCAATCCATCTTCAATTCTTTGAGGTATTGGATATAAGGTATGATCAAAGTCTGAAGTCCTCCCATAGTTTCACACAAAAATGAGTCGATTCCACAATTAATCTTATGGGATAGTGGGGAACAAAATATATTGAGGCTCTAGACTTAGGAAAAATTAAATTCTCTCCATTTATATCAGGCAGAAAAAGAGAAGGTTATCATAACCTAGTCAGGGATCGACAAAAGTTCCCTAACTTGGATAGAACTCTAAAATGACTTGACATAAGAAAAAAATATAAAGGTTACAACAATGCTTTTAGGAATTGACACACTATGGGACTTCAAAAATATGAACCTCAAACTATAAGTCATAATGCGTCAGGAAAAGGAAAGGTTATAAATGTTGCCAGTATGAGCTAGTTTGGTGGTGTTGGCATTAATGTTGTCATCGATATCAACATAGTTCAGTATGTTGCAGATTGTACATGTATCGCTAAGATGCTATTGAGATGTTGTTAGTACATGGAGCTATCTTTATGATGTTGCAGATGTGTTGGTTTGATGAGTTTCCAAGTGCTTTTGAGAAAATTAATAAGGAAGAGAAGTCAGAGTGATGAATGTGTTCAGAATGTGCTCTGGTATGTACTCTGCATTTCTTTTGTGTTAATCCTATGCTTGTGCAGATTTGAAGATTTGATAATGGTGATATAGTGGTGATATCTCCTAAATTTTAGCTTCTGGTCTGATGGTACGTGAAAGTTATGTTCATCGGTATGTGAACTGTTCTGGTAGAGTTGGTCTTCTATGGACTAGGAGAAATGTTTATGCTCTGCAATCCTCCATTGTTTTGTTTTAGATCTTTCAGATCTGGGATATGTCTTGTGAAGGTCTTTTTTGTGCTCTAGCAAACAGGTTTGAAGTTTGGTGATTTGGAAGTCATGTTTCAATCTTTTAGTGTGAGTTTGTATAGTCCAGATGGACTGGTGAAAAGTGTTTAGTGTTTGAAGTTTTTTGTTTTGTTACAGATGTATCTGGAAGAATCTGATACATATTCTCGTGCATAGTGAAGCATGTTGTGGTGTCTGTGTGTCATCTTCTTGTTGGGAAGTGTGTACATCAATGTTCATTTGTGTTTTCATTAGGTTTGGCTGACTTGGTGTTTAAACTTCATTTGAAGAATAAAATTTAATTAAGGAAGTGTGTGGTTGATTCAAGACATTATTTTTGGTCTTAATTAAATGTTTTTATTGGCCCACTCGTATTCCTTTCCACCATGGGAATGTTGATTTTCTAACCCAATTTGAATTTATGAAATGAGATAATTGTGGCCAACCTTGGAGAAAGTTTCTAAGGTTGAGGATGGTATAAAACCAAGTTGAATTGTGAAGAGTTGTATGATAGTGTGATGCAAAGTGATGAAAGTGAGCCACAAATCATAAGAGAAAAAGTGTGTGCGTAAGTGAGTTGAGACAACAGTTCTTCATTGTGTTGGATTCCTGAAGGCAATGAGCTAAAGGTTTCTGCAATCCTTATTCAAGATGCAGATGTGTGTTAATTGTTGTTATGGATCTTTTGTTCTCTCTTGTATTTGTAGGCAGTGAGCCTCCCTATTGGACAGTGAGTCCTTTCTATAGGCAATGAGCCTTTGTACTTGGACAGTGAATCCTCTTCTGGGCAATGAGCCCTTGGCAGTGGGCCTTTGTATTCAATTTTATAATCTTTTATATTGTGAGTTAACCCTCACTGTGGTTTTTCCCTTATTGGGTTTTCCACGTAAAAATCTGGTGTCCATTGTGTTCATTTACTTTGTGTTATTTGTGTTTCATTCTCATGCTTAATAATAGAACAATGTGGTTGTGGAATTGATAAGTGTTGAAATTTTAAGTTTGAATTTTGTTACAACTGATTCACCCCCCCTCTCAATTGTCCTGTGCCTATTTAACAATAAAAACCTAGGTGGCAACTGATGGAGGTTTGATTACCAACATCAAATGCCAAAATAACTTAACTTCAACTTAGGCAAAACATATAAAATTTAGGACATCTTGGGACACCAACAAGACTTATGAATTCACTAAAGAATAACTTTAGAAGACAAATTATGATATGCCAGATGGGAGCAAGGTTATGAAAACCTAAGCAGGGACTAATGGAGTTATGAGAACCACCAGAAGTACCGACAACTTTTAGACTTAGCACATTCTTTTCAATATTTATTTGAGGCATGTGATATGGTGTATGACTGAAGCCCAATGTCCAATCATCTACAGTATAGAGTAAGTCACAAGGGTGAAGTTCAAAGTTTGATTGGAATTAGCTGAAAAAGACTCACTCCATCCTTCTTAAGCAAGCAATAAGAGGTAATCTTGAGGCCCAATGCTCAAACTTTTGCAACTCTTCAAGGCTTGCTATAATGACAACCTAAGTTCCATGAATCCTTCTCCCTAACATCCTTATGAATCCCTTTTGACCTCAAACAATAACTCCTCATTTCATATCACTCAAATATCCTTCTAAACTTAGAGAGGTGCCCCTTTTAACCTCAATCAAACTCATTGCCACAACCTTGCCTTTGATATCCATAAGATGCTATTTGGACATCAATCAAAATCATATTTCCAATAGATTAGCCTAATTATAGCCAGGTCTATCCATCCCTATCAAATTAACTCTACATTAACACCTCCCAAATATAAGCAAAGGTATGATGTTCAAATCTATGATATTCACATTAAAATCTTCACCTTTCCTTATTTACTTGTTATCTTAATTTCTCTAGGTTACGCAGTACTATAGGGATTGAATCTGCACCTGCTATTTTCACTAAAACCTCTAAGGGTCCTTTAGTGACTTTAGTCATAATACTTGATATGAGGAACCTCAAGCGAATACTATAGGAGGCATTCACAATCAACATAAGTCAAATGGTAAGAAACAACTACTACTACAAGTGGGCCTTAGCAACACATTATAGCATGACATATTATAGTATCTATCAATGTAGATTTAGGCATTTACTTTAACAAAATCATTCAAATAAGAATGCAACTAATATACTCTTAAAATCAAATGAATAAAAGTACAATGGAACTCAAACACATCTGGATCATGTATCATCTAAATGATGCACTCTAAATCCACACAATAGAGTAGCATAAGTTTAGAATAAAAGGGATTGTAACTTTGATATAAAGGGAGACGCCTTACATCCCCCCCCCCTTATATAGACTTCCTCCTGGAAGTATTTCGAGATTGGAAACTTAATGAAATTATAGCAACACACAAGAATTTGATTCACCATGCTAATTATTCTACTTTATCAATGAAGGGAATTGAAATAGTAAACTAAGAATATACATTAGAGGCATCCCTTTCAGTAATTTAGCATCAACATTTATATTTTTTTTTTCACAATGAAATATTTATTTCATATATTCTCAATATATAAAAAAAATAAAAGGTTAACAACTATCCATGCAACCCACTTGAATTAAATTACAACAATGTATCAACAAATAAGCATCTTTTAATACACCTCAAAATCCATTTTACCATAAACAATACTCATGTTGTGGGAACATGTCTTTTCTCAAATGTCCAATCATGTCTCAATAATTATTAGCTTCACACTAATATCCAATTATGTTCTTACAAAAAAAATTCACCTTATAATCAGGGCACTCATACAATGTCTCAATCTTGGTACTCATACCATATCACAATCATGGCACTCATATTATGTCTCAAGGAATATTAGCTTTGCATAATTGTTACTATCTTTCTCACATAGTTCATAGGTATTCCACGGGTATGTGCAAGATCATCATGGAAAAAATAGGCCCTTAAGTGGCAAAAAATTTAGAAAAATCAAAGTTAGGCAACTTAACGTAAAAATTTGAATAAGTTATCTATATTATTATAAAAATATGTAATAATAGAATCTATAGAAAATGGAATTTAGTTTCTAAACTATTAGGTTTATTTAAAAATAAAAAATCTATTTGGTGAAAATTTGAAATTTCAATACAGAGTAGTTAAATTTCGGAAAAAATAAGAAGTAGGTGTCCTGCCTAACCACCCTAACCACAATAAAATGATAATATTTTAGATATAAGTAGAGAACTCATGTCCTAATGTGATGCATATTTTTTTGTAATTTTTTTCCAAGTAAATAATTAATTATTAATTTTTTATTACAACTTTAAAAAAATATAAAAACTCATATATTTGACCACCTTAACTTGGTCAAAACTTCATGAAATTCAATTTTATTTTTTTAATCCTATAGTATGTGAAGCATAGAATGTGACATATGTTTTAGATTCAAAAAATATGATACCGCTTGAAAGCTATAGATGTTTTTCAATCAGACTATCAATCGGACTTTAGTCATAGTTCAAATAGAAAATGAATAATAATTATTTGTTAAATTCAAAGTAAAGCATAATTTATATTTCTGGAAAGCTTAGAATCTCCTTTAAAAACCCTTTTCATTTCATCAATTTTGGGTAAAAAAAAAGTTTTCAACCACATACCCTACACATACCCATCATATCGCCACTTTTTGGCCCATTATGATCCTGCACATACCCCCACATCACATTTAGTTGCAATTTCATGGGTACACACAACCATAACAACGATTCCCTTCCCAATTTGGGTGATCCTATCCTTATATAACCACATCATTTACAACACAAGGCTCACATAATGGGGTTTACAAGGATGGATATTCTTGGATGCCATAGCCATTAGGAAAGATGGTCTTGAGGCCCTTCTCTAAGAACCCTCCATACATTTTATAGTACCTTCCCCTTGTTTTTTTAAGGGAGCTAGCCTCCAAAAGGAAGGTACATCAAGAACAATCATAGAACTAGTGAAAAATGGATTTATGGCTATCCCATAATGGTCCCATTTGCAACCCATTTCAAAAATAATTTCCCAACACATCTACTGCCCTATACGATCTACCAGGGAACCCCTGGGATATGGCAATTTACAGATGTCACACTACACTAAACTTTGTTGATGGTGTTTTCTGCACAACAACAACTCAGACATAATATAATATCCTATCTCTCTTGAAAGTTAAATCTCTATCAACAAGCCTCAAGAGATAACCCCAAGGTCTCTAATGCCAAGTCTTGACAATGCATAAATAAATCAGTGATAAATGTGAAAATGTTGATAATCACAAAGGGACCTTACTACAAGCAAATACTGAATCCTTAGATTTATCAGATCTAGCAATATCCTGATACTTCCAATCCTACATTTAACTTGAATGATGAAAGAAATAGCAAAAGACAAAGGTTTCAAGAGACTTCTAAATTTAAAACTAACCCTAAGATTGACAATGCCAATGATAAATACTTGAAATGGACCAATCCCTCAGAAACTGAATTTCTTCTTGACCTAGATGAATCCACAATATTACAGAAATAGTGCAATCTTCTAAGGTATTAAATATTTTCTGATCATGAACATTCATCCAAAACAACCTTAGTGAAATTGCAATGAACAAATATTCACATTTGAACTAAACACAATGAATATAAAAGTCCAGGCTAACTTTGCAAAGCAACTAACAGTCAACTAGCCCCAAAAAGTATAGACTAGAGATTGCTGCAAACACTTCAAGCATCAAACCATAAACATTATCAAATCATCTAGCATTAAACCTAGCATATATCAAATAAATTTAAACAATTTCAAAAGATAGAATCTCAGGAACCATGCCAGATGAAATTCAACACAAGGAAGGCACCAAATCACAATGTCTTTACTTGCATTAAATCACCCACAATAGCAACAATTCTAGTCTTTTGTTACAACACTTGCTTGAAAATGATACTAACTCCTAGCTCTAACTCTTGCTATACTGCTTAATTTTCTATAATATCAAAAATTATCTAGGCCTTACAAATGAGGAAAAATGCCATATTTATAGAAACCCCCCAAGATATGTCAGCCTAATTAGGGTTTACAATAATAAATGGCCACAAAACAAGTCAGCCAAGAGGAATTCAAAATAAAATAAAATATGCATTAAATGCATGTACTCCATCTAGGTCGGCTTGGGATTTCCAACATAATCTAGACCAATGCATGTGAAGGAGAAGAGAAATAATGGGGAAGCACAAATTCTGATGTAGCATTGCATTAACTATTTCCCCCTTTATCCTTAATGCATTCTATCTTGTCCTACACCATCAAAAATACCTTGTCCAAGTCGGCCACAAGAGGCATAGGTAAAATCTTAACTCTCCTCTCAATGGACTTGATATCATCTCCTGACTGTTTTACCATTTTATCCCAATCTACCTTACTGGTTTGATATTTAACAATCACTGCAATGTAAGTAGCTGCATCATCCAACTGATGTTCAGTGACTAGGTTCTCCTTGACTAGAGAGTACACATCTTGCCACCATCTTCTCAACTTCTCTAAGCTAAGATTTTTTGGCACAAATATCTTTCTCTCTATCATCACCTCAAATAAGGAAATGCACATGTTGTAGATTTTAGTCAAGGTGTCCTCAATTTGTTTCCCCTGTTTATACACCTTTAAAAAAAAATTCCTTATTTGCAGAGCTTCAAACCACTCCCAAGGTTCTACAGCTTTGGAGGAAGGAAGAATTCCATCACTTACTAATTTTTCCTCATTATATTCCAAGATGGTTCCTGAGCTAGCACATTCCTTAGCCAATCAATTGATCTCATTGCATCTCCTCCAGTTGAAAGAATGTCCTTGATAGAATCATCTCCCTTGGTTTGCACTCCTTGCAACCAATCAATTGTAGCTTGTGTGGTACTTTTCATTCTTTCCAACTGTGATATTGTTTCTTGTGGCAGGAAGCTTGCAGTAAATGAGGAGGAACTGATGGACTGCAAGGGTTTCATCAAATCTTGCAAATATCTCTTGAGTTTATCATTTTCCTTCTTCAATTATTGCTTGGTCTGTACTTATTTCCTCAACCTACCCAAGATCACAGCACTAGAGCCTTCATACTCTTCAATCTCTTATTCCATGGAAGTAGGCCCTAGATTGATAGTTTGCACCTTGTAATCACTTCCAACCACATCATCCCTATTCATATCAAGAGCATGAGTAGCAATATGAACCACCCTGTTATTTGCTTCATCCCTCTCAATCTTGGAGATGACTCTAGCTTTCTTCTTTCCTTTACCCTTTCCTATATTCACTAATAATTCATCCCAATTGGGATGAGTATCATCTACAACAAATTATTTACTCCTTAATTCTTTGTCCAGCCAACCTGGAACAGTAGAATTTGATTATACATTTCTTTGTCCAAATTCATCCTATTGATCCATGGGTATATCTTTGCTCAATTTTTTCTTCTCAGAAATCCCCTCAAATTTATCTTCTTTTCCTTTATCATGCTCTTCTTCTTCATCGACCGGTGATGGGGTCCTAATTGGCATCTCCTCTCTATGATGAGGTTTATCTTCTTCACTTCTTACAAGTGAATCCTCATAAGTTACCAAGGGAAACTGTAACACCTCTATTTCTGCCTCAGCACTATAGAGCTAACCTTCTTGAAATTATTCCCCTTCTGGATCTTGATGACTTTCTGCCTCTTTGGATTCACCTAGTTCACCTGGTGCATGGTGAGCTTCATAAGAAGGAGGAATACTATCATGTTGTTCTATAGTAGGGGTGACTGAAGGCAATCCCTTCCTTGGAAAACTATCCTTGGGAGGAGTTGTTGATCTTCTTGTATACACCTACGTTCTTTCTCCCGAGCTCTCCACATTTATTACTGGTGGACTAACTTCCTTCCCTACCTTAGAGCTTTCCTTTTCCTTCTGTGACAATCTTACTATCCTTGTTCTCTTAGGTAGAGAAACACTAACTTCTTTATCTTCCTTTTTAGCTTCATCTTTTGCTGACTTCTTGGTCCTTGAAATGTGCTTCCTTTTCTTTGCAATGGGATTTTTTTGTTTTTCTGTATCCTGTACTTCCTCTACCTGAACATCTTTAATCTTAATCTTAAAAGGAGAGCTCATCTTTCCCTTACCCTTAGGATCTTATTCAGCTGACTCATTAGAAGTGGAATAAGACTCCAAGTCTCCCATTAGATCATAGGTGCATTGCACACCTTCACTTTCGAGTTACCACATCTTATGCTTGAGCCATAGCTTTGTATACTTAATCACTAGAGTCATAATTTGTTCTAGCTCTGTTTTCTCTTCTTCCAGCCAGTCTACTTCTCCCACTGGTTTATCCTTCATAGCCTCATAATCATGGCCCTGAATCAAATCCCCACCATCTTCAAATTGATCTGGAATGGCCTTCACATTATATAGTCAGACTAAGTTCACTGGAAGCATGGAAAACTTCTTCCTTCTGATCTCAAATTCATCACTGCAATTGGCCCAATAGTTCTCTATATCATCTTTATGACTATATTCCTTGTTGGCCTTCTTCTGTGCTTCACCAGTCCTATCAAACCTAGATATCTTGGAATGAAAAGATAAACCAAGAGTACTCATTTCTTCTTCAAAAGCATAGGCCGAATTAATAGAAGGGTGTGCCTCACTAGTGCCTATCCTCAGAGGAAAATCACCACCAAATCCAGTCTTATGTTTATCCTTTTTCACAATTGCATCAAAATCACATATTTTTCTTGTGACTTCTAGAAGTATGATGTGATCTTTGGGATACCTAGGAAGTCTATATGGAGTCCTTTGACAACCATCTATCCTTATATATGAAATGGTGGGAAATTGTATGAACCAAGCCCCATACCTTTTGATTAACTCCTTAGCATTGTCAGATATTCTTACATGCTTTGCACCTTGGAGCAACCTAGTGATGTACATGGTGAATGAATCATTCACCCTCCTATAGCTCGAGTTACCCAAGTGTAGCTGTGGATAAACCTCATAAATTACATCTTTCTCAAACACACCTCTTGTACTTAGTCCCTTGTATGGATGGAATCTTGCAAACACATAATCCAAGTAGGAGGTCATTGTGAAGGTCTTTGTCTGTAGGACATTACACATCTATTCATGAATCATGGAACTTATGATTCCTGCCTAGAGGTAGTTAGTATTTTGTTCCATCCTCACATTGACATGAAACGTCCAATTTTCAAACACTCTTGTACTCTTCAACCCTACCACCCTACTGAGAAGGGTGATAACATCATAGTATTCCTTCTTAAATTTAGCTCAGAACAACTGCTTGGGTAGCTTATAAAAGTGGGACTTAGGTTTTTCCAGCTAGGAATTGATAACTTTTTGGGAGTTGATGGTATCTTCCTCATAAAAATTCTTTGCGACATCCATATCAAAACCCACCACATGAGGCCTATCTAGCATGTCAAAGGTTTGTGCTATAGACACAGTATTTAGATTTTCCACAATTCTCTGTTTGGGTCCAACTATCCTTTGTGTACCCTTTTCATAGTGTCTAGCACACTCGAGCACCAACTCATAACACTGCACTATAGGAGGGAATCCAACTACATGTGCCAACCATGATTCCAATAATCTTCTAGCCATCAAAGGAAGGTCCTATGCTTCCATCCTTGTTTTAAACTCTTTGTAATCCCACAATCCAACGTTTGTATCAGTTACCTCTGACCAGATGGAAGTTAGCTTGCTCTTAGGGATTTTTCTCTTTATATCCATTTTGATTCTTTCTGCCTCAGAAATAGAAGACCCCTCTGCACCTGGATCCATTACTCTACCCTTGGTTCCACTTGTCACTGCCTTACTTGATTCAGCCTGCATCCAACAAAGAAACCATAATAAAGATCACATGAAACCCAATTTAATTAATCAAAAATTGCATATTCAACCTCAATATAAGTCCCATGATAAGAACAACTCTCTAAAACCTCATAAGAATTGATCATATCAAAGTTTGGGTTTTCATCCCTCTCACATAATCCAAGCCAAAGGGGAACTTCGAAAAATTCCCAACTAGATGGATTTCAGCGAAATAAACACAACAAGCTTCAAATAATAATTTAATCAACTATCATTAACTAAGAGGTAGCATGAAACATCTTTAAATAACTCAAATTGATCATATAATGCATAGTCACTAGCTCATAAACCATGCTACCTCTCAGTTCTTCATTTTCAGCAAAGTTTTGGGGAATTCTGCCCAAGATGGAAATCCGCAAAAATAATAGTAGTCTACAAATTCTAGGAAAGTGAAGGGACGAAGGAAATTTTGGGAAAATCCCGAGGGAACGGAAATCCGTGAAGCAGGAAAAACTCTGGATTATTTTGCATTTCTTGAAAAGGAAGACAAAATGGAAAATCGGGGAATTCTGAAAGTTAAGGACATCCATGAAGACTTTGAAAGACCGAATGTCAATGTTTTTTCATGACTTTACTCAAATTGATTGAATGATCACAAATTTGAGGACCTTGGGCCTGAAACTAGCTCGATTTGAACCTCCTACAGATCATCTTTAAATTTGAGACTTATCTTGAAGAAAATCAATAGGGATTGGTGATGCCCTACACCTGAAACCCTAAAATTTTGTAATGAATACATAGGACAAGCTTGGGCTCAGCTTACTCAATTGATAGGTTCTCAAAAAGGTTCCTTATGGCCTACACAAGCGAGCTACCTCATGATGAAACCGAAAGACAAGCTCACAAACTCACTTGAGATCATTAATCTAACAAAACCGAGCAACCCTAGCTTTAAGATGTTGAATGCCCAAACTTGCAGAAATCCAAACTCCAAGCACACTCAAGATGCCAAAGAGTCATTTACATTCAACAATCAAAAGCAAGGGCAATGAGCACATACCATTTATGAAGTGGGACTCGATTACAACAATGACAGGTAACAATCTTAGCACCTTAGCAAACAACAGATGATGCCCAGGAAAATCACCACTAAATCAAAGAATTCACAAATCGAACATGCCAAATCTAGCCTTGCACTCAAGATTAAGCACCTCAGATCATTAGAAAGAAAATGATAAAGAATTAATTGCACAAAACTCTCCAAAATTGATTAAATACCCGCCACAAAAATTGTACAAATGAACATTAATGCAGTCGACAAGACATCCCTGACCAAAACCCATGAACCCAATAGGACGATGGATATTCAAAGAAATCCAACCAACACGAAATTTGATGAGGTCCCAAAATTTCTGGATCATAGTGAAAAGTAGCCAGCACCGGGTTTTTAGAGTATCCAAGGAATTCCGCCAAGAGAGGATTTTCTCGAGAACAGTGAAAAACCCGAAATGAGTCTAAAACTTGAGATTTTCAATCAATATCACAAAGGGATCACCAATGTAGGTAAGATAAAAATTCAAGCTCATGCCAAAGCAAGGTAAATTCTTAAGATCAAGGGGCTAAAACACCAGGAATGAAAGAAAAAAAGGGTCCCTTCTTTCAGCGGGGCGTGTGTGCGAAAAATTGCACAACAAATGGTGACTCTTCTTGGGAAAATGCTCCAGAGCATTTTAGTGATAAACTGGAATCAAGAACCTAGAATCTCTAGTTTTAGTCCCTGCATTAGGTCATCAATTTGGTAGAGTTTCAAAACTCAAAGATAAGCAAACCATTCTTGTACTAGGTTCAAAGTGTGTGCATATGGATTCATCCCCATTTTCCTTGGTTGCAATGATGATAAAATTTGGTTTTACTAGGATACATAAAGGTTCTAACTCCAAAAGCAACTTGGATAGAGGCTCGTTGCTAGTCAGGCATCCATAGCCCCAATGAGGTTATCATTGTGATTCCCCAATCATAGCTCTACTGCCAACCAGGAGTCCATAGCCCCGGTAGAGATACTTGGATACCCCTGATAAGTTGAGTTCATCCTTTTGATTTTCAATATATATAATTTTTTCTTTTTGGTATCTCTTTTCTTTTCACTTTTTATTTCAACCTATGAACAATGAAGTTCACACTCAGGGCTAAGAACCACAGTGGCACCGAAGTAAATATAATATTTTTCACCTAAGCAGACTTCATAAGAACCCCTTGCAACCTTGGAATTCAAAATATATGTGTAAAATGTAAGACCCAAATATATTCCAGATTTAACTTAATCCCTTGGCTTAAAACACTTAATACATATGACACCAAATAGAGGACTTTCACCAACTGACTCTGGAAAAAATATTGAAGTTTGTAAAAGAAATATTTAGGACAGTCCTAGATAATAATATGATTGCCATGCAGGTGCAACACACCCAGAAGAAAATAAGAGAACCTCCAAAGCAAGAGTGGAGCAAAAAAAGCCCAAACCGCAAGCAAACCTAAACTAACCAAAACAAAAAAAAAATGAAAGAAAAGAAGAAAGGAAACCTACTCTAACCAATGCAAAGAAAAGAAAACCAAACATAAAAGAAAACCTATTCTAACTATGTACAAGGAAAGAGTTGTAAACAACTCAAGACTGGAAGTAATGCTTCAAGTACTTCCCATTCATAGGCAGTGGGATATCTTCCCCAGTGAGGGTTTTCAAGTGAAAATAATTATCTCCCAGGATCTCTAAAATCTGATAAGGGCCAAGCCAAAGTTTGTCAAATTTACCATGCTCCCCTTTTCGGTCATGTGCTTTATCCCAATAGAAAACCAAGTCAGAGATCCTAAAATATTTTACCTTGGATCTCCTATCAAACCATCTTTTAACTATGCCCTGATGCTTGACAAAGTTTTCTAAAGCTTCATCTCTTCTTTCTTCAAGGTGCAACAACTCTTCCAAGCGGGCTCATGCCTATTCTCTTCATCATAATATTCATTAATGAACTACAAAGTGGGGATCCTTAATTGAATAGGAAATACAAGTTCCAGGCCATACACAAGGTGGTAAGGAGAGGTCCCTAAGGAAGTCTATCTTGTACGATCTTCCCATAGAGAAAATCTAATTTGAGTGTGCCAATCCTTGGGATTCTTCTCTGATAATTTGCGGATGACAGTTAAGAGTTATTGGAAGACTCGGCCAAACCATTACCTTGCGGATAATAATTAGATGCAAAATTCATTACGATCCCATGATCAAAGGCCCAGTTAGAGAGCTTCAATGATGCAAATGTAGGACCATTATCACAAACTAAAGATAAAGGGCATCCAAAGTGATTAATAATACCTGATTCAATGAAATTGATTACCCCTTTAGAAGTACATTGTTTGCATGCAAGAGCCTCAGTCCATCATGTGAAATAATCAGTAATAGTGAGAATATACATGTGGCCGACAAAAGAAGGTGGACTGATTGGACCTATGAAATCCATTCCCCACTGTGCAAAAGGCTTTACCTCAAAGACAGGTTGAAGTGGGAGTGTTGCATACTTCTCTCTGGTTGCTGCAGTTTGACACACATGGCAAGTTCTGACATGATTGTGTGTGTCCTTGAACAATGTGGGACAATAATAACCTACCCTTAGAATCAGGTTTGCAGTGGAAGGTAAAAATCCATGGCCAGTACCATATCTGTCATGAAATTCTGCCATAACCCTTTCAACTTCTTGGTGTCCCAAACACCTTAAATATACACCTTCATGGTTCCTTTTGTATAAGATAGTTTCCTTTAGCATGAAACTGCCACTCTTCAAACATAATTCCCTTCTCTATGATGCATTAATATGGTCAGGACACTGTTGAGTCAGGAGATAGTGAATGATATCATCATACCATCCCCCTGGAGAAACATCTTCAAGATTGTAATGTTGGGCTACAAGGTCAGGGCACATTTTTGCCATCGTTCTTGCAAGCCCTTTCCCTCTTACCAACTTCATGGGTTGAATCTCTATATCGTGTTCCTGCAACATGGTCACCCACTTTGCTCGGCATTCTCCCAGCTCATTTTGCATCAACAACAACTTGACTGCAGGGTTAGAAATTATGGCAAAGACCTTGTTCCTGAGAATATAATGCCTGAATTTATTTCATAGATTTGACCAAGGCATAGGCTTGTTTCTCCACACTTGGATACCTTAGTTTGGCATCTTTCAATGGTGCACTCATAAATGCTATGGGGTGTTCATTTCCTTGATCAGACTTTTGGGTCAACATGCTAGCATAGGAGTGGTCAAAAGAAAATGAATATATATAAAATGGCTTATCATAATTAGGACTCACTAAAATTGGAGCGTCAACAATGGCCCTTTTGATTTCTGAAAATGCTTTTTTAGCTTCTGCACTCCATTCAACTTTAGCTTCTTGCTTCAACATCACATTCAGTGGCTTGACTATTTCTACAAATCCTATGATAAACTTCCTTACGAAATTAATTTTTCCAAAGAATGACTTCATCTCTTTCTTGCTAGCTGGTGGTTGAATCTTAAGTATGGTTTCCACTCATTCGGGGTCAATTGCAATTCCTTTCTTTGAGATAACATGTCCCAACAATTTTCCCTCGATAACTCCAAAGATGCACTTCTTTGGATTAAGAGATATGCCAAATTCTCTACACCTTTGAAACACTCTACATAAATCAACTATGTGATCACCTCTCTTTTTAGAAAAAACTATCAAATCATCCATATAAATAATTATGCATTTACTTACTATATCCTTAAAAGCAATATCCATAGCTCTCTGGAATGTAGCTCCTACTTTGATCAAACCGAAAGGCATCCTCCTATAAGAGAAATTACCCCACTTTGTGGTGAAAGTATTTTTATGCATATCTTCATACTATACCATAACTTGATTGTATCTAGAGTAGCCATCCAGAAAAGACATCATTTGAGACCCATTGACAATCTGAAGTACTTCATCCAGCGAGGGTATTAGATAATTGTCCTTTTTCTGATGCTCTATTAAGGTTCCTAAAATCCACACATAGTCTGATTTCACCATTTTTTTTCTCACAGGAACTAGGTTTGCAACCTATGTTGAATGTTTAACTGAGAATATGATTCTGGAAAATAGTAGCTTTTGCACTTCCTTTTGAATTATGGGCTCCAAGAAGGCATTAATTGGTCTTTGCCTCTACCTAAAGGGTCTTACTCCTGGCTTCAAAGGGATAGTGTGAGTTATAATTGATGTGTCATATGTCTTCATGTCTTCATAACTCCAAGCTATCACATCCTGATATGTATGTAATGCATCAATTATTCCTTTCCTCTCCTCTGGGGTACATACTTTTCCAATGAAGACATTCTTGATATCATCTTGAGTTCCCATATTGTATGTTCCACATTGTCCACTGATGGACTCTTTCTTGGCATCTTGTTCTTGTTCTCTAACCTTATCCAAATCAAAGATTCTTTCTAGCTGCACCATTCCTCTGGGAATAGTATTAGTTTTCAGACTAATCACCCCTTCCAAATCCATCTCTGCTTCTTGGGGTTTAGTTTCATCAATAATCTGAGAAGCAAAGACATCTGAACTTGTGATAAAATCCAAAATATACTTATCATCTTCAAATACCTGGAAATTGGTAACATTGTTAGGTACCAAAGGCACTAGGGTCAGTTCCACTGTAAATTTCTTCAATCTAGAAAGATACAAAGGTTGTAACGTACTAGCTGTCTGAGCAAGAGAATCCGCTGTTTAGTTCTTATTATGTGGTATCAACTAAATGTTGAAGGTATCAAATCCTTCAATAAGGTCCCATACTATGTGCATATAATTGGTCATCCTCCTGTCATGACATGAGTACTACCTCCTGACTTGATTAACTACTAACTCAAAATCCCCAAAGACTTGCAAAATCTTGACCTTTTTCTTTAGCGCCATGAGAAACTCATGAATCAAAGCCTCATATTTTGCTACATTATTAGTACAATGAAACTGAAGTCTATGAGTAGCAAAGAAAGTTTTACCTTTTGGACTGATTAACTCAAATCTAGCCCTAGCTCCTTGCTTTGATTTAGATCCATCAAATCTTAAGGTCCAACAACCAGCACTTGCAAACTTCCTTGCTGCATCTCTTGCACTATTACTGCTAGAGGGATCCTCAAATAGCATTACTTTCTTCCATCTAGGATCCTCTTGAATATTCAGAATATTGATTTTGACTGTTGGAATAGGGTTGATACATTTATGCACTTGTTCTACTGCAGTCCAGTGCAAGTAACAATCTAGTTTAGAGTGGTGGGTGTTATGAACTCTACACCAATTTGGAAAAAGTAATTCCCCAAAATTCATTTCCCTACCCAACTGAATCTGATCTTCAATTCACTTCTGAATGAATTCTTGGAAATTATCCAACAAGCTGAGTTGATGATCTTCAAGAACATCTTCATCAACTGGTTCCACCAGAGCTCCCATACCAATAGGTTCAACTATGAGATCCATAGGTGTAGCATGTAGCATAAGGATTTCTTCCACATCAGATTCCTCAAAGGGGGCTACAAGTATGTAATTACCCATACTCACCTCTGATATCAATATTTCATCAGAAGTATTCTAATATTCTATGATCATATATTTCATTCTGGGTTCTCTTTCAATCCTGATCTAATTTGGCACTCTTTTCCAGGGAAGCCACATATGAGAGTGATTAGTTGATACATATCCATTCAGGGCCCTGGTAAAGTCTCTTCCCAGAATTAGACCATAAGCATCAGGTATATCTGCCACCTGTATATTAATAACTTGTTGAATTCTAGGATCAGAGGCAACCTGCATATGAATCATGTTCAATTCCCCTACATCATTAACCTCAATTATATCCAATTGAGTAACTTTATTTTGAGAATCAGCAGGAGTAATACCTAAGGCTCTACATACACCAAAAGTCATTACATTGGTAGAAGCACCTAAATCCAACAAACAATTGTGCAAGTTCTTACCAAATATACGAACAGAGATCAAAAATGGAGGAGTGTTCGTTTTTCCCTGGAATAAAGTCAAGGGAGTATCCACTTGAGCAACTTGAGTTCTATCTTTCTCTTTCCCTTTATCTCCAAGTGGTATGTGAACCTGATTGTGAATCTGATTTTTACCTTTTACTAGTTGAGAACTAGATGCTTTATTAATAATCTCACCGACTGATTTATCTTGTGATATTGAATTTTCATTGTAAGCTCCTAGAACTGCATTTCTAATAGTTGGAACTCTCAATAATTCAAATGTAAAGAGACTTACCTTTAGCTTCTTGAGTTCTTCTACAACATATATGGCCAGTTTTTCTGCACTCAGATCAGCAGGGGCCTCTTTTGGATATTCCACTACTTTATCCTTACTTGCTTCAATAGTCTGCTCCTTTGACGTATCCATAGGTCCTTGATCTTTAGATAAGTACTACCTAGACACCTGAGGATATGTTGGATTATTTTTGGCATTAGGGTCTAGAGGCATAGTAAATTTATTTGGAGGAATAGAGGTGGTGAAGGGGCCTCCATCCTGTGGACGCCTATGTGGCAAGTCCCTCATATCATATTTTTTAACAGGTCGCTAGAATGTCTGTACCTCTTCAATATAAGCTTCTTCTTCATCCATGGGGCCATTGTCATTCACTAGATTTTCATTGAACAACTGTGTAATATCATCTCCATTGCACACCTGATCCACCTCTTCTTTAAGCTGGTTTGATTCTTCTTCAGGCACATTCTCCTTGCTCTGTGGAAAAGGAGCATGATTTAGCACCAACACAGATGAATCATAAGGAGTAGATGGCACCATCTCCTGAATACTTGCATTATTCTCCACCTCATACTGGAAGATTGAAGCTGTTGTTTGATATTATGGACAATCTAACTCAGAATGCTGACTTGTTTTATGGAGCCTACACCATCCTGATAAAGCAGCCTCAGCTAGATATACACCACTTGAAGGATTTTCTTGATTGACTAGCTGATCTAATGGGGTGGGGACACCTCCATTGTTAGGCCTTGTATTCCAAGTTTTGTTATGTCTGGGTAGTTGTCTCCTGTCAAACCCTTGTCCACTAGCCTGACTCTTATCAAAGTTTTGGCCCGAAGGTTGTCCTTTATCGTAATTTTTTCTTCTGTCATAATTATGTCCTCTTTCAGGATGTTGTCCCCTATCAAAATGTTGTCCTTGTTGAATTTTCCAATATTCTCTGCTATGATTGGACTGCATACTTCTTTGAGCAGCCTAGAGCTAACTGTTTTGGTTTCTCAAATAAGTTACCTCCATGTTCAACTTCTTCACCTATTCAGTTAGTTCATCTAATATTTCCTTGTCAGGATTTCTATATGGAGGTTGTTTTGCATTGCTTTGAAGATATCCTATTGTAGTACTGGCATTCAATGACTGGTTCAAAACTTTAGAATTTTGCAGATATGTAGGAAAACTAGCCTGAGGTTGTGGATGAAGAGGCTAATTCACATTTTGTTGAGTGTAACTAGTTATAGGTGGAATTTGATTCACAGGAGGTCTCGGGTGAGGAACCAGGGGAAACGGAGGTACCAAATTCATGATTGGAGTGTGATTGGTGAGAGCCTGATTGAGGGTTGGGACCTACCCGAGGTGAGTAGTGGGTCCTAGTGATGGTAAAGGCCCAGATAAATGTTGTCTTAAAGCAGTGCTAACCTTCACAGCCTCTGCATACACATCAAGCAAGGTGGTAGGAGGGTTGTTTCTCCACTTTATGAAGGTGGTTGTCAGACTATCAAGACCCTCATAATAGACTTCTAAAGTAGTGGCCTCATCAACAGCATAAGGGGCCTGTAGTCGGGTATAGGCACGATGAAACCTATTGTTAAAGGACGTTATGGGCTCATGGAATTCTCTCTTAACATTGATGAACTGAAGATAAAGCTAATTGGGACTAATGGGAATCCTAAAATTCTGTAGAAATGTAGTCTCCAATTCAGTCTAGTTCTGAATCGACTCGACAAGAAAATGATTGTACTAGTAGAATGCATCTTCTCCTAAGGAATAAGGAAAGAGTTTGCATGCTACATCCTCATGATTGATTCCCCTATCTTTAAGGAAGGTCTAAAAGATTCTGATGTGTTCATTAGCAGCCCTATTGGGGTCATTAACATGGAATTTGGAACAAAAATGTTTCGAGTTCTTGGGCATGACATTGTAATAATTGAAGGTCAAGGGAGATGGATTATTGGCAAGGAAATCCATTGGTGGAGGTGGGGGTGGTAATAGCTAATCTATAGCCTGTTGGGGCTGAGAAATATGAATGGCTTTTGAATCAAATGAGGATGGACTTGATGAAGATGGGGATGATGGAGATGATGGAATTGGATGGGTGGATGAAGATTCTCCCCTTCTCCCAGTCCTTCTAGACCTAGTAGGAGCTTGCAATTCTTGAAATTCCTCTTCCACTGGGGTAGATCTGGTTACTCTTTTGAATCTTTTAGGAGAAATGGAAGGCATAAATCGATCCAACTTGCTTATTCAGGTCCTCCTTCTAGCGCCAATCTGTTGATGGTGTTTTCTGCACAACAACAACTCAGACAGATATAATATCCTATCTCTCTTGAAAGTTAAATCTCTATCAACAAGCCTCAAGAGATAACCCCAAGGTCTCTAGTGTTAGGTCTTGACAATGCATAAACAACTCAGTGATAAATGTGAAAATGTTGATAATAAAAAAGGGACCTTACTAAAAGCAAATATTGAATCCTTAGATTTATCAGATCTAGCAATATGGTGATACTTCCAATCCTACATTTAACTTGAATGATAAAAGAAATAGAAAAAATACAAAGGTTTCAAGAGACTTCTAAATTTAACACTAACCCTAAGATTGACAATGCCAATGATAAATACTTGAAATGGACCAATCCCTTAGAAACTGATTTCTGCTTGACCCAGATGAATCCACAATCTTATAGAAATAGTGCAATATTCTAAGGTATTAAAAATTTCTGATCATGAACATTAATCCAAAACAACCTTAGTGCAATTGCAATGAACAAATATTCATAATTGAACTAAGCACAATGAATATGAAAGTCCAGGCTAACTTTGCAAAGCAACTAACAGTCAGCTAGTTGCAAAAAGTATGGACTAGAGATTGTTGCAAACATTTCAAGCATCAAACCATAAACATTATCAAATCATATAACATTAAACCTAGCATATATCAAATAAATTTAAGCAATTTCAAAAGATAGAATCTCAGGAACCATACCAAATGAAATTCAACACAAGAAAGACACCAAATCACAATGTCTTTACTTGCATTAAATCACCCACAATAGCAACAATTCCAGTCTTCTGTTACAACACTTGCTTGAAAATGATAGTAACTCCTATCTCTAACTCTTGCTATACTGCTTAATTCACTCTAATATCAAAATCTATCTAGCCCTTACAAATGAGGCAGAATGCCATATTTATAGAAAACCCCCAAGATATGTCAACCTAATTAGGGTTTACAATACTAAATGGCCACAAAACAAGTCGGACCAGAGGAATTCAAAATAAAATAAAATATGCATTAAATGCATGTACTCCATCCAGGCCAGCCTGGGATTTCCAGTATAATCTGGACCAATGCATGTGAGGGAGAAGAGAAATAATGGGGAAGCACAAATTTTGATGTAGCATTGCATTAACTATTTCCCCCTTTATCCTTAGCGTGCTCTCTCTTATCCTGCACCATCATAAATACCTTGTCCAAGTTGGAAACATGAGGCATATGTAAAATCTTAACTCTCCTCTCAATGGACTTGATATCATCTCTTGACTGTTTTACCATTTTATCCCAATCTACCTTACTGTTTTGATATTTATCAATCACTATAATGTAAGTAGCTGCATCATTCAACTGATGTTCAATGACTGGGTCCTCCTTGACTGGAGAATACACATCCCACCACCATCTTCTCAACTACTCCAAGCTAAGATGTTTTGGCACAAATCTCTTTTTCCCTTTCATCACCTCAAAGAAGGAAATGCACTTGTAGATTTTATTCAAGGTGTCCTCAATTTGTTTCCCATGTTTATACACCTTCTTTAAAACTTTCTGCCTTATTTGCAGAACTTCAAACCACTCCCAAGGTTCTGCAGCTTTGGAGGAAGGAAGAATTCCATCACTTACTAATTTGTCCTCGTTATATTCCAAGATGGTTTTAATCTTTTGCAACAGGAGATCCACATCTTCCTTATCCTGAGCTAGCACATTCCTTAGCCAATCGATTGATCTCATTGCATCTCATCCAGTTGAAATAATGTCCTTGATAGCATCATCTCCCTTGGTTTTCACTCCTTGCAACCAACCGATTGTAGCATGTGTGGTACTTTTGATTCTTTCCAACTCTGATATTGTTTCTTGTGGAAGGAAGCTTGCAGCAGATGAGGAGGAGCTGATGGACTGCAAGGGTTTTATAAAATCTTGCAGATAGCTCTTGAGTTTATAATTTTCCTTCTTCAATTCTTGCTTGGTCTATACTTCTTTCCACAACCTACCCAAGATCATAGCACTAGAGCCTTCATACTCTTGAATCTCTTGTTCCATGTAAGTAGGCCCTAGATTGATAGTCTGCACCTTGTAATCACTTGTAGTCACATCATCCCTATTCTTATCAGGAGTAGGAGTAGCAATATCAACCACCCTATTATTTGCTTCATCCCTCTCAATCTTGGAGATGAATCTAGCTTTCTTCTTTCCTTTACCCTTTCCTATATTCACCAATAATTCATCCCAATTGGGAGGAGTATCATCTACAACAATCTATTTACTCCTTAATTCTTTGTCCAGCCAACCTGGAACAGTAGAATCTGATTGTACATTGCTTTGTCCAACTTCATCCTGTCGATCCCTAGGTATATCTTTGCTCAAATTTTTCTTCTCAAAAATCCCCTCAACTTTAACTTCTTTTCCTTTATCATGCTCTTCTTCTTCATCCATCGGTGATGGAGTTGTAACTAGCATTTCCTATCTATGAATAGGTTTATCTTCTTCACTTCTTATAGGTGAATCCTCACAAGTTACTAGGGGAGACTGTAACACCTCTATTTCTGCCTTAGCACTATAGAGCGCACCTTCTTGAAATCATTCCCCTTCTGGATCTTGATGAATTTTTGCCTCTTTGGATTCACCTGGTTCACCTAGTGCATGGTGAGCTTCATGAGAAGGAGGAATACTATCATGTTGTTCTGTAGCTAGGGTGTCTGAAGGTGCTCCCTTCCTTGGAAAACTATCCTTGGGAGGAGTTCTTGATCTTCTCTCATACACCTACGTTCTTTCTCCCAAGCTCTCCACATTTATTACTGGTGGACTAACTTCCTCCCCTACCTTAGAGCTTTCCTTTTCCTTCTATGACAATCTTACTATTCTTCTTCTCCTAGGCAGAGAAACACTAACTTCTTTATCTTCCTTTTCGGCTTCATCTTTTGCTGAGTTCTTGGTCCTTGAAATGTGCTTCATTTTCTTTGCAATGGGATTTCTTTGTTTTTTTTCCTCTTGTACTTCCTCTACATGAACATCTTTAATCTTAATCTTAAAAGGAGAGATCATCTTTCCCTTACCCTTAGAATCTTGTTCAGCTGAATCCTCAAAAGTGGAATGAGACTCCAAGTCTCTCATTAGATCATAGGTGCATTGTACACCTTCGCTTTTCGGTTACCATATCTTATGCTTGAGCCATAGATTTGTATACTTAATCACTAGAGTCATAGTTTGTTCTAGCTCTATTTTATCTTCTTCTAGCCAGTCTACTTCTCCCACTGGTTTATCCTTCACAGCCTCATAATCATGGACCTGCATCAAATCCCCATCATCTTCAACTTGATCTGGAATGGCCTTCACATTATATAGTCAGACTAAGTTCAATGGAATCCTGGAAAAATCTTCCTTCTAATCTCAAATTAATCATTGCAATTGGCCCAATAGTTCTCTATATCATCTTTATGACTATATTCCCTGCTGGCCTTCTTCTGTGCTTTGCCAGTCCTATCAAACCTAGATCTCTTGGAATGAAAAGATAAACCAAGAGTACTCATTTATTATTCAGAAGTATAGGCCAAATTAATAGAAGGGTGTGCCTCACTAGTGCCTATCCTCAAAGGAAAATCACCACCAAATCTAGTCTTATGTTTATGATTTTTCACAATTTCATCAAAATCACATATTTTCCTTGTGACTTCAAGAAGTACGATGTGATATGTGGGATACCTAGGAAGTTTGTATGGAGCCCTCTGACAACCATCTATCCTTATATATGAAAAGGTGGGAAATTGTATGAACCATACCCATACCTTTTGATTAACTCCTTAGCATTGTCAGATATTCTTACATGCTCTGCACCTTGGAGCAACCTAGTGATGTACATGGTGAATGCATCATTCACCCTCCTATAGCTCGAGTTACCCAAGTGTAGATGTGGATAAACCTCATAAATTACATCTTTCCCAAACACACCTCTTGTACTTAGTCCCTTGTATGGATGGAATCTTGCAAGCACATAAACCAAGTAGGAGGTCATTGTGAAGGTCTTCGTCTGCAAGACATTACACATCTATTCATGAATCATGGCACTTATGATGCCAACCCAATGGTAGTTATTCTTTTATTCCATCCTCACAATGACATGAAACATCTAATTTTCCAACAATCCTGCACTCTACAACCCTACCACCCTACTAAGAAGGGTGATAACATCATAGTATTCCTTCTTAAATTTAGCTCTGAACAACTCCTTGGGTCGCTTAGAAAAGTGGGACTTAGGTTTCTCTAGCCAGGAATTGATAACTTGTTGGGACTTGATGGTATCTTCCTCATAAAACTTCTTTGCCATATCCATATCAAATCCCGCCACATGAGACATGTCTGGCATTTCAAAGGTTTGGGCTATAGACACAGGATTTATATTTTCCACAATTCTCCCTTGGGGTCCAACTATCCTTTGTGTACCCCTGTAATGGTGTCTAGCACACTCGAGCACCAACTCATAACACTACACTGTAGGAGGGAATCCAGCTACATGTGCCAACCCTGATTCCAATATTCTTCTAGCCAACAAAGGAAGGTCCTATGCTTCCATCCTTGTTTTAAACTCTTTGTAATCCCACAATCCAATGTTTGTATTAGTTACCTCTAACCAGATGGAATTCATCTTGCTCTTAGGGATTCTGCTCTTTATATCCATTTTGATTCTTTCTGCCTTGGAAATAGAAGACCCCTCTACACCTGGATCCATTACTCTACCCTTGGTTCCACTTGTCACTGCCTTACTTGATTCAGCCTGCATCCAAAAAATAAACCATAATAAAGATCACATGAAACCCAAGTTAATTAATAAAAAATGGCATATTCAACCTCAATATAAGTCCTATGATAAGAAAAAATCTCTAAAATTTCATAAGAATTGATCATATCAAAGTTTGGCTTTTCAACCCTCCCGCAAAATCTAGGCTAGAGAGGAACTTCAGAAAATTCCCAACCAGATGGATTTCAATGAAATAATCACAACAAGCTTCCAATAATAATTTAATCAACTATCATTAACTAAGAGGCAGCATGACACATCTTTAAATAACTCAAATTGATCATATAATGTGTAGTCACTAGCTCATAAACCATGCTACCTCTCGGTTCTTCATTTTCAACAAAGTTTCAAGGAATTCCTCCCAAGACGGAAATCCGCAAAAATAACAACAATCTACAAATTCCAGGAAAATGAAGGGATGAAGGAAATTTTTGGGAAAATCCTGAGGGAACAGAAATCTGAGAAGCAGGCAAAACTCTGGATTATTGCACATTTCAGGAAAACGAAGAGAAAATGGAAAATCGGGGAATTCCAAAAGTTAAGGAATTATGCAAAGACTTTGAAATACCGAATGTCAATTTTTTCTCACAACTTTACTCAAATTGATTGAACGATCACAAATTTGAGGACCTTGGGCCTGAAACTAGCTCGATTTGAACCTCCTACAGATCATCTTTAAATTCAAGACTTATCTTGAAGAAAATTGATAGGGATTGGTGATGCCCTAAGCTCGAAACCCTAAATTTTTGCCATGAATACATAGGACAAGCTTGGGCTTAGCTTACTCAATTTCTAGGTTCTCAAAAAGGTTCCTTATGGCCTACACAATCGAGCTACCTCGTGATGAAACCGAAAGACAAGCTCACAAACTCACTTGAGATTGTCAATCTAACAAACCAAGCAACCCTAGCTTCAAGATTTTGAATACCCAAACATGCAGAAATCCAGACTCCAAGCACACTCAAGATGCCAAATAATCATTTACATTCAACAATCAAAAGCAAGGGAAATGCGTACATACCATTGATGAAGTGGGACTCAATTACATCAATAACAGGTAACAATCTTTAGTGCCTTAGCAAACAACATATGATGCCCAAGAAAATCACCACCAAATCTAAGAATTCACAAAGTGAACATGCCAAATCTGGCCAAGCACTCAAGATTAAGCACCTTAGATAAATAGAAAGTAAATGATAAATACTTAATGTCACAAAACTCCCCAAAATTGATTAAATACCTACCACAAAAACTGTACAAACGAACATTAATGCAGTCGACAAGACATCCCTGACCAAAACCCAGGAACCCGATAGGATGACGGATATTCAGGGAAATCCAACCAACACAGAATTCTGTGAGGTCCTAAAATTTTGGATCACAGTGCAAAGCCACCAGCACCTGGTTTTCAGAGTATCCGGGGAATTCCACCAAGAGAGGATTTTCCCGAGAACAATGAAAAACATTAAATGAGTCTAAAACTTGAGATTTTCAATCAATATCAAAAAGGGATCACCAATGTAGGTAAGATAAACATTCAAGCTGGTGCAGGAGCACCTAGGCTAAACCCTAATTTGGTTTGCTCAATTTTGGCTTGTACCTAATCTTGGCCAAATCAGGGTGTTAATATGTTGTGAGTTTGATTTGGACCTTAGAAGGTCTTGCATTTGTGTGTGAAGAGTTGGTCACTAGGACTTAGGACATCCTAGTTTGATCAAGGTTGTTAAATTTTTCTTTATTAAGCTTTGGACAGTCTAGGTTAGAATACATGCATTAAGTGTGTCATAACCACATCTAATTTGTTAGAAGATGCCAAGGAACGGTTAAGGGAGATGTTGATTGTTTGAGATCAAGGTGTTAGAGGTCCTATTTTTGAGGATCATGACACAATCATGGCATAATGGAAGTTGCAAAATGCGGTTGTAAAGTTGCATGGCAAGATTTGTAGAATTGCATGCAATTTAGTGATTGGAATCCCTAGAAATCAGGGGTAAGTGCTTGACCAACTCCCCTTGATCTGTGGAAATGGCATCTAAATGGATGTAATGGCTCGTAGACAGTTAGTTTTGGCATTGTAATCAAAATTTTGGTGTGAAGAATAGAAGACAGTGAGCAGATTTTCTGTATTTTTCTGTGTTTTACTGTAATTCCCGTGTGTTTTGCAACAGAGCCATCATAGGCGTTGAATACTCTGATTTAGCACTGTATTTATCTTATTAGAATAGATTTGATCCACTTTTCATTGTGCATACAAGTTGAGTAGAGTAGAGTTATTGATTTGTATTCTTAGATTAGAATTTAGAGGGTTTGTAAATACAGTTTTGAGCAGTCAGCCAAGAAATGGCTCCCCCATGAAATCTGACCGTGGAGTTTTCCTGAGTTTGGATGGAAATGATAGGGGAGCCATGCCTTTGTAAATATTTAGTAATAGGAAACTTTGAGAGCCAAGCAAGAATGTGTAACACCAAACCCTAGGCGAGTTTCAGTTACCCGGTTAGGAGTTTGGAAGTGAAAAGTTGAAGAACTTAGGCAGGGGTGGAAGGTACAGTACGGAATCCATACAGTCTCAGGTAGTGTTATACAATATCTACACAAGTTAGAGTGATAAAGGCTTTGTTCAATCCATTGGAGGTAGATTTGACTCAAAAACCAGTGAAGCCTTAGAAAATAGGCCAATTAGCCCTTCTCTCCAAGAGTACGGGAATCACCTGTACAGTACTGACAGAGGCTTGAAAACTTATGAAAGATTTAAAAGTCTGAAAAGGGTGTCAGGAAATGTGTTTTATTTTCTAGGTATAGTGGAGAATTTGGGCAGAAAAAGCAAAATAGTGACTGGTAAGGGCTAGTAGAAACTAGGCCCTCTCAAGACAAAATCTAGAGATCGGGTAACTTGAGGACAGTAGAACCTCCAAGATGGATTCCAATGGTGGTGAAATGCATGGAAACAGAGCATCTACCTCCCCTGCAAGAAGTTCAAGCAAGATGGATAATTTGGCATCTAGACTCTTCTAGGTGTTGAGAGAGAAGTTGCAAGTTCAAGAGGTGTTTGTCCTCCAAGGTTAAAGCACAAGAGTTGAAACTCTTGGAACAGAGTTGAAGTAAGGTTTAGTTAATGATCTAAGCCAAAACAGAGCCTAGAAAGTGTTAGGTTCATGGTGAAGGCAGAGTAAGGTCTTCTTGTTGTTAGGTGCAAGCAAGCCTTGGAGTTATCATACACCACAAGCTCATGCTAAAGAAAGGTAAATTCTTAAGATCAAAGGGCCAAAACACCAGGAACGAAAGCAAAAGAGGGTCCCTACTTTCAGCAGGGCATGTGTGCAAAAAACTACACAACAAACTTGTCAACAGTTATAAAAAAATTAAGAAAGACTCAAACTAAGTAACATAAGATCATAACCCAAAGTTTCAATAAAATAAAAAATTATAAACTCAAGAGAAAACAAAATGAAGATCAATTGTAGCTACATTGCAACATTTCAATCTTAATACAAAAATGAAATTAAATAATTCATTGAAGAAAATTGGACCATGACAACCTTCATGTGGCTAAATATCCTTCATTCAAAGAAATATAAAGTTTCAGACTACTAGTGTACAATAAAATAAAACAACAATTAAGAAATTGGCAATAATTCATATTTCAATGATAAATTTTACACCTTATGAGCACCGTATGACTTTTATAAGCTACCTAAGGGGCGAAGGGGAATGGTGGATCTCTAACCACAGAAATATAATAGGATGAAATAAACTGGTGGTCCCTGACCATATAGTTATGATAGCATGCAATATAATGGTGGACTCTTCCATATAGCATCAAGATCGTGCATTGTTGAAGTATCCAAAAATTGTAATCATAAAATAGGATCAACATCCCCATAAATATGGTCTATGTAATTCCATCCTTTACCCATGGGTTATAACTTATAAGCATCAAGGAATAGGTTTTCATTGTGAGAAAACAAGTGTGGCTTTCATATGTGGGGGATTAGGTCATGATCAAGTTCCATGGAAAATTTCAACATCTTGACATAGGTCCTTTACCAGGATTAGGGACAACACCCTAAGCTTGGAATTCACAATAGAAGTACATTTGTCTTATAAACCCTTATTTAAACTAGTTAGAATCTCACTCTTGAAGGGGAAACCATACACTATGGATACAAATTTAACATATATACAAGACTTACACAAAGGAACGCATCGCATTCCATATAGATGATACACGTCCACACATTTCATGTTTACACCATTTCACAATTAGTCAATTACACAATGAGCCATAAAAAAGGGTACACAGGGAATCGTACTTGACATCTAGTACCCCTTATCCCAAGTCGAATACCATGTATCTCATACTTGGGGAAAAACATATTTATTGGTTTCCACAAGACAAATCACATAACTATTAAGAATTTTTTTATCACCCCATTCCATACATTTCAAACATGCACAACATACGCTTACTCTTACAACTTGGTTTATTCACAAAAATTTCCACAATACACAACATAAGCACCGTCATGGGGTATTCATATCCACTGTGGATACAAAATGACTTCATTAACAATTTTCATTTTTTAGAGCCACAGACTCATTTCCTTATAGAAATTAAACCACAACTATTCTATTCTACCAAGTGGTAAACAAAATCTTGATAAGGCACCTTCTCAACAAGGCTACCAAATACTCAAAACATGATATAGAAAACATATTCTAGTTGGTTAGAACCACAATAAAAACATTCTTTTTACTCAAAATTCACTTAATCATGCATAAATATTATAAAGATAGTTTATTCATAACAATTCCCATCACACATACACGACAATTTAATGTCTGGACTTGATATCTATTTCACTTCAAGGCAGCAATTCTAGTTAGTGAAATGTTCCAAGACCATCTCTAACCATGAGATTTGTAACAACAATGATATAAGTCAAAAGAATCAAACTTGCTCTCCACCCAGTCATATTGGCATCATGAAGCCTCATGAGCTCTAGCGAAACCCCCAAGCAAGAAATAGTTTAGCCCCATGATGATGAAATGGGGTCTTCCATTCAAATGATATAAAATAGTATTTCAAGACAAGATTTATCTAAGAAACTTTCAAACAGTGCCATGAGTGTTGTTCTCAGGTTTTGTTGAACAAAACATTCCAACACCCATTGATCTTACTAGTTATTATGTATGGAAAAATTATTTAGAAATTACTGCTACTAGCATTTGAATACCAAGAAGGACATAGAAACCCAAGATCTATTCTTCTAGGGATAACATTAAAATCACCATACAATGGCTTATGAACTAGGGTTTCATTTGACACCAATGAAATGGTCAATGGAAGAAAAACTTCTAAACACAGTCCACGAACACTCATGGGTATGATCTTGGTGTAAATAGAAACTCCCAAATATTACCCCACTAAAACAATACATGAAATACATAGCCAACTCCCCCAATACACATGATAGGGTCCAACATGCAAATGCATCTATATGTACGAAATACTAGGATGAGTATGCTTAAAACCAACTAAACATAGACTCCCATACCTGCATAAATATTCTCCAAGGGCCTAAGGTAGGGTCTTGAAACTTTCCTTTTTCCCCACAAATCCTTTTTCCACCATGAAACCCCATAAATAACTTTAGTGATACAATAAATTTGAAATGGCAGTGTGATTTTGTGCCTTCCAATCTCCACCACTTGGAGGAGTGTCATCCTACCCCCTAACTTCTCTTTTTCCTTTAGCTTCATTCTCTCCCCTTTCTTCCCCTCGAATCTCCCGTCTCCTTCCCACCCCCACAAAAAGAAATCCATCCCTCTTTTATTCATAACAAATCTCCCTCCCTTGAGTCGTGCACCCTTGATCAAATTCATTACATTTACAATTTTTGGTATATATCACAATCAAGGGTTTTTTTTGCATTAGATGCCATCTCTCATTTACTCGATCTCTTTTAGCTTACATAGCCAACCCTCACATTCTTGGTGACATGCATTTCTGGTGCAGGAGCACCTAGGTAGGAAGCATTAGGTAGCACTAGGAAAATTTGGAAGCCTAGGATGAAATTTTGTGTTTTTAATACTTTAAGGTCATGTTGACCATTTGGTTTTGTGTTAGAGGTGTTAGAACATGTTAGGAGGAAGGTGGATCAGTAGCTCATGGTAGAAAGGATGAGTTTCACAACTTTTTTTCACTAGGATTCACTAGGAATTGGAAATAAAGCCCAAAATGTTGCATTTGTGCAATTTTGGCCTTTTGTGGTGGTTATGTCTAACCAAGGGAGAAGTAACCACTTTGTGAGCCTTTAAAAGGTGGACCTCAAACTAAAATTGGGGTTGGAAAAATATTTGTATCATTTGGAGTTTACAGTTCATATGGAAAAGCAATGAAATTCTTGCAATTTTCTGGTTTTTGTTCTTATTAGTGTGTTAATGGAGGGTTCCATGCACTGAACTATGTGTGGCACGTGTGATAATTAATTTAAAAGCTTTGTGTGGTTAGTAGTTAGATTGTCTCATCATTTTCTAGCTTTGTACTTAGTTAGTTTTGTTTCTTTTCATTTCTGATCAATCCGGCAAACTAACAATCATGGAGTCTTAGACCTCTGTCTTCCACTATACCTGGTGTATAGTCTGTGGGAGTTGAGGCTAAGCTCCATGCCTATAAATAGTATAGGTCTAGGAGTCCTTCGGAGTCAGAAAACTAAGGCAAAAGACTGTTCCTAGGTGAGCTTGGCAGTGCCCAGTTAAGACAGTCAAAGAGTGCAAAGCACTAAAGTTGCAGGGGTGTCAATTCCCTGGAAAACCCAGGTGTGTGGTGGATACAGGAAGCCTTGCAGAGGCTTGGAAAGAAGGATGGAGCCCTAACAGACCGCATGGAGGAAGAATGAACTGACTATTCAAACAAAAGGTCAGAATTTTGCTTAAAACAAGCCTAAAAAGTGCTAAGATCATGGTTAGGGCAGTGTACGAACAGTACAGGCTCCAAACCCCAAAAATATTCAAGGTGTGGCCATAGGAAACACAAACCCCAAGAAAAGAACCTAGGTCATTTAGAGGGTTTGGGAGTGAATTCCATTTTTCTCGGGTTAGGAGGCCTAATTGGGGCTCAAGGGCTAGTAGCCTTTTTAAACCCTAGAATAGGGTTTGGTGAGAGCGATGGAGAATTGAAGATTGGTGGATGATTAGGAACCCTAAGGGATGGTTTTGAAGCCATGGAAGACATCACACGCCCCTGCAATGAGTTAGTGAAGGTTGGAGGTTTAGTTAGCCTTTAGAAAGATTAAGGGCTAAGGAGAGAATGGCAAAGAGAGCACCAAGATTGGCTTGGTTAGGGAAATGGAGATGATAGTAGGGTTGGCTAGGAGAACCAAGGGTGCCTAACAAGAATTAGGGCCTATAGGTTAAGGTGGTGGAGAAAGACACCAAAGGGGTTTGCCAAGGTGAGACCCAGAGCATGGAACAGTGAGTGTTCCATCCAACCCTACCCTATCAGATTGGTATCATAGCAAGTAAAAGATTTGGGATAGAATAATATATGTCAGAGGTTGAGTCCAGTGATTCTTCCATCATGGTGAAAAATGTAGAATTGGCTCAGATGGTTGAAGAATGGGAGGAAGACAATAGACTATTGAGGGAAAGAATAGCCCAACTGGAACAAGCAGTGAGGAGCATGCAATTTGAAGGAAGGGTACCAAAGGAAGAAGAGGTTGCAGAGGAAGACAAGACCCTTAAACCTGACCCTATTCTGAAAGAAGAGCCTTTCTTGAAGGCATTGAAGGCTTTGAGTGGAAAAGCACTTGAAGGCATACCACTATTTAGTGGAAAAATGGAAGCTGATCTAGTCATGGACTGGATAGAGGGGATGGAAAACCATTTTGAATGTGATGGAGTCACTGAAGCACAGAAGGTAAAGGTGGCCAAATCAAGATTAAGAGGTTCTGCCTTGACATGGTGGAAATTCATTCAGACAGAGAGGGAAAAGGAAGTCAAGCAGCCTACTTCAACTTGGAAAGGAATGGTTGCCAAAGTGAGGGAAGCATACATGCCAGATGATTATGAGATTCAGTTACACAAGAAGAGAAAAAGCCTAAGGTAGAAAGACCAAGATGTGAATACCTACACAGAGGAGTTCCAAAAAATTTGTATGAGGTCTAATGTTTCAGAAGATGAAAGTCTCAAGGTGGCTAGGTATCTGAATGGCTTGAAGTGGAACATTCAAGAGGAGATGGCTCTTTTAAGTCCTAAGACAGTACATCAATGTTACCAATTGGCTGTCAAGATTGAGGAAAGAAACAAGAGGAAGCAAGACCAGGCTTCTAAGGGTAGAGGCAAAGGTAGAGATCAAAGAGATAAAAGAGGGCAGCAAGGTGGCTACCAAGGAGAGTTTAAATCCACAGATCATGGCAATGAAACACCTTCTAGAGGAGGGTATAACAGAGGTAGAGGACCTCAAGGAGGTTCAAATAGAGGAAGAGGAGCAGGTAGGAGCAATTCATACTTTGCAAACATGAAGTGCTACCAATGTGGTCAAGTTGGACATCCTGCTTATAGGTGCCCGGAGAAAGCATCTTCATCAAGCAATGAGAAGACAGTGGCTTATGCACAAGAGGACACCATGAGTCTTAAATCATCTGAGGTCAGTCACATTGAATCTGAGGTGGGAGAGAATCTGATGTTCAGTAGAGTTTTGATTAGACAACTGGCCAAGGAAGAACCAAAAAAAAGGAGAGCTCTATTTAGAGTAAGGTGCAAGATACTTGGTAAAGTATGCAAGGTCATAGTAGATTCAGGTTCAACAAACAATATAATCTCAGAGGAGGCAGTAATGAAACTAAAATTGGAGAAGGTACCCCAAACTAACCCCTACAAGGTCACATGGCTAAACAAAGGGCAAAGTGTTTTAGTGAATGAGCAAGTAACGGTGGAGTTTTCCATTGGAGGGTAAAAGGACAAGTTAGTTTGTGATGTGCTACCCATGAATTCTTGCCATCTACTATTGGGCAGACCATGGCAATATTACAGAGGTGCCATATATGATGGGAAAGAGAACACCATCTCATTCAAGAAGGATGGAAAGACTTTTAAGTTGCAGTCACTGTCAGAAGAAGAAGGACAGTCAAAGACACCAAGCATCATGTTGAGTAGTGGGAAGGAGTTCCTTAACAACCTACATCAAGGGGGTGAAGGATATGTGGTTATGTTACAACCTAAAGAAGAAGACAAGGCTGAAAAGACAGTCATACTCGGAGCAGTCCTAAAGTTGTTGGATCAGTTCAAGGACATTGTAAGTGATGGTGCACCTGCAACTCTACCACCAAAGAGAGCCATAAGTCATCAAATTGACTTCATACCTGGAGCCTCATTTCCTAACAAAGCAGCATACAAGCTTACACCAGATCATAATCTAGAGGTAGCTAGGCAAGTGCAAGAGTTGTTGGATCAAGGATTGATTCAAAAGAGCATCAGCCCATGTGCAGTACCAGTGGTCTTAGCAACCAAGAAGGGAGGTAAATGGAGGTTATGTACTGATTCTAGAGCAATAAATAGGATCACAATCAGGTATAGGTTTCCTATTCCTAGAATTGAGGACTTGATGGATTGTCTTGGAGGAGCTCAATACTACACAAAGTTGGATCTCAAGAGTGGATACCATCATATCAGAATCAAGGATGGAGATGAGTGGAAAACAGCCTTTAAGACAAATGATGGGATGTATGAGTGGAGAGTGATTCCATTTGGCCTCTCTAATTCCCCTATCACCTTCATGAGGCTCATGAATGAAGTGCTTAAAGATTTTATAAGGATATTTGTGGTAGTGTATCTTGATGATATACTTATCTTTAGTAAGATAGCAGAAGAGCATTTAAAACATGTGGAGTTGGTTCTTAGAAGGTTGCAAGAGGAGAAGTTGGCAATCAATCAAGAGAAGTGTGAGTTCTTTAAGCAAGAGCTTGTATATTTGGGTTTTGTAGTATCCAAAGGATCATTGAAGATGGATCGAAGCAAGGTGGAAGCCATCCTAAATTTCCCTACTCCAACCACAGGGACAGAGATAAGAAGTTTTCATGGATTGGCTCAATTTTATAGAAAATTCATAAGGAACTTTAGTGGCATATGTGCACTAGTCCTAGATACAATCAAAGGAGGCTTAAAAACTAAGTTTAAGTGGACTCAAGAAGTTGAGAAAGGGTTTGAGAAACTGAAACAAGAAGTGGCAACTCAACCTATTCTTTTGTTACCTAGTTTTGACAAGTTTATCACTGTTGAATGTGATGCAAGTGGAGTGGTAGTAGGAGGAGTGCTAAGTCAAGAGGGCAAGCCTATAGCCTTCTTTAGTGAGAAGCTCAATGAAGCTAAGAAGAAGTATTCAACCTATGACTTAGAACTTTATGCTTTGGTTCAGTCACTTAGGAAGTGGAGGCATTACCTTCTACCTAAGGAGTTTGTAGTTTTTACTGACAATCAGGCACTTAGCTTTATCAACACTCAAGAGAAGTTGAGTAATAGGCATTTGAAATGGATGGAATACATCCAAGCTTTTACCTTCACCATCAAGCACAAGAAGGGACGGCTAAACAAAGTAGTAGATGCACTAAGCAGGAGATTGTTGACAGTGCAAGAGATACAGATCAAGAGCATTGGCATAGAGAGTTTCAAGGATCTCTACGGTGAAGATGAAGACTTTTCAGAGGCCTACAAGGTATGTTTAGATTTTGAGAATCATTTTCATAGCCAATATTATGAGTATACTTTGAAAAGTGGTTTGTTGTTCAAAGTAAATCAGTAGTGTGTTCCAAGAGGATCAATGAGAGAGAACCTCATTCAAGAGAAGCATAATGGAAGTCTTAGTGGACATTTTGGCATCAATAAGACTTTAGAACTAGTGCAAAGATTCTATTACTAGCCTAAGTTGGCAAGAGATGTTAGAAAGTATGTGGAACAATGTGTTGTGTGTATGAAAGCTAAGGGAGGAGCTAGTAATGCTGGTCTATATCAACCCCTACCCATTCCTAATAGACCATGGGAGTGTGTAAGCATGGATTTTGTGGTAGGCCTTCCTAGGACCAAGACTGGTTTTGACAGTGTCTATGTAGTAGTGGATAGATTTAGCAAAATGAGTCATTTTATTCCCTACAAAACTACTCATGATGCTAGCTACATAGTTCATCTTTTCTTCAAGGAAGTGGTAAGGATCCATGGACTACCTTTAAGTATTGTTTCAGATAGGGATGTGAAGTTCATGAGTCATTTTTGGAAGACTCTATGGAGCAGATTAGGTACCAACCTGTCTTTTGGATCAGCTTACCGTCCTCAGACCGATGGTCAAACAGAGGTGGTTAACAGGGTGCTAGGTAACCTTATAAGGTGCCTAACTAAGGAGTATGGACAAACATGGGATATGGTTATCTCACAAGCTGAGTATGCCTACAATGACAGTGTGAACAGGACCACAGGGAAGAGTCCTTTTGAAGTTGTGTATGGGATGCACCCAAGAGGCATATGTGAGCTCAAAGATCTTGCAGCTATGGAAAAAAGAAGTGGACATGCAAAAGACTTCAGTCAGACCATGAAGGAGATTTAGGAGCAGGTGAAGAGGACAGTCACTGAGGCTACAAAAAGTTGAAGGAGAAGGCAGATTTTTCAAGGAAAGATGTACAATTTGCAGTAGGAGACTATGTCATGGTCCACCTTAACAAGTCAAGGTTGCAGAAGGGAATTTCAACAAAGTTGCAGATGAAGAGAGTGGGTCCATGCAAGGTATTGGCCAAATATGGGAAGAATTCCTACAAGGTGGAGTTACCTGCCGATCTAGGGATCTCTCCAGTGTTCAATGTAGCTGATTTGATCAAGTATAAGGGGACATTCAATGATGTGGATCAAAATAGTAAGGAGATCTTCAAGGACATCAGCAATGTATGCTTACCTAATCAAGATAAGCCTCAGGCAGAGAGGATCTTGGAGTCAAAAGTGAAAAATTCTACAAGGCACAAGGTGTACATGGAGCACCTTATCAAGTGGAAGAACAGGCATGAATCAGAAGCCACATGGGTACAAGAAGATTAGTTCAAGAAGTTTGGTATTGACCTGTCATTGGTCTCTCCTTCCATTCCTTAGTTTTTGGGCATAGAGGGGGAGAATGGTGCAGGAGCACCTAGGTAGGAAGCATTAGGTAGCACTAGGAAAATTTGGAATCCTAAGATGAAATTTTGTGTTTTCAATACTTTAAGGTCATGTTGACCATTTGGTTTTGTGTTAGATGTGTTAGAACATGTTAGGAGGAAGGTGGATCAGTAGCTCATGGTAGAAAGGATGAGTTTCACAACTTGTTTTCACTAGGATTCACTAGGAATTGGAAATAAAGCCCAAAATGTTGCATTTGTGCAATTTTGGCCTTTTGTGGTGGTTATGTCCGACCAAGTGAGAAGTAACCACTTTGTGAGCCTTTAAAAGGTGGACCTCAAACTAAAATTGGGGTTGGAAAAATATTTGTATCATTTGGAGTTTACAGTTCATATGGAAAAGCAATGAAATTCTTGCAATTTTCTGGTTTTTGTTCTTATTAGTGTGTTAATGGAGGGTTCCATGCACTGAACTATGTGTGGCACATGTGATAATTACTTTACAAGCTTTGTGTGGTTAGTAGTTAGATTGTCTCATCATTTTCTAGCTTTGTACTTAGTTAGTTTTGTTTCTTTTCATTTTTGATCAATCCGGAAAACTGACAATCATGGAGTCTTAGACCTCTGTCTTCCACTATACCTGGTGTATAGTCTATGGGAGTTGAGGCTAAGCTCCATGCCTATAAATAGTATAGGTCTAGGAGTCCTTAGGAGTCAGACAACTAAGGCAAAAGACTATTCCTAGGCAAGCTTGGCAGTGCCCGGTTAGGACAGTCAAAGAGTGCAAAGCACTAAAGTTGCACGGGTGTCAATTCCCTAGCAAACCCAGGTGTGTGGTGGATGCAAGAAGCCTTGCAGAGGCTTGGAAAGAAGGATGGAGCCTTAACAGACCGCATGGAGGAAGAATGAACTGACTGTTCAAACAAAAGGTCATAATTTGGCTTAAAACATGCCTAAAAAGTGCTAAGATCATGGTTAGGGCAGTGTATGGACAGTACAAGCTCCAAACCCCAAAAATATTCAAGGTGTGGCCATAGGAAACACAAACCCCAAGAAAAGAACCTAGGTCATTTAGAGGGTTTGGGAGTGAATTCCATTTTCTCGGGTTAGGAGGCCTAATTGGGGCTCAAGGGCTAGTAGCCTTTTTAAACCCTAGAATAGGGTTTGGTGAGAGCGATGGAGAATTAAAGATTGGTGGATGATTAGGAACCCTAGGGGGATGGTTTTGAAGCCATGGAAGACATCACACACCCCTGCAACGAGTTAGTGAAGGTTGGAGGTTTAGTTAGCCTTTAGAAAGATTAAGGGCTAAGGAGAGAATAGCAGAGAGAGCACCAAGATTGGCTTGGTTAGGGAAATGGAGATGATAGTAGGGTTGGCCAGGAGAACTAGGGGTGCCTAACAAGAATTAGGGCCTATAGGTTAAGGTGGTGGAGAAAGACACCAAAGGGGTTTGCCAAGGTGAGACCCAGAGCATGGAACAGTGAGTGTTCCATCCAACCCTACCCTATCAATTTCCTTCACTCATTTGCGAGAATGTCACCTCCAGTTGACATGTCATTTTTCATGCCTTAGCTCCATTTTCCTAGCCATTGACACAATCTATCCTTTGAATGTAGTAAATTGATCTTGAAATTCATGAAATGATCTAGCTCCTCTCCATTACCTCTCTTTCTTTAAAACGCCACTATCTAATTCACCTAGCTTTAATTCTAGTCATAGATCTCTATTGATTTACAAAAATGATGTGAATCAGGTGAAGCAATCAATTATTTCCATGTGTCACTATCATGCATACCCACATTGGCCAACCTAAGTCAATGCAAGCATTTGTAGAATGGTAGAATTACTCCATTTTTTTGACATTATGTTTCTTAGCCTTTGGGGTTCGAGTGTTAGGTATCCACCTTACCTCACACTTGAAGTGTATTAAAGAACTTTAGAGGCAAGCCAAAATTCCTATGTCTGAAGATTCTTTACACTTATTGGGGTTCAACGATTGGCCTTAGCCCTTACCTTTTTCCTATCTTTTCTCCATTACAAACCTTCCCACCAACTTTTGCAACATGCATTAGTTTTTTGGATGTCACGGTTCTCTCTTCCACCTTATTGCTTTCATGCCTCTATGTTAAGGTGTAAGCACACCTGCCAACCCATGATGTCTGAAATAATCCTAAGCATTGAAGACTTAACCCTTTCGGGTATCACCCTTCTGACATCCTTCTTATTGCATACCAAAAACCAGTAAGGAATAATCCTTACAACCGAATCCATGAACATTGAAGCCATTTTGGGTGTTAGGGTTCACCCTGAACTCTTACCACTTACCATCCTTTCAGTAAGGCATAAGACTTCCTACCAAACTACAACACCCAAACATTTCTTTCGAAATCCTTAACTCTTTTGGGTGTCAGCCTTCGATCTTTCTTCTTACTATTTTCTTGAAAATTTGTTAAGGCATAAACCTCAAGGCCAATCCCTAAACACCAAAAATATTATAGGTGTTGGGGTTCAAGATTTCCCCTTCTCTATTTCATGTTAAGGCAAAGGTCTTAACACCAACATATGAAAACTGAGACCATTTCAGGTGTTAGGTTTCCAGGTTTCATTATACCCCTTTTTTTAACATTATCAGTAAGGCCTAAACCTTAACACTGACCCATAAACTCTGACACCATTTCGGCTGTTGGGGTTTAGGTTTTCCTCATCTTTCATACTTAACATTTTATAAATCACTTAAGGCCAATCTGTGACCCTCGAACCTTTTCGGTTATCAACATTTAGAATTTATTCTTTCTGCATCCTTTTCTTTATGTCTTTATGTTAAGGCGTAAGCCTTAACACCAAAGCTATATGTTTAATTCCCTTTCAAACTTTACTCCAACCTACTTCATACTTATCATTATGTTAAGGTGTAAGCCTTAAGGCTGATCTCTGATGCTTGATAGGTAAAACTTTAACCTTAACCCTGATGTCCCAACCCATTTTAGACTGAACTCAATCCTTCTTCATTTCTTTGAGGTATTTGGTATAAGGTATGACCGAAGTCCAAATTCCTCTTGTAGTTTTGTGGACAAAGGATTTGGGTCTACCATGGATCTTGCGAGATAGCGAGGAACAAAATACATTGAGGCTCATGACTTAGGAAAAATTAAATTATCTTTGTTTATATTGGGTGGAAAAAGAAAAGGTTATCATAACCTTGTCGGGGATCGACGAAAGTTCCCTAACTTGGACAAAAATCCAAAATGACTTGACTTAAGAAAAAAATTTAATGGTTACAACAATTCTTTTAGGCACTGACATACTTTGGTACTTCAAAAAGATGAACCTTAGAATATAAGTTATAATGTGTTAGGAAAAGGAAAGATTATGAGAACTTGGGCAATATCTAATGGAGGTTTCATAACCAACATCAAATATCAAAATGACTTAACTTCAACTTTGGAGGAAAATATAAAAGTTAGGACAACATCTTGGGACATCAACAGGATTTATGAATGCACTAAATACTAACTTTAGAAGACAAATTACAATATGTCAAATGTGAGCTAGGTTATGACAACCTAGGTGGGGATCGATGGAGTTATGAGAACCACAAGAAGTATCGACAACTTTCAAACTTAGCACATTATTTTCAGCATTTCTTTGGCGCATGCGATATAGTGTATAACTAAAGACCAATGTCCAATCATCTACCTTGTAGATTAAGTTCCAAGGTTGAAGTCTAAATTATCATAAAACTTAGCTAAAAATTACTAACTCCTTCCTTCTTCAGCAAGTGATAAGAGGTAAGCCCAAGGCCTGATGCTCAAAATTTTGCAACTCCGTAACATCCTTCTCCTTAACATCCTTATGAGGCCCTTTGGACCTCAAACAACAACTCCTCATCTGATACCACTCAGATCTCCTTTTGGTATTAAAAAGGTTCCCCTTTTAACCTAAATAAAACTCATTTCCACAACCTCCCCTTTGACACCATAATATTTTGTTTGGACATTAATGACAATCATATTTCCAATAGATTAACCTAATTATAGCTAGGTCTATACATATGTATTAGATAAACTCTCCATTAACACCTCCCGAATAAAATTAAAGGTGTGATGTTTAATCTAAGTGTAGATCATAATTCCATGATATGTCACCAAAAAATAGCAATACAGACTCTAAAATCTTCATCTTTCCTTATTTACTTGCTATCTTAATTTCTCTAGGTTAAGTAGTACTATAGGGATCAAATCTGCACTTTCTATTTTCACTAAAACCTCTAAAGGTCCTTTAGTGACTTTATTCATAATACTTGATATGAGTAACCTCAAATGAATACTATAGGAGGCATTCACAATAAACATGAGTCAAATGGTAAGAAAGAACTGCTACTACAAGTGTGCCTTAGAAACACATTATAGCATGAAAAATTATTGTATCTATCAATGTAGATTTAGTCATTTACTTTAACAAAAAAAATCACATAAGAATTTACCTAATCTACTCTTGGAATCAAATGACTAAAATTATAGTGGCACTCAAACACAGGTGGATAATGTATCATCTAAATGATGCACTCTAAATCTACATGATAGAGTAGCATAAGTTTAGAATAAAAGGGGTTGTAACTTTGATATAAAGGAAGGGGTCTACATCCTCCCCCCTTGTATAGACTTCCTCCTGGAAGTCTTTCGGGGTTGGAGACTTAACAACATTATAGCAACACACAAGAATCTAATTGACCATGCTAATTATTCTACTTTCTTGATGAAGCGAATCAAAATAGTAAACCAAGAACATACATTAGAGGCATCCCTTTTGGGAATTTAACATTAGCATTTAGAAAAAAAATAACAATGAAACATTTATCCCATATATTATCAATATAGAAAACAAATAAAAGGTTAACAACTATCGATGTAGCTATAAATTATTTCCCATGCAACCCACTTCAATTAAATTACAACAATGTATCAAAAAATAAGCATCTTTTGATAAACCTCAAAATCCCCTTTACCATAAATAACACTCATGTTGTTAGAAAATTTCTTTTCTCAAATGTCCAATCATGTCTCAAGAATTATTAGCTTCATACTATTCTCCAATTATGTTCTTAAGAAAATATTATACCTTATAATCATGGAACTCATACAATGTCTCAATCATAGTACTCATACCATATCACAATCATGACACTCATACCATGTCTCAAGGAATATTAACTTTGCATCATTTGTTACTATCTTTCTCACATAGTTCACAGGTATTTCACATCACATTTACTTGCAATTTCAAGGGTACAAATAACCATAGGAAGGATTCTCTTCCCATTTAGGTGGGTTTTTCCTCATACAACCACATCATTTAGAGTGCAAGGCTAACATAATGTAGTTTACAAGGATGGATATTATTGGATACCATATCCATTAGGAAAGATGGTCTGGAGGCCCTTCTCTAAGGACCCCTCCATACATTTCCTAGTGCTTTCCCCCCTTTTTTTTAAAGGGGTTAGCCTCCAAAATGAAGGTACATCAAGAAAAATCATAGAACTAGGGGAAAAATGGATTTATAACCATCCCACAATGGTCTACTTTGCAACCCCTTTCAAAATTAATTCCCCAACACATCTACTTCCCTATACAACCTACCAAGAAACCCCACAAGATATGGTAGTTTACAGATGTCACATTACACCACACATGCCAACAGTTAGCAAACATCAAGAAAGCCTCAAACCAAGTAACATAAGATCATAACCCAAAGTTTCAATAAAATAGAAAATTATAAACTCAAGATAAAACAAAATGAAGACCAGTTGTAGCTACATTGCAACATTCCAATTTAATTCAAAAATGAAACTAAATAATTCCTTGAAGAAAATTGGACCATGACAACCTTCAAGTGGCTAAATAGCCTTTATTCAAATAAATATAAAGTTTCACATTGATGGCATACAATAAAATAAATCAACAATTAAGAAATTGATAATAATTCATATTTCAATGATAGAATTTTGACCTTATGAGCATTGTGTGACTTTGATAAGCCACCTAAGAGGAGGAGGGGAATGGTGGCTCTCTAACCACATAAGTATAATAGCATGCAATAAACTTGTGGTCCTTGACCACATAATTATGATAGTGCACAATATCATGGTGGAATCTTCCACATAGTATCAATGCCTTGCATTGCTAAAGTATCCAAAATTTGTAATCATAAAATGGGATCAACATCCCCATCAATATGGTCCATGTAATTCCATTTTTTACCCATGAGTTATAACTTATAAGCATAAAGAAATAGGTTTGCATTGTGAACCAATAAATGTGGCTCTCATATGTGAAGGAGTAGGTCACAGTCAATGTCCATGGAAAATTATGTCTTGATATAGGTCCTTTACCAGGATTAGGGACAACACCCTGAGCTCGTAATTTCCAAAAATATGTACATGTGTCTCTCAAACCATTGTTTACACTAGTTGGCATCTCACTCATAAAGGGGAGACCATACACTAGGGGTACACATTTAATATATATACAAGACTTACACAAAGGAATGCATCACATTCCATATAGAAGATACACATCCACACATTTCATGTTTACACCATTTCACAACTAGTCAACTAAAAACTGAGCCATCACTAAGGGTACATATAGGGGATCATATTTGACATCCAATCACCCTTATCCCAAGTCAGATACCCTTTATCTCATACTTGCGACACAACACATTTACATGTTTGCAAACAAAAAAATACATAACTGTCAATAATTTTTGTATCACCCCATTCCATATGTTTCAAGCATTCACAACAAACACTTACTCTTACAACTTGGTGAGCCATCAATTTTATGAAAGGTCTATGGAATTCTCTTGCACTCTTAGGGTTTTTCACCTAAAAGGAGAGAGATAGAACCCTAAAATTGAGGTGGTTAACTCAAACTAAGGTATGTATGATGTAATTATGACTAAATGAAATTATCTAAATGCAGCTAATTGATAAACTTGATTGTTTATGAATGCAAAACTAATGAAATATGCAATATTTGAAAACATAGTGTGATATGTGGAAATGAACTAAAAAATGCAAAAAAATGCAAACAAAACTAAATGAGATTAAACAAAGTGCACCTGGAAGTTGAATGTTGATCCTGGAAGGTTTTGGAAATTGGTAAAAATCACTATTTAGGACTAGTGGGACTCATTCACCATTGATGGCGAATCAGTCCTCCTACTAGTAAAAAGACCTAAAACTGGTTTTCAACTGTCAGGAACTAAATTATGACAAAATCAACTTTTTCAGCCTAAAAGTGGGACTCATTCACCACTGATGGCGAATCATTCCTCCAAAATTCTCCAAATTTAGGAGTCAACTCTATGGGTCCAAATCGGCACTTTTCTTGTCAGGTTGACAGGATCAAATATGCAGGAAATGGGTTGTATGTTGTCTCCAAGCTTGAATTAGGGTTTAGTTGACTTGAATAGATTTGATGACTTGTTGACCACTTTTCAACACCTATTTATTTGAAAAATCTTCCTATAAGACATACAAACACACATGCAAAGAAGGGGAAAATGGTTAGGGGTTAGAGTATAGGGATTTGCCTTGGTCAAATCCCACTTTGGTAATCAAACCCTTGATAAAGAAATAGAATGAAAACAAGAAAGGAATGATGAATAAACAACATGCAAGTGTCCTAAACTCACCAAATCCTTTTGTTGAAATCTGAAGATATGTCAATGGCTGCTTCAAGATGCTTGATTCAATGATGCTTTGATGCTTGAATGCTAATTGATGATGTATGAGATGAATGCTTCAATGAATAGGTGAATGAGTGAATGAATGGGGTTAAAATGGATGGAAAAACACTTATTTATACACACTTATGCCCTTATTACCAAAAAATACAACATCACAGGATCACATAAGGTCTCAATGAATAAAAACCCAAAAGAAATTTTGAATTATTTTGAATTTTGAGCCAAGAGGGACTGATTCACCACCCATGGCGAATGGGTCCCACTCTAGGCTTGCAAGTGGGCGTTGGGAATTAAGTTGTATTTAATATTGTTTGTCGGGTTTGAATTAAAAAATACACTTAATTATGACCGATAAGTGTATAAAGGGACCAAATAAAGCATAAGAAAAGTGTAATTGGTGGTTACAAGCCTAGAAAAGCGTGAAAGCTTGGTGCAAGAATTTACAACACTTTAAAATAGGACTTGATAAGGGATAAAAAGGTGACTTTTAGATTAATTATAATAAGAAGAGTCTAGAAGAGTGTAGAAATGTGTTATAACACTTCACAACACCTTCACAAGACATCATAACTTGAATATTTAGGACCTAATGTGAATGCATAAGTTACATTGCAAGATTAAATGGCCATAAAAATGTCAAAGATCCATTTTTCTATGGTACATTTAGCTCCCACTTTAGTGAGAGAATGAACTTGCTTCAAACTCACACTAAAGTAGCCATGCAAATTGAGAGGGATCCAAATGCACTTATGCTAGCAAGCTGGAATAACAATGATCAAGAGGGATGATCAAGCCCCCAAGATGAAGATCCCATGGAAAACTAAACATAAGAACAAAGGAACACACATGTGTGAAAGAAAAAGAGAAGGGAGAGGAAAAGGAAAATTTGGATCAAGCTTCGATCGTTTGTCTAGCTAGTTGTGGATCAGATCTAGGCTATTTGTCTAAAAAGGGAAATGCATACTCACTTTGGGGCAACGAAACTTATTGCAGTCCACTAGGTGAGAAGGCCACAAAGGTGAGAAACATAATCTCGGGTGTTATGTACTCACAAACACATAGGTGGCCATGGGGAAATTCATGCCTCAAAATGGGCTTCCTGCTCAACCATATCAAAGTTATACCTCCTGATAACTTTAATAAAGTGCGACAAAGGAAAATTCCAATTCGTGCTTCATGAGACAAGAAAAAATTTGTATTCTTGGAACTCATGAACAAGCAGGATGGTACCATAGGCATGCAAATTGTGTTATGCAAGGTGGCCATGTGAATGTAAAAATGTAAAATGCAAAAGAAACTTCAAATGAGTCTTGTTAAGATCATGTGAGGTCTATAACTTAGGGAACATTATGTCTAATGTCTCCAAGAGAGGACCAATCAAAGAATAGAATATTCACAACTTAGGGGATGTAGTGTGTCACATCAGGTGGCTAAGAGGAATGTAATATGCTAAGATAGATCACAATTATGAAGGACATCACACCCAATTTCATCCACAAAGTGACAAACGGATCATATGAAGTAACAAGACTGCACTAAGAACCAAGAATGCAAATGAATAATGCCAATGTATGCCCCACTTTAAAGGAATTGCTACACACCATTCTGTGAGAAATTACTTTAATGTAGTGAATGAAAAATGCAAAAAGAAAACAAGACAAGAGAGCGAACTTGGAAAGCCCCTATGCCAAGTCATATGTTTTCGAGTAAGGTTGCTTCATGTAAATGAAAAAGAAAACAAAAGAAAGGGGGGTTTCCCCCCTAGAAAGGAACACACCAAACACATAAGGGATCTATGGATTTGGGGTCAGTATGTTTGTTGCTGCAATGTTTTGATTAAAGAGCTAAGAACTGTCATCATTCCCCAAATACATAGAACTGGAAGAATGACACAAAGAGAACGAAAACCAAAGAAAAAGAAAGTTCATTTTTGGTCAACATGGAAGATACATTGCGCTCTCAACGCTTTCCATCGTCCCCAAAAGGAAGACACCAAACAAAAGACAAATAAAAAATAAAAAGGCGAAATGAAAAAGAAATACTCTTGGGTCAACATGAAGGAGACATGTCGCTCTCAATTCCTTGCATCATCCCCAAAAGGAGAACACGAGAAAAATTCAAAGTAAAAATGAAAAGTGACCATTTGGGTCAACATGGAAGAGACATATGGAATCTCAACACTTCGTGTCATCCCTGAAAGGAAAACACAAAACAAAAGTGAAAAAGAAAGGATAAAGCACAACATATAGAAGAATGAAGGTACAAATAGAGGAAGTACACAAGGAGAGATAAAAAAATGGACATTACGGGGGAACATGATACAAACATACAAGCATGCAAAAGAAAAAGGAAAATGTAAAAGGCTAGTAATGCAAATGCAAGTCAACCATTAATCAAGTTATTGGCTTTGCAATCTCAATTAATATAAGAGGAAGAGAAATAACGCAGTTAAGAGACAAGGATAAATGAATTACGAGGACAAGGCTAACAAATTCTTGCCCCCACTAAGTGTAAGGAAAGAATGAGCCAAGGTGGGTGATGGGAAAGGGTCATGCAATAGTATGAATAGAAAATTCTACAACTATGGCATGATGATATTGGTGATAGAGTACTAGGGGATGATAGGATAACAATCGGTATCAATGAAGTGATACTTATTTAGTATGTCCTTCTGTGCGGACCCTTTTCCTAGTACCTACAAAACAACATGAATAAATGAATTAGACAAGGATTTGCAAGCTAAAACAAGGATTCCCCTTGAAATCCATTTGCAAACTCAAAATAGGAAAGAAAATAAGCAAGAACACAATAAAATGATAAAAACTAGATTAAATCCTAATTTAAATAGCAAACACTTGATCCCATGGGGGAATTGGTGCCAATTTGATGTGAAAATTGGCCCTTTACCAATTCCTATGATCAAGATTCAAATGTTGAAGATGATGTTGATCCACTTTGACAAAAGATGGGAACTCCAAGCCAAATCTGCAAAAAGCCTAGCTAAGAATTTGAATGATGGATGGAAATGGCTAAGTATTTTAGCATGGTAACTTTGCTTGGATTGTGGATGATAAAATGAGGAGAGGATCTCTTCATTTATAGGATTTCAAGATGGATGAATGCCCAAATTTGAGCAATGTGGGACTAACATTCATCCAATGATATGGTGCCACTTGTCAAGCTATGAATGGATGATGGTTGTGCAAGATTTGGGGTTTGTGCCAATAAATGCCAATATTTGAAATTCAAATTTGTTGAAATGACATGTAAGAGGGAAGGGAAAATGCAATAAATGCCACTTGGCTCAAGGCAAAGGACATGTAAGAGGTTTTAAATGCCTTGTTGGATGTACATGTTGACTTGGAATTTTTGAATTCAAATTGAGAGAATATTCCAAAAGATGCCTTGTGAGGAAAATAGAGATTTAATAAATGAATTAAGTCTATTTTCATGTGCAACTTGCATTATCTAGAGGATGTGACATGAGATTAGATTAAATTAATCAAGGTTAATTAATTTAACAGGAGATTAGATGATGTGACTTATTTGACTTAGATTTATGGATTTATTTAAATAGATAAGAGAGGAATGTGATAAGAGGCTAATTAAATAATGATTTTGATTTATTTAATTAAAAGGGATGGTGTTAGATTAAATCAAATAAGGTTTTAATTTATTTAATTTAATGGACAGACTTTAGAGATTTAATCAAATAAATTGATTATTTAATTAAATAGGGATAATTAGATCAGATGGATTGATTTAATTAGCAGGAGATTGACTTAATTAGACAAAATGATTTATTTAATTAAGAGACGAATATTGATGAATTTAATTAGATAAGGGAGTTTGATTAAATGGTTAGACCGAGGAATGATTTAGGAAGAAATGATGTTAGTAAGTCGAGATTAGGTGCACGATGTCAATCAGTATATTTTCAATGTCTACACCTTCAATGTCTGACATTCATTGCTATGATGTCCAAGAACATGATGGTATTTGCAATATGGTATGTTAGAATATTTAGGATGGATGACCAACCTATTTGAAGGTGGTAAGAGTATAAGACCTTTGTTTAACAACATTTGGAGTTTCCTTTCACATTCAGGTGGTGGATGGAGAGGAAACTTCAGTTTTTTCAATTTGTAAGGTCATTTACATTTACTAGATTCTCCTTGTTTATTGATGGAAGGAGGAAGAGGACCCATGGGGATCCTAGCATCCTTGTCATTAGAATTATGTAGAGGTTGATTGTGTGGAAGGAGAACATTCAAGTCAGGAGGAGAATCAAAGATCATCGTTCCGTCATCTCGAAGTCCCCAATATTCAAAAGGAGGCTTGTTGTCATGAGGGGGATCTTGATATCCTAACCCTATTGTGTTTTCATCTATTTGTTTTTGTTCCAAAAGTTGGTGAATGTCATGTTCAGTGCTTGTATCATGTCCTTGTTTTCTTAAGATAGTAAAACCCTTTCCATATGTTTCTTCAAGATTGATTGGTATGTTTGTAACTTTGTTATCGTAAAATGGTTGAGGATGTGGTTGTGTAGAGGAACTAGGTCCACCTGTGGGAGAGAACTTAGGTCCTTTGTTTATTTCAAGATGTAAGTATCCAAATGTGCCATGAGGTGAAACAGTAGGAAGGTCTGGTCACTTCATGGATGGGTAAAAGGTTGCATTGTTTTCATGGTTGTCAAGGCATGAATTTAAGAACTTGTTCATGCTATCATCATCTTCTCCAATGATTTCAACAACACAATGAGGAAATTCATTTGGAGTTGAAGGAGAATGAGGAAGCTCAAGGTCATTAGGATCACAACCAAAGGCACAATTGGACATGTCCACTAAGGATTTCAATGAGTTCCAAAACTTATTAAAGGAAAAATCCATGATGAAAATGAGTGAAAGTAAACTAGAATGCAAGAAAGTGTGTAAAACAAAAAAATATGGAAAGGATGACAGAAAGTAATAACAGGAAGATGTAATGCAAAAAATACCTAGAAAATGCCTGAAAATGTAGTTTAAAATGTGTAGCTAGACTGATTCTCCCAGGGTTGCTAATGAGTCCAGAGAGGATATTTTTTTGTGTTTCTCAAAAAATTTAAAGTGATTTTGATGTGTTTTAGATGCAAAATGAATATGCAGATGCAAAATTTCATTTTTTGTAATGTTCTGGGATGCAAAAGTGAAATCCATGTGAGATTCACTAATGCAAGTTTATAAATACTAGGATGCAAAAAAAATGCAAAGATTAATTCTATGAGTCCTAGGATGTAAATGCAATGCAAATCAAAAATGATGTGCAATTTTTGCACACACACCCCATTGAAAGTAGGGACCGTCTTTTTGGCCTTTTTGTTTTTTTTGTGGTCTTGCCTCTTGGAATGGATTTTGATCTTGGGTTTTTGTAGTCCTCTGGTAGTGCGGGTTTTGGCCAATTTGAAACATGCTTGAATGCCTATCTTGTCTGGGCAAGTAGTCCTTTGAGGTGGTTTATTGAAAATCTTGAGTTAAAGGGTGAATTTTGGATTTTTTCTAGGTTTCAGGTATTTCCTCCCTGGGTGAAAATCCCCAATTCCCGTCGGTGTCTTGGTTACCCAAAGGTCATCATTTTGTGTTCCACATCAGATATTTTAGTATTTCGTGGAATTCTCTGCCTAATGGAATTCTCTGAACTTCCCTGGGTCTCCATATTCCCCAACTTCCATCACCCCCTCGGATTCCCGAAGTTGATTTAAGTGGTCATATCACCTCATTTATGCTTGTTGTACAATTGATGTAGTTTGCATTTAGTGAGATTTTGAGGGATTTATGTTGGCATATTGGTGTTATTTTGCCGCATAGCAAAATTGCAAAACTTCATCTTAAGGAGTTGCGTGCAGGTTGGATTGATTGGAGCAATGGATTGCTTGTTCTTATGACGTTCCTTGAATTCATTTTCATCTACGTGGGAATTGAAGCTTGTTACTAGTAGTTGTTATCTTGAGTTTTGCTTCACAAATGGTATGTGCATGATGCATTTGCTTTTAAATTTCCAAGTATGTATGATTTTTTGGTATTATGCACATTTTATGCTTGGGTTTCTACGTATTGGAGGTCTACATTTAAACTAGGGTTGTCTCCTTCATCATAGTAATACCTCCCCTGAGTATTTATGTCATCATTCCCCACTAATTTCACAATTTAACTATTCCAATCCTTTCTTGGTTTTCCCTCTAAACTTGGTATTGTGCATAATGTTGATTTAGTTCAACAGATCGAGGGTTTTGTATGATTGATGAATTAACCATCTAAGTGTGAATCTAAGTTATCATTTCCCATTTGTATCTATTCAATTGCTTTCCTTTGGTGGTTTGAAATATTTGATTGATACTTGATAGAATAATTGAGTGTATCGAACCTTTGACTATTATTCATGGTGGAACCCTAGGGTTTCATGTTTTGAATTTCTTGCTTCAAATCGATTAAGCTAGGTTTAAGTGAGTCATAGGTTCGAATCATGATTGAGTGATGTGAGGAAAGCACAAAGTCTAAACCAAGTCCCAAATTAATGATCATTCAATCAATTTGGCCAAGTTGTGAAGAGTTGGAAATTTCAGAAATTCTGGGTACTTCATGAAATTCCCTGACAGTCGGTAATCTCCGAATTTCCATCGCCCTATCATTTTCTCAAAAATGCATGTGAAGGAAAGCTTTATGATATCTTCGCTAATTTCCATCCTGAGTGGAAATCCCTGAAACTTCCTGAAAATGAGAAATGGATGATTTGATATTACATTATTTGGGTATTTCATGATTGGTTTGATAAATTAAAGGTTAGATATTACCATTTCTTGAACTACAATGTTGATTGATTGATTATGAGATGATATCTATGTTTTTCGTTGGTTTCCGCATGGTCATGAAATCTTTGAATTTCCCCCTTAGCCTGATTTCTGCGAAGGGGTCAAAATCTTGAGATTTTTAAGGGGTTATGTTTATGAGATTTTATGGGATTTTGATCACTGTTTGGGTTTGTTTGCATGATGAATATGTTGTTTATGATGGAATAACATTAAATCCTATGTTATAATAGATATTAATTGTCACCTTTTGCTGAATGCGGGCTAAATCAAGCAAAGCTATTACTGGCAAGAGCAGGAACAAGTAGATGGATCCCGATGCTGAGGAGGATCCTATCTCTATGGCTGAAAGGATCAAGTTGGATACAAAGAGAGATTCCTGAGAGTAGACTTGTTTCCATTTGGTCACAAGTGACTGACACCAATATGGGGAACTGGGACTATGAGATGTTTAAGGCAAGAATGGCAACAACTGATCCTTCTATTTTTGTGAGGAGAATGTTAGATTTTGGGTTAGCTCATGTGGCCAGTTTCCCTTCCACAGTGCAATGTTATGAGCTTGTCTTGGAATGTGCTAGACACTATGATCAATGTACACATGGGGTGATTAGTCCACAAGGTAGAGTACTTGCAAACTTCTCCCATGTCTTAGATGTTGAAAATTTTGACATATCAGACAAGTCTCATGTAGTTTAGTTTGACAATGATATAGCCAAGAATTATTATGAGCAAGATGTAAATAGGGATTTGGAGGTTATTAATTCCTGGCTAGAGAAGCCAAAGCAATATATTTCTAGATTTCCAAAACATTTGCACAGAGCTAAGTTAAAATTAGATTACTATGATGCAATCACTCTTCTCAATAGAGTGATGGGCTTGAAGAGTGTAGGGATGTTTGAGAACTGGATGTTTTATCTGATAGTAAGAATGGTGGGAGGTACAAACTATCATTGGGTAGGAATAATTAGTACAATGATTCATGAGAAATTGTGCAACGTACTACAAACCAAATATTTCACCATGACATCTTATTTGGTGTATGCCTTGGCAAGGTTCCATCCATATAAGGGGTTGAGCACTTGAGGGGTCTTTGGCCAGTATGTGATTTATGAGGTCTACCCCTAGCTGCATTTGGGTGGCTCTAGCTATAGAAGGGTGAATGATGCATTCACCATGTACATCACAAGAATTGCTCCAAGGTACAGAGCATATTAGAATTTCTAATGCTTCCAGGGAATTGATTCAAAAGTTTGGGGCATGGTTCATACAATTTCCCACATTTTCTTACATTAGGATTGATTGTTACCAAAGAGCTCCACACATATTTCCTAGTTATCCTAAAGATAATCTCATTCTTCTGGAGGTTACAAGGAAAATTTGTGCCTTTGATGCAATTGTGAAGAAGGATATGCATAAGATTGGTTTTGGTAGTGAATTTCCATTAAGGATTGGAGGACATGAAGCTTGCCCTTCCTTGGCATTAGCACAATTTTTTGATGAAGAGATATGCACCTTCATCTTTCCTTTACATACTAAGAGGCTCAGATTTGATATAACAGGTGGAGCCCAGAACAAAGCCAATAGGGAATTCAAAAATAGGGATGACTTAGAAGATTACTTGGAAAATTGCAAAGATGAATTTGAAGATTTTAGGAAGAAGTTCTCCATATTTCCTTATGATTTGATTAGAATATATAGTATCAAGGCCATCCTAGATCAAATTGAGGATGATGGAGAGGTTATACAAACCCATGATTATGAATCAATCAAGGAAAATCATATAGGAAAGATTGATTGGATGAAGGAAGAAATAATAGAACTGGATCAAATCAATGCTCCAATAATCAAATACACTAAGTTGTGGGCTAAGCACAATATTTGGGAGCTACACAGTGAAGGGAAGTAGTGTACCTATGACTTGATCGGAAGCTTGGAATCCTGGTCTTCTTCTGAGGTAGAACATGACCCAAAAGGAAAAGAAAAGGTAAGATCTCCTTTCAGAATCAAGATCAAAGGCAGTCAAACAAAGCCTCTGGAAGAAAAGAAAAGAAAGCCATTGTAAAGAAGAGAAAGATTGCCTCCAAGGAGAAGAAATTTGATCAAGAAGAGGATTATGGAGAAGAGAGAAATAAGGGTGATTCCCTGGTGCCTTAAAGGAGAAGAGTAATAAGAACCTCAAGGAAGAAAAATGAGCCTCCTAAGGGAGAGGATGAGACAGGACCACAACTGGTGGATGTAGATATTTTTGGAGAGAAAACACAGGTTTATACTAGAAAGTCAAGGTCTCCCTCTCTTAAGGAAGGTTTGGTAAAGGAAGGTGCCACCATGATTCTGTTTGTTACATAGTTATAGGAAAGCACTTTTGCCCCTCCCCCAATTCAGGAAGTTCATGATGAAGAAAAAGAGTCCATAGATGCGGCTGTTGAAGAGATCCATCAAGATGAAGATATAGAAGAGTTTAAGGAAGGGGATCTTCACAATACAAAGGTAGAGATTGATCAGACTCTATAATCTTCCTTAGTATCACATGAAGACTCACATATCAAGGATGAAGGAGAGAAATCCCCCAAAAAAGAAGAAATGCATGAAATAACTCCTTCTCCAATCCATGAAGAGATCCTTGATAAGGAAGATGAGAATCCAGAAGAAGATAAAGAGAAAGATACAAAAAAGGAAGATAAAGTTGAAGAGGTTCCTATGGAGCACGGTTCAAATGTTGACTCTTCCACTAGTGAAGGATAAACAAGGTGAGCAACAATCAGATACTGCTACTCCTAGTTGGCTTAATGAGGAGTTGAAAAACAAACAAATAATTATAGATGATACTCCTCCGATTGGGATGATTTATTAGCCAATATTGGGAAAGGTAAAGCAAAAAAGAAGGCCAAAATCATTTCCAGAGTCACCAAGGATGAATCAAATAATAGGGTGATTCATATTTCCACTCCTATAGTAGATAAGAATAAGGGTGAGGTAACTCTTCAAGATTACAACATTCAAACAATGAACCTGGGGCCTATCAACAAAAATCAAGAAAAGGTAGAGTTTTGAGAGTCTTCTCAGGCTATTTTTAGAAGGTTGGATAAAGAGACAAAGGAAAATGAGAAGTTACAAAAGTATTTGAATGATGTATATAGGTATGTGCAACATCTGATGGAACCCCTACAAGCAATTGGAAGTGAGGGAATAACCCCTAAAGAATTATTGCCTGAGGTAGTCAATGAGCTTGAAAAAATGAATATTTCTACACAAGCTACACATGAATGGCTACAAGGAGTAGGGCTCAAAGGAGATAACATGATTAAGGAGAATTTTTGCACTTGTGGAGATGCACATAGGTCATTTGAGTGGATGAAAAATTTATTGACATAGGACAAAGATGATGTAGATCTTCTCCTACAGGAAACGAAGACAATCATGGACTATACTGAGGAAAGACTGATAAGTGATGGAATCTTGCCTTCCTCAAAGGTCTCAAAGCCTTGGGAGTGGTATGAAGTCTTGTAGATTAAGCAGAGAGTGCTAAATAAAATTCATAAGCAGGGTCAACAAGTGAAGAATACATTGAATGGCATTTATAATAAATGCATCTCATTCTTCGAGGTGATGACTAGAAGGAAGAAATTTGCACCAAAGCATCTAAGCCTGGAATAATTAAGGAAATGGTGGCATGAAGATTATGCTCCAAGTGATGATGGTCCAATCACTTCCCACCATTTGGATGATTCGGCCACCTATATGGCTGTCATGGATAAATTTCAAGATCTTAGGGTAGAGTGGGATAAGGTTGTCAAAGAATCAAGGGAGGAAATCAAATCAATTGAAAGAATATTTAAAGTCTTGATCACTCCACCATTGGCTGACTTAGAGAATATTTTTCTTAAGGTGTAGGATAAATTGGGTCAGGACAAGGACAATGGGCCAACTAATGAATGATTGCATTAATATTTGTGCTTCCCATTTATCCAGGGTTTCTTATAGGTTTATTCTTCTAACCTCTACATGCATTGGAGAGATTTACATTGGAGATCCTAGGACGACATTGAAGAAGTTTCAAACATTAAATGCACAATTTTTTTCATTGAAAGAAGTTTCTAGGCCAACCTGTTTTGGCCGACCTTCTTGTAAGCCTAATTGTGCCGACCTAGTATAAAATTTCTATAAATTGGGCATTTTGCCTCATTTGTAAGGGCTAGAAATTTAGACTTTGGAGAAAGCTAAGTGATAGAGAAAGGGGTAGAATTAGGAGTTAGTTTATTTTGAAGCAAGTGTTGTAACACAAAATACTAGAATTGTTGCAACTTTTGGGTGACTTAATCTAAGTAAAGACATTGTGCTTTGGAGATCTTTCTTGTGTTGATTTATCTTGCATGGTTCTTGTTATTCTATCTTTTAAGATTTCTTGGAAAGTATTGGATATATATGTTAGATTTAGAGTTAGATGTAATTCAATGGTGTTTATGGTTTGATGTTTGAAGTGTTGGTAGCAATCCCTGGTCCATACTTTTAGCAATTGGCTGATTGTGAGTTGCTATGTAAAGTTAGCCTGGACCTTATATCTATGTGCTTAGTTCAATTGTGAGTTTTGATTCATTTCAATTGCAAAATAGGGTTGGTATGAATGAATGTCTCATGATCTAAAAATATTTAATTCCTTAGAAGATTGCACTAATTCTATAAGATTGCAAATTAAGTCTGGGTTAAGCAGGAATTAGTTTTGAGGGATTGGTCCATTTCAAATATTTATCATTTGCATTGTTGATCTTAGGATAAATTTTAATCTTAGAAATCTCTCTTAAACCCTCATCTTTTGCGATTTCTCTTATCATTTGGGTTAGATTTAGAATTTCAAGTATCAATATATTGAAAAATATGATAAGTTTGAAGATCCAGTATTTGTTTGTAAGGTCCCTTTGTGATTACCAACAATTTCACATTATCTCTAAGTTGTTTCACTGCATTTGTCAAGACCTAACATTAGATACCTTGGGGTTATCTCTTGAGGCTTGCTAATACAGATTTACCTTTCAAGAGAGATGGGATATCATATTTTGTTTGAGTTGTTGCTATGCCGAAAATACCATCAATAGATTGGCGCTAGAAGGAACAATTGAATAAGGAAGTTGGATCATTTTATGTCTTCCATTTCTCCTAAAATATTTTGAAGAAGAACTGGATCTACTCCAGGAGAAGAAGATTTTCAAGAGTTGCAAGCTCCTACTAGGTCAAGAAGGACCAAAAGAAGGGGAGAATCATCATCCACCCAGTCACTTCCATCATCTCCTTCATTGTCATCTTCATCAAGTCCATCTTCTTCTGATTCTGAAGCCATCCCCATTTAGCAGCCTCAACCAATCATAAATCAGCCTTTACCACCTCTACCTCTGCCAATGGCTTTCCTTTCTAACAATACATCTCCCTTATCCTTCAATAATTACAATGTCATGCCCAAGAATCCTAAACACTTCTATTTAGAGTTCCATGTTAATGATCCTAATAGAATTGCAGAGGAACACATTAGGATTTTTCAGACATGTCTTAGGGATAGGGGAATTAACCATGAGGATGTTGCATGTAGGCTCTTTCCTTATTCTTGAGGAGAAGATGCATTCTATTGGTATAATCATTTGCCTAATGGATCAATCCATAATTGGGATAAGTTGGAAGCTACATTTTTGCAGAAGTTTAGGATTCCCATTAGTGCTAATGAGCTTTATCTATAGTTCACCAAGGTCAAGAGAGAAGTTAATAAGCCTATAGGGTCCTTTAACAATAGGTTTCATCATGCATATACCAGATTATAGGCTCCCTATGTTGTAGATGATGCCACTTCCCTGGAGGTCTATTATGAAGGTTTGGATAGTCTCATGGCTACCTTCCTGAAATGGAGACCTAATCCTCTAGCTAGCTTACTTGATGCATACAAAGAAGCGTTCAAGGTTAGTACTAATTTGAGGCAACACTTATTTGTCCCTTTACCATCATTAGGACCTGTGTGTGTTAAATATGGGATCAAATCTAAATTAAATTCAACAGCACAATCAATAAAACATTAAATCAAAGAAAGCTTAAAAGAAGATTAAACAAATTATCAAACTCTTACCGCAGCTTCTCCGAAGTCGTCTTATTGTTCTCTATCTCCAGCGTTTCGTCTTTGCTCAAGTTGCTCTTAGATTTGGAATGCCAAGCTCAACGAAGTAGGCTACTGAAGAATGAGATTAAAATGCATACTAATGCTAAATGCAAGATTATGCTAATATGAGAAATATTTGCTGAAATGCTAAAATGCCAGAATGCAAGCGTAATGTATCTGTCATGTGTTGTGTAACCAATGCTTAGATTTGCACGTTCATTTATAGAGTTTTTCGAAGATTTCAATTGGCTGGTTTGGTCAACGGCTGTGATAATTCCTGACAGATCAAACGGTTGAAGATAGATGAGATTGAAGAGAAAATAGAAGAAAATGAATAAAGCGAGATTTTTCCATTTTAACGGAAGAGATAAGATGAGATGATTTAAAAATCATCTTTTTAGAAGAAAAATGGAAAGATTTTGATAAGATAAATAATGAATTATCTAATTCAATTATTTATTTATGAGTGCATGCTGATTTTTCTTAAATAAAATAAATATTTAAGATTTTGAGGAAATCAGAAGATTTCATAATTAAACAGAATATCTAATTATGATTTGAAGAAAGCAGAAGATCTTTAATTAAATAAAATATTTAATTAAATTTGAAAGAATTAATTAAATAAAATTATTTAATTAATTTAGAAAAATAGAAAGAAAAGAGATATTAATTAAATAAAAGTATTTAATTAATTAGAGGAAAGTTTTAAAATAGAAAGAAAAGAGATATTTAAATTTAATTAAAAAGATTTAATTAAATTCAAAAGATGATAATTAACTTAAATAAATAAAATATATATTTATTTAATTTAATCAAGTAGAATGTGGAATAATTAAATAAAATAGATTTATTTAATTATGGTGGGAGAATAAAATGAATGAATACTATAATTAAATTGATTAAATTTAATTACGTATAGAAGACTTTTAAAGGAATTAATTAAATAATAAATATTTAATTAAATTGTCAGGAATAATTAAATATGACCAATTTTATGCATATACAGGACCGACTGCTCAACTAGGACAAGTTCAGGCTCTCAATCAGGCTATTACCATCATACTCCTATTATGAATCCAATCCCTCAGTTGCCTCTAGTTCCTCACCTGGGACATCCTATAAATCAAGCCCCACAAGTGATGAATTATCCTCAACAAAGTGTTAATCATCCCATTCATTCACAACCACAGGCTGGTTTCCCCACCTATTTGCAGAATTCTGAAGTCTTGAACCAGTCCTTAAGCTCTGGTGAAGCAATAGGACATCCCCAAAGCAATACTAACCAGACTCCCTATGGTATTCCTAATAAAGAAAGGTTGGATGAGCTGATTGAACAAGTGAAGAAGTTGAACATGGATATGACTTATTTGAGAAATCAAAATAGTCAACTCCAAGCTGGGTATATGCAAGATCATGATGGGCCAAAAAGTGGCAGTATGATGGGTATTTGTAGGGTATGTGGCTGCCGACTTTTTTTTTACCCAAAATTGATGAAATGAAAAGGGTTTTTAAATTAGATTCTCAACTTTCCACCAATATAAATTATGGTTTACTTTGAATTTAATAAATAATTATTATTCATTTTCTATTTGAATTATGACTAAAGTCCCGATTGATAGGATGATTGAAAAAATCTACAAATTTCAAATAGTATCACATTTTTTGAATCCAAAATATGCATCACATTCTATGATTTGCATACTATAGGATTAAAAAAATAAAATTTGAATTTCAAGAAGTTTTGACTAAGTTAAGGTGGTCAGACATATGAGTTTTAATATTTTTAAAATTTGTAATAAAAAATTCATAATTAATTATTCACTTGGAAAAAATTTACAAAAATATCCATCACATTAACATGAGTCCTCTACTTATGTCTAAAATATTATAAAAAATATTATCATTTTATTGTGGTTGGGGTGGACAAACACCTACTTATTTTTTCCCTAAATTTAAGTACTAATGCATTGAAATTTAAAATTTTCACCAAATAGATTTAAAAATAAAAATAAACCTAGTAGTTTAGAAACTACATTCAATTTTCTATAGATTCTATTCTTACATATTTTTTAAATAATATAGATAACTTATTCAAATTTTTACGTCAAGTTGCCTAGCTCTGATTTTTTTGAATTTTTTGCCACTTAAGGGCCTGTTTTTTCCATGATGATCCTGCACATACCCGACTGCTCAAAGGAGTATGAGTCTAATTACAATAGAGAGAATCAAGAGCCCCAACAAGGACAAATCTTTGACAAAGGACAAAATTTTGATAGAGGTCAAAATTTTGGAAGAGGATAGGCTTCTAGTCAGAATTTTCATAAAGGACAAGCTAGTGGACAAGGATTCAAGAGGAGACAACCACCGAGACAAAATAGAACCTGGAACACAAGGAAAAATAATGGAGGTGTCCGTACTCCATTAGAATAGCTTTCTAATCAATAAAAGCCTTCAGGAAGCGTATACTTGGTAGAAGTAGCTCTATCTGGATGGTGTAGGCTTCATAAGACAAATTAGCATTCAGAGCTAGATTGCCCAAAATTATAGACTGTAGCATCTATTTTCCATTATGAGGTTGAGAATCACTCTAGTGGTCAAGATTTGGTGCCATCAGGACCTTATGACTCATATTTTGGTAGTAAATCATGCTCCTTTTCCCAAAAGGAGAAGAAAATAGACCAAAAGAGCAATCAAGCCAGTCAAAAGAGGAAACAGATAAAGTCTGTAATGGAGATGAGATTTCTCAGATGTTCAATGAAAATCCTGAGAATGATAATGGCCCCTTGGATGAAGAAGAAACTTGTGTTGAAGAAGTGCAGGTGTTCCAAAGGTCAATCAAGAAATACAACTTTAAGGGATAGGCCAACGAGAGGACCACAAGTTGGAGGACCATTCACTGCCTCCATCCCTCCAAAAATTTTCACCATACTTCATGATCCCAACGCCAGTAATAATCCAACATATCCTCATGTGCCTAAGTAGTACCTGTCAAAGGAAGGACAAGCACAAGCTGGAACATCTAAAGGGAAGAACACAGACATCAGCAAGGACAAGGTAGTGGAATATCTCAAGGAAGCTCCCACAGATAGGAGCACAAAGAAATTAGGTGAATATGTGGTTGAAGAACTTAAGAAGCTCAAGGTAAGTCTCTTTGCATTTGAATTATTGAGAGTACCAACCATTAAGAATGCAATATTAGGGTTGTACAATGCAAATGTAGTATTGCAAGATAAAATTGTTGGTGGGACTGCTAATAAAGTACCTAGTTCTCAAGGGTTGAAAGATTAGATTCAAATTCAAACACAACTTGGAGACAAAGGGAAAGAAAATGATAAAATCCAAGTTTCCCAAGTTGATACTAAGTTAACCTTGTTCCAAGGAAGAATAGAAACACCTCCCTTTCTAATTTATGTGTGTATCTTTGGAAAGAATTTGCACAATTGTCTTATAGATTTTGGTGCTTCCACCAATGTGATGCCATTTGCTATCTGTAGAGCCCTAGGAATTACCCCTGCTACCTCCCAGAAGAAGGTCACCTAGCTGGAAAAAAATAGAAGTAAATATAGTAGGCGAGCTAAACATGATCCCTATGAAAATTGCCTCAAACCCTAGGGTCCAACAGGTAATTAATATCTAGGTAACAGATATCCTTGACGCTTATGGTTTAATTCTACTGAGAGGCTTTACTAAGGCCCTGAATGGATATGTATCAATTGATCAATCACACATGTGGCTTCCTTGGAAAGGGGTCCCAAAATAAATCAAGATTGAGAGAGAACCTGCATGAAGTATGTGATCACAAAATATCAGAATAATTCAAATGAAATACAAGTGTCAAAAGTAAGCATGGGCAACTATGTACTGGCAACCACTTTTGAGGAAGTAGACACATAAGAGATTCTTATGTTGCATACCACACCTGTTGATATTGTAGTAGAATCTAGTAGTACTGGAGCCCTGATGGAACGAATTGAAGATGATGATGATCCTGAAGATAACCAACTCAGTTTTCTAGAAAAAATTTAGGAATTCATCTAGAAGTGCATAGAAGATCAGATTCATCTAGGTAGAGGAATGCATTTTGAAGAATTACTTTTACCCAATTGGTGTATAGTTCACAACACCTCTCACTCAAAGTTGAAATGCTATTTGTGCCAGACAGTAGTAGAGAAGGTGCAAAAATTAATTAATCCCACCCAGTAGTCAGAATTAATATACACGAAACTCAAGATGATCCTAAAGCAAAGAAGGTGGTGCCTTTTGAAAAACCATCTGGTAGTAACAATACAAAAGGTACAACAAAAAGATCTGGAATTGCTGGCCGTTGGACATTAAGATTTGATGGATCCAAATCAAAGCAAGGTGCAGGAGTGAGATTTGAGTTGATCAGTCAAAAAGGTAAGACTCGTTTTGTTGCTCACAGACTCCAATTTCATTGTACCAATAATGTAGCTGAATATGAGGCTTTGGTTCATGGATTACTCATGGCACTAAGGAAGAAGGTTAAGATTCTACAATTTTTTGGGGACTCTGAGTTAGTGGGTAAGAAAGTTAGGAAGCAATACTCATGTCATGACAGGAGGATGACAAATTATAGGCATAGAGTATGGGATCTCATTGAAGGATTTGATGCCTTCAACATTTAGTTGATACCACGTAGTAAGAACCAAACCACAGATTCCCTGGCTCAGGAAGCTAGAATTTTGCAACCATTATCCCTCTCTGGCTTGAAGAAGTTCACTATGGAATTAACTCCAGTACCTTCAGTACCTGACAATGTGACCAATTTCCAGGTGTTTGAAGATGACAAGCATATCTTGGATTTCATTACCAACTCTAATTTATTCACCTCTCAGATCATTGATGAAGTTGAACCTCAAGAAGCATAAATGGATCTAAAAGGGGTCATCAATTTGAAGACTAATACTATTCCAAGGGGAATGGCACAGTTAGAGAGGATTTTTGACCTTGATAGAATAAAATATCAGGAGCCTGAGGCCAAGAAGGAATCCATGAGTAGTCAATGTGACACATAAAACATGGGAACCCAAGAGGATATCAAGAATGTCTTCATTGGCAAGGTATGTACCACAGAGGAGAGAAAAGGAATTGTTGACACCCTGCATACATATCAAGATGTGATAGCCTGGAGTTATGAAGATCTGAAGACATATGACACGTCAATTATTACACACACTATTCCTCTCAAGCCAGGAGCAATACCTTTCAGGCAAAGGCAAAGACCAATGAACTCCTTGTTGGAGCTAGTCATCCAAAAGGAGGTGCAGAAACTACTTTCAGCTCGTATTATATTCTCGGTAGGACACTCGACCCGGGTTGCAAATTTGGTTCTAGTGAGAAAGAAAATTGGAGAGATCAGACTGTGTGTTGATTTTAGGAACCTTAACAGGGCATTAGAAAAAGATAACTATCTAGTCCCTTCATTGGATGAAGTGCTTCAGATTGTCAATGGATGTCAAATGATGTATTTTCTAGATGGGTACTCTGGATATAACCAAGTTATGGTGCACCATGAGGATAGGCATAAAACTACCTTTACTGCAAAATGGGGAACTTTTTCTTACAGGAGAATGCCCTTTGGGCTAATCAATGTTGGAACCACCTTCTAGAGAGTCGTGGATATCACTTTTAAGGAAATCATTAGTAAGTGCATAATTATTTATATGGATGATTTGACAGTATTTTCTAAAAATCAAGGTGATCATATAGCATATTTATGTAAAGTGTTTCAGAGGTGTAGAGAATTTGGCATCTCCCTTAATCCAAAGAAGTGCATCTTTGGAGTTACTGAAGGAAAACTATTGGGGCATATTATCTCAGAGAGAGGGATTGCTATTGACCCTGAACGAGTGGAAGCCATACTCAAGATTCAAACACCTGCTAGCAAAAAGGAAATGAAATCATTCTTTGGAAAAATTAACTTCATAAGGAAGTTCATCACTAGATTTGCAGACATAGTCAAACCATTGAATGCAATGTTGAAGCAAAATGCCAAACTTGAATGGAGTGTCGAAGCAAAAGGAACATTTGCAAAAATTAAGAGAGCCATTATTGAAGCTCCAATATTGGTAAGTCCTGACTATTCCAAGCCCTTTTACATATATTCATTTGCCTTAGACCACTCTTGTGCTGGTATGTTGACCCAAAAGTCTAATCAAGGGAATGAGCACCCCATAGAATTTATGGGTGCCCCTTTAAAGGATGCAAAATTAAGGTACCCAAGTGTGGAAAAGCAAGCCTATGCCTTAGTCAGAGCTCTAAAGAAGTTTAGACATTATATTCTAAGGAATAAGTATATATGCATAAAATTGGTCATGTCTAATCCTGGCATTTAATTAAATATTTTATTATTTAATTAATTCCTCTAAAGTCCTCTACATATGATTAAATTTAATTAATTTAATTATATTGTTCATTCACTTTATTCTTCCACCGTAATTAAATAAATTCACTTTATTTAATTATTTCATATGTCTACTTGATTAATTAAATAAATATCTTTTATTTATTTTAATTAATTATCGCCTTTTGAATTTAATCAAGTCTTTTGATTTAATTAAATTTAAATATTTCCTTTCTCCTATTAAAATCTTTCTTCTAATTAATTAAGTATTTATTTAATTAATTTCATCCACATAAGCAATTTAATTAAATACCTTTCATATCGTTTTAAATCATAATTAAATAGTTTATTTAATTATAAAATCCTCCATTATTCTTCAAATCTTGGGTAAATATTCTATTTTAAGAAAAATCTTCCATGTCACCAATAAATGAATAACTGAATTTAATAATCTTTCCAAAATCTCACAAAAAGATGATTTTTACAATTCATCTTTATCATCTCATCTTATCTCTTTTTTGAAAAAGGAAACAAAGCTTGCTTTCTATTTTCTTCTATTTTTCTCTCCAGTCTTATCCATCTTCAACTGTTTGATCTGCCAGGAATTTTCACAGTCGTTGATCACCTTAGCCAATCAGAATTCTTTGAAAACTCTATAAATATCTCTACGAATCCAAGCATTGGTTACACCTACAACTTATAACACATACAGATTAGAAATTATTTGCATTCTAGCATTCTAGCATCTTTAGCATTGTCATTATCATCTTTAGCTTTCATAGTATCGTAATCTTGCATTTTTATAAGCATAGCACGTTAATCTTTGCATAGCATTTGCATGCATTCATATTCAATCTCGTTCTCTAGGAAGACCATTTGTTGAGCCTAGCCCAAGATTTGAGAGCTCGCTAGAATCAACAAAAACACTGGAGATAGAGGACAATAGGATGACATCAAAGACAGAAGAAAGAGTTTGCATTTATTTTCATTTAAATTTTGTTTTAATATAATGTTCTATCAGTGTGTTTGATTTATTTGTTTTTACATATTTTTCACACTTCAAAATCAATCACACATTTATGGCGCCCACCGTGGGGCCTTGCCCCATTTTAAAAGTATATTTGTAGGTTTTTTAACAGGATTTTGCGTGTTGGAATTCGGATTTTCGGCAAAAATTTCTGTTTTAGCACATACGTGGATTTTTGTAGCGTAGCCGCGGGTTTCTGTAGCACATCCAGAGTTTCTTTCGGTGGTTTTGCAAGTCTTTCATTGCATCTAGGGAACAAAACGATACTTATAAGGAACAAAATGACACATATACTCAGCCTAGTTTATTAAAAAATTTGTAAAAAAAAAAATTGTTGCATTTTCTTTTAGCGCATTTAAGAGTTATTTTAGCGCATTTAGGACTTTCGACAACGCTTATAGGATATTTTTTAGCACATTTACTTATTTTTGTGGCGCATATAGGTGATATTTTAGTGCATGCAGGTTGTAACTAAACAAGGTTCTGAGTCTGACACCTCCTGCAGACAGGATCTTTTCTGGCTTAAAAGGAACCAATCTAGGATAGTCACATCTAGTTTTTAAAAAGAAGCAACCCTAGGGTAGACATGGATTAAAATGAAGCAATCTAGGATAATCACCACACAATGATTTTTGCAGTTAAAATTGAACAACTTGTTTTCGTGAAGCAACATCTTCACATAGATTAGATCATTGTGATTTGGGCTCTAAAAAGAACATTATCTATTGTGTTTGTGGCAATAGGTCTATTCTCTCCCCTTAACTGGGTGACCAGAATACCAGACTTTCCTTTTACATTTCATGCAATTCTAATGCTTTATTACATCCTATAGAGGGCCTGCTCTTGTGGGAAAAAGTAATCACCCAAGTGGAACAACTCAAGTGGGTTCAAGCCAAAGCCAGGCTATTCCACCCCACTATAAAATTTAAAGTGAATATGGGGAAACCCACTTTTGTCGGTAGTGTGCAAGATAACCATCCCCAAAGCCTTTGTTCTAAAGGTTGGGAGGTCTCCTAAGGGAGTTTATTATTGCCACACCAAATGGAAACCCTTACTATGAACCTAGTGTAGTAGCTCACCGTGTCAATTTTTGAACATCCTGATAATCACAGTGCAAGGGGAGGGAAGAATCTACCCCCAAGATACTCACCATATAACTGCCAAGGACCGTTTGCTGAGGGGATCCGGTATCCACTTCCGTCACTCTGAGTACGTGCCTGGAAAGACAAAAACACTGGCACCCCTTCGGGGGTGACACGGCTATGTGAGTCGACGCAGTTATAAGATGTGGGTTGTTGATTATTATGATGACCTACTTGAGTACTAAGAGTGAGTCTGCCTGAATTGTTTGTTATGTGTAAAACCTGTGAAAACACTTTTTGAAAAACATTTTTAAGCATACACTTGATGTTTAGTATAGGGATTAAGAACAACTATTCTTAGAGTGTTTGTTGTGTTTTCAATCACATTAATTCAGATAAAAGATCATCCAAAATGAACATACAAAAAATTAGCTAAAAACTAGTAGAAACTATTTCAAAAACCACTTTGGAAAAATTGTTTTAGCACATATAGGACATAGAGCAGTGCATATAGGGTCTATTCTAGTGCATTCACTGAATAGTTTAGCGCTTTTAGGGTCTATTTTTGCGCATCAAGAGTTTTAGTGCATACACTGGATATCCTAAAAATAGTTTTCAGTCATTGTGAAAATATTTTCTTGTAGCACATATAGGAGACATAGTAGTGCATTCGAGGTATATTGTAGCGCATTTGACTATTTCTTTGGTGCATATTCCTATTTCTGCAGCACATAAAGGGTACAGAGTAGCACATCTATCACTTTTCTAGAATTGTTGCTTTTGACAGATCTAAGTTTATAACATCCTCGTTCCAAGTAGCATATCAACATTTTCTCGCATGCTTAGAGAATGGAAATCAACCAAAATTTTCAAGAAGTCAATCGCTAATAGAATCAAGAAACCCAAGAAACATCTAGGTTATAAGAAAACCTTACAACGAAGGAAGTTTTTGTACAAGAGTCAAAAATTCTTACTCCATTACCCCAAATTTTGCCATAGGTACCAAGATTTTTCTAGGGGATTTATCGACAAATACGATGTAGATCCTTTAGATTCACGAGCCCATTTCCAGAGAAGAGCTCTATCTCAACATCACAATCACAATCAACCTCTTGAGTTCAATTTCATACCACAACCTTCCATTGAATATCCAACACATCCAAGTCAAATCCTTCAATGAATATAATTAGGCTATCATTCTTCGAAAACAAAGATCAAATATTAAAAAGTGCACCTTTCAAACAAATTTCTGATTTCTTGATTCAACTTCCCCGACAAGATTCTGATATCCTTCATCGTTGGAAGCCACAATCAAGGGTTAGGAAATTCTTTGATCATATCATAGGATTTTCATCTTATCAGATCAAGACATCATCATTTTCACACTTATCAAGCTGTGATTTGAGTCTAGAGGAACATTTCAAAATCGTATGCCTATTTTTACAAGATCTCAATATAATAAGCTGAAAGAGGATATTCAACAAGAAGATCATACTCGAAGAAATCAAGAGGAAGGTGAGACTAGCAATACCCTTTATAGTGTGAGTCATAATCCCCTTTTTAACGACAACATGGGTGAAAGAGAAAAAAATCCATTCCCTTTCAAAAAGGATGGAAGCAAAACTCTTGTAGATAGTGACGATGAACGAGATGAAGAACATCTTAGAGAGGTTGAACAAGATCCAAAATTTCACAAAGCCTTAGAAAATATTTTGGAACGTAACAAAGAAAAATATTTTCTATATCTAGCTGATAAAGGAGCTAAATTGCCTCATGATTTTGATACTGAGAACATAAAGAGTAATTCTGATGAAACACCCTTGTCTGATCTTAGTGCCTTGAATCAACAAGTTAAAGCACTACAAGGAAAAATTAAAGATCTACAAGAGGGAGCCACGACAAAGACATACGCTCTTGATGACATCTCTCCTTATCCTTTTGACCGGCGTCTCAACATGATCCCATTTCCCAAACATTGTGAAATCCCAAAGTTCGATCGTTACAATGGGAAATCGGATCCAATTGATCATATTAGGGAATTTTGAAATATGACTTTAGAGTTTTCTCATGAGGATACATACTTGATGCGTCTGTTTCCTAGAAGTCTTGGGGGTCAATCTATGGAATGGCTATCAAAAATCACACTGCCTATCAAGACATTTGAGGAATTGTTCAATGAGTTCATATCACAATATTCCTACAACATACAACATCAAATAACCATGACTGATCTTTGCAAGGCTAAATAGAAACCTGGTGAACCATTCATTACATTTCTTCAGAGATGGAGAAGATTGTTCGCTAGATATCCATGTCATGTTCCTAAAAAGGAAAAAGATTGCCATTTTCATAAACAACTCAGATCAAGAGATGAGTTATCGTCTTAATCTTCATTGTCCTCCCTCTTTTCAGAAATTGATTGAAAATGCCATCACCATTGAGAGTGCCTTGGTCCAAAGAGGGATAATAAAACTTGATAAGGACAATCCTAGCTCTTCCAATCACCACAATGACAAATCTAAGTTTTGGACTCACAACAAAAACATGGTGAATGATGGTGTTGTAGATGCAAATCATGTCTCGATGAAGTCATTTGTTCTTAGTGCTCCTCACAACAATAACTATAGCAATGTCAACTCAGTCAAAAATTAGGGAAATAATCCTCCTCCTTTGAGGAATAACGTGAATCAAACTTCTGCTCCCAACCAAGGGAATTCCAACAATCAAGGTTACCGTGGGAATGGTAACAACAAAAATTCCTTAGGAAATACCTCGAACACAAATCTATAACGATCTTCATTCTTCTCTAACAGAAGAACTTTTACTCCCTTGGGTCAATCCTTAGAATCTACATTCAAAGAATTGATGGCTAAAAATGCTCTTACTTTATCGCCTCAACGCAATTTTGAACCCAGTGTGAAGCCTCCATCATGGAATGATGCATACTATTGTGATTACCATCAGTGCAAGGGCCATTGCACAAATAATTTTCAAGCCTTGAAAAATAAAGTCCAAGACTTAATTGAAAATGGCACCATCACAATAGAAGGACACCAACAATCAAATGAAGACCACCAAGAATTTTGAAACCCTTTTCCCAACTATCAAAAGGGTGAGTCTTTGGGAAAAAGTGTGAATCAAATCAATGATCATATAATAAATCGTATCTACATTGATGATGAGCAGGTCAATGTTATAAAAGTTAAAGAAAAGATGGAATATAGAGAAGTCAACGCTACAACAAGAGCACAAGCTAAAGTTTTCTTAAAGGGCGCTTCTTCAAAAACCATTGTGCCCCTACCTCAACATCAATATGACTTAGTCAATCAACTTAAAAAAACTCATGCTCAGATTTCTATATTAGAGCTCTTGAAGATTTCCCCAGCACACAAGGAAATTCTAGAAAAGGCCTTCATCGAAACAACTGTATCCACTTATCTGGATGTGGACTGATTTCAAGCCATGGTGGGACACTTGTCCTCACCCACATGCCTCTCATTCTCTGAAAAAGATGATTTTTCCATGACACATCCCCATAATTCATCACTATACTTAGAAGTCACGATCCACAAGTTTCGTGTCAGACGTGTACTAATAGATGGAGGTGTTGGTTTGAATATATGTACTATGAAGTTAGTTCGAGCTTTAGGATTTTTTGAGGACTCCATTAATCCCAGAAGAAAGATTACTATTAAAGCCTACGATGATGAGGAAAGAGCGTCCAAAGTTTTAATCATGCTACCAGTCAAAGTGGGACTTGTTATCAAAAATAATTTATGTCAAGTGTTAGATCGTGATCTTGCATACAAAATCTTGTTGGGTCATCCTTGGATCCATGACATGTAAGTTGTCCCATCCACATATCATCAATTTCTTAAGTTTCCTTATGATGGATAGGAGATCACAATACCAGCTAACAATTCAAACAGTCGAACTTGTGCCAACATTAAAGCTAGTCAAGATACTTTGGTTCCTAGCAATCGAGAAGCTCCTACTAATACTTCTCTCAAAGTTGATATGCAAATCAGTTAGTTAACCAAAAGATTTGACAAGAAACTATGGTTCAAGGACAATTGAGTAGGGGAGACTCTCTCTATCTTGCTAATCTACCTATATCGCCTCGGTCACATGGACAACCCTCTATTGCACAACAATAGATATCTGTAGCATCCACATCAATGCAACCACCAACAGAGCCAAATACAAAGTTTAATGGATGATTTATCAAAGAATAATTCCCTATGGAATGTTTTGAGGATAGAGAAGTTTTAAGTTGGCTCTATAAAGATGAAGATGAAATAGTTCTTAATGTCAAACTACCAACTAATCAATATGGTAAAGGATATTCAATCATGCAAAAGATGGGCTAAGATGGTAATGGTCCTATCAGAAAGAGAAACGAAGGAGTAGTTGAGCCTATTCACCTTCCAGGACTTGTTGCAAAAGATAAAACATGACTAGGCTATGATACCAACTCAAAAGAAGTAATATCTAAGCAATTGCATGATACTATTCTCACATTGCAAGAAGGATCAAATACAAGGGAAACCTATTTGACAACAATTCAAAATTTCATGGATAACAATTCTGACACATATTCTGGTGAATATGAATGGGACACTATCCACAATGATGAGTTCTAGAGGGACAAAAAGGTTGATGTGGTACACACGTATACCCCAACTCTAATCGAAGGTGAAGGGTCAGGGTTCCAACCACAAGAATCTGAACTACAAAGTGACTATCATTCTAGTGATACCGAGTCTAATTTAATCGAACAAGATTATTGTGATAATAGTACCATCATTGATTTGCCTCATTCCTTGGATCCTAAAAAAAAATTTGTTATGACCTTAACCATAGCCAATCTCATGCAACCCAATGACCTACTACCACTAATCCATCCCGGTCTCATTAACTAGGATTCATCCGGACCTATCGATCTACCTATGTTCCCAAGCGATGAATCTATCATGAATTTCCTTTCCACATATGACACAAATGATTGTTCCACTAGAAATTTTTTGCATAGAATCTTTAATCAGGAGAGTGTCAAGTCTCCTATCTGCAAAAATAAAAGTCAAAAAGAAAGATCTAATGGTGAAAACCAGAATTTGGTAGTATTAGATCAAACAAAAGATAAAAAAAAGAGCATATCGGATGGTGAAAAACTTTTTAAGGCATCTGATGATGGAATACTTGACACTCTCCCGAAGCATTATCATGAGCTATCACCCATCTTGATTGAGCCTACAAAACCAGTTAATCTTGAAACTACAGAAAAACCATGGATCCTATAATTAGCTACATCAATGACAAAGAAAGAAGTACTTGAATTCATGGAATTTCTCAAAGAAAATCAAGTCAATTTTGCTTGGTCTTATGCAGAAATGCCAAGTCTTGATCCTGATCTTATAATGCATCACTTGTCCATCAAACCAGGAGTTAAACCGATGAAACAAAAACTCAGAAAGATGCATCCTCATGTTGCACTTCTAGTTAAAGAAGAACTCAGAAAACTCCTTGATGTGGGATTTATAAGATTGATTGACTATGCAGAATGGATCTCCAAAATTGTTCGAGTGTCCAAGCCCGAAAAAAGTGTTAGAGTGTGCACAGATTTTAGAGATCTTAATAAGGCATGTCCTAAGGATGACTTCCTGCTTCCAAGCATCAATACTATAGTTGATCTAACAGCTAGCCATGCTATGTATTCACTAATGGATGGTTTTTCTAGTTACAACCAAATCAAGATTGCACCTGAAGACCAAGATAAAACAACGTTTACATGTCCATGGGGAACTTACTATTGGAATTTCATGCCTTTCGGTCTAAAGAACATCAGGACTACTTACCAAAGAGCTATGACTACAATTTTTCATGACATGATGCACACATTCATGGAAGATTATGTAGATGACATATTGGCCAAATCACACACAAGAGATAGACATCTCGAAGTGTTATCTAAAATCTTTGCAAGGTTGGAAAAGTTCAACGTTTGCCTCAACCCCAAGAAATGTGTTTTCGGGGTCACATCTGGGAAGCTTTTGGGATACATATTATCAGCAAAAGGAATTGAAGTAGATCCTGCCAAGGTGCAAGCAATCATGGAAATGCCTTCGCCAAGGAACATCAGTTAGTTGAGGTCATTACAAGGACGAATTTAATCTATACGAAGGTTCATTGCACAATTGGCTGATAAAATCCTACCTTTCATGCATCTATTACATAAGAATGTTCCTTTCAAATGGGACGATAAGTGTGAATTAGCCTTTCAACAAATCAAGCAATACCTGATGAACCCACCAGTTCTGGTACCACCAAATCCAGACAAACCACTAATCTTATATATTGCCAAAATGAAGACATCTTTGGGGGAATTATTAGCACAAGAAGACTCTACAGGAAAGGAACATGCAATTTATTACATCAGTCAAACATTAACAAGTCATGAACTCAACTACACTTTCATCAAGAAGGCTTGCCTAGCAGTAGTCTTTGCTTCACAAAATTTTTGACACTACATGTTAACTCATACAATCAATCTTGTTGCAAAGATTGATCCACTTAAGTATTTGTTAAGCAAAGCTACATTGACAGGAAGGCTAGCAAAATGGGTTATGATACTAAGCGAGTTTGACATTCATTATGTTGATCACAAATCAATCAAAGGAAAAGTTATCACTGATCAACTAGCTGAAGCACCACTATAGGCAGAACATCCCATGCACATTGACTTTCCAGATGCTGATGTCTTCACTGTAGAATCAAAACAACCTTGGTCCTTATATTTTGATGGTTCTTTCACTCAACACGGATCGGGGGCGGGCATACTCTTTGTCACCCCTCAAGGAAATATCATTCCTTGGTCATATAGGATAATGTTTCCATGCACTAACAACATAGCTCAATATGAAGCTTTAATCACTAGACTCAGGATAGCATTGGAATGGAGGATCATAGAACTACAAGTTTATGGTGACTCATAGTTAGTCATTAATCAGATCAATGATGATTATCAAACCAAAGATGACAAACTATTGCCATATAAGAAAATGGTTGACGATTTCAAGAAGTACTTCACATATATCAAGTTCATACAGATTCCAAGACTTGATAACAAAGCAGATGACGCTATGGCCACGATTGCATCATTGCTACAACTCCCAAAAAATCAGGCTCGCTATGAATTTCTGGTGGAACAATCATTTGTACCCACCTATGACACACTTGAAAGCCAAATCATTTTCCACTTAGTAGGATCTGATTCACCTTGGTATGGAAAGATTTATGCCTGCCTAAAATATAACTTCTTACCACTTGACTTATCCCATAACCAAAAGTGCAATTTTATCTGCCAATCCCCTCGCTATACTCTTATCACTGACACCCTTTATCGTCGTAGTCTTGATGGTACTTTACTTTGATGTCTTAAACGTGATGAATCTGACAAGGCTTTACAAGAAGTTCATGGTGGAATTTGTGGTACTCATTCAAGTGGACTAACCTTATCCAAGAAATTGATTAGAATGGGTTACTACTAGCTGACTATGGAGAGGGAATCATTCACTTTCATGAAAAAGTGCTCTAAATGTCAGATTCATGGGAATCTCATTCATGCTCCTACACAAGAACTTTAATTGTTCACACCAACTTGGCCATTCTTTCAATGGGGGTTAGATCTAGTTGGCAAGATTCATCCTTCATCATCGAACGGCCAAAAATTCATCATCATAGCAATAGAGTATTTTTCCAAATGGATCGAGTCAGTACCTCTCACTAAGTTCATTGGCAAACAAATCTCATCATTCATACTCAACTATCTCATTTGTTGGTATGGAATTCCCAACTCCATCATCATAGATAATGGACGACCATTCAAGAATCAGGATGTGGATGAACTTTGTGAGAGATTCCATATCCAGCATAGATATTCAACACCTTATTATCCATAAGGGAATGGCCAAGCAGAGGCCTCGAACAAAACAATACTAATTTTTTTGAAAAATACTGTGAATGATGCAGGGAAAGATTGGCACGTTCAGCTTAATCTCGCATTATGGGCCTACAAAACTAGCATCCGAACACCAACAAGAGCAACACCGTTTTCCCTTGTCTATGGATCAGAAGCCATTTTTCCACTAGAGGTTCAGATTCCATCACTAAGGGTATCGTTAAAGGGTCTCACAATAAATGATGAATACAGAGTTTCTCGACTACAAGAACTGGAACTCCTTGATGAGAAGAGACAACGAGCAGCTGATCATTTGAAAGCATATCAACAAATGATGTCTCGTAGCTATAATCACAAATTCAAGCCACGTACCTTTCAGGTTGGTGATCTTGTTCTAAAGGAGAACCCACACAATCAGTAAGACAAAGAGAAGAAAGGTAAGTTTGAACCAAATTGGTTGGGTCCTTACGTGATCATCAATGTATACGGTTTAGAAGCATACAAGCTATCAACACCAGAAGGGGACCTGATTGATGAACCTATCAACAACATGCACCTGAAAAAGTATTATGTTTGAATCAATCATCATCATCTGAAAAAGTCTTGAAAAAAAAATTCACAAAAACACCATAAAAGGTCCTAAAGAAACACAAAACAATAGGAAAAGTCCTAAAGAAACACAAAACAATAGAAATAGTCCTGAAGAAACATTTAAAAACAGAAAAAGCCCTGAAGAAATACAAAAACAGTAGAAAAAGTCTTGAAAAAATCTATAAAAATCATAAAATGTCTGAAAAAAAAAGAAAAACAATCGTCATAGGGTGAAAACCTAGCAATAGGCAGTCTATTGACAAGGAAAATCAAAAAGAAATCAGAAAAATGCAATAAAAACAAATAGTGAAAATCTGGAAAACAAACTATATTTGTAGCTCTCCATTTATTAGTTCATGTTTTGCACTTAGCTTCTCAGCCTTCATTTCATGCATCTTTCCATCATCTTAGGGCCATACCAGCATCATACTACCATCATTTGCGTCGAGCAATATTGTCTTACCTTAGCTTGATCAATGTATATATCAATTTCAACAAGTTGTGTCAATACTGGGGGTAATCAACTTTCAGGTTTTACTGAAACAGCTAGACAATGACATAAAATCCAATTATGCAAACAAACAATCAAATCACATGAACAACTATCCAATCATTGATCCATATCACAGCAGTTTTCAGCTAAGTACCATATCATGACTCATATCTGGATGATCTAAAATCTAAATAATGTTTGGAATAGCAGTATTATATTTTGAACAATGGTTTTTTGACTTTTCGATATCATCTCTCTAAAGCACACTCGATGATGTACTAAACTAGAGTGGCGAGGAAAGACGATGGTTTTTCTTTGTCTGTTGTCTTGAGGTTAACTATCAATTTGGTGCAAATATGTCGTGAGACATGATTTCTATAGTGTATCATTGATGACAGTTCCACATTTACATCAAAAAGCAGTTAATCTTTGTTTGTTTATGCAAGAAATGCTCAGGTCATCTCGGTTGAATTATACCTTGATGCTTGTGTTCACTTGCTATATCAAAAATCATGAAAGTTGTACTCAGGTCATCATTGGTGCTAATTTTCCCTCTAATTCTTGTACATACTTCCAACATTTTAAAACACTCTATGATGATTCAAGAAAGCTAACGGAAGGCTCAACAAATGGTTGGTTTCATTTAGTTGCATTTCATTTAGATCATAATACATATCTGCATACCAGATTTGCATTATAGTTTTCAAAGGCTGAACAAAAACATCAATGGTTGTCATGTCTCTTTAGACTCATTGTGGAGGACATTTGGACATGTGTTTCATTACCATTAATATCGTTTATCATTTCATTTTATCATATCATTTCATTTTTTCATCTCATTTTTTCATATCATTACATTTCATTTTATAATAGCATTTCATTTCATTTTATCATATCATTTCATTTCATTTTTTCATCTCATTTTATCATATCATTTCATTTCATTTTTATCATTTCATTTTATCATATCATATCATTTCATTATATCATATCATTTCATTTCATTTTATCATATCATATCATGTCATTTTATCATTATCATTTTATCTCAATTCATCATCATTCCATATAATTATCATTTCATTTTCATAACATTTCATTATCCTTTTATCATCATTATCATTTAATCTCATTATCATTATTATTTTATCAACATGTCATTACATTTCATTACATCATACATTTCATCCCATTATTGCACTCATTTATCATTTTCATATCATTTATCTATCATGGCATTTTTCCATAAACATTTGACTCATTTCACATATCATTTATTTTCCTAAATCATATACATACTACAAATTCATGATACATTTCATAGACTCAACATCCATTATCCATCACATCATCATTATTTATTGCATTTGAAAAATACAAAAAACAAATATTTCATACATACATTACATTTCCACATCATTTTCCAACACATTACAAGCATTTCAAATATCCCATTGCATATTTTCATTAATCACATCATAGGTAATCCACCTACATAACATCATTAGTACGCATTATAAATCATCATCATAAGCATATCATCATCGTAAGCATATCATAAATCATCCTGCATATCATATTAGTCATCAAATCATTAACATGCCTATCCAAATCCATATCATCATAACATCAAAGAAACACATCATGAAAACTCATCGCCGCTGCATATCACTCATCAAAACTAAATACAAATGTCCAAATGTCCAATGAAACTAAACAGTATAGAGAAATACATGAGATATGATCAAAAACAAGATACATGCTCAGATACATCAATTAATCCTGAATCGATAACTCAAGGTTGGCTGGCGGATCCCCCTAATGGAGCTAGTCTCAAAGATGATGGCATGCCACTTGTCCCTGCATCAAGATCCTGTCGAGGCCCTATAACCCCTCTGCTTTGTGTCGTTGTTTGTGATCTACTCCTAGTCTTGCTGTGGGACCGTGGGAAAGGCTCTCTAAGCTCAGGAGGACACAACTCCTCATATCGAACTCGGTAGTACTCAGCCTCCCTAGCCATCTCAAACCCCTCTACAATGGCCTCTCGTAATAATGCACTCTCAACAGTGCCCATAAGTCTCTGTGCCACACCCTCTGCCTCCACTATCCACCATCTGAAAGAATCTCTCTCTACTATCAACTGGGATACCTGTGGGTCTGGGGTAGGAGGAGGTACCTGTATCTGTGCCTATACCTGTGCCTGTGCCTATTTCTATGCCAGATGTGTCTGTAGTTATGCTACCAAACCCTGAGCATGAGCCAACTGGCCCTGCAACTGCGCATGTTGTCCCTGCAGTGTCTGAACCTGGGCCTATAGTGTATCTATCTATGCCTATTGTGCTGAAGAGGTGACTCTTATCACTATCTGTCAGCCAGTATCACTCCTTGACCTACGTATACCCTAGGAACTACTCACAATATCAGCCCTCTGTCTCACTGCTCTCTGCTCCTCCCCTCCATCATCTCCACCATCATCCCCATCACTATCATTTGAGCTCCCCTCCTCTCCACTCTCCTCCTCATCTCCTCCGACAGCTGCCTACTCACCACCCACCACATCCTCTTGTCTCCCAAATCCTGGCTGAGGTGCCACCAAAATGGGTGTCGGCTCATTTGGACATGTGAACCACGGAAATGGGTGTGTGTGATAATACGCTGAATACTCCTCTGACATGCCAACATCGACAATATCAGGTCTGGGATCCCATACCTCAAGCTATAATGCCATATACTTAGTATACGCAACCTGGTAAGCAATGCAAGGACCCCATCCAGGCTCATCCTTGCACATTATGTAGTGTGCCACACCCTGAGGCATACCCTATGTGAAACCAAACTGTCTATGTACTCGTAAATCCAAAAACCTCTCTATAATAAATGGTGTGCGACCTATCAAAAATTGAGGTATACCTGCAAATGGAATCTCCAAGGGATATGTGTCCCAAACATCATAATCAATATAGGGCCTCCATATCACGGTATCCATGTCATCCAGGGTCTATGTCTAATACTCCACCTTGCCCAGCTTGGGCTAGAAAAGTGCAAATGAATAGGCATACGCATATGGCCTACCTAGCGGCCTAGCTCTCAGACATAGCGGTCTAGTCACAACAATATGCTCCCATGCCCAGATCTGGAGCAGAGTCACACCACAAGAGAAACTCAATGATCCTCTATATACCACTTGATGTAGGTCATCATACAAATGAGCTAGCATGCAGCTCCCCCATGCATATCTCCTCGGCTGACCCATCATATGCTCGATGATCCTCACCCATCCAACTGATACCCCCTTTGACCGGTGATCTGGACAAAGGAGGCCTCCAATGAAAGCACCCAACACTGTCGGTAAGGTCAGATATTTTCTGATGTCTGCCCATGACACCAGTACCCTGCCATGTGTACATCTCCAAAGACTCTCTGTAGAAACCCTCGTTTCCCCCTGATACTGATTCTGACTGAAGTTTTATGTTTTTTTTTTACGTTTTTGGGTTTTTGACGTTTTCTAGGGTTTTAAGCATAAAAAGCAAGATGGCGATTTTGCATGGAATTGGAAATAAATTCAAATAAAATATATATCTCTGGAAAATAACAATAACTATCTCAAGTACTGAAGCCAGACAATATATTCCACTTATGTAATGATTACAATGATGTTCCAGACACATGCAAGGTAAAAGGCAATAAAATATTGAAACCTGGTTTTTTTTGATACAGCAATGAATGAATGGTATGGCTGAGCAGCTAAACTCCTTCTCCCTCCGTCTGGTGCTCTGGAGTGGACACAAATGCCAAGGCGCCTCCAACTGATGAAGAAGGAAGACCTTAATGCAGGCGTTTTTACTCTGGAGAATTAAGTATGACTTTCTTCTGATGGTACGGCCTGCTGTACAGCAGTACGGCTTTCCTTTTTAACAGCAGCAAATAAAGAAGTACGCCCTTCTGTCTTCAATGCCTAATCTCTGAGATTTTGGTGCGCCTATATAGATATATATCTTCTGACTTAAACCCTGGCAAAAACCTCTGTGATTTGATTCACTAAGCAGCTTGAAGATGTACGGCCAGGTACAGTTTGTACGGCTGGTAAACAGCAATCAGCAATAAACTAAAATGTGCGGTCTCTCTCTGATATGCTCTGAATGCAAGAATATGTGCGCCTAGTCTGCAAGATGCCTTCTGAACAAAGTACCCTCTGTAAACCCTGAATATTTATTTCCTGTGAAGCCCAATGATTTCCTCTGGATGAAGAAATCTCACAACTGGTAGTAAATCGGGTGATATCTCACACCCTCTGAACTGATTCAATGGAGATGGCTCGTTCTCCAACGAATATCGAACTCAAACCCTAAGGTCTTCGTTCTCTGGCAAGACTGATCAATTTTCAATTCATAAATGTCATAATGCCCAATTCCCAAGGCAAAACTCTTTATTCTTCTCAAAAGTGCGATTTCCTTAAAGATAGGGAATTTTTAAATATTTCAACTTTTAATCTTTTAATCTTTCAATAGTTCTCCGTCAAATAATTATAATAAATTATAATTATTAACTGGCCCCTTTTTGATGATGGGCGCCCCCTTTAAGAGAATCACTTAAGTTATAATTTAAAATTATAACTTTATATTATAAACATTAAATAATTAATATTTAATCAATATAACTAAATATTAATATCTTCCTCGTTAATCACCCGATTACTGTTCCGTCTGAAGCTGACGAACCCTGAAGTGATTCCGAATACTAACACAGCCATACTGCTAAAAATAGCAGGGGTCCCACACTGCCTGCCAGGAATTGCTAAAAATAGCAATTCTGCAAGAAACGTCCGAATGAGCCCGAACGAAAGCCAATTGATCAAAACTGCCAATCTGATGCTGAGCCAAGCTTCCAAACGACCCTCTAACCACTTTGTCAGCCTACGAGGGTCTCCTGATAGGCCAATCTTACGATATCTGATGCTCACCAAAAACGGGGACATGACACTCTCCTGAGGGAATTTGTCCCACCCATCTCCTTGTGATCATAGAACACAAGGGCACCTACCACCGGGATCCCCAAAATCATGTATACATCCTCTGGGGTCACCATCAGCTCACCAGTCGGAAAATGAAAAGTGTTATGCTCAGAATGCCACCTCTCTACTAATGCAGTCAACAGTCCCCTGTTGACCTGAATAGGAGGCATCGACAACAAAGATCCCAACCGACAACTCACTATCAACTACACATCTGCAGGTGTCAAATCTCGTATCCTATCCCAACCCATAGGGAAGCGCTCTCTAATCTGGAGGTTTTTGAAAACCTCCTATTTTTGGTTATCACAATGAAAATCAATTAGACTCATATCATTGACTCATATCAAAGCAATCTATCTATGTCAATCATATTCATATCAAAATATTCATATCAATCAAGAGAGACATATCAGACTCATATCAAATATCATATCATGTGACCCATATCAAGTATTCTATCTCAGGAAATCATATCAGGACATCAATACAAAATCTATCTATCTACACATCAAATCAATCTACTCTATCATCATTTAATATTTTTTTTCTTTTTTAGGAAAGCAAATTTATCACACAATCAAAATCAATCATTTACTCTTTGTTTTCTATCACAGAAAGCAGATCAATTATCTACTCTTTGTTTTTTGTTCTTTGGAAACAAAGTTATCAGCTACCTACTCTTTGTTTTTTGTTTCGGGAAGCAAAGTTATCACCTTATCAAACATGATGACATGACAATTTTACTATCTATTGACCAAGGAAGCAATAATTCATCATTATTTTCATAAAAACAACATTCTGTCTAAATTTTCCTAAAAGCGCTACTTTGACACCTAAAAGCGCTAAAACCCTAAATGCACTACAGTTTCCCCCATGTGCACTAAAACCCCAAATGCACCATTCTACGATCTAAAAGTGCTAAATCAAATCTTGTATGTGCCATTCCCCTAGATTTGCTACTTTACCTATCAAATGCGTCATTTCATCTACCATATCTACCAAACTCACTACTATCCTCCTATATGCGCTACTTCGCTTATCGTATGTGCTAAACTGTGTAAAACCTGAAAGCCCTATTTTATGACCTATATGCACTAGAATAAAACTCGAATGCACTATTCTATTTTCTAAAAGTGCTAAAATGGAAAGTTCAAACCTAAATCCGCACTAAAATCATTCAAAAATTGATTCAAAATGAAAAAATTTGACACAAAAAGGTCTGAATTGACTCACCAGTGGTCCATACACAGCTGGTCATTGATATCGGCGGGACCGCTCAAATCTATGTCAGTGATAAGGGATCTCCATCACACCAAGTCACCATCAGAGCAAAAGGTTTCTAAAAGTCAAAAAGTGAAAATGACTTTCCTTTTTACCTTTTTACCTTTTAAGGGTCAAAAAAAGTGGGATTTTGATGACATTTTTTTCAACTGGGGCATCTTTTAATCAATTATCGGGAGCTAAATTAACTTCGTAAGGAAGCTCATCACTGGATTTGCAGAGATATTCAAACCATTGAATGCAATTTTGAAGCAAGAGGAAAAAGTTGAATGGAGTGTCGAAGCAAAAGGAACATTTGCAGAAATTAAGAGAGCCATTGTTGAAGCTCCAATATTGGTATGTCCTAACTATGCAAAGCCCTTTTACATATATTCATTTTCCTTAGACCATTCATGTGCTGGTATGTTGACCCAGAAGTCTGATCAAGGGAATGAGCACCCCATAGAATTTATGAGTGCTCCTTTAAAGGATGCAAAATTAAGGTACCCAAGTGTGGAAAAGCAAGCTATGCCTTAGTCAGAGCTCTAAAGAAGTTTAGACATTATATTCTAAGGAATAAGTGTATATGCATAAAATTGGTCATGTCTAATCCTGGCATTTAATTAAATATTTTATTATTTAATTAATTCCTCTAAAGTCCTCTACACATGATTAAATTTAATTAAGTTAATTATATTGTTCATTCACTTTATTTAATTATTTCATATGTCTACTTGATTAATTAAATAAATATCTTTTATTTATTTTAATTAATTATCACCTTTTGAATTTAATCAAGTCTTTTGATTTAATTAAATTTAAATATTTCCTTTCTCCTATTAAAATCTTTCTTCTAATTAATTAAATATTTTATTTAATTAATTTCATCCACATAAGCAATTTAATTAAATATCTTTATTTAATTAAATATCTTTCATATCTTTTTAAATGATAGTTAAATAGTTTATTTAATTATGAAATCCTCCATTATTCTTCAAATCTTGGGTAAATATTCTATTTTAAGTAAAATCTTCCATGTCACCAATAAATGAATAATTGAATTTAATAATTCATTATTTATCTTCCTCAAAATCTTTCCAAAATCTCACAAAAAGATGATTTTTACAATTCATCTTTATCATCTCATCTTATCTCTTTTTCGAAAAAGGAAACAAAGCTTGCTTTCTGTTTTCTTCTATTTTTCTCTCCAGCCTTATCCATCTTCAATCATTCAATCTGCCAGGAATTTTCACAGTCATTGATCACCTTAGCCAATCAGAATTCTTCAAAAACTCTATAAATGTCTCTGCGAATCCAACATTGGTTACACCTACAACTTATAATGCATACAAATTAGAAATTATTTTCATTCTAGCATTCTAGCATCTTTAGCATTGTCATTATCATCTTTAGCTTTCATAGTATCGTAATCTTGCATTTTTATAATCCTAGCATGTTAATCTTAGCATAGCATTTGCATGCATTCATATTCAATCTTGTTCTCTAGGAAGACCATTTGTTGAGCCTAGCCCAAGATCTGAGAGCCAGCTGGAATCAACAAAAACACTGGAGATAGAGGACGATAGGATGACATCAAAGATAGAAGAAAGAGTTTGTGTTTATTTTCATTTAAATTATGTTTTAATATAATGTTCTATCGGTGTGTTTGATTTATTTGTTTTTACATATTTTTCACACTTCAAAATCAATCACACAATAAGGTTTTTGCAATAGTTCATGATCCTACAGTCAAGCTTTTGTTAATGCAAAATGAACTGGGAGAATGCATAGCTAAGTGGGTAACTATGTTGCAGGAATATGATATTGAGATTCAGCCCATGAAGCTAGTGAGAGGACAAGGGCTAACCAAAATAATGGTTGGAATGGGTCTTGACCTCATAGCTCAGCACTACCATCTCCAAGATGTGTCCCCAGGGGATTGGTATGATGATATTATCTACTATCTTTTGAACCAACAATGTCCTGAACATCTTAATTAAGTACAAAGGAGAGCTTTGTGTTTGAAGAGTGAGTTTTAGGATGAAGGGAGGTGTTTTATACTAGAAAAATAATGAGGGTTCTACTTAAGGTACTTAGGAAAAGAGGAAGCTGAAAGAGTAATCACAGAGTTTCATGATAGATATGGTATAGGCCATGGATTTGCACCTTCTACAATGAATCAGATTCTAAGGACTGGTTATTATTGACCCACATTGTTCAAAGATTCCCACAACCACATCAAAACCTATCATTTGTGTCAGATTGCCACAAGTAGAGAGAAGTATGCAACTCTTCCACTCCAACCAATTATAGAGGTAAAGTCATTTGCACAGTGGGGATTGGACTTCATAGGTCCAATCAATCCACCTTCTTCTATTGGCCACAAGTATATTCTTATTGTCACTGATTATTTCACTAGGTGGACTGAGGCTCTTGCTTGCAAATAATGTACTTTTGAAGTGGTAATCAATTTCATCGAATCATGTATTATTAATTGCTTTGGGTGTCCATTGGCTCTAGTTTGTGATAATGGTCCTGCATTTGCATCACTAAAATTTTCTAACTGGGCCTTTGATCATGGAATCATTATAAAGTTTGCATCAAATTATTACCCACGGGGAAATGGTTTGGCTTAATCTTCCAATAAGAACATTTTAACAGTCATCCATAAGTTGTTAGAGAAGAATCTCAAGGATTGGCACACTCAACTTAGATTTTCTCTTTGGGTAGACCGTACAAGACATAAGACCTCCCTAGGGACCTCTCCTTATCACCTTGTGTATGGTTTGGAACCTGTATTTCCCATCTAATTAAAAATCCCCACTTTGCAGTTCATTAATGAATACTATGATGAAGGGGACAAGCGTGAAGCCCACCTGGCTGAACTATTACACCTTGAAGAGAGAAGAGATGAAGCTTTAGAAAATTTTGCCAAACATTAGTGATAGGGAAGGGTTGGAGGAACCAATCACTGATTCCTGCTATAGGTCTTGCTTGGAAGACCTCTAAGGTGTCTCACTCCACTAGTTTGACCTATAAGACCTTCTAGTGCTCAGGTTCCCCTGGTCTTGCTCTGCCAACCCCAACTATCAACCCAAATTCTTTCTACCAAGTCAAATCTTGGTGCAAACTTGCAACTTTAACCTTAGCCCTTAATTCACACTAAAGGCTACAATACCTCCAAACTTGAATTAAGCTTTGCAGGGGTGTGGAAGTGTTCCTATTCATTGAAATCCATCCAATTTTGGTTCTTGAGGGTCCTCTTAGCTCCATTTGCAGGTCGCTTTCACCAAACCCTCTTTTAAGCCTAAAAAGGCTAAGAGCCCCAATTAGGCCTCTTTCTCCGAGAAAATAGGGTTGTTCTCAAATATTTCCAAAGAACACCCCAATCTTTTCTTGGGATTCCTGGTTCATTTTCCCACCTCTCAAATATTTTTGAGGTCTTGGCTCTTTATCTGCCATACAAGGCCTCAACTTGAAAATGGACAAAAACAAGGGTTATAAAGCCTTTTTCTGGCTGCTCTCAATCTGCTAAGTGTTCCTCACACCAGATGGACTGATGGAGTTTCCTCTTGATTACCAGGTCTTGGCAAGACTCCAATCTATTTTCTCCAAAAGGAAATTCAACTAGAATCTATCACCCCTGCAAGTTATGTGCTCTGCACCTAAGTCTTCCTAGCTGGGCACCTTCCTGGCTTGCCTAGGGCAAGACTTTCCCAATAGCTCCTATGCTTTCACAAACCCTAAAACCTACCATATGTACATACATGGAGTCTAGTCACTGTTCCCAAAGGGCCATACAATTTGTACGGTGGGAAAGTGGTCTAGCACTCCATTCTTTCCAGACTGTCTGGTTCATACCAGCAATAGTGTAGAAACAAAACTATTTACAATGTAGGCTGAAAATGAATTAGAAACCGATCTAAATGCCACACAAAGCTTGAAAATTAATCACACTACATCCTACTCTAACTACAGTGCCCTGTTCAATCCATTAAAATAGCACTTCAAGCAAAAATCAAAAAAATTGCACACAAACACACTATTTTTTTTTTAATTCACAAAACTTCAAAGTAATACAAAACTTCCAACCCTACTCTCATGTCGAGGTAACCCCTAAATAGGGTCTCAAAACAGTTATGGGCTCTCCTTAGCCGCTTGAAACTCTAAATGAGCATTATTTTCCAAATTTGAAAAACAACACCTAAACTCCTAAAAGGTCAAAACCTTACTAGCAAACACCTTAGGCCTAATCATTGGTCAACATGACCTTCATCAGATGATTAATATCCAAACCAAAATGCCATTAAGGCTTACATCCAAATGAACAAAATTTACTTGCTATGTTTTCCTAGACAAGTCTGTCCTAAACAACTTATGAGATAACCTTTGGGTGCTCCTGCACCAATTAGGGTGTAGTTAAGAGATGGTTTGATAGAATACCCAAGGTAAAAGCTTTTATAATCTCTGAATTGGTTCTCTATTAGGAAAAGCACATGACCGAAAAGGGGAGCATGGAAAATTTGACAAACTTTGGCTCGGCCTTTACCAAATTTTAGAGATTCTGGGAGATGATGCCTTTCGTTTGAAAACTCTCACTAGAGAGGATATCCCACTGCCTGTCAATGGGTAGTATTTGAAGCATTGCTTCCAATCCTAAGTTGTTTACAACTCTTTCATTGTAAATAGTTAGATTAGGTTTCCTTTCTTTTGTGCTATTTTTGCTTTGGTTAGGGTAGGTTTTACTTTTTCTTTGCTTTGTATTGTCTATTTTTTGCTTCTGGTTATTTTAGGTTTTCTTTGGTTAGGGTAGGTTTTCTTTTTTCTTTTCTCTTTCTTTGGGTTTTCTTGTTTTCTTCTAGGCTTGTTGCGCCTGCATGGTAACCATTGTATTATCTGGGACTGTTCTGAATATTTCTTTTACAAACTTTAATCATCCTTCCAAAGTCAGTCGGTGAAGGTCCTTTATTTGGTGTCACATGTGCTTGAGTGGATGGGTCATTGGATTAAGTTAAATCTGGAATGTATTTGGGTCTCATATTTCTATACATATTTTAAAGATTTCAAGGTTGTATGCAGTCCTTACTAAGCCTAGTCAAGTGAAAAATCTTATATTCTACTTCAGCGCCACTGTGGTTCTCATCCCTAAGTGTGAGCTTCATTGCTTACAAGGTGAAAGGGAAAGTTTAAAAGATCTTATCAAAATATCAAAAAATGAAAAAAAGAAAAGAAAAGAGAATCTTGAAAATCAAAAGAAATATTCACCTTATCAGGAGTATCCTAGTATCTCTACCGGGGCTATGGATGTCTGGTTGGAAGTAGAGCTATGTTGGGGGAAACCACAACGATAACCTCATCAGGGCTATGGACACTTGGCTAGTAGCGAGGCTCTATCCAGGATGCTTTTGGAGTCAGACTCCTTATGTAGCTTGGTTAGACTGTGTTCAGTTCTTGCTGCAACTCAGGAAAGGGAAATGAATGCATGTGCAAACACTTTGACCCTAGTCCAGGAAAGGTTGGTTTTCCTATGAATTGTAAAACTCTATTTATAGGTGATTTGATGTATGAACTGAAACCAGAGATTTTGGGTTCTTGATTCCAATTTGTCACTGAAATGCTCTGGAGCATTTCCCTAGCAGGAGTCGCCATTTGTTGTGCAATTTTCGCACACACGCCCCGCTAAAAGTAGTGATCCTCTTTTTGGCCTTTTTTTTTGTGTTCTTGCCTCTTCGACTGGCTTTTGATCTTGGGTTTTTGTAGTCCCTTGGTAGTGTAGGTTTGGCCTATTTGAAACATGCTTGAATGCTATCTTGTTTGGGAAAGTGGTCCTTTGAGGTGGTTTATTGAAAATCCTAAGTTAAAGGGTGAATTTCAGATTTTTTTTGGGTTTTGGGTATTTCCCCCCTGGGTGGAAATCCCCAAGTCCCATCAGTCTCTTGGTTACCCAAAGGTCGTCATTTTGTGTTCCATGTTAGAGATTTCAGTACTTTGCAAAATTTTGTGCCTAATGGAATTCTCTGAACTTCCTTGGGTATCCATATTCCCTGACTTTAATCACCCCCTTAGATTCCCGAAGTTGCTTTAAGTGGTCATGTCACCTCATTTATGCTTGTTGTATGATTGCTGCAATTTGCATTTAGTGAGATTTTGAGTGATTTATGTTGGAATATTGGTGTTATTTTTCCTCATAGCAAATTCTTAGAACTTGGTCTTAAGGAGCTATGTGCAGGTTGGATTGATTGGAGCAGTTGATTTCTTATTCTAGTGACATTCCTTGAATTCATTTGCGTCTGTGTGGGAATTGAAGCTTGTTACCAGTAGTTGTTATCTTGAGTTTTTCTTCACAAATGGTATATGCATGATGAATTTGCTTTTAAATTACCAAGTATGTATGATTTTCTGGTATTATGCACGTTTTATGCGTAGGTTTCTACGTATTGGAGGTATGCATTTAAACTAGGGTCATCTCCTTCATCATAGTAATACCTCCCCTGAGTATTGATGTCGTCATTCCCCATTGATTTTTCAATCTAACTATTCCAATCCTTGCTTGGTTTGCCCTATGAACTTGGTATTGTGCATAATGTTGATTTGGTTCAACAGATCTAGGGTTTTGTATGATTGACAGATTAACCATCTAAGTGTGAATTTGAGTTATCATTTCCCATTTGTATCTGTTCAATTGCTTTCCTTTGGTGGTTTTAAAGAGTTTATTGAGATTTGATAGAATAATTGAGTGTATCAAACCTTTGACTGTTATTCATGGTGAAACCCTAGGGTTGCTTGTTTTGAATTTCAGATCGAGTAAGCTAGGTTTAAGTGAGTCATAGGTTTGAATCACGATTGAGTGATGTGAGGCAAGCACAAAGTCTGAACTAGGTCCCAAATTAATGATCATTTGATCAATTTGGCCAAGTTGTGAAGAGCTAGAAATTTTAGAAATTTTGGGTACTTCGTGGAATTCCCTAACACTCAGTAATCTTTGTATTTCCATCGCCCTGTCGTTTTCCCAAAAATGCATGTAAAGGTGAGCTTATGATATCTTCACTAATTTCCATCCTGAGTGGAAATCCCTAAAACTTCCTAAAAATGAGAAATGGATGATTTGATATTACATGATTGGTTTGATAAATTAAAGGTTAGATATTACCATTTCTTGAACTACAATGTTGATTGATTGATTCTAAGATGATATCTATGTTTTTCACTGGTTTTCTCCTGGTCATTAAATCCGTGAATTTCCCCCTTAGCTTGATTTCTGCAAAGGGGTGAAAATATCGATATTTTTAAGGGATTATGTTTACAAGATTTTATGAGATTTTGATCACTGTTTGGGTTTTCTTGGGTGATGAATATGTTTCTTATGATGGACTAACATTAACTCCTATGTTATAATGGATATTAATTATCACCTTTTTCTGAGTGCAACTTGAATCGAGCAAAGTTATTGCTGGCAAGAGCAGGAACAAGCAGATGGATCTTGATGCTAAGGAGGCTCCTATCTCTAAGGTTGAAAGGACCAAGTTGGATACAAAGAGCAAGATTCCTGAGAGTATACTTGTTTCCATTTGGTCAGAGGTGACCGACACCAATGTGGGGAAGTGGGACCATGAGGAGTTTAAGGTAAGAATGGAAGCAACTGACCCTTTTGTTTTGGTGAGGAGAATGTTAGATTCTGGGTTGGCTCATGTGGCTGGTTTCCCTTCCACAATGCAATGTTATGAGCTTGTCATGGAATGTGCTAGACACTATGATCAGGGTACACAAAGGGTGATCAGTCCACAAGGTAGAGTACTTGCAAACTTCTCCCCCATCTTAGTTTCCCAAACATTTGACATGGTGGACATGTCTCATGTAGTTCAGTTTGACATTGATATATCCAAGAAGTATTATGAGCGGGATGTAAATAGGGTTTTGGAGGTTATTAATTCCTGGCTAGAGAAGCCAAAGGCATATATTTCTAGATTGCTAAAATAGTTGCACAGAGCTAAGTTCAAATCAGATTACTATGATGCAATCACTCTTCTCAGTAGAGTGATGGGCTTGAAGAGTGCAAGGATGTTTGAGAACTAGATGTTTTATCTGATAATAAGAATGGAGGAAGGTACAAACTACCATTAGGCATGAATAATCAGTACGATGATTCATGAGCAATTGTGCAACGTTCTGCAGACCAAAGCTTTCACCATGACATCTTATTTGGTTTATGCCTTGGCAAGGTTCCATCCATATAAGGGGTTGAGCACTCGAGGGGTCTTTGGCCAGGATGTGATTTATGAGGTCTACCCCTAGTTGCATCTGGATGGCTCTAGCTATAGAAGGGTGAATGATGCATTCACCATTTACATCACAAGATTTCTCCAGGGTGCAGAGCATATTAGAATTTATGATGCTACCAGGGAATTGATTCAAAAGTTTGGGGCATTGTTCATACAATTTCCAACATTTTCTTACATTTGGATTGATGGTTTCCAAAGAGCTCCACATAGATTACCCAAGAATCCTACAAATCATCTCATTCTTCTAGAGGTTACAAGGAAAATTTGTGCCTTTGGTGCAATTGTGATGAAGGATATGCATAAGACTAGTTTTGGTAATGAATTCCCATTAAGGATTGTAGGACATGAAGCTTTCCCTTCCTTGGCCTCAACACAGTTTTCTAATGAAGAGATAGGCACCCTTAGCCTGCCTTTACATACAGGTATGTGGCTGACGACTATTTTTTACCAAAAATTGATGAAACGAAAAGGGTTTTTAAAGGAGATTGTAAAATTTCCACCAATATAAATTATGATTTAATTTGAATTTAATAAATAATTATTATTCATTTTCTATTTGAATTACAAATAAAGTCCTGATTGATAGGCTGATTGAAAAACTTTTATAGCTTTCAAATGGTATCACATTCTTTGAATCTGAAACATGCATCACATTCTATGCTTCGCATACTATAGGATTAAAAAAAGAAAAATTGTATTTTATGAAGTTTTGACCAAATTAAGGTGGTCAAACATACATGTTTTTATATTTTTTTAAAGTTGTAATAAAAAATTCATAATTAATTATTTACTTGGAAAAAAATTACAAAAAATATGCATCACATCTGGACATGAGTCCGCTACTTATATCTAAAATATTATAAAAAATAATTATCATTTTATTGTTGTTAGGGTGGTTAGACAAACACCTACTTCTTATTTTTTCCCTGAAATTTAAGTACTATTGCATTGAAATTTCAAATTTTCACCAAATAGATATATATATTTTTTAAATAAACCTATTATTATAGAAACTACATTCAATTTGCTACAGATTCTATTCTTACATATTTTTGAAATAATATAGATAACTTATTCAAGTTTTTACGTCAAGTGTCCTAACTCTATTTTTTTTCAATTTTATTGCCACTTAAGGGCCTATTTTTTCCATGATGATCGTACACATACCCATACTAAGAGGCTCAGATTTGACAAAACAAGTGGAGCCCAAAAGAAAGCCAATAGGGAATTCAAACACAGGGATGACTTAGAAGATTACTTGGCAAATTGCAAAGATGAATTTGAAGTTTTAAGGAAGAAGTTCTCCAGATTCTCTTTCGATTTGATTAGACTATATAGTATTAAGGCCATCCCAGATCAAATTGAGGATGATGGAGAGGTTATAAAAACCCATCATTATGAATTAGTCAAGGAAAAGCCTATAGGTGAGATTGATTGGATGAAGAAAGAAATAACAAAATTGGATCAGATTAATGCTCTAGTAATCAAATACACTAAGTTGTGTGCTAAGCACAATATTTTGGAGCTAGACAATGAATGGAAGCAGTGTACCTATGACTTGATGGGAAGCTTGGAATCCCTGTCTTCTTCTGAGGTAGAATAGGACCCAAAAATAAAATAAAAGGTAAGCTCTCCTGTCAAAATCAAGATCAAAGGCAGTCAAACAAAGCCTGAGGAAGAAAAGAAAATAAAGCCCATTGCAAAAAAGAGAAAGACTGCCTCCAAGGAGAAGAAATTTGATCAAGAAGAAGAGCATGGAGAAGAGAGAAAGAAGGGCCATTCCCCTATTCCTTTAGAATGGTAACAAGAACCTCGAGGAAGCAAAATGATCCTCCTAAGGGAGAGGATGAGACATGACCACACCTGGTGGATGTAGAGAGTTCTGGAGAGAAAATGCAGGTTTATACTAGAAAGGAAAGGACTCCCTCTCCTAAGGAAGGTATGGTAGAGGAAGGTGCCACCATGATTCCATCTGTGACACAGTTATAGGAAAGCAATTCTACCCCTCCCCCAATTTAGGAAGTGCATGATGAAGAAAAAGAGTCCACAGATGCAGTTGTTGAAGAGATCCATCAAGATGAAGATACAAAAGAGTTTAAGGGGATATTCATAATGCAGAGGTAGAGATTGATATGATTCTACAATCTTCCTTACTATCACATGAAGACTCACCTATCAAAGATGAAGGAGAGATATCTCCAGAAAAAGAAGAAATGCATGAAAGAACTCCTCCAATCCATGAAGAGACCCCTGATAAGGAAGATGAGAATCGAAAAGAAGATAAAGAGAAAGATATAGAAAAGGAAGATAAAGTTGAAGAGGTTCCTATAGAGCACGGTTCAAATGTTAACTCTTCCACTAGTCAACAAGAGAAGGATAAACAAGGCGAGAAACAATTAGATACTGCTACTCCTAGTTGGCTTAATAAAGAGTTGAAAAACAAACAAATAATTATAGATGATACTCCTTTGAATTGGGATGATTAACTCAGTATTTGAAAAGGTAAAGAAAAAAAGAAGGCTATAATCATTTCCAAAGTCACCAAGGATGAATCAAATAATAGGTTGATTCATTTTTCCACTCCTGCAGTAGATAAGAATAAGGGTGATGTAACTCCTCAAGATTACAGCATTCAAACAATGAACCTAGGGCCTATTAGCAAAAATCAAGAAAAGGCAGAGTTTCAAGAATCTTCTCAAGTTGTTTTTAGAAGGTTGGATAAAGAGACAGAGGAAAAGGAGAAGTTACAAAAGTATTTGAATGATGTATATAGGTATGTGCAACATTTGATGAAACCCCTGCAAGCAATTGGAAGTGAGGGAATAACCCCTGAAGGATTATTGCCTAAGGAGGCAGTCAATGAGCTTGAAAAAATGAAGATTTCTACATAGGCTACACATGAATGGCTGCAAGGAGTAGGGATTAGAGGAGATAACATGATTAAGGATATTTTTTCCACTTGTGGAGATACACATAGGTCATTTGAGTGGTTGCAAAATTTATTGGCACATGACAAAGATGATGTAGATCTTCTCCTTTAGAAAACGAAGACAATCATGGACTATACTGAGGAAAGAATGATAAGTGATGGAATCTTACCTTCTTCAAAGGTCTCAAAGCCTTGGGAGTGGTATGAAGTCCTGTAGATTAAGCAGAGAGTGCTAAAGAAAATTCATAAACAGGGTTAGCAAGTGAAGAATACACTGAATGGCATTTATAATAAATGCATCTCATTCTTTGAGGTGATGACTGGAAGGAAAAAATTTGCACCAAAGCATCTAAGCCTAGAACAATTAAGGAAATGGTGGCATGAACTTTATGCTCCAAGTGATGATGGTCAAATCATTGCCCAACATTTGGATGATGCGGCCACCTATATGGCTATCATGGAGAAATTTCAAGATCTGAGGGTAGAGAGATAAAACCCTAAAAATGAGGTGGTTCACTCAAACTAAGGTATGTATGATGTAACTATGACTAAATGAAATGATCTAAATGCATCTAATTGATAAACTTGATTGTTTATGAATGCAAAACTAATGAAATATGCAATGTTTGAAAACATAGTGTGATATGTGGAAATGAACTAGAAATGCAAACAAATGCAAACATAACTGAATGCGATTAAACAGAGTGCACCTAGAAGTTGAATGTTGATCCTGGAAGGTTTTGGAAACTAGTAAAAATCACTATTTATGACCAGTGGGACTCATTTTCCACTGATGGTGAATCAGTCCTCCTACTAGTAAAATGACCTGAAACTGGTTTCCGACTGTCAAGAACTGAATTATAACAAAATCAACTTTTTCAGTGTGAAAGTGAGACTCATTCGCCACTGATGGAAAATAAGTCCTCCAAAATTCTACAAATTCAGGAGTCAAATTTGTGTGTCCAAATCTACACTTGTTTTCTTGTCAGGTTGGCAGGATCAAATCTACAAAAAATGGGTTGCATGTTGTCTCCAAGCTTGAATTAGTGTTTAGTTGACTTGAATAGCTTTGATGACTTGTCCACTTTTCAACACCTATTTCTTTGAAAAATATTCCTGCAAGACCTACAAACACACATGCAAAGAAGGGAAAAATGGTTAAGGGTTAGAGTATAGGGATTTTCCTTGGTCAAATCCCACTTTGGTAATCAAACCCTTGATAAAGATAAAGAATGAAAACAAGAAATGAATGATGAATAAACAACATGCAAGTTTCCTAAACTCACCAAATCCTTGTTGTTGAAGTATGAAGATGTGTCAATGCTTGCTCCAAGATGCTTGATTCAATGATGCTTTGATGCTTGAATGCTGATTGATGATGTATGAGATGAATGCTTGAATGAATAGGTGAATGGGTGAATGAATGGGGTTAAAATGGATGGAAAAACACTTATTTATACACACTTATTCCCTAATTACCCAAAAATACAACATCACAGGCCGACATAAGGTCTTAATGAATAAAAAATTGAAAGAAATTTTGAATTAGTTTGAATTTTGAGCCAAGAGGGACTCATTCACCACCCATGGTGAATGGGTCCCACTCTAGGCTTGCAAGTGGGTGTTGGGAATTAAGTTGTATTTAATGTTGTTTTTCATGTTTGAATTCAAAAAATACACTTAATTATGACTTGTAAGTACATAATGGGGCCAAATAAAGCATAAGAAAGGTGTGATTGGTGGTGACAAGCCTAGAAAATCGTGAAAGCTTGTTACAACACTTTACAACACTTTGAAGTAGGACTTGATAAGGGATAAAAAGGTGATTTTTAGATGAATTATAATAAGAAGTTTCTAGGAGAGTGTAGAAATGTGTTAGAACACTTCACAACACCTTCACAAGACATCATAATTTGAATATTCAGGACCTAATGTGAATGCATAAGTTACATTGCAACACTAAATCTAGGAAAAATAGGTCAAGCATAATAGGAAAAAGACCTAAATGACCATGAAAATGTCAAAGATCCATTTTTCTATGGTACACTTTGTCTATCCACAACAATTTCCACAATACACAACATAAGCACCATTATGGGGTATTAACGTCCACCGTCGATACAAAGTTACTTCATTACCAATTTTCATATTTTAGAGCCACAAAATCATTTCCTTACACAAAATAAACTGCAATTATTATATTCTACCAAGTGGCATACACAATATTGATAAGGAACCTTCTAAAAAATGCTACCCAATACTCAACACAAGATACGAAAAACACAGTCTAGTTGGTTAGCGCTAGAAGAAAAACATTCTTTTTACTATAAATTTACTTAATCATGCACTAAACATTTACATCTCTGATGAGTTAACATTTATATGGCTTTTTATAACTAATAATTCAGTTGGGAACCTTAAGTCTCGCCAAAGTAATTTTGTTATAACACACATGCCATTCTATATTCCAGACATGTGGTTCAATGTAAGAACAACTTAAATTCAAAATTTAACAATGCAAGGTTTACTACTACATTCATTCCCTCACCACTATCATTATTTATTTACTGTGCATATTATATTTACTATTCTATTTTATCTCAATATTAACTGACTCCATCCACAAGATCACACATACATCCTAAGGTAGGAATGTAGTTTTGGGACTAAGGTCCTTTACCCAATCAAACATATTCCTTTCATATCTACAAGATAGCTTTACACAAACATGCATTCAATTGGTTCCAAGGCAACATGCACTTTTAGGGAGTACTTCATTTAACCACACACAAGAAAGGAATTGCATTTTTAAATCATCTTGAGACACATAGAGAAATATCTCATAATCCAATCATAATTAAATTACTACTTTTTATCCCAATTTTAGGGAACACAATATATGGATCCCTTAACAAGCATTACTATTTCACTACTCTTTTACCACATACACTATATGAGCATAGTATCATTTATTTTGAAATCAATTGCATCACTCACATTGGGGTACATAATACTCAATCAAATTTAACAAAAAATATCAAATAATACAGAAAGAAAAGACATCATAATGTCATTTCAACCATCAATCACAACAAGGAGATAAGCACACAAAGGAAATTCACACAAGAAACACAACATGAGTAACAACACTAACCAGAGATCCCAGTGTTGCCACCATGCTCTGACACCAAATATAATTTCCAAAAATTTCTACTAAATTATAGTTAAGGAGAAAACACAAATTTCAATGTTCGACCAAAAACACTTGCATAATTCACAAAAGGTTGCTTCCTATACATTCAATTCATGAAGGAATAACAACATTTGACCAATCAATTATAAGAACTTGGTCAGGGAAACAAATGTTGTGACAATCATGGTTGGTTTCTAGTGAAGAAATTGAATCCACATCATCGAGATAGACCTAATTATCTCAACTAACTAATTAATAATCTGAAACATAATTCAAGTCACATGCTAAACCATAAAATATATATCAATAGTAATCTCAAAGTAATAATAAGAGAACAAGCCCTAGGGGCCAAACCTAGTCCTTGGGGGCTTTTCTCTGATGACCTTGCCTACATATTACACACAGGGTCTGTAGTTCAACAACATGAGTTCACCCAACTCATATTTGATTGACCAACAATCAAAAATTTCACCCAAGTTTAAATCACCACTAACTCACAATGGTAGTAAATAAAAAGAATGATCAACAACAGTTAATCTAATAGGGCTCCTTTTACTATAAGGAGTAATGGTTAGCAATCTCAATTACAATGCTCCTCAAGTCCACTTGAAAAAATATATAATCGAGAATTATCTAGGATGCAGGTAACCATATCATTTCTCGAATAGATGATTATAAATGAAGTTATGGTTTTAATCCACATATTGAATCTTTCTAGACAATTCAAGCATCACACTTGGTTGACTAACACAAGGGGTATAACCCTTAGGTTCAAAGATGACTCCACCTTAGTCACCCTCATAACCCAATAATACAGACATATGCCACACATTTCTCTACTCCAATTCTTCATATACCTCTATTCTTTTATTTATAAACTAAATGAGTGGGTATGCAACCCTTTCTAGGGTCATTTTCCCCAGACAATTCCACACAATCGGATGCCACCCACTTAGGTGAAGTCAAGCATCAAAAAAATCATTAATCATATCTTAACAACTTAAGGGTATAGAATCGATCCCTGATAATTTTCAAAAGCTCAGTCATGCATAATACAAGTTGAATCTATGTAATAACATAAGAATGTATTATAGGGATCCTGGCAATAATATCTGATATTTCCTTTATCAATTATTTTTTATTATATAAGCAACATTTATAGGGTGTTGTACCCTTTACACGGAGAGCCCAGAGGGCCAAAAATGAACTAGTTCAAAACATTACCAAAAATTTAATAACCAAAAATAGCGGACATAGGACACAGACACAACACATTAACAACATAATACCAGTACCATCCAAACCCAAACACTAACTATATATATTTTCCCATCTCTGGACCAGGAGATTCAACACATCATCCCCAATCTAGTTGGTCCTTCTCCCTTAGAATTTTTATCCGCTTCCTCATTGATGATATCAGACAAGGTTACAACATATCTATGGATCATCTTAACCATGAATCAGGCTAGACCAAATAATTCCCACTCCAATTTAGCAACCTAGTCCTATAGCACATTGGGGTCCACATTCTTTCCCTTCCCACTCAGGATCTCCTCTTCCCCACCAGCTCTAGTGTCAAAGGAGTGAGTGGAATCCTCCTTAAGCCCCTTGTTCATGTCCAAAAAAATTCTAGTTCCTTCCACAAACCCTTCGTTCACCTCTTCAACAATGTCTTTTTTTCCTTCAGTCTTGCCACCGGTTTGCTCCGAGTCCTTGGAAATATCATCAACTAGGGTTCATTTCTTGTTCTTTTCCAGTCGGTGGGACCTCCTCAGACTAGTTTGTTACATCCCCACATCAACACTCATAGCCACCATGGTATCTCCCTTGGAGTCTTTTTCCTCAGTGCTCTTACCTTCGCTGTCAGAGGGCAGTAATATCATCGGGCTTTGAGAAAAAAAATTCCCTTCCTTCTTATCGGTGGGTATGTTGTCCTTCTTGACGGGTTTATTTTTTATCTCACATAACTCGACTATCGCATTTGAAAAGGCTATACTAGCCATTCTTTTCTTCTTTTTAGAAGGGGGTTTGGGATTAAGTTCAGAAATGGGCTCAATTTTAGGAGTGTGGGTTTTCCTCTTAGAACCCTCAGAGGCAGAAGGGGAAGGATTAATAGGGGACACTTTAGGGGGTTCTAGTTCCTCAACACACACAACAAAGATGGGTTTGGGCAGGCATAGGGAAAGATGAAATTGGTAGAGCCTAAGGATTAGGCCTTGAAGCAGTGGTAAATGGGGCATATCATCTAGGTTGAGAGCGATAGCCTCAAGGGTTTCTTTAACCAGATTTTCTAGAGGTTAAAAGAAAAAACAAAAAGCTAAGGGTCATCTTGTGCCTAAAGTGGTTTAACAACAGATGATAAAAATAAAACACCTTGAACTGGCCTTCTAAAGTAACATATTTCATTAAAGCAAGACACACCTTTTCCCAGGGTTTTGGAAATGCCTCATGGTCAAAACCAAACTACTTCTGAACCTACTTCTCATCACCTTTCAAGAAGGAATTGAAGCTCTCCAAGTCTTGCATTTTGGTGTGTTTTTTATATTTCTTTCCATCACAGGAAAGGCCCGTCACCTTTCTAATAACCTCTTCATTCACCTCAAACAAGATGCCACCCATGGTGACCCTCTTATCCTTCCATGAACCATAAAACTTGGCCAACAAACACTCATCATGGCCCACAAGATTCTCCAAAAGCAGCACCAGACCACCCTCATTACAAATATGTCAAGTAATGGGGTCCATCAGAAACTCCTCACAATCAGAATTTTGTTGATCAACAAGTGGTTGAAAGATATTCAGGGGCATCTTGCAATATTATTCCCTAGCTAAAATCCAAATTTACTAATTGATAAGGTTAGGAAAATTTAATACTGGATTTATAATTTCACATTGCTTACTTTCTAAGGATCTTGTTCCATCCCAAGAATCCTTCCAAGATATGCACAAATTTAATAAAGACAATTTATTCATAACCATTCCCATCATGCATACACAACAATTTAATCCTTGGACTTGATATCTATTTTGCTTCATGGCAACAATCCTAGTTAAGTGAAATGTTAAAAAACCATAACTAACCACAAGATTAGTAACAACAATGATATAACTCAAAAGAGTCAAACTTGCTCTCCACCTAACCATATTGGCATCATGAGCTCTAGCCAAACCCTTGAGCAAGAAATATTTTCACCCATGATGATGAAATGGGGTCTTCCATTCAGATAATATAAAATGGTATTTCAAGACAAGATTTATCTAAGTAATTGTCAAATAGTGACATGAGTGTGATACTCAAATTAATAGAACATTCTAAAACCCATTGATCTTACCAGTTATTATGTATCAAAAACTTATTTAGAAATTGCTGCTATTGGAGTTTTAAGAACAAAAAGGACATAGAAATCCAAGCTCTATTCATCTAGGGATAACATTAAAATTGCCATACGATGGCTTATGAGCCATGGTTTGGCTTAAGACTAATGGAATAGTCAATGGAAGAAAAATTTCTAAACACAACCTTCAAACACTCATGGGTATAATCTAGGTATAAATAGAAACTCCCAAATATCACCCCACTAAAAAAATACACGAAATACACAACCAATTCCCTCAATACACATGATAAGGTCCAACATTTAAATGCAGCTATACGTAGGAAATAGAGTGTGGGTATGCTTAAAACTAGCTAAAGTTAGATTCCCATACCTATCTAATTGTTCTCCAAGGTCCTAAGTTAGGGCCTTGAACCTTTCCTTCTACCCCAAAAATCCTTTATCTACCATGAAACCCCATAAATGACTTCAATCATACAATAAATCTAAAATGGCAGTGTGATTTTGTATCTTCCAATCTCCACCACTTGGAGGAAGAGTGACATCCTACCACTTTCCTTCTCTATTTCCTTTAGCTTCATTCTCTCCAATTTTTCCCTCTGAATCTCCCATCCTCCTTCCTACCTCCACAAAAAGAACTCCATCATTCTTTTCTTCATTGATAAGCTACCTCCCTTGAGTCCTACACCCCTAACCAAATTCATTGCACCTACAATTTTTGGCATATCACAATCAAGGGTTTGTTTTTCATTAAATTCCATCTCTCATTTTCTTGATCTCTTTTATCTTACATATCTAACCTTCACATTCTTGGTGGTATCCATTATCTTCACTCCTTTGTAAGAATGTTTCCTCCAATTGGCATGTCAATTTTTTTGCCTTAGTTTCATTCACCTAGTTGCTAACACAATGTAGCCTTTGAATGTAGGTCATCAATCTTGAATTTTTTTCCATGATCTAGCACATCTCCATTACCTGTCTTGCTCTAAAACACCACTATCTGATTTGACCTACTTTAATTATGGTTGTAGATATCTATTGATTCACAGCAACAATGTGAATTAGGTGAAGAAATCAATTCTTTCCACATGTCACTATATTGCATACCCGCATTGGTCAACCCAAGTCAAAGAAAGCATTCATGGAATGGCAATATTATTGCTTCATTTTTCCAACATTATGTTTCTCAACCTTCGAGGTCAGGGTGTTGGGTATCCACCTTACCTCATGCTTGAATTGTATTGAAGAAATTTAGAGGCAATCCCAAACACCTAAGTTGGAAGCTTCTTTACACTTATCGAGGTTAAACCATCAACCTTACCCCTTATCTTCTACCTACCTTTACTCCATCACAAACCTTCCCAGCAACCTTTGAAACATGCATGAGTTTGTCAGATGCCAGGGTTCTCTCTTCCACCTTATCGCTTTCATTACTTTGTGTTAATCTATAAGCCAACCGACTGACCCACAATGTCCAAAATAATCCTAAGCATTAACAAACTTAACCCTTATAGGTATCAACCTTCAGAAATCCTTCTTATTGTATACCAACAAAAAGTAAAGCATAGGACTTACGGTAGAATTCATGAACACTAAAGCCATTTTGGGTGTCAGGGTTCGCCCTTAACTCGTACCACTTACCATCCTTCTGATAAGGCGTAATCCTTCCTATCGAACTACGATGCTCAAACTTTTATTTTACAAGCCTTAACCCTTTCAGGTGTCGTCCTTTGAGCTTTCTTCTTACTATTTTCTTGGAAAACTTTTAAGGCATAAAACTTAAGGCTAACCCACAAACACTAAAACTATTTTGGGTGTTGACCTTTAAGGTTTCACCTTTTCCCTTCTATATTTCATGTTAAGGCAAAGACCTTAACACCAACCCACAAACACTGAGACCATTTTTGGTGTTAGGGTTTGGGGTTTCATTATACCCCTTTCTTAACATTCTTGGTAAGGCCTAAACCTTAACATTGACCAAGAAATTCTGACACTATTTTAGGTGTTGGGGTTTCGGCTTTCCTCGTCCTTCATACTTAACATTTTTTTAAGGCCCTTAAGGTTGATCTTCGACCCTCGAACCCTTTCAGGTATTGGCATTCAAACTTTTTTCTTTTTACATCCTTGTCTTTATGTCTTTATGTTAAGGCATGAGCCTTAACGCCAAAGCCTGATGCCCTTCCAGACTTTACTCCAACTTACTTCATACATATCATTATGTTAATGTGTAAGCCTTAGGTTCAATCGCTAATGCTCGATAGGTAAGACTTTAGGCTTAACCATGATGTCCCAAGCCATTTTGGACTTGACTCAATCCTTCTTCATTTCTTTAAGGTATTCAGTATAAGGTATTACCGAAGTCTGAAGTCTTCCTGTAGTTCTGTGGGAAAAGGAGTTGGGTCCACCATGGATTTTGTAGGATAGTAGGGAACAAAATATATTGAGGCTCCAAAGTTAGGAAAAATTAAAGTCTCTCTATTTATATCGGGCAAAAAAAGAGAAGGTTATCATAACCTTATTAGGGATTGATGAAAGCTCCCTAACTTGGACAGAACTCTGAAATGACTTGACTTAAGATAAAAATTTAAAGGTTATAGCCATGCTTTTAGGCAATGACACACTTTGGGAATTCAAAAATATGAACCTCAAACTATAAGTTATAATGCATCACCCATAAAGGAAAGGTTATGAAAACCTGCAGGGTGACTAATGGATGTTTCATAACCAACATCAAATGTTGAAATGACTTAATTTCAACTTGGGTAGAACATATAAAAGTTAGGATAACATCTTAGGACACTAAAATTCCTTATGAATGCATTAAATACTAACTTTAGAAGACAAATTATGACATGTCAAATGGGAGCAAGGTTATGACAACCTAGGTAGGGACCGATGGAGTTATGAGAACCACTAGAAGTATCAATAAATTTCAAACTTAGCACATTATTTTTCAACATTTCTTTGAGGCATGTGATATAGTGTATGACTAAACCTCAATGTTGGATCATCTAAAATATAGAGTAAGCCACAAGCCCAAAGTCTGAAGTCTAATCAAACTTATCTGAAAAGGACTAACTCCTTCCTTCTAAAGCAAGTGATAAGAGGTAAGCTCAAGGCCCAATGCCCAAAATTTTGCAACTCTTCAAGGCTTGTTGTAATGACACCCTAATTCCCATGAATCCTTCTCCCTAACATCCTTATGAAGCCCTTTTGACCCCAAACAAAAACTCCTCATCTGATATCACTCAGATCTCCTTATGACTTTAAAGAGATGCCCCTTTTGACCTCAGTCAAACTCATTTCCACAACCTCTCCTTTAACATCCATAAGATTCCCTTTGGGCATCAATGATAACCATATTTACAATAGATTAACCTAATAATAGCTAGGTTCACCCATCCCTATTAGATTAACTCTCCATTAACACCTCCCAAATATAAGTAAAGTTATGATGTTATAATCTAAGTGCTTATCGTAACCCAATGATATGTCACAACACAAGAACGTGATAGAATCTAAACTCTTTATCTTTCCTTATTTGCTTGTTATCTTAATTTCTCTAGGTTAAGTAGTACTATAGGGATCAAATCTACACCTGCTATTTTTACTAAAACCTCTAAGGATCCTTTAGTGACTTTATTTATAATAATTGATATGAGGAACCTCAAGTGAATACTATAAGAGGAATTCATAATCAACATGATTCAAATGGTAAGAAATAACTACTACTATAAGTGGGACTTATTGAATAGGACAACTAAGAGGAGGGGTGAATAAGTTGTCACAAATTTAAACCTCAATTAATTCATTAGAATTAATCCTTAACACTTCTTAAATGATTAAACATTAAGTTCAAGTGCAAAAACTAAAAAACCATCACAAAAAAACAACACTAGATTTATGTGGAAAATCCAATGAGGGAAAAACCATGGTGAGGATTAACTCACACTATAGAGAATACCAAAACTAATTACAAAGGATCACTGCCTGAGAAACAAGGCTCACTGCCAAAACAAGGACTCACTGTCTAACAAGGCTAACAACTTGGAGAGCTCACTACCACCAAGATACAAAGAAGATAGAAGAGATATGTTACAGAGAGAAAACAATCTCATTGCAATAGAGAAATTCACCATGATTTGCTCAACCACTTGCAGAAATACATGAATGATAAAGTACACCTTCATCTCACTACATCTGGAAACTCACCATTTAGGCTTTGCACTGATCTTCCACACTCATATCACACACACTCACTAATTCACATCAATCTTGCATCTATCTGCTTTATTTCTTTGCACTTATCTCTTGTTTCCTTCCTTTCAACACTAACTTATTTTGTGTTTATACCATCTTCAACTTTGAAACAAATACAAAGTCGGCCATCAACATTAATTTCAAATTAGGTCAGTTCCAAAAAATCCTAGGGTGGAATTAGAATGGGGGTGACCCAAACAAACACTTCATGTGGACCCAAATGGATCCAACATGCTTCATCAACTCTGAAGATAGTGTTCAACACAAGGTTGACCAAACCAGTGTAAAACACGTAACAATTAAGCATGAAACTTTCAAATACTAAAATTATCTTCAACATGATCATAATAAATCAACTCTAGAACTAGAAGTCAAATGACTTTATGAAAGAGAAATTTGTACCAATAACATTTCTCCTAGACCTCAGCCAGAGACGTAGAAAGCCACAGTTCACAATTGGTGAACACAACTCTTATTGTACAATGAATCAACAACAAAAAATCTAGATGTAGCAGCTTCCAACAACCATGATCAACATATCTTAACCACACAAACATAGAAGAAAATCCCAAAGAAAAATATGGAGTAACCACTAGACACCTGCAACCTTCAATACAATTTTCTCAATATTCTCGACATGAACAACTAATAACTTGTAACAACGACATCAATGAAAACAATAACTAGTTGATAACCAATTGACCAATTGACATCAATGAACACCTTCATTCTTCTCATTCTTGCAAAAATCTCCCCCTTTGTCATTTATGGAAACACATGATGTGAAAAGCCATCCAAGACAACATACTAGCTCTAAATACACTTCTCAATTTTTTCCTTCTATTTCTCCCCCTTAGTAGATAATATTTTTCACATTCTTCCTCTCCCCCTTTGACATCAATGGCAGAAAATTATATTTACATTGATTTCCCCTTTAACATTAGAAACATAATACATACAATGACAACACATGACACTACCTACTTCCCCTAAGAGGTAGCCATCAAAACATCAGTCCAAAAGAAAGATAGACTCATAGATCAATTGAACTAATGCATATCCATGTGCATCTAGTTCAAGAAAGGAGGGAAAATGACCCCTAACTTCTCCCGAAGATACTCAAAATTATCTTTAGAAAGATCCTTAGTAAATATATCAACAATTTGATCCTTCGTCGGAACATACTCAAGATTTAATTCATTTTCCACAACCTTCTCTCTTAAGAAATGATACCTAATAGATATTTTCTTTATCCTCGAATGCATTATAGGATTCTTCAAAATGTTAATTGCACTTGTGTTATCACAAAAGATATAAATTTTTGGAACACAACAATCTACTGAGAGGGGGAGGTGAATTAGTAGATACTAAAACTTAGCCCTCAAAACCTTTGTGTAAATTACTTCTTTTAGCTTTGAGTACTTTATGCAAAATAATGCATTAAGCTCTTAATGTTCAAATTAACTAAACACATGGAGAGATAAACACACATTTACACAAAATCCCATAAAACTAAATATACATGGAAAACCCAAGATGGGAAAAATCACAGTGACAAATGTTGTTTGATTCTACTGCTCAAACAAGGGTCATAAATAAGTCTCTATTAAAATATTTAGGGCTTCAACCCAAGGAAGCTCCAACTCCCTATTTTGAAGCAACCACTTCAAGGATGCTACAACACCCTGCTTTAGGAGCTACAACTTCATGTGGAGCAGGGCGGTAAGGATTTCTATCACAAATTAAAGGGATTCAAACACCAACTTCTGCCCCAAAACACTATCTTGCTATATTTCCACCAACTCACCTAGTATTCCTTGTAGCCATCCAAATCATGGTTTTTGTACAAAACTCTCTTATAACTCCCCAAACCCACAAATAAATTAGGGTTTCAAACACCCCTTTTCCCCAACTTTAACATATCTCAAAAGCACCTATGTCTCCTTTGGACCAACCTCTCCAAAATTGGACTGGTATGTTGTCCTAGACCATCAACTAGGTCTCTTTTACAAAAGAACACCCCTTTACAGTTGCTGACAACACAAAATTCCTTCAAAAAGTCTCAGAAGAAGTCTCAAAACCCCTGACTCGACAATTATTTGTCATGGGAACACTGACTTTTCCACCAAAACAAGAAACCCTCATTTTATGCTCTTCCAAGGTGGGTTTACTGAAAAATCATACTCCAGACCTCTAGAAATTATACCAACACTTCAGACCTATTCTATTATGTCTACACATGCCTAGAAATTCTTTATAAACTGCTGCCCCCAAGTTTCACAACCTTTTTAACCTGAAACCATCAAATTTCAGCAAAATTCACACATCTACCAACTAGGACATCATAACAAATCAATCAACTCGCCTCCCCTGCTCAAGCCACCCATTCTAAATAAAAACCTACACACTAATGATCCATTCCACTAAGTTACAGAAAATTACTATGGGTGGAATGGCTTAAACGTCCCTTTTACACTCTCAAACCCTTGAACTTGAACTTACACAAGCAGTTTTAGTAAAATGTTTGTAAAATTCACAATACTTAATGAAATAACCTAAAAACAAATGTATTTGAAAACTAATTCAATGAAATACCATCTCAAGTCAATTTCAAGGCACAAAACTACTGTACAGGTTCGTACAAACCCGTGAAACAACAAAATTACAGTCAAAATGTAGAAAATTAGTGTTTTATTAATATGTAATTGTCAATATAATGCTTGGCCTCCCTTGCTCAAGTCTTCTAAGGCCTTTATAAACTAATTAATTTTTTTTCAAACTGTCCAAATTTCCAAAACTAACTTTTAAGCTTCAATGACCCTTCAACTTCCCTAAAATTGCATTTTTGCATTTTTCCCTGACAACATTTTTGGCAATTTTGCAATTTTTACACTTTTTTCCCATATGACTCTAAACCAACTTAATTACATCTAAATGGTCTCAATGGACCTTATTCAATGCCAAAATACCTAAAAAACCTAAGAACTTAACATTTGACCCCTAATGAAAGAATGGCCTTGGTGCCCTTGCACCATACACCCAACCTCAAAAAAAAGTCTCCAAGTCCCTTCGAATTTGATTTGTAGCTTGTCCACATCTAAAAACTCCATCTCCTTCATCTCCAAATGATCTTTCACCTGGGAATCCCTTCCATTGGGCCAGGTACTAAAAATTTGCATCATCCTTTGCACTCTTAGGCTTATTTCCACCTTGACACCGCTCCATCCTTACAAATTGATCTATTGAGGGTCCTCTAACCTTTTCACCATCACAAATTGATGTATCTACTTTGATTCCTACACACTGACCTCTATCAATCTTTCCCTTGACTATCTTTATCTTTACCCTTGGAACATACTCATACTCACCAACTTATCTTTACCTTTCAACATGATATTGTTTCCTCTCTGCAAATAAACCTGCTTCAAGTCCTCTAACACTTCTCACATCAAAACTTGATGATACACTTGTCCTTACACCTACAAACAATCCTTCTTCAACTGCTCCATGAGCTCTTTCTTCATCATCTCAACTGCATGCTTAAATCTACCCCATTGTCCTTGGCAAACATCCACTCTCACCTCATTCTTTGTCTTCACAACCACTCTTGGAACCCTTATGCAATCAGTCTTAAAAACCTTTGTCATGGCAGCATATGACTACCTACCAACCACTCTTTTCACTAAAGGACAAATCACTGCCCTTACCTTAGTATCATCACTTTTCTCCAACTCACTTGGATTCTTCACAACCAACTCATCTTTGGCCTTCTCTTGGCCTTTCCTTGCCAACATCACATCATTGGTCTCTTCCAACACTGAGACCTTCCTCAAATTCACTTTCGTTACCTCTTCACCACTTGGGGTGACTGCAACCTTCATCATCTCTTCAACCTCTACAAACCTTTTCACTTGCCTTTGCATTTTGCCTTAGTTCACTGCACTTTCCATCTTCATGTCTTGTACCCAACTCTCTTCCCTCATCATCTTTGATTTTTCAGTCCTATAGACCACTATATTTTCAGACCTTAACTGCTCACTAACTTTCCTTGTAACCAAAGGACTAAGTGTTGTCCTTTCCATGACATTATCATGCCAATCTTGAGTCTTCTCAATCAGTTCACCCATGACTCTTTCTTCATCAATTGTTGACACCAAACCATCACCTTTTCCCAGCAAATTCAGACTACACCTTACCTTTTTCTTGATAGTGCTTGATTGCCCATTATCTTCTTTTTCCTTCAAGGGACACAACACTTCCCCCACCATGATCTCTTCATACTTCACAAACCCATCTTGGCTTTCCACAATCATTGCACTCTTATTCACTTCCCCTTTACCTATGAGCCCTTTCATTAGAGTCTTTTCCTCAACAATCCCTATGTCATCAGACTTATCCACCACTATATTGACAGTATATGACTACCCTTTAACTTCTCTTGCTTTCAATAGACAAAACTTTGTCATTATCACAACTTCATCATAATTCCTAACTCATCTTGCACCTTCAAGGTCAATTCATCCTTGACCTCCTCTGTCTTAGGTTTCATCACCAGCATATCATATTTTCTCTCTAACATTGCATCAGTGTGCAAACTTGTTGCCTTGATATCTCTAAGCCTTGTAGTGGCTACACATCCTCCATTTTTGTCTTCCTCTAACTCTATGAACTCCTTACCACACATAACTACTCTTGTTGCATTTCTTTGTCCCTTATCATCTTCCACCAATGGAGTTAAGGTGAAATTGGTTCCATCTTTCCAAATTTTGATAAGTATTGGCTCTTCCATCATAAATGGCATATCTCTCAAACTGCCATGGCCTTCCCAGTATTAAGTGGCACACACTCATAGGCAACACATCACATAATATCCTATCCTTGTAGGGACCAATATGAAACTCAACCCAAACTTGTTCATTCACTAAAATTGAGTGATCATCGTTTAGCCAAGAAACACTATATGGAGCATCATGAGGCATCTTGTCCAAATTCAACTTATCAACCATTTCACTTCAAACCAAGTTATCAATGAAACCTGAATCTATTACCACTTTACATACCTTGTTTCTGAACTTGCATGTGGTCTTTAAAAGTGCTCTCCTTTGTCTTGTTTCTTTGATTTCCTTTATCATGTTTTCTTATCTTTAAAACTTCCAACTGTCCTTTTATGCAAACTTCAACCAATCACCTTCAAAAGATCTACTGCTTGAGCTTTGATACCAATTGATGCAGAGCAAGGAGGTAAGATGATTTCTATCACAAATTAAAGGGATTTAAACACCAAATTCTTCCCCAAAACACTATCTTGCTATATTTCCACCAACTCGCCTAGTATTCCTTGTAGGCATCCAAATCATGGTTTTTGTGCACAACTCTCTTATAACTCCTCAGACCCACAAAAAAATTAGGGTTTTAGACACCCTTTTTCCCCAACTTTAACATATCTTAAAAGAACCTATGACTCCTTTGGACCAACCTCTCCAAAATTGGACTAGTACGCTATCCTAGACCATAAACTAGGTCTCTTTTAAAAAGGAACAACCCTTTACAGTTGCTTCCAACACAAAATTCCTTCAAACAGTCTCAAACTAGGTCTCAAAACCCATGATTCCACAATTATTTGTCATGGGAACACTCAATTTACCACCAAAACAAGAAACCCTCAATTTATGCTCTTCCAAGGTGGGTTTACTAAAAAACCATACTCCAAACCTCTAGAAATTCTACAAATACTTCAAACCTATCCTATTATGTCTATGCATTCCTAGAAATCATTCATAAATAGCTTCCCCCAAGTTTCACAACCTTTTCCAACCTAAAACCATCAAATTTCACCAAAATTCACACATCTACCAACTAGGGCATCATAATAGATCAATCAACTCGCCTCCCCTGCTCAATCCACCCATTATAAATCAAAACCTACACACTAATGAGCCATTCCACAAGTTATAGAAAATTACAATGGGTGGAATAGCTTAAACATCCCTTTTACACTCTCAAACCCTTGAACTTAAACTTACATAGGTAATTTTAGTAAAACGTTTGTAAAATTCACAATAATCAATGAAATAACCTCAAACCAAATGTATTTGAAAAATAATTCAATGCACTACCATCTTAGGTTGATATCATGGCACAAAACTACCGTACAAGTCCACACAAACCCATGAAACAACAAAATTACAGTCAAAATGTAGAAAATCAATGTTTTATTAATATGAATTGTCAATACAATGCTTGCCCCCCTTGCCCGAGTCTTCTAGGGCCTTTATAAAATAATTGAATTCCATTCCAACTGTCCAAATTCCCAAAACTAACTTTTAAGCTTCAATGGCCCTTCAACTTCCCTAAAATTGCATTTTTTGCATTTTTGCATAACATTTTTGGCAATTTTGCAATTTTTATACTTTTTTCCCAAATGACTCTAAACCAACTTAATTACATCTAAATTGTCTCAATGGACCTTATTCAATGCCAAAAGACCTAAAAAAATTAAGAACTTAACATTTGACCCTGTACCACAACTCCAAGGAGACTACAATCCCCTTAACTAATAACTCAGTACACTTGAGGCAACAACCTCTTGCAAAGCTTAAAGCTGAAATATGAATATAAATGGTTCTACATAAACTTGAGATGCTTCAATACATTTAGTACATTGTTGAACTTATTGCAATTCACACTATATTGTTGTCTATACACACTCAACAAAACACACCTCTGCTCTGCACTCTCCTTTGCACCTAGAATACTCACTATTCTATCTTGCTACACTGCACACCTTTCACTTTCTATAGTGTCTCATAAATCGTCACTCTGTTGAATGAAAACCTAGATGATATTCTAAATTAAAATCTAGGACTTCCTTGCATGTGCATTCTATGTCTTCTTTGTTGCTCTCTCTACTTCCTTTCCATCACAACTGCATATTCATAACTCTATTTTTCACACTCTACGACTACAGACTCCTCTCTATATGAGAAGATGCAAACTCTACAACACATCTAAACTAATTCAATCTTTTGACAATATTCAATTGTCTTCTATCTCAACCGACCTATAATCTCTACCTCAAGATTCTCTCTGCCATCCAAATCAGCTCTCACATCATATTAGGGTTTCCCTTCGTTGCTAACTTCACCAACAAGTGTCAGTTCATAGAACCACACACACACTATATAGATTCACTAAATATGCTAAACCAGACAACCTACAAAACCCTAAACCTAGAATACATTAAATACATTCTCTTGAAAATGAAATACAATTTTGATCTCGATCACCTATTACGGTTTCCTAAAACCTTCCTTGCATAGCCTCTTCATCAATCCTCACAAAATTTAATTCAAATATAGATAAATTTCCCAATTTAGCTCTCTATCAACCCTAGAATCTAATATGCATTAAATGTATTCTCTTTTCAGTATGATCAGATTCAATCTTGATCACTTCTATAGTTTATATAGCTTCCTTGAAGATCACATCTTCATCGACATTGGTCACAAGTGCAGTTGGACCAATTAATTCTCTCCTATGTGAGTTACCCATGATAACCATGTTCACATAGACTAGACTATTGTAGATCTTCAATGTTTGAATATTGGCCATCAATCTTCTCTTCACACCACGATTCGGCATTCCTCGTTCATTGTCATATCTTTAAAACCTTTCCATCAGATTAACCGCCTTTGATCCTAAACAGTTTATCTTCACTAATTTACAATCACTGTTGGATCAATCGTCAAACAATATGTGCCATTGATCTCCTTCATACATTGCTTTCCAAACATGGATCCCACCAAGACACACGTCCAAATTTTGATATCCCATGAGCTCTAACAACAAGCCCACACAAGCGTTGTGGTGCTTATGGGTAGTTGTCATTTGTCATGAACATCATCGCCACGCAACTCACAACAACGATGTGAGTTGGTCTGTCGAGCAATCATTTTTCACCATCTGGACATGCTGACACATACACTATTGGCTCCTATCAAGTGGATGTTCCCCATCGTCAACATGTCATCCTTGTCAGCACCATGTAGCAACCATCATCACCTTCACTTCTTCCTTTGTCGGGTCCCACCAGATACATTATGGGCACCATCAGATCTTCCTCGATCAATCTCTACCATTTAGCACTGCCAATAGTTCATGGCATATGTTATTGTCACCATATTTTTTGGTCCCACCATATGCCTTCCATCGCACATTGCTAAGTAACTAAAAACCCGAACCTCATAACCTCTTTTCGAAGGTTAAGAAGTTTTGAGATCCCATGATTCACCGACAACATAGCTTTTAGTCTATCAAATAGACTCTAGGGTGAGTCCCTACCATTCACTCTCACTAATAAATCCCTTCTTACACCTTATCACTTCATTCACTAAGTTACTAAGTCGGGAGGTTATGAAACTCTAGAAACCCCCGACTTAAGTTAGAAAAACTTGGAATCCAACGTCTTAAGTTATTACTTAAGCCTCCTACAACCACCAAACACAAGTCACTGTCAAAATAGAATATTTTGAGGATGCCATGACAGTAACAACCTAGGGTTTAACTGATAAACCCTAAAAGACCTAAAATAAAACATAAGTCATTTTTGGGCATATCCTTCACTTTCTGGACCTGCAAAGCACACCACTGGAATGCTTTCGAAAACCCATGTCGAATCTGGTACCTAATTTTCCATCAAACATATGGAAGCAACTATTGCAGAGAGATGACAACATTTTTTCAACTATGCAACATATTGAGCAACTTTCTCTTCTACACCAACAACCAATCCACATACTTCCAAAACTAGATTCACTGCTCTCACATTCATCCTATGAGTTTCATAACATTTAGGCACACCACTAATCTATCATCATTCCAACATCTACCTTGCATGATCAATTCCACTCTCCTTTGACATCAAAGACACTTTTGACATCAATGACAACATCGTAGCATATGCATTCACCAGCAACCTATATCGATGTTCCCATATTCACTGCAAACCTTATGTCTCCTTGACATCAATGACACTTACATTTACATTAAATCCAACATCCTCCTTTACAATATCAGGTCCATCTCACCTCTAATCCTCTTTCATCATGCCAGCAATCTACCTTGCATGATTTTACTCATTAGATTTATGATACCTTCATGACATCAATGACAACATTATGTACTTCTGCATAGGATCAACACACTTCTCCTTTGATCCCCTTTTGACAAAAATGACAACATATTCCAACAATATCCCCCTTTGTCATTTATGGAAAAACTTTAAATGCTCAATGATACCAATTAACCAATTTAACATTTGTACTAGTATCATCTTTACTTTCTACTTCTATTGTTGCTTTCTCCAATGCTCCTCTTTCAACATTTGCATTAATTTCTCCCCCTTTGACATCAATGGAAAAGGAATCACTCCTCCTAAAATAATTATCCCCCTTTGAAAAGCAGTGAAAAGGGTCTACCTATTGTCTAATATACTCCTTTGAATTGGCAAAGAGATTTACTCCCCCTTTGACTAATACCAATTGATAACAATTATTGTTCTTATGCCAGATGATGCTCTCAACCTTTACTTCAATGGAAAAACCATATTCTCCAACCACTTTGTATCAATTACCTTTAACTGATTCCAATTGAAGTGCCATTATATGCTCTAACCTAATTAAAGATACTCTAATTCATGCCCTACACCAGTTAGGTCTGATATCACAAGCATAATTCTCCTTTTTTCTCTATATCAATTCACCTGTATTTCCAATACCAATTGATAAAGATCTAATTCATGTTCTATAATAATTGATATTGTTGTCACCATTTGTTGATGTCATGTCTTGAAATCAATACTTTGAAGACTAATTGATACCAATTTTTGAAAGCTAACAACACACAAATCTTTACTAGTGACATATCTTTCTTCACTATACACCAATCTGAGCATTCTTTCCTTTATGCACCATACCAAATCATACTCTTAACTAGATTTTATGCTAATGTGAAACCTATATCACCTCCCCCTAATACCTTACTCCATTTATTACATGTACCTAAGTGTACACTTCACCATAGGCTCTATACCCACTAAAAATTTTCTTGACCTCAATAGCAGCTCCTCCTTAAACTATTCTCCATTCTCTTTTCCTACATACATATGCATTTACTCCACATTAGGCTCAGTACCAATTTGTAAACATTTCTCTAATCTCAAATATACATTTGAGACATCTCTCATCTTTGCTCATCCTCATGAACACTTGCAAACCTTCAAGCGCTATACTAGGTAGACCATTTCTCTAACACCGTTTGTAGCTCCCCCTAAGATCTATATCCATGAACACTTTTTATTCCAACGAGCATCTGCATCATTCCATATTCCATACCACCTAGGATACACTATGTACATAATTTTCTTAGCAAGACACAAGAAGCATTATTTTCTTCACCTACAAATATTCTTCCTCCTTGACAAAGAGAAAGAGTAAGACCATTTTCCTACAACCATCAAGTCATTAGAAATTTTTACTACAAGTTTACCTGACTTGATCACTTTTCCATATCCAGGGATAAGATAGATATCAATTAAGCTCCCCCTAGATTCATGCCCTATCACTAATATTTAGTGATGTGAGGTAGAAGCGACCACATTGAGTGTTACATGCCAATATTTCTCTCTCCAAACCATCTTGTGCTTCTTCTATGATACATCAGCCTTCTTCTCAACAACATGCAAACACTTGTTCACTTTGGAAAAGATATTCTTCTACTTACTATATGCATTTGATCTTACATAATTTTTAGGTGGTCTTGCACAATCTAATCTGTAGTACTTAGTTGTATGACCATAGTTATCACATGTATAGCACAATACATTCATGCCTATCAAAAAAGTAGATGAATTTCCATACATCTAACTTGTATTCCTCTTAGGTACAACCCTACATTCACATGATTTATGACCAAATTGATTACATCAATAATAGTGGCCATAAAAACATGGGGAACAACTTGTCATACCATTTCTTTGTGCATGATACAGTGGTATTCTCTGCATTGGTTTCTTCATGCATATCGTTCTTTTAAATCTATCTACAAATACTCCCATTGCATGCTTCTTCTTCAAAACTTTAGGGACTGCTTTCTTCATTTTATTATCTATTGTGGGCTTCTTCTTCTGATAAACAACAATTGGATAATTGTTCTTTCTCTTATCTACAGTAGGTCTCTTCTCTTAATTAACTTTCTCCTTATCAACAATTGATTCCTTTTCCTCTTGTGTTGTCTTCAATCCATTTGTAGAGATACTTTCTTTTGAGAAACTTGTGCAACCTTTCTCTACTGTTCTAAAGTTTTCAAGCAATCTATCACCAGTAGAATGAGTTTTTCCTTCTTCACCACCAAGATCAATATTTATCCTTGGTCTTGAAATCCTTTGAAACTTATTTAGCTCACCTATCATCCTGAAATTACCTTTTAGTTTTAGGTCTTTATCAATCTGCTCATTAGCTTTTTCTAAATTATTTCTTAGAGAAACTACCTCTGCTTCTAGCTTCATACATTTATCCATTTCAGATTTTAACTTTGATCTCATGAATTCTTTCATTCTTTTTGCTTCCTCCACTCGACCTTCCAAACATACAACCATTTGATTAGATTTTTCAAGATTCTTGTTCAGTTTATCTAACTCCTCTTGTGCATTCAACTTTTTTTCTTCATGCTCTTTCTTCAAACTTTTAATCCCATCAAGAGCATTGTTGATTTTACCTTCAAGGTCAACTTCTTCTTCTTTACCAAAGGTTTTAGCTTCTTCACCATTGTCAGAACTCTCAACCTCTTCATCAGAGGTAATTCCAAATGGGTCAAATCCACAAAAACTTTCATGATCATCATCTAATCTACCACAAAAATCTGATAATCTATTTTCTTCTTTTTTGTACAAATCTACCATGTCCATTTGCTTGCTACTACTTTCCTTTTTACTAGAACTTTCAGCTTTCTCATCCTTAGAATTATCCTTTTCATCATGAGAACATTGAGAAGCAAGACAAGAAATTTTACTCCTATATTTTCTAAAACCATACCTCAGTCTTCTTCTAAAATCAATATTTTTGGATCCATATGTAGATGTTTCTTCTTCATCGCTTCTTGTTATAGCTTCACTTGAGAACCAATTTGAAAATTTCTCATCTTCACTTGTCTCAATACTTTCATATTTTCTTTCATATTTTTGAATCAAGGCCTTCACCTCATCTTCACCATCCTCTTCATACATTCTCTTCAACTTGTTCCAGACTTCATGTGTTGTTTGACAATGCAGACCAACACAAAACTTGGTAGTCCATGGAGAATTATATCTCTTGTTGTAGCATTATCCTCATATGCCTTCTTTTCAACTTTAGTTATAGGAGGTGTAGCAGGAACTATATATCCATTTACAACTAACATCCAAACATCAAATCCTATGGATCCCAAATATCCTTACAACAATGGTCTCCAAAAAATATATCTTGATCCATCTAAGATAGGCACATAATGTGCAAGTAAAATTTCCTTACTAACCATTGTGTTCACCTTATCTAAGATCTACCTTGAGTTGATTAAGCTTCTCCTAGGGAACCTTGGGCTTTGATACCAATTGATGGAACACAACAATGTACTGAGAGGGGGGTGAATTAGTAGATACTAAAACTTAGCTCTCAAAACCTTTGTGTAGATTATTTCTTTTAGATCTAAGTACTTTATGCAAAATAATTCATTAAGACCTTAATGTGCAGATTAACTAAACACACAGAGAGATAAACACACATTCACACAAAATACCATAACACCAAATATATGTGGAAAACCCAATATGGGATAAACCATAGTGAAAAATGTTGCTTGAGTCTACTACTCAAATCCAACATCACAAATAAGTCTTTGTTACAATATTTAGGGCTCCAACCTAGCAAGGAAGCTCCAACTCCCTATTTTGAAGCAACAACTTCAAGAATGATACAACACCTTACATTAGGAGCTACAAATCCAAAGAGACTACAATTCCTTGAACGAAGCTACAACTCAACACACTTGAGGCTAAAACCTCTTGCAAATCTTAAAGCTCAAATATGAATATAAATGGTTCTACATAAACCTGAGATGCATCAATACATTCAGTACATTGTTGCACTTACTGCAACTCACACTTTGTTATTGTAGTTGCACACTCAACAACACACACCTCTACTCTACACTCTCCTTTTCACCTAGAACACTCATTGTTTTATCTTGTTGCACTACACACCTTTCCCTTTCTGTAGTGTCTCATACATATACACTCTTTTGAATGCAAACCTAGATGATATTTTGAATTACAGTCTAGGACTTCCTTGCATGTGCATTCTTTGTCTGCTTTGTTGCTCTCGCTATTTCCTTTCCATCAAAATTGCATATTCATAACTCTATTTTTCACACTCTACAATTGTAGACTCCTCTCTATATGAGCAGTTGCAACCTTTGTAACACATCTAAACTAATTCAATCTTTTGACAAGATTCAATTGTCTTCTTTCTCAACCTACCTACAATCTTTGTCTCTAGATTCTCTCCATTATCCAAATTAGGTCTTGCATCATATTAGGGTTTCCCTTCCTTGATAACTTCACCAGCAAGCTGCTAGTTCATCGAGCCACACACACTATACAGATTCACTGAATCTACTAAACCAGACAACCTACAAAACCTTAAAATTAGAATACATTAAATGCAATCTCTTGATAATGGGATCTAATTCTGATCTCAATCACCTGTTAGGGTTTCCAAAAACCTTCCTTGCACAATATCTTCATCGAGCCTCACAACATTTAATTCAGATACAGAGGAACTTCCCAATTTAGCTCTCTATCGACCTTATAATTTGATATGCATTAAATGTATTCTCTTGTCAGTATGATCAGATTTGATCTTGATCAATTCTACAGTTTGTATAACTACCTTGAAGATCACATCTTCATTGACATTGGTCATAGGTGTAGTTGGACCAATTAATTATTTCTCCTATGTCAGTTACCCATTCTAACCCTATTCACACAAACCAGACCATTGTAGTTCTTCAATGTTTGAATACAGGATATCGATCTTCTCTTCACACCATGATCGAATGTTCCTCATTCATCATCATATCTTTAAAACCTTTATGTTAGATGAATTTCCTTTGATCCTATGTCGTTTATCTTCACTAACTGATGATCACCATTGGATTAATCACCAAACAATCTGCACCATTGATATCCTTCACACACTGCTTGCCATAAATGGAGTCCACCAAGACATGTGTAAAAATACCACTATCCTACAAGCTCTAACAATAGGCCCACACAATATTTGTAGAGCTTGTGAGCATTTTCCATTTTTTGTACACATCATCATCACACAACTAACAACAACGATGTGAGTTGGTCTATCAAGCAATCGCTCTTCACCATCTAGACATGCTGACACATAAAATATTGGTTCGTATCAAGTGGGTGGTCTCCACCATCCACATGTAATCCTTGTTAGCACCATGCAACAACCATCATCACCTTCGCTTCTTCCTTTGTCGGGTCCCACCAGATACACTATTGGCACTGTCAGATCTTCCTTGTTCAATCTCTACCATTCACCGGTACCAACAGTTCATGGCATACGTCATCATCACCATCCTATTGGGTCCCACCATATTCCTTCCATTGTAAATCTCTAAGTCACTAAAAACTCAAACCTCAAAACCTCTTGTCATAGGTTACGAAGTTCTGAGAACTCACGATTCATAGACAACATAGCTATCAGGTTGTCGAAGGGACTCCAGGATGAGTCTTGCCAATAGCATTCGCTCTCACCAATAAAGCCCTTCTTACACCTTATCACTCCATTTGCTAAGTCACTATTTCAATAGGCTATGAAACTCTAGATCCCCATGACTTAAGTTAGAAAAACATGGAATCCAGTGACTTAAGTTATTACTTAAGCTTCTTGCAACCACCAAACACAAGTCACCATCAAAATAGAACATTTTGAGGATTTCATGACAGTAACAACCTAGGTTTTAACTAATAAATCCTAAAACACCTGAAAATGAACATAATTCATGTTTGGGTGTATCCTTCACTTATTGGACCTATAGAGCACACCACTGGAATGCTCTCAAAAAAACCATGTCAAATATGGTACCTAATTTTCTATCAAACATCTAGAATTAACTATTTTAGAGAGATGGAAATTTTTTGTCAACTGTGCAACATATTGAGCAACTTGCTCTTCTAAACCAAAAACCAATCCACATACCTCTAGAACCAGATTCACTGCTCTCACATTCATCCTCTGAGTTTCATAGTATTTAGGCACACCACTGATCTATCATCATGCTGAAATCTCCCTTGCATGATCGATTCCACGTTCCTTTTACATCAAAGACACTTTTGACATCAATGACAACATCATAGCATACGCATTCACCAGCAACCTATACCCATTCTACCATATTCACTATAATCCTTATCTCTCCTTGACATTAATGAAACTCTTACATTTACATTAAATCCAGCATCCTCCTTTACCATATTAGGTCCATCTCACCTTTGATCCTCTTTCATCAAGCCAACAATCTACCTTGCATGATTCTACTCATCACCTTTTTTATACCTTAATGACATCAATGACAACATTATATGCTTCTGCATAGGATCAGCAACTTCTCCTCTAATACCATTTTGACATAAATGACAAAATATTCCAACAAAAATATGATCATCATACACCATTGTGATATCTTTCAATGTCTATTTCATCCATAGAACTTGTGTACAAAAAGATGTAGTAGCAATACACTTAGCTTCAGTAGTAGGTAAGGAAACTGAATCTTTCTTTTTACTCAACCATGCCACCAATCTACAACCAAGAAAAAATGCACCACCACTTGTACTCATTTTTTCATCTACACATCCATCCCAATCTACATCTATATAAGTACATAGTGTAAAGTTGGTATCCCTAGGATACGATAACCCATAATCTAGAGTGTCATTCAAGTGTCTGAATATTATTTTAATAGTAGCAACATGTTTTTCCTTAGGATCTTCTTGAAATATAGTCCCAAGACAGACAACATGCATACTATCTGATCTAGTAGCAGTCAAATACAATAGTCCACCAATCATAGATCTATACTTGCTTTGATTAGTCTTAGGTGAATCATCATCTTTACCCAATTTGCAACTAGTCACCATAGGATTATGTACCGGTTTGGAACCATCCATCCCAAACTTCTTCAACATCTCTTTCACATACTTAGACTATGAAATAAAAATTCCCTTCTCTGTTCGATTGATTTACAACCAAAGAAATAAGTTCATCTCTCCAAACATAGACATTTCAAACTCTTTTTGCATCTCTTCCACAAAAAACTTACACATAGTTTCATCAACATATACAACCACAATTAATATTTTGTCATTTTCAATTTTAAAATATAGATTACTATTTGTCGTACCTTTTTTGAAACCTTGTTGAATCAAATACATGTCTAACTTTGCATACCAAGCTCTAGGAGCTTGCTTCAATCCATATAAATATTTCTCCAACCTAAACACCATATCTAGTTGATCTAACAACTTAAATCCTTCTGGTTGTTCAATGTAGACCTCTTCTTCTAGCTCACCATTCAAAAAAGTAGACTTCACATCCATCTAATAGATCTTGAATTCTTTATGAGCACCAAATGCTAAGAACATCCTTATAGCTTCCATTCTTGCCAATGGAGCAAAAATATCTTAAAAATATATGCCTTCTACTTGTCAGTAACCTTTACACACAATCCTCACTTTGTTTCTAACCACTTCTCCATTCTAATTCTAATTATTTTTGAATACCCACTTTGATTCAATAATGTTTTATCTACCAGTCTTGGGACCAATTACCAAGTTTGATTCTTCTCAATCTGCAAAATTTCTTCTTTCATAGCTTCCATCCAATGTTCATCTTTACATGCTTCACTTACAGTCTTCGGTTCAATCTTAGAAATAAAACACAAATTTACTTCAATGGAAGCTTTCCTTCTTGTCAATACTCCTTTTATCTTATCTCCAATGATCTAACTTTCTGAATCATTCTTTTGCACATATCTAGGTGGTTTAGGGGACACCGCCAAAGCTTCTTCTTCTCTTTCATTTTCTTTATTATGCTTCTCTTTCTCATCCTTTTCCTATTCTTCCACAATTTCTTCAATTCTTATGTAATCAGGCTCATCAAATATGTATCCATCAATGTCAATTGAATTCTTCATTGTTTCATCAACATTGACATTTGCACTTTCTACAATCTTTCTCAATATTTTATTGAAACAACTATAAGCTTTTCTTTTAGTAGAATATCTAAGAAAAATGTCTTCATCACTTCTTGCATCAAACTTTCCTAAAGTTTCTTCATCTCTTTTGATATAACATTTGCTTCCAAATACATTGAAATAATTAACAGTAGGAATTCTTCCAAACCATAGCTCATAGGGGGTCTTTGTACTATTTTCTCTTGCTTGAACTCGACTAAATACATAAAAATAGTATGAATAGATTCTCTCCAATAAACTTCTAGTAAATCGGCCTTAGTAATCATTGATCTAGTAGCCTCTTGAAATGTTATGTTCTTTCTTTCAACAACTCCATTTTTCCGGGGAATTTTTAGAGTATATAACTATCTTTTTATCCCATGCACTCCACAAAACATATTAAACTCATGGGAGGAGAATTCTCCACCTCTGTCAGACCTTAAGCATTTTATCCTCAAAATAACTTTATTTCAACCATAGCTTTGAACATCTTGAATCTATCTAATGCATCTGACTTCTCTCTAAGAAATGTAACCCATGTATATCTAGAATAATCATCAATCAAAAGCATAAAGTACCTTTCACCTTGCAGACTTCTCACTCTTGTAGGACCACAAAGATCTATATGAATTAAATCTTGTAGTCCAATGGTAGATTGTTCCTTTGATTTGTAATGGCTTCTATCTTGCTTTCCAAACTATCAATTCTTGCAAATAGAATTAACAGGATTTGTAATCCTTGGTAAATATCTCACGGCCTAAACTACACTAATCCTCGCCAAGTTATCAAAATTCATATGACACATTCTCTGATGCCACAACCAACTATCATTAATCTGAGTCATAATGAATCGTCCATTAGCACCCTTAAGTTGATAGATGTTTCCTTCATATTTATTTCTTACAATAATCACTATTCTTGATCCTTTCCTAATGTCACATCTCTCATCCTCAAATACAATATTATATCCTTTACTGCACATATTTCCAACACTCAAGATATTATGCTTAAACCCTTAAAATAGTAGACACCATTAGTATTATGCTTTCCATCAAAACTTACTAAACCTATCCCATAAATTTTAGCACCAGTATCATCTCCAAACATAACCAAGCCTCCATCATATTTTTCAAGTTTAAAAAACTTACTCTTATCACTAGTCATGTGATGTGAACAACCACTATAAACAACCCAATAGTTATTTTCCTATTTAGCATGTAGGGTGGAGATTACAATACCTTCATCTCTGTTTCTTTGGAGGGCATTCCTTCACCCTTTTTTTAGAATTAGCAGAAGTAGGTTCATCATTTATAGCCAAGAAAAATCATTCATTATCATTAGGGTCTTCATAATCAGAATCCTCATCAAATATACTAGCATTCTCATTCACATAATATGCTCTGTTGATCTTCTTACCTTTCTTTTATTTCTCATATCTTTGTTTATTCCTTTTACCTCTTTTTGGACGCTTTGCAGCATAATGACCTATTTCTCCACAACTAAAGCATTTAAAAGGTAACTTACCTTCATACTTGTTGGAGCCTTTCCTCATCCCTCACACAAAGTTATCTTCTATTTCATCAAGATTTTCTTCATATGGATCTTCAGCTTTCGTAGCCTTAAAAGCAATCTTTGATTTGAATCCATTTCTCAAATTCAACTTCCTCATTTCATAAGATGTCAGAGATCCCAAAAAAAAATATTTAGTGTAAGTCTTATAATCTATGCTTTGTTCAATATCATACACCTTTTCACTATAAGCATTAGGGCGAGATCTAAGAATCTTATTTACAATCTTAGTTTCATCTATAGTAGCACCAATTCCTTGCATTCTAGCTACTATCTCATCCAATCTTTGTACATAAGCTTTAACATTCTCATCTTCATACGTATGTAGGAGCTCAAACTATGTTTCCAAAATCTACAATTTTGCCTCTTTGACTCTTTTATCACCTTCATGTGCCCTTTCCAAAGCATCCCATACTTCCTTAGCAGTCTTCATATTTTGAACCTTAATACTTTCATCAATATTAAGGTTCGCTTTATGTGCTTTATCAATATTAAGGTAAGCATCCCATCCCATACTTCACCTTATTGTTCACTTTATGTGCTTTGATCTCATTAGTCGTACTTGGACCATTAGAGGGAGGAGTGTAAGGATTATTGTAAGCTTTCTCCACATCATATCCACAATACTCTAGATATTCTTCCATCAATATTTCCTAGATAGCATAATTAGTTCCATCAAAACTCGGATAATCATAAGTAACTTTTCCAACCATATCAGAACTTCCTTAAGTTCTTAAGCTCTTCTCCAAGGAATCAAGCTCTGATACTAATTATTGAATAGGACAACTGAGAGGGGGGGTGAATCAGTTGTGACACATTTAAACCTCAATTCATTCACTGGAACTAATCCTTAACACTTCTTAAATAATTAAACATTAAGTGAAAGTGCATAAACTAAAAATCATCTCAAAAACACAACTCCAGATTTACATGGAAAAACCAATGAGGTAAAAACCATGGTGAGGATTAACTCACACTATAGAGAATATCAAAACTGATTACAAAGGCTCACTACCTGAGAAACAAGGGTCACTACCAAAAAAAGGACTCACTTTCCAACAGGGCTAAAAAAATGGAGGGCTCACTACCACAAAGATACAAAGAAGATAGAAGAGATATGTTAAAGAGAGAATACAATCTTAATGCAATGAAAAAATCCCCTACAATTTTCTCAACCACTTGTAGACATGCATGAATGATAGAGTACACCTTCATCTCACTGCATCTGGAAAATTAGCATTTAGGCTTCACATTGATCTGCCACACTCACATCACACACACTGATTCACATCAATCTCAGATCTATCTGCTCTATTTCTTTGCACTTATATCGTGTTTCCTTCCTTTCACCACTAACTTATCATGTATTTATGCCATCTTCAACTTTGAAACAATTCCAAAGTTAGCCATCAACATTAAATTTAAATTAGGTCAGCGCCAAAACATCCCAGGGTGGAATTAGAATGAGGGTGACCCAAACACACACTTCATGAGGACCCAAATGGATCCAACATGCTTCATCAACTCCGAAGACAGTGTTCAACACAAGGTTGGCCAAACCAATGTAAAACACATAGAACAATTAAGCATGAACTTTCTAGATACCAAAGTTATCTTCAACATGATCATAGCAACTCAACTCTAGAACCGCAAGTTAAAAGACTTTACCAAAGAGAAATCCAGACCAACAACATTTCTCTTGGACCTCAACCAGAGACACAAAAAACAATAGTTCACAACTGGTGACCACAACTCACACTATACAATGAATCAGTAGCCAAAAATATAGATATGGCAACTTCTAACAACCATGATCAACATATCTGAACCACACAAACACAAGAGAAAATCCCATAGAAAAACCTGAAGCAACCACTAAACACTTGCAACCTTCTTCAATAGAATTTTCTCAATATCCTTGACATGAACCGCCAATATCCTATAAACATGACATCAATGACAACAACAACCAGTTGATAACCAATTGACCAGTTGACATCAATAACAACACCTTCATTCTTCTCATTCTTGTTGCAGGCCTTAGCAACACATTATAGCATGACAAATTATAGTATCTATCAATGTAGATTTAGTCATTTACTTTAATATAAGCATTCACATAAGAATTTAACTAATCTACTCTTCGAATCAAATGAATAAAAGTACATTGGAACTCAAACACAACTAGATCCTATATCATATAAATGATGCACTCTAAAGGGAGGGGACTTACAAACCTTAAAAGATAAAGGTGTAGACTGTGGAGTATTGTATGCAATACTATCCTTCTTGTTATCCCTAATTTACTTATTTATATTTTCTCTCTTGTGTAGGTTTATCAAAAATGATGTTAGTGTGAATAATATGGTATTATGAGTATGGGATATGAGAAAATGGGTCAATAGAGGTGGATCTGCGAGAGGAAAAGAGGCAAACGGATTAGACAATAGCATTAGAAATATGGGAAATAGATTTAGAAAGGAAAATATTATGGGTAACATAAGTAGAGAGTGTAATAGTAGTAGTTATGTGTAGTGTAGGAAAAATTATCCCTTTTTCACACTTAATTTGGTAAATATTAATAATAATAAAAAAGGACTAAATTATGCCTTAATTTAGTGTTGTAATATGTTTTACATATTCACATTTAATTTAGGGACTTATTAAATAAAATGGACTTAATTGTACCTTATTTATTGTGTTGTAAGGTGTACCTTTACACTTTCACACTTATCTATCGATTTATTAATTAATTGAGGTTAATTATGCCTTAATTGGCCCCTTAGTTCAAATCCAACCCCAATTAATTGCAATTTTTGAAGAGGAAAACTCAACACTCATTAATTCCATAACATAACACTTATCATTGAGCAATGTGTGTCTTGGGTAAGTGACCTAGGACCCATTCACCCAAGGGTGAATGGGTCCTCATTTATACCTAGGACCCTAATTTAAATTATGTTTTTGGTGGTATTTTAATGATTTCAAATGTATATTCACATTTTGGTTTGTGTTATTTAAATTTTGTGAATTAATGTTAACATATGTATAAATAAGAGGTCATTTCACTAAGTTTCATCCTAAGACTTTCAAGAAATTTGATCCTAGAGTTTTTATGCAAGCATTCCTAAAGTGAATTTGATGCTCAAGAGCATTCCAAGAGAATTTTCAAGGCATTCAAGAGAAGATTTATTGAAGAATTATTGCAACATTCAAGATCCTATTATCATGTCAAAGTCTTCTTGCGTCATGCATGTTATTTGAACTAATATGTATATGCAGTGTTCAAGATCAATTCAGGCATTCAAAGGCATTCTTTCAAATCAAGTTTTAAGATCAAGATCCACATCCATTGAAGCCATTTCATGCAAGTTGCAGATCCATATTCTAAGGTTCATATGAGGGTTTGGTAAGTTGTGACATTGCATTTGTTCATTCATCATTCTTTCATGCTATTTCATTTCATTACAAGGCTTAATTACCCAAACGGGGTTTGACCAAGGCAAACCCCCATTCACCAACAACAAAATATTGTTCACTCTTGATTTTTGTTTGTAGATTTTAGATGGAAGATCTCTTGAAGAGAAAAATTGCAAAGTTGTCAAAGTTCCATTTGTTGTTATCATTTTATAATTTCATAGAAATTGGCCTATAGGATTTATTTTCAACTGTCCAACTCTAAAAATTGGGGATCTAGGAGTGTAAACATAGTAGAAGAGAACCCAAAAAACCATTTTTACAGAGCCTTAGCAAGGACCCATTCGCCATAGGGAAAATGAGTCCTAAGTTAGCTTTGAAAAAGCACATTTGGTGACCAATACACATCATTCTCCCTTTCTCAGATCTACATTTTGACTTTTTGTTCCTTCAAAATGGAGCTTAATCTATTAGATGCACTTTATATCTTGCATTTTGGATTTTTTTTCCTATTTTTAATCTTTCTCCCCAAAGTGTTGTTTAATAGGGGCCCCGATCCTTGCATAAAATGGAAATTTGTAGATTCACACTTTGACTTGACTCATCTCAAGATTGTTAGTCATCTCATTGTGTGGATCTCATTTACTAAATGAAATTATAGAAATAGGTTCATCATACCCTATTTATCAATCCAATTTGTGATGAACCCCCCATATTTATTCATTTCATTTTGGTGAACTCAAGTTTTGATTATTACATTTTTTTTATTTTGGAGTCCATTTGCACCCCATATTTAGATCTTGCATTCATTTACATTTCATTGCATTGAATTGAGTCTTATTTAGGGTTGTTTATATTTCATTAACTTTTCATTCCATTTACGTATTTTAGGATTGCATCTTTTCATTCCTTGAAATTTAAAAAATACAAAAAAAAAGTCATTTTGCAAATCATTTACATAGCATTAAAGCATCATTTACTTGCATTTGAAAATTTAAACAAAATTGGACATCAAATTAGGTCTCCTATTTTTTTATTTTATCACATTTTTCACTTGCATTCAACATTAATTTCATAGAAGAAAAAATTGTAACTTGTTTTTTTTATCAAAATATAGAAACCACTGAAATCATCTAAAAAATCTATAAAAGCATTTTTAAAAACCCTAACCTAGGACCCATTCACCCCTGGGCAAATGATTCCCTAATCAAGGTTGTTTCTTGATTTTCTGGGCACTAAAACATTTTCTTTTGCATTTGATTTTGTTGTTTTCAATTTTTTGTTTCAATTTATAGATTTTATATTAAGTGAAATTGATCATGTTTAGCTTAATTTTATAAAATTAGTGCATTGTGTGATTTCTAAACTGCATTTACAAGAAAACATTTTCAATTTTTTGCATTGTGAAATCAAAAAATTATCTTGTTTAGAATCTAAAAATCTAAAAAATCCCCTTGCATTTCAAACAATGGACATGTGCGTTGGGAACCTATGGAAGTCTTCAACATCTTTATTTGATGTTTCAAGTTGTGTTTTTGGAAATTATCCTAATGAAATTGAACCTAATCATGCTCAACCAACTCCCAATGAGTTTCCTCATGATGTTGAGATCATTGGAGAAGATGATGATAGCATAAACGCCTTCATAAATGATTTCCTTAGCAATATTGAGAGAAATTTATCCTTTTACCCATCCATGCAACAACCAACACCCCCTACCATCCCACCACTTGAGGTGTTTGATCTTTTACATCCTCAAATTGAGTCACAAACTAATCCTCAACTCCCAACAATGAGTGAACTTGGCTCTTCTAATCATGTGCATAACTATCCATCTTATGTTAACAAAGTGATAAACACAACCATCAATCTAGAAGAGACTTATGGTCAAGGATTTAAGATTTTAACTAAAAAAGGATGCTACATAACTAATGAGCATGAAATTCACAAAATTCTATAATAACTTCCTATTGAAGATACTAAGGGACTAGGATATCAAAATCCTTATCCCTCTGCATCTTTTAAGGATGCAAATGATGATGTAATGTCCCACAAGGATGATAGGATAACTTTAGGTCCTTCTCCTTCCAATCCACCTCAACAAGATCCTCAAACAAGCAAGAAATCCAAATATTACAAACTCAAAATTTTTCCATTCCTACATACTAAAACACAAATTGAACAAAAAATGGAACACCTCCTTCAAATAGGATGGCTTACATTACCACCTACTAGTAAGGGTAACAAGCCTAAGAACATGAATTATTACACATATCATATAACTCTTGGGAACCTTACTGATGAGTTTCGTGCCTTAAGAGGGATCCTTGAGAAATTTTATATGATAGAGATAATCCCCTAAATCATGAGCCTCACTCCTTTCCATGTAATAGTTGTAGGATCCTATTATGCTCACTATTACATGCTTTACATTCATTGAAAATCCTTCTCTTTATTGCAAGGATCTCATTATCATTACTTATCTCGACTCATCCTTGTCTTGCACTTAGTGAGGGAAAAGGGTTAGATAGTCTTGTCCTAGTTTTGGCACTTGTCATTGTCCCTTTGGCTAGTTGTCCTCCTTTTCAATATATTGAACAAGATTGGGATTGCTATAGGCTGACTCGCATGTGCCTTACTAGTATTTTTATTTGTTTTCTTTTTCATGTTATTTTTTGATTGCATGTGCATAATGTGATCCCTCATACTATTATATTTGATGCATCTCTCTTAATGTGCATTCCTCTATATGTATCTACATTCTTCTCTATGTCATAAACATTTATCTTTTCTTTGTATTATGTTTTCCTTTTGGGGATGATGTAAGGCATTGAGACATTTAGGTCTCTTCATGTTGACCCAAAATATTTTCCTTATTTTCACTCTCTTTGTGTCATTCTTCCTGTTCTACAAGTATTTGGGGAATGATGACGTTTTTGAGCTCTATAACAACATTATAGTGAAGAAATACTGGCCCTAAATATGTAGATCCCCTATGTATTTTGGGGGCAACCCCTTTCCATGATGTAGCTTCATTTGGAAACATATGACTTGGCATAGGGCTCTCTGAGTAAGCTCTCATGTCATCTTTATGGTTAACATTGACTATTTTCTACTTTAAAGTTATTTATCACATCAATAGTGTAGCAATTGCTTTAAAGTGGGGGCATACATTGGCATTATTTTCATCACTCATGTTTCTTTGTGTGATTTTCTTTCTTCTTGTGATGCATCCTTTTCTTGGCGGTGTCATTGTGTTTTATGTCCTCTAAGTATGATATTTCTTAGCATATGACTCTCCTCTTAGTGGTGATGCTATGCGTTGCATTCCCTAAGTTGTGAATCTTTTATCTTGGACTTGTCATCTCTTGGAGATATTAGGCACAATGATCCCTAAGGAGAGACCTTACATAAATTAAGTGAAGTCCCTTTGAACAAAACCCTTTATATATGTATAATGTTCATAAGTGTTTATCATAATACAACTTGTTAACCTCGTGAAGCTCAAACCCTTCCCTATAAGGCCACTAAGCATAACACACCTATCTTGCTAGTGGATCATTTTCCTTCTTCATAGGTTTTTAGCATAATGCAGCTTGTTAAGCCTTATCAAGATCAAAATCAAAATATGTGTGTTGCCTTATTGAATTTTTCAAGAGGATAACTATGATATGGTATGGGAGCCTAATAAGTGTTAAAAGGCATGGGACAACTGAGAGGGGGGTGAATTAGTTGTCACAAAATTCAAATTCAAAACTTTAAATACTTATTAACTTCACAACCACACTGTTTTGTTATTAGGTATGAACATGAAATGCAGATAATAGAAAGTAAAATCAACACAATAAACACCAAATTTTTATGTGGAAAACCCAATGAGGGAAAAACCATGGTGAGGATTAACTCACAATATAAAGAGATAGAAAAACCGAATATAGAGGCTCACTGCCAAGGGCTCACTTCCCATAAGAGGACTTATACAAATACAAAGGATTACTACCTACAGAAAGGAATCACTATCCAATAGGGAGGCTCACTTCCTACTGATACAAAAGAGAACAAAAGATCCACCACAACAATTTACACACATCCACAGCCTTGATTAAAAGATTGCAGAAACCTTCAACTCATTGCCTTCAGGAATCTATCACAATGAAGTACTACTGCCTCAACTCATTTTCACACACTTCTGCTCTTTTCATTTGTGGATTACTTCATCACTTTGAATCACCATATAATTCTTCCAAATTCGACTTACATTTATACAATCTTCAACCTTAGAAACTATCTCCAAGGTTGGCCACATAAAATTTATTTCATAAATTCAAATTAGGTCGGAAACTCAATATTCCCGCAGTGGAAATGAATGAGAGTGGACCAATAAAACATTTATCCAAGACCAAAATATAATGTCTTGGATCAAACACATGCTTCCTTAATTAAATTTTATTCTTCATATGATGTGTAAACACCAGGTCGGCCAAACCTAATGAGAACAAAAATGAACATTGATGTGCATGCTTCCTAACAAGAAGATAGCATGCAAACGATGCAAAACCCTTCATTATGCATGAGAACATATCTCAAGTTCCTTTAGATACACCCACAGAAAGTGCAACAATCTTTGAACACCAAACTCCTTCCATGACTCCATTTGGACTGTACAATCACATACAACAACTCTGAAACATGACTTTTGGATCACCAAACCACACGCATCTTTTCCAGAACCAAGAGAACACCATTATAAGACACATCTAGATCCATAGGATCTGAAATAGAATAGAAGAGGACTACAGAGTAGAAACATTTCTCCCAATCCATAGAAGACCAACTCTGCCAGAACAGTTCACACAACGGTGAATGTAACTTTCACATCCCATCAAACCAAAAGCTATAACTCATGAGATATCACCATCATATCATCAAAAAACAACCCTTTAGATCCACACAAGTATAGGATCAACATAGGAGAAATGTGGAGCACATACCAGAGAACATTCTAAACACATTCATAACTCTAAATTCTTTGTTTATTAATTTTCTCAAAATCACTTGGAAACTCATAATTTCAACACATTTGCAATATCATAAGGATAGCTCCTTGTAATCACAACATCTCAATAGCATCTCAATTATACATGTACAATCTGAAACATACTGAATTTTTGTTGACATCAATGACAACACCACCAAACTTGCTCATACTTGCAACAATCTCCCCCTTTGTCATTAATGGCAACACATGATGTGAAAAACCATCAAAGACAACATCCTACATAATATTTCAGGAGAACACCTTCTCTTCCTCTGTTACTATTTTTCACATGAATTTCTTTCCCCCTTTGACATCAATGGCAAAGATTAAAAAATATGATTACTCCCCCTTAGGAGTACGCCCATTTAACTCATACTGCAACAGTGAAAACCTTTTCTACTCCCCTTGTGGAGTAGACCCATTCATCAATCCAAATAAATGAAGAGTCTGTGAATTCACTGGATAGATGCACCTTCATGTGCACCTAGTTTGGAGGGCCAATGACTCCCAACCTTTCCCTAATATACTCAAAAGTATCCTTTGAAAGAGCCTTAGTAAATATATCTGCAATTTGTTCCTTTTTTTTCACATACTCCAACCTAACTTCATTCTCCAACACTTTCTCTCTCAAGAAATGATATCTAATAAATATGTGTTTTATTATTGAATGCATAATCGAATTCTTTGAAATTTTTATAGAACTTGTGTTATCATAGAAAATAGGAATAGGCTCAACACATATTACTCCAATGTATTTTAGAGTTTACTTCATCCACAAAACCTGTGTGCAATAGGATGTTGGAGCAATATATTTTGCCTCTATAGTGGATAAAGAAACTGATTCTTGTTTTTTACTCAACCAAGAAACCAATCATCTGCCAAGAAAGAAAGCACCCTAACTGGTACTCTTCTGGTCATCCACACAACTAGCCCAATCTGCATTGGTATAAGCACTCAAGGTGAAATCAACACCCTTAGGATACCATAAGCCATAATCTAGTGTACATTTAAGATATCTAAATATCCTCTTTACAGTTGTAACATGTGCCTCTTTAAGATCTACTTGAAATATGGAAACTAGATATATTGCATGCATAATATCCGATCTGGTAGCAATAAGATACAACAACCCACCAATCATAGATTTGTATTTGCTTTGATCAGTTTTAGCAGATTCATCATCTTTAATCAACTTACATCCAATTACCATAGGAGTACTAATTGGTTTGGAATAATCCATTCCAAACTTCTTTAATAGCTCTTTTACATACTTAGATTGTGAAATGAATATCCCCTTATCAGTTTGATTTACTTGAAGACCAAGAAAGAAATTCAACTCACCAATCATAGACATTTCAAATTCTTTTTTCATTTCTTCTGCGAATCTCTTACACATGCCTTCATTTCCACCAAAGATGATATCATCAACATATACCACTACTATCAACATTTTGTTACCTTTCACTTTGAAGTAAATATTGTTGTTAGTAGAGCCTTTTTTGAATCCTTGCTTTGTTAGGTATCTATCCAATCTCCATACCAAGCTCTAGGAGCTTGCTTTAGTCCATAAAATGCCTTCTTCAACTTACAAACCATATCTAGTTTGTCAGATAACTAAAATCCTTCAGGTTGTTCCATGTCTAATTCTTCCTCCAATTCATCATTCAGAAATGATGACTTGACATCCATCTAATATACTTTGAAATCCTCGTGGGAAGAAAATGCCAAAAACATTCTAATAGCTTCCATTCTAGCTACAAGAGAAAATGTTTCTTCAAATTCAATTCCTTCAACTTGTGAGTATCCCTTGCATGTACAAGTCTTGCCTTATTTCTTATAACATCACCATTTTCATTCAACTTATTTCAGAACACCCATTTTGCACCAATTACATTCTTATTCATAGGTCTAGGTACTAATTCCCATGTCTGATTCTTTTCTATTTGTTGCAACTCTTCTTTCATAGCTTTCATCCAAATCTCATCTTCACACGCTTCACTCACAAACTTAGGTTCAATTTTAGAGAGTAAACATAGATTTACCTCAACTGTTACTTTACTTCTTGTCTTCACACCTTCACTCTTATCTCCAATCATCTATTCCTCTGGATGATTCTTCTACACATACTTAGGAGTCTTAACAATAGGTTCTGGGATTTCTTCTTCTTCTTCAATCTATTCTTCTTCTTCCTTCTCCTTATTCTCTTCAGGTACTTGTCCATAGATAGGATCATCATGTTCAACTTCACTTATCTCAATAGGTCTATGCATGTCTTCATCAACTTTCACATTAGCACTTTCAAAAATCTTCCTCAATCTTTTATTGAAGCATCTATATGCTTTGTTGGTAGTAGAGTACCCAAGAAAAATTCCTTCATCACATCTAGCATCAAACTTCCCAATATTTTTATCATCTCTTTTAATGTAACATCTGCTTCCAAATACCTTGAAGTACTTCATAGTAGGAGTCTTACCAGTCCATAACTCAAAAGGAGTCTTTGTGTTGTTGCCTCTAATATGAACTCTATTAAGAACATAAACAACAATGTGTATTGCCTCTCTCGAGTACACAACCAGTACATTTGATTCTTTCATCATGGTTCTAGTAGCTTCCTGTATCGTCTGATTTTTCCTCTCAACTAACCCATTCTACTGAGGGGTTCTTAGAGCAGAAAATTGTCTTTTTATGCCATGCTTTTCATAAAATGTATTAAACTCACTAGAAGTGAATTCTCCACCTCTATCAGATCTCAAAAATTTGATTCTCAAATTAACTTCATTTTCCACTCTTTCTTTGAACACTTTAAACCTATCCAGAGTTTGAGTCTTTTCTCTAAGAAAAGCAACCAATGTTATTTGAGAATAATCATCAATAAGGAGCATGAAATACCTATCACCATTTAGGCTTCCTATTCTAGTCAGACAACAAAGGTCAGTATGAATTAACTCCAACATTTTGGTAGTAGACTGTTATTTTCCCTTAAAGCTGCATCTTGTTTATTTCCCTAGCTAACAACTTCTGCAAAAATTATTAGCAGGCTTTGTGATTCTAGGTAGACCTTAGACAACATCTCTTGAACTGATTCTGACCAGATTATAAAGTTTACATGTCCAATTCTCTGGTACCATAACCAACTTTCATTGATTTGAGATACATGGCATTGGCCATCAACTCCCTTAAGCTAATATATGTTTCCATGAGTTCTCCTTCTAGTAGCAACCATATCTTCAGATCCTTTTCTTATTTCACAGGTATTATTCTGAAACACAAGTTTAAAACCATTGTTACACATCCTTCCAACACTCAAAAGTTTATACTTCAAACTCTTTACATAATATACATCATTAGTGTTATATACTCCTTCAAAACTGATTGTACCTTTCCCACAAATCTTAGCTCCTGAATCATCACCAAACATGACCAAACTACCATCATACTTTTCAATTTTAGTGAACTTACTCTTATCTCCGGTCATATGATTAGAACATCCACTATTAGTCACCTAGTAATCTTCATCCTATCTTTCATGAAAGGCGGTGACCAAAGTACCTTCCATATTATTCTTTTTGTTCTCTGGAGAATTCTTCCTTGCACATTTTCCAAGGTTAGTAGATACATATTTTTTTCCAAAGCTAAAAACAAGCATTCACTATCGTCACCCTCATAATCAGATTCATCATCAGATATTTTGGCTTCTTTTTTAACATAATACAATTTCTTTTATTTCTTATCCTTTCTATCCTTATCTTTATAATCCTTGTTCTTATTATGTATAGCTCTATTCAGATATCTTGAAGCATAATGACCAATATTACCACAACTGAAACATTTAAAGGGAAACATACCTTTATACTTTCTGGTACCTTTCTTCAAATTTTTAGTGAAATTCGCTTCCAACTCATCAGAACCATCACTATCTGGATCATCTTCAATCTTCATTTCCTTAAATGCAGTTTTTGTCTTTTATTCTTTCTTGAAATTTCTCATCTCAAATGTTGTGAAGGTGTCAAATAACTGTTCTTTAGTATACTTATTAGGATCATATATTTCTTCAATAATTGAGATCTTATCACTATAACAATCAGGTAGGGTGATCAAGATCTTCTCAATTATATCTTCATTAGTTAGTTTTCCCCCTTGATTCTTAACTTCATTTATTGTCATCTCAACCCTCTGGAAATATCTTAAGAACTCTTCACCTTCTTCCATTTTTAGATTCTCAAATTTGTGCTTTGTCACTAGCTTCTTTGTCAACTTTACTCTTTCATTTCCTTCATACACTCTTCCAACTTCTTCCAGACTTCATAAGTAGTGTCTAAAGAAATAACCTTAGTTCGATCAATTTTAGATAAAGCACTATAAACAACATACCTCACTTTCTCATTCTCCTCATAAGCAGAAACCTCATCTATAGTAGTAGGACCATTCGCCGAAGCAACATACTTCATCTCAACAACCTTCCAGGTCTTGTAACCAAGAGAAAAAGTTTATCCTCTCATCTTCACTTTCTAATCACTATAATCAGATCCATCGAACATAGGGATCACCAATTTATGTGCCATTGGATCTTCCTTAAGTGGTTAAGCTCTACACCAAGGAACCAAAGCTTTGATACCAATTGTTAAAAGGAACAAGACAACTGAGAGGGAGTGGTGAATTAGTTGTCACCAAATTAAAATTCAAAACTTTAAATACCTATTAGCTTCACAACCACACTATTCTTTTATTAGGTATGAACATGAAATGCAAATAACAAAAAGTAAAATCAACAAATTGAACACCATATTTTTATGTGGAAAACTCAATGAGGGAAAAAACATGGTGAGGATTAACTCACAATATAAAGAGAGAAAAATTGAATACAGAGGCTCACTACCAAGGGCTCACTGCCCAAAAGAGGCCTCACTATCCAAATACAAAGGCTCACTGCCTACAAAAAGGACTCACTATGCAACAAGGAGGCTCACTGCCTACTGATACAAAAGAGAACAAAAGATCCACCATGGAAATTTACACACATCTGCAGCCTTGATTAAAAGATTGCAGAAACCTTCAACTCACTACCTTCAGGAATCTAACACAATGAAGTACTATTGCCTGAACTCACTTTCACACACTTCTTCTCTTTTGATTTGTGGCTTACTTTGTCACTTTGCATCACCATCTAATTCTTCCCAATTTGACTTGCATTTATACCATCTTCAACCTTATAAACTTTCTCCAAGGTCGGCAACATATAAACTTCATTTCATAAATTCAAATTAGGTTGGAAACTCAACATTCCCACGGTGGAAAAGAATGAGAGTGGACCAATAAAAAATCTATCCAAGACCAAAATATAATGTCTCAGATCAAACACAGGCTTCCTTAATTAAATTTTATTCTTCATATGAAGTGTAAATACCAAGTCGGCCAAACCTAATGAAAACACAAATAAAAATTGATGTACACACTTCCCAATAAGAGGATAGCATGCAAATGACGCAAAATGCTTCATTATGCATGAGAACACATATCAGGTTCCTTCAGATACATTTGTAGCAAGTTCAACAATCTTCGAACACCGAACTCCTTCCATCAGTCCATCTAGACTGTGCAAACACATACAACTTTGAAACATGACTTTTGGATCACCAAACCACACACATCTTTTCCAGAACCAAGAGAACGCCATTATAAGACACATTCTAGATCTGCAGGATCTGAAATAGAACAATAGAGGACTATGAAGAAAAAACATTTCTCCCAATCCACAGAAGACCAACTTTGCCAGAATAGTTCACACACCAGTGAACGCAATTTTCACATCCCATCAAACCAAAAGCTATAACTTAGGAGATATCACCATCAAATCATAAAAAAAAAACTCTTCATATCTGCACAAGCATAGGATCAACATAGGAGAAACACAAAGCACATTCTGAAGCACATTATGAACACATTCATAACTCTAACTTCTCTCTTTATTAAATTTCTCAAAAGCACTTGGAAACTCATCATTTCAACACATCTACAACATCATAAGGATAGCTCCATGTACTCACAACATCTCAATAGCATCTCAAATATACATGTACAATCTACAACATACTGAATTGTGTTGACATCAATGACATCATTAATGAAGACACCACCAAACTTGCTCATACTTGCAACAATAAGATTCTCTCATTTGCCACTTTCTTGGGGGCTTACCTAGTGGATTTCCTAAGGTTCCATTAGCCCATGTGAGCGTATGTGTCATTTACATAGTGGACATTGATTTTTTCTTATGAACATGTTGGATAAACAGCCTAAATGTGTTCCACATCACATTGGGCAGTCAAAGCTTGATTCACTTTGTTGGACAAACAACCTAGATGTCTTATGCATCTCATTGAATAGTCAAAGCTTGATCTGCCTCCCTTCTCTTCTAGGCTTTGATGTTGTATGATTGAGTATCTTTGTCATTGCTACATACATATGTGTCTTTAATGTCTACCTTAGTGTGAGTTTGATATGGGGTCATCCTCTCACTAAAGTGGGGGGCTAAATGTAGTGTAGGAAAAAGCATCCCTTTTTCACACTTAATTTGGGAAATATTAATAATAAAAAGGACAAAATTGTGCCTTAATTTAGTGTTGTAATATGTTTTACATATTCACATTAATATTAAGGCCTTATTAAATAAAATGGACTTAATTGTGCCTTATTTATGGTGTTCTAAGGTGTACCTTTACACTTTAGAACTTATCTAGGGCTTTATTAATTAATTGAGGTTAATTATGCCTTAATTGGCCCTTTGGTTCAAATCCAAGCCTAATTAATTACAATTTTCAAAGAGGAAAACCTAATACTTATTAATTCCATAACATAACACTTATCATTGAGCAATGTGTGTCCTAGGTAAGTGACCTAGGACCCATTTTCCCAAGACCGAGTGGGTCCTCGCTTAAACATAGGACCCTAATTTAAATTATGGATTTTCTAGTATTTCAATGATTTCAAATGTATATTCACATGTCGGCTTGTGTTATTTGAATTTTAGGAATTGATGTTAACATATGTATAAATAAGAGGTCATTTCACTATTAATTAAATAATTTCAATTATTTAATTAATTCACTTTTCTTGTATTTCTTCTATTAATTAAATCAAACGCTTGTTAAGTTTAATTATTTTACTAATTAACCATTATTTCATTTCATTACAAGGAATGGGGTTTGAATTAAATTAACATTCCCTCTTGATTTAAGGTGGAAGATCTCTTGAAGAGAAAAATTACAAAGTTGTCAAAGTTGAATTTGTTATCATAATTCTTGTAATTTTAAAAAAACTGACCTACAAGATTTCTTTCGGGCTATCTAATTGTGAAAATCAAGGATCTAAGAGTGTAGACATAGTAGAGGAGAACCTAGAAACCATTTTTACAAAGCCTTAGCAAGGATGAGTCCTCAGTTAGCTTTGAAAAAACACTTTTGGTGATTGGTAAACATCATTCTCCCTATCTCAGATCTGTATTTTGGCTTCTGGTTCCTTCAGAATTGAGCTTAATCTATTAAATGCACTTTATAGCTTGCATTTTGGAGGTTTTTTGCTATTTTTAATCTTTCTCCCCAAATTGTTGTTTAATAGGGACCCTCATCCTTGCATAAAAAGGAAATTTGTAGATTCACACTTTAACTTGACTCACCTCAATTTTTTTAGTCATTTCATTGTGTGGATCTCATTTCCTGAATGAAATTAGAGAAATAGGTTCATCATACCGCCTTTATCAATCCAATTTGTGATGAACCCCCCATATTTATTCATTTCACTATGAAAATAATGAGAATGGGAATAGGAAAAATAATAGGAGGAATGCAAGTAATAGTAGGGGTGATAAATGAGGGAGTATTTCCTTTTGGTAATCCATAAGGGAGTGAAGCAGGGATTGTAGTAATGAAAAAAGTACCCCCTTTTCTTACTTAATTTGGGAATAATTAATATTAAACTAAGCCTAATTTTTCCTTGATTTAGTGTTGTAATGTGTTTTACACATTTACATTAAGCTTAGGGCCCTTTTAAACTAAATTGACCTAATTTTTCCTTAATTTAGTGTTGTAAAATGTATTTATTTGCATATTCACACTAAGTTTTGTGCCCTCTTGCATTCATGACCTTCAAATCATCATTAATAGGACCTTAATACCCTTTATCACGTATCCCAAGGCATATTTCAACTAAAATCCTAACAAACTCAATAAATGAACCTAATATTCTAACCCCCGACACTCTCTTAGCCCAAAAATATAGGGTGGGATCCATAGGCCACCTTGGGTGTATGAGTCCTGTTTGGGGGCTTTTTAGGGTTTTGAGTGGGAAATCAGGGTTTTCAAATCAAATTTTGTGAATGTAGAAATTTGGGATCTAATAAATGGTAAATTAATTCATTTGACTCTGCATACCCAATAAGGCACTGGTCTCTACAGTTTCATCATTAAGTCTCATGTATATCTGTTAATTGAGCATTTTAGAATTTAGATTAAGAAAATTGCCATTGCGCTTGAATTCATTTGTTCACTTGCATCTGCCTTTGTGGACAAATTAATACAAGAAGGATAATCATAACTCAAGTTTGCTTCATTCAAAAAGGTACACCCGCCTAGGTCTAGTAGCACCTGAAAGGTAGAAGGTTGAAAGCTTTTAACCTTGTCTATTACCCTAAAACGTATCAAAAGATTGGCAGCCTCTTGAGGTACCCTTTACCTGCGTTTTTGATAGCTAACACCTCGTACATCAATACCCTCATGTATTTGGTAAATACTAGACTTGACATTTGGTTTTTAGTGAAGACACAGAGCTAGTTCATGGTAGTGTCTAGGAAAATTCATTGGATTGCTAAAAGAAATGCATTACATCCATCTCTTTGTAGTTGTTTCAACCATCTTCCATTGCAGTACATCCATCTTTGTCTTCATATCTGTCATCTTGGCCATTAGTTGTACCTCTCCATCATCCTCTTAAATTGCAGCTTTTTGGCAAGTCGTTCTTCTTCCATCTCATTCTCTACCCATATCTCCTCAATGAAGAACAAACAAATTCTCTTGTACCTTGTACCTTATATCTAATCCGTCCTTTGTTGAAGATGTGCCTTTAGCTAGTTTCTTGCGACATGTCTCATTTTGTAACTCTTCCTTTCTACCTTTGCTTGGACACTAATGTTCTTGCTATAACAAACTCTTGTTATGCCTTCTACTCGACAATCTCCTCCATTGGAAGACATTTGCATAGCTTTCTATCCATGTTTACACTTTTGGAAGAAAATAAGGGTGTCTTACATCTCTTTGTACTTGTTGGACTCCCTTCACTTGCAAAAAAAGCCTTTTTAGAGCACGAAAGCAAACACCCATCCCTTAAGGAAAGAACCTTTCTTTGATATCAACTAATGCAATGACTAGGCTAGTGTAATGTCCCCTTTCGAGGTGTAGCTGAAAGTGTCCGTTTAGCCTATTTTATTATTGTAGGCTAATTTAAGAGCATCAGGGAATAAATAATTATAAATAGCTTTACTTTAATTAATTTAATATAGTGACTTAAGTGAAAATTAAAAATAAAAATAAATAGTCACTTATTATTCAGCTTTAATGAAATATTTTAAGTGAGAATTTATAAGAACGTATGGAAAAATATGAAAGTGAATTTGAGAGCTCATTTGCTCATACTTGTTTTAATTCTCTATTTTGAATTTGAAGCTCTTGTTAGAACAAAACATTAGAATGAAACCCTAAAAAAAATCAGTTTCAATAGTGAAATATATTCCCAAAATCACATAAAATTTTGAATGATTGAATTTTTTTATAAATTTTGGAGGTTTGCAAAAACAAAAATTTATTATTTCTCCAATTCGAATAAGGAGTTATCTGTTGTTGGGGTTTTAAACAAAGTTTGAATCGCCATTATGTAAGTTGTAGAGGGAAAGATTTAAATATAAATCATATGATTATTTTCGTGTTCATTCTTCTGAGGTGTACCAGTTATTGGAAGAAGAGGTCGAATAGAGGTTAATAGCAGGAAATTTGTGTGTTTGATTAATAAAAAAGTAATGTTTAAGTGGGGCGATATAATATTGATGACTTGGGGTGATCATTAGTTTATTACCTGACCGCCCTTGTGAGGAATAGATTGGACGTGAATTTAAACTAGTCGGCATTCGCTAAAGGTTTCCATCTGCATTTCGATGTCTTTGAATCCCTTTCACTAGTCGATTGAGCTCTTATCTGCCAGGCGTGACAATTTTGTGTACTTAGAGGCGCTTTGATGTATTTTGGTGAACACCAATCTAGCCGCCTCCAACCATACAACACTTTAAGGAATTTGTGAGGTTTTGACGTCAAATGTGAGGCATTGGAGTTGATAGAAAGTCAGATGCTGCCAATATCATTGAGCTGGGAGGACGCGTATAGTTTGGAGAATGATGTGGGGGCTTATAAAGGCTGCAATAGGATGGACATATGGTTTATAAACTTACCTGAAGCTAGGCATTGACAGTTTAAGCTTGCTGAGTGTTCAATTTGCCATAAATAAGGTCACAAAACATTATATATATTCATCTCCATTATACACAACTACCTGTAATATTAAAGCTTCATGTATTTAATCATAATGAATTGTTGCAAACTGTTTGACTATTTGCTACTACCAATCCGTGCATGACATTTTGAGATTAATGAAGGAAATTAAGTTAATATGCCTTTAAATGAATTACTTTAGCAAGTAAACTCAAAAAACTATATTCATATCCATGCAACTGTTTGACAAAATGCTCGGCCAACAAACTGGTGAAAGTTCCAAAAAAGGGTTTTAAATTTAGCACAACATATAAACGACTCTTAGGCACACATAGAAAAATATAAAGATAAACTCAAACACATAAATAGAAGCCTTATCTCATTAACATGAAGTCAAGTTTACAAATTCACAAAGGAGCCCTTTGGCTCTTACACACACACACACCATTGTGCAAATTTGTAACTCCTCTCTCTGTCTCTCTACCTCTCCTATGCTTTTGACATATCAAAATCAAATCCACTATTCTAGACTAGCTATATATATGGTTTGGCTGGGAATTCAAAATTCTCATTCTTGATTGTTTCAATGCCCACTCTCATCTTGCCACCAAAATTAAAATTCACCTACGTTTTGGCTTGCATTAATTCTCGTGCTACTTTATATCTATTCTGACACTTTTGAGTTGCCATGTGAATAGCAATTCAAATTTCTTCCTACGCTATGTGTAAGCACTCATTTTTATTACCATTGGATGCACCCTTAAACATTCCCTTCAAAGCTTTGAGTTGCTTGCAATCTATAGTTTTTTCTCGCTTTGTCCATTCGTACCTCATTTACAACTTGTTTTCCTCAACACATCTACACAACCTTCATTTGTTTACACTCTTCTTGTTATTTTTCTTTTGCACCTATTTTGTGATCTTTGACTTCTTCACAAAGAAGCCTTGCATGGCAATTCTAACTTCTAGACCAAGACTTGCATTTAATCTCTTCTTCGCATTTAGCCTTTAGTGCACAAACATTGTTGTCTAAATCCTCGCAAGTCCAAATGCTTAAGAATTCTAGAGATAGTGACCCTAGTCTTTGATAGTTGTAGGTTTGTAGATTGACCTAGGATCCTCCTACATCAATACCCTCGTGTATTTGGTAAATACTAGACTTGACATTTGGTTTTTAGTTAATACACATAGCTAGTTCATGGTAGCGTCTAGGAAAATTCATTGGATTGCTACAAAAAATGTAGTACATCAATCTCTTTGTAGTTGTTTCAACCATCCTCCATTGTAGTACATCCATCTTTATCTTCATATCTGTGATCTTGGCCATTAGTTGCACCTCTCCATTATCCTCTTCTATTGCAAATTTTTAGTGAGTCGTTCTTCTTCCGTCTCATTCTCTACCCATATCTCCTCAATGAAGAACAAACAACTTCTCTTGTACCTTATATCCAATGCGTCCTTTGTTGAAGATGTGCCTTTACCTAGTTTCTTGCGACATGTCTCATTTTGTAACTCTTCCTTTCTACCTTTGCTTGGACACTAATGTTCTTGCTATAACAAACCCTTGCTATGCCTTCTACTCAACAATCTCCTCCATTGAAAGACATTTGCATAGCTTTCTATCCATGTTTACACTTATGGAAGAAAATAAGGGTGTCTTACATCTCTGTGTAGTTGCTGGACTCCCTTCAGTTGCAAAAAAAGCCTTTTTAGAGCACGAAAGCAAACACCCATCCCTTAAGGAAAGAACCTTTCTTTGATAGCAACTAATGCAATGACTAGGCTAATGTAATGCCCCCTTTCGAGGAGTAGCCGAAAGTGTCCTTTTAGCCTATTTTATTCTTGTAGGCTAATTTCAGAGCATCAGGGAATAAATAATTATAAATAGCTTTACTTTAATTAGTTTAATATAGTGACTTAAGTGAAAATTAAAAAAATATTAAAGTCACTTATTATTGAGCTTTAATGAAATATTTTAAGTGAGAATTTATAAGAACGTATGGAAAAATATGAAAGAGAATTTGAGAGCTTCTTTGCTCATACTTTTTTTATTTCTCTATTTTGAATTTGAAGCTCTTGTTAGAACAAAACCTTAGAACGAAACGCAAAGAAATATCAATTTCAATAGTGAAAAATATTCCCAAAATCACGTAAAAATTTGAATGATCGATTTTTTTTATAAATTTTGGAGGTTTGCGAAAACAAAAATTTATTATTTCTCCAATTTGAATAAGGAATTATTTGTTGTTGGGGTTTTAAACAAATTTTGACGCGCCATATTTGTAAGTTACAGAAGGAAAGATTTAAACATATATCATATGATTATTTCCGTGTTCATTCTTCCGAGGTGTACCATTTATTAGAAGAAGAGGTTGAATAGAGGTTAATAGCAGGAAATTTGTGCGTTTGATTAATAAAAAAGTAATGTTTAAGTGGGGCGATATAATATTGATGACTTGGGGTGATCATTAGTTTATTACCTGACCGCCTTGGTGAGGAATAGATTGGACGTGAATTTAAACTAGTCAGCATTCGTTGAAGGTTTCCATCTGCATTTTGATGTCTTTGAATCCCTTTCACTGGTCGACTGAGCTATTATCTGCCAGACGTGACAATTTTGTGTAGTTAGAGGCGCTTTGATGTATTCCGTTGAACACCACTCTAGCCACCTCCAAGCATGCAACACTTTAAGGAGTTCGTGAGGTTTTAAAGTCTGACATGAGGCATTGGAGTTGACTGAAATTCAGATGCTGCCAATATCATTGAGCTGGGAGGAAGCGTATAGTTTGGAGAATGACGTGGGAGCTTATAAAGGTTGCAGTAAGATGGACATATGGTTTATAAACTTACATTAAACTAGGCACTAACAATTTAAGCTTGCTGAGTGTTCAATTTTCCATAAATAAGGTCAAAAAACATTATGTATATTCATCTCTATTATACATAGCCACCTGTAATATTAAAGCTTTATGTATTTAATCATAATGAATGGTTGCAAACTGTTTGACTATTTGCTACTACCAATACGCGCATGACATTTTGAGATTAATGAAGGAAATTAAGTTAATCTGCCTTTAAATGAATTACTTTAGCAAGTAAACTCAGAAAACTATATTCATATCCATGCAACTGTTTGACAAAATGCTCGGCCAACAAACTGGTGAAAGTTGCAAAAATTGGTCTTAAATTTAGCACAACATATAAACGACTCTTAGGCACACATAGCAAAAGATAAAGATAAACTCAGACACATAAATAGAAGGCTTATTTCATTAACATGAAGTCAAGTTTACAAATTGACAAAGGAGCCCTTCGGCTCTTACACACACACACACCATTGTGCAAATTTGTAACTCCTCTCTCTGTCTCTCTACCTCTCCTATGCATTTGACCTATCAAAATCAAATCCACTATTCTAGACTAGCTATATATATATATAGTTTGCCTGGGAATTCAAAATTCTCGTTCTTGATTGTTTCAATGCCCACTCTCATCTTGCCACCAAAATTAAAATTCACCTACATTTTGGTTTGCATTAATTCTCATGCTACTTTATATCTATTCTGACACTTTTGAGTTTCCATGTGAATAGCAATTCAAATTTCTTCCTACGCTATGTGTAAGCACTCATTTTTATTACCATTGGATGCACCCTTACACATTCCCTTCAAAGCTTTGAGTTGCTTGCAATCTCTAGTTTTTCTTGCTTTGTCCATTCGTACCTCATTTACAACTTGTTTTCCTCAACACATCTACACAACCATCATTTGTTTACACTCTTCTTGTTCTTTTTCTTTTGCACCTATTGTGTGATCTTTTCCTTCTTCACAAAGAAGCCTTGCATGGCAATTCTAACTTCTGGACCAAGACTTGCATTTAGGCTCTTCTGCGCATTTAGCCTTTAGTGCACAAACATTGTTGTCTGAATCCTCTCAAGGCCAAATGCTTGAGAATTCTAGAGATAGTGGCCCTAGTCTTTGATAGTTGTAGGTTTGTAGATTGACCTAGGATCCTCCTACATCAATACCCTCATGTATTTGGTAAATACTAGACTTGACATTTGGTTTTTAGTGAATACACAGAGCTAGTTCATGGTAGCATCTAGGAAAATTCATTGGATTGCTACAAAAAATGCAGTACATCCATCTCTTTGTAGTTGTTTCAACCATCTTCCATTGCAGTACATCCATCTTTGTCTTCATATCCATGATCTTGGCCATTAGTTGCACCTCTCCATCATCCTCTTCTATTACAACTTTTTGGTGAGTCATTCTTCTTATGTCTCATTCTCTACCCATATCTCCTCAATGAAGAACAAACGACTTCTCTTGTACCTTATATCCAATGCGTCCTTTGTTGAAGATGTGCCTTTAGCTAGTTTCTTCCAACATGTCTCATTTTGTAACTCTTCCTTTCTACCTTTGCTTGGACACTAATGTTCTTGCTATAACAAACCCTTGCTATGCCTTCTACTCGAAAATCTCCTCCATTGGAAGACATTTGCATAGCTTTCTATCTATGTTCACACTTATGGAAGAAAATAAGGGTGTCTTAAATCTCTTTGTAGTTGTTGGACTCCATTCACTTGCAAAAAAATCCTTTTTAGAGCACGAAAGAAAACACCCATCCCTTAAGGAAAGAACTTTTTTTTTATATCAACTAATGCAATGACTAGGCTAATGTAATGTCCCATTTTGAGGAGTAGCCGAAAGTGTCCGTTTAGCCTATTTTATTCTTGTAGGATAATTAAAGAGCATTAGGGAATAAATAATTATAAATAGCTTTACTTTACTTAATTTAATATAGTGACTTAAGTGAAAATTTAAAAAAATATTAAATAGTCACTTATTATTGAGCTTTAATGAAATATTTTATGTGAGAATTTATAAGAACATATGGAAACATATGAAAGTGAATTTGAGATCTCATTTGCTCATATTTGTTTCATTTCTCTATTTTGAATTTGAAGCTCTTGTTAAAACAAAACCTTACAACGAAACCCTAAAAAAAATATGTTTCAATAGTGAAATATATTCCCAAAATCACATAAAAATTTGAACGATTGAATTTTTTTATAAATTTCAGAGGCCTGCAAAAACAAAAATTTATTATTTCTCTGATTTGAATAAGGAATTATCTGTTGTTGGGGTTTTAAACAAATTTTGAAGCGCCATATTTGTAAGTTGCAGAGGGAAAGATTTAAATATAAATTATATGCATATTTTTCTGTTCATTCTTCCGAATTGTACGATTTATTGGAAGAAGAGGTCAAATAGAGGTTAATAGCAGAAAATCTGTGTGTTTGATTAATAAAAAAGTAATGTTTAAGTGGGGCGATATAATATTGATGACTTGGGGTGATCATTAGTTTATTACCTGACCGCCTTGGTGAGGAATCGATTGGATGTGAGTTTAAACCAATCGGCATTTGTTGAAGGTTTCCATCTGCATTTCGATGTCTTTGAATCCCTTTCACTGGTCGATTGAGCTATTATCTGCCAAGCGTGACAATTTTGTGTAGTTAGAGGCGCTTTGATGTATTCTGGTGAACACCACTCTAGTCGCCTCCAAGCATCAAACACTTTAAGGAGTTCGTGAGGTTTTAAAGTCTGATGTGAGGCATTGGAGTTGACTGAAAGTCAGATGTTGCCAATATCATTGAGCTGGGAGGAATCGTATAGTTTGGAGAATGACATCGGAGCTTATAAAGGTTGCAGTAGGATGCACATATGGTTTATACACTTACCTCAAGCTGGGCGCTGACAGTTTAAGCTTATTGAGTGTTCAATTTTCCATAAATAAGGTCATAAAACATTATATATATTCATCTCTGTTATACAAAACCACCTGTAATAATAAAGCTTTATGTATTTAATCATAATGAATGGTTGCAAACTGTTTGACTATTTTCTACTATCAATCCGTGCATGACATTCTGAGATTAATGAAGGAAATTAAGTTAATATGACTTTAAATGAATTACTTTAGCAAGTAAAATCAGAAAACTGTATTCATATCCATGCAACTGTTTGACAAAATGCTCAGCCACCAAACTAGTGAAAGTTGCAAAAACTGGTTTTAAACTTAGCACAACATATAAACGACTCTTAGGCACACGTAGCAGAAGATAAAGATAAAATCAGACACATAAATAGAAGGCTTATTTCATTAACATGAAGTCAAGTTTACAAATTCACAAAGGAGCCCTTTGGTTCTTACACACACACACCATTCTGCAAAGTTGTAACTCCTCTCTCTGTCTCTCTCCCTCTCCTATGCTTTTCACCTATAAAAATCAAATCCACTATTCTAGACTAGCTATATATATATAGTTTTCCTAAGAATTCAAAATTTGCGTTCTTGATTGTTTCAATGCCCACTCTCATCTTGCCACCAAAATTAAAATTCACCTACGTTTTGGCTTGCATTAATTCTCATGCTAATTTATATCTATTCCGACACTTTTGAGTTGCCATGTGAATAGCAATTCAAATTTCTTCCTACGCTATGTGTAAGCACTCATTTTTATTACCATTGGATGCACCCTTACACATTCCCTTCAAAGCTTTGAGTTGCTTGCAATCTCTAGTTTTTCTTGCTTTGTCCATTTGTACCTCATTTACAACTTGTTTTCCTCAACACATCTACACAACCATCATTTGTTTACACTCTTCTTGTTCTTTTTCTTTTGCACCTATTGTTCGATTTTTTCCTTCTTCACAAAGAATCCTTACATGGCAATTCTAACTTCGTGACCACGACTTGCATTTAGGCTCTTCTGCGCATTTAGCCTTTAGTGCAAAAAAATTGTTTTCTAAATCCTCTCAAGGCCAAATGCTTGAGAATTCTACAGATAGTGACCCTAGTCTTTGATAGTTGTAGGTTTGTAGATTGACATAGGATCCTCCTACATCAATACCCTCATGTATTTAGTAAATACTAGACTTGACATTTGGTTTGTAGTGAATACACAGAGCTAGTTCATGGCAGCGTCTAGGAAAATTCATTAGATTGCTACAAAAAATGCAGTACATCCATCTATTTGTAGTTGTTTCAACCATCTTCCATTGCAGTACATCCATCTTTGTCTTCATATCTGTCATCTTGGCCATTAGTTGCACCTCTCCATCATCCTATTCTATTACAGCTTTTTGGTGAGTTGTTCTTCTTCCGTCTCATTCTCTACCCATATCTCTTCAATGAAGAACAAACAACTTCTCTTGTACCTTATATCCAATGCGTCCTTTGTTGAAGATGTGCCTTTACCTAGTTTCTTGCGACATGTCTCATTTTGTAACTCTTCCTTTCTACCTTTGCTTGGACACTAATGTTCTTGCTATAACAAACCCTTGCTATGCCTTCTACTCGAAAATCTCCTCCATTGGAAGACATTTGCATAGCTTTCTATCCATGTTTACACTTATGGAAGAAAATAAGGGTGTCTTACATCTCTTTGTAGTTGTCGGACTCCCTTCACTTGCAAAAAAATCCTTTTTAGAGCACGAAAGCAAACACCCATCCCTTAAGGAAAGAACCTTTCTTTGATATCAACTAATGCAATGACTAGGCTAATGTAATGTCCCCTTTCAAGGAGTAGCTAAAAGTTTCCGTTTAGCCTATTTTATTCTTGTAGGCTAATTTTAGAGCATCAGGGAATAAATAATTATCAATAGCTTTACTTTAATTAATTTAATATAGTGACTTAAGTGAAAATTAAAAAAAATTAAAGTCACTTATTATTCAGCTTTAATAAAATATTTTAAGTGAGAATTTATAAGAACGTATGGAAAAATATGAAAGTGAATTTGAGAGCTCATTTTCTCATACTTGTTTTATTTCTCTATTTTGAATTTGAAGCTCTTGTTAGAATAAAACCTTAGAACGAAACCCTAAGAAAAATTAGTTTCAATAGTGACATATATTCCCAAAATCACATAAAATTTTGAACGATTGAATTTTTTTATAAATTTCAGGGGTTTGCGAAAACAAAAATTTATTATTTCTCCAATTCGAATAAGGAATTATATGTTGTTGGGGTTTTAAACAAAGTTTCAATCACCATTATGTAAGTTCCAGAGGGAAAGATTTAAATATAAATCATATGATTATTTTCGTGTTCATTCTTCTGAGGTGTACCAGTTATTGGAAGAAGAGGTCAAATAGAGGTTAATAGCAGGAAATCTATGCGTTTGATTAATAAAAAAGTAATGTTTAAGTGGGACGATATAATATTGATGACTTGGGGTGATCATTAGTTTATTACCTGACCGCACTTGTGAGGAATAGATTGGACGTGAGTTTAAACCACTCGGCATTCATTGAAGGTTTCCATCTGCATTTTGATGTCTTTGAATCCCTTTCACTGGTCGACTGAGCTCTTATCTGCTAGGCGTGACAATTTTTTGTAGTTAGAGGTGCTTTGATGTATTCTGGTGAACACCACTCTAGCCGCCTCCAACCATACAAATCTTTAGGGAGTTTGTGAGGTTTTGAAGTCTGACGTGAGGCATTGGAGTTGACTGAAAGTCAGATGTTGCCAATAACATTGAGCTGGGAGGAAGCATATAGTTTGGAGAATAACGTGGGGGCTTATAAAGGCTACAGTAGGATGGACATATGGTTTATAAACTTACCTGAAGCTGGGCGCTGACAGTTTAAGCTTGTTGAGTATTCATTTTTCCATAAATAAGGTCATAAAACATTATATATATTCATCTATGTTATACACAGCCACCTGTAATATTAAAGCTTTATGTATTTAATAATAATGAATTGTTGCAAACTGTTTGACTATTTGCTACTACCAATCTACGCATGAAATTTTGAGATTAATGAAGGAAATTAAGTTAATCTTCCTTTAAATGAATTACTTTAGCAAGTAAACTCAAAAAACTATATTCATATCCATGCAATTGTTTGACAAAATGCTCGGCCAACAAACTAGTGAAAGTTCCAAAAAATGGTTTTAAATTTAGCACAACATAGAAACGACTCTTAGGCACACATAGCAAAAGATAAAGATAAACTTAGACACATAAATAGAAGGCTTATCTCATTAACATGAAGTCAAGTTTACAAATTAACAAAGGAGCACTTCGGATCTTACTCACACACACACCATTGTGCAAATTTGTAACTCCTCTCTCTGTCTCTCTACCTCTCCTATGCTTTTGACCTATCAAAATCAAATCCACTATTCTAGACTAGCTATATATATATAGTTTTCCTAGGAATTAAAAATTTCCGTTCTTGATTGTTTCAATGCCCACTCTCATCTTGCCACCAAAATTAAAATTCACCTACGTTTTGGCTTTCATTAATTCTCATGCTACTTTATATCTATTCTAACACTTTTGAGTTGCCATGTGAATAGAAATTCAAATTTCTTCCTACGCTATGTGTAAGTACTCATTTTTATTACCATCAGATGGACCCTTAAACATTCCCTTCAAAGCTTTGAGTTGCTTGCAATCTATAGTTTTTCTTGCTTTGTCCATTCGTACCTCATTTACAACTTGTTTTCCTCAACACATCTACACAACCTTCATTTGTTTACACTCTTCTTGTTCTTTTTCTTTTGCACCTATTGTGTGATCTTTTTCTTCTTCACAAAGAAGCCTTGCATGGAAATTCTAACTTCTGGACCAAGACTTGCATTTAGGCACTTCTGCGTATTTAGCCTTTAGTGCACAAACATTGTTGTATGAATCCTCACAGGGCCAAATGCTTGAGAATTCTAGAGATAGTGACCCTAGTCTTTGATAGTTGTAGGTTTGTAGATTGACCAAGGATCCTCCTGTTAGAACTGTAAAAGTCTGATGTTTTTACATGTTGATTTCACTCGTAAATTTCCATATTGGTCCTACCTTGAGCACATTTCCTTTCTTCATGATATTTTTACCTACATTTTTCCCTTATGGCCCCATAAAATCCATCGGGTCATGCAATTTTCATGTTGTGGTCCATATCGGCATAAGTCTATCTAGGTCTCCCCTACCCACAATGCTTTTGTGTTAACATATGTTTGTTGCAGGTTCATCGGCATGACTTCTTCATTGTCACAGCGATCAACGTTTACTTATGGGTGTATATCGGCATGAGATGGCCAGGGTCTCCCCGATCCATTTTTTCTGATAAACGTCTATGTTGCCTATCGACAAGACGTTTCTGATGTCATGGTGATTGGATTCCATCTACTGGCAGCTATCGGTTGAACATTCACATTGTTCTGGCAGTAGAAATAACACATCGGCAAAAGTTAAAGTCTTCGGAGTAATGTCATAGCGAACCCTTTTGGTCTCATCGAACAACGTATGAGGGTTCACTTTGGACGGACTTAACGATATTGGTGTGTGGTCTCAGCGAGTGACCTTCTGTCTCGCCGACATTTCATTGGTGGTTTTTGGTGAGAGAACTAATATGTCTTGGCAATGCACGAATGGATGATGCTCCTCAGTGAGACTAGTGTTACTTCGGAGTATGGTCTTGGCGAGTACGATGGGTCTCGCCGATAGAACAAAAGCTTTCCATCGGTGTGAGATTGATATTGGCTTGGCGATCTGTGGTGAACTCGAGGGATTTTGTTGAAACATAATATGCTCTGTGAGACATCTTCCTGATATCATAAAGTCACAGTGACACGCAAAAGGTAAAAGCACTCTCGGGGAAACATAAAGTGATCTAATGGATATCTCCCCAACTCAGATATGTCACGGCAAAAGCAAAAAAAACACGAGGCAACTGTAGCGATTTAATTGCCTTCAGCATCATTGCGATATGTCTTGGCGACTGTTTCAGTGAGATTAACAAAAATTCAAATATTGTGGCCGACATGTGGATGTTCAAATTACCGTTGCAGGCCGACATGAAATGAGCCCGAATTAAGCAGTTGGCCAACATGGGATCTCAATATGATAATTTTTTCTAAAGCTGGTGTATAAATAGGCATTTTGTAATTGTCAAACGATCATCAGCTAGGAAATATTCGATACACAACAAGTAGATAGAGTAGAATAAAATTCTCAGATCATAGACTATTGGTGCATATTTTCAAAATGGAGGTATTTATGAAAATCAGTTGATGTTGCTACATTTTTCTTGTGTCAATTGTCTGTTGAATTTCAATGAAAATACTTCTAAGTTGTCTTCAAGATTGATGTTTTCTGGTTGTTTAAATTGACATAACAAGTTTATGTTCAGTTTATCAATGCACATTTGTTGTATTTGTGTGATTAATCAATTGGTTCTTTCAAGCAAAGATTAAATCCTTTTAATTGATCACAGTAATCAAAGAGATTCATCTGGATTATTAAAGTAGAGCTTAGTACTTACAGTATTGCATGTTTATACAAGTTGCAAATAGAATGTATGCCAGATAATTTGAATTTTCTCCAAACGGTGTTGCTCATATTGATTTCATTTGACTCTGCATACCCAATAAGGCACTGGTCTCTGCAGTTTCATCATTAAGATTCATGTATATTTGTTAATTGAGCATTTTAGGATTTAGATTAAGAAGATTACCATTGCGCTTGAATTCATTTGTTCACTTGCATCTGCCTTTGTGAACAAATTACTACAAGAAGGATAATCATAAGTCAAGTCTGCTTCATTCATAAAGGTACACCCACCTAGGTCTAGCAGCACCTGAAGAGTAGAAGGTTGAAAGCTTTTAACCTTGTTGTTACCCTAAAACATATCAAGAGATTGGAAGCCTCTTGAGGTACCCTTTACCTACATTTTTGAGAGCTAAGAAATTGGCGAATCTATTCGGGATACATTCAAAATCAAAGCCTTAACCATAGAGTCAGGAACTTTATACAGACTCCACTGGGAATAAAAAACATCAAGTTTTTTCTCATTTTTGACAAAAGTGAGTGGCGACTTTGACAGAAATTTTGCAGCTGTTCAAACATGAATGGAAGAATATCTTAATACAGGGGAGGTCATACAGGAGCTCCTACTGGCTGCAGTAAGTGGATACACAAAGGTGACAAGGTTGATAAGGGAAAAGGGATAAGTGAGGATATGTGCCTAACAGATAAAGACAAAGTATCAAGATTACATTGTAAAACTTATGATCGCTATAATACATGGAGAAAAAATTCAAGTGCAGAGCCTTGTACTCCAGAAGATCAAAGAAATCCTTTTTCTTTTATCGATCCTCAGAAATAGGCTGAGTTTAGAGCTGAACTGGATGCTGAACGAACCAGAATTCAGCATGAATATGATCAGAAGATGGAAGGTAACCAAACTGATTTTATTGATCATGAGCTTCCTAAGGAAGTAAAAGCACAGTTTGAATCACAGAGGAAAGAGATAGAGGAACTAAGGGTTGCATTGTTGAAAGCCCAAATCACTTCTCAGACAAATGATTACCCCCTGAAGTATGTACCAGCTCATAAGCAGGGTAATTATAGTGCAGGGCCTTCTGATCCACTTGTGTCTCCTCACCATTAGACAGTAAATCACTGTAATCATCCAAATCATCCACCTCATATTCCCACACAACATACAAATATGCAGCCATCTCATGGTCAGCCTTTTGTCCCATAGCATAATGCACAATATAACAATCCTGTGAACCAATATCAGTACCCGCCTTTTCCTCCCCCTCACCAGTATACAACAATGATCGGACAGTTTGATTTGACAGGGTTTCATCTATATCCTTACCCTATGGATGGCAGTTGGAGAGTTCTGGTACCTAAGTTTACAGGGAGTAATGCAATTACTACTGAAAAACATTTAAGGAATTTTAATGTGTTCATCAAAGACATAGGTGTGTCATATGAAGATTTACATATGAGGCTATTTATGATATCACTTCTTGAAGATGCTAAGGATTGGTTCAACAACTTGCCAGCACTCTCAATTAATTCTCTCCAAATATTCCATGACAGATTCCTAGAGCAATATGGGAATCTAAATGCACCAGATGCAGCTCTTCATGAATTGATGTGAATTCAAAAGAATCATAATGATTCAATTTATGATTTCAACCCAAGATTCAACAAGTTGCAGACTAAAGTACCTCCTGGATCAAGGTTGATAGATTCTATAGCATTGAGTGTTTATTTAAATGCATTTGATCCTAAAATGGAGTATGAACTAAGAAATAGGGTCCCAAGAGATCTGGCTGAAGCTCAGAAGATAGCACTGACAATTGAAAACAACAGGAAGGCTGCAGGTATAATCAATAAAAGAGATAACCCTAGGGCTCCTCAGCAAAGCAATAATTATTAGTACAGACAGGAAAGCACATACAGAAATGAAAGGTTGAGGTTGCATGACATGCCATATAATAAAGACTGGAAGGATGGAAAACCTATAACAGCTAGACCAAGAAACAAAGAGGCTCTTGATCCATTGAGCAAGAAGGGAACCTATATGGTGAGTAACAATTACTTTTGTGAAGCTTGTGATAAGCCACATTCCCTAGAGTATTGTGTTGTAGCTCAAAGGATGCAAGAGGAGGCAATGTTGATGGAAAATAATGGAGAAGATCATGAAGTGTATTTGACTTCAAACACTTTTCACCATGTGGAAGAGAGGCACTCATCTTCAGAGGATGAAGGTTATGAGTATGATGTTTCAAATCAGAGATACAATGTCCATATGGCTGAACAACAAGTTCTTTCTGATTCTGAAGAAGATTATACAAAGCCACATTCGGTTGAGGTGTCTGCTCAATGTAGTATGAGGAGATTCACCAAAGATGAAATAGAGAGACTAATTGTTGTTGCAGTTGAGGAAGCAAGGAGTAAATACTGGTTGAGAAACAGAATAGTGAATGAGAAGGAAGGCGTTCCTAGCGGAGTCTTTATGAAGGATCAGAAGGCAACACAAGGAACTATGAAGAAATCAAAAAATAAACAGCATGATAAAAGTGAACAGAAGCCTGTCCAAAAATAGGAAGTGAAGGAATTACACAAAGAGATACAAAAGCCTGATCAACTTAGTAAAAGAGAGAAGGAAGAAGACAAAGGAGAAACATTGGATCAGAAGAAAATTGCTAAAGTGGAAGGCTCTTCTTTTGACTTCACTCAGGCGTTATCTCAGGTAAAAATGTTTTTTCCACTACTTGAAATGATGAAAATTAAGGAGTATAGAGATAGTGTGGTTCAATTGATAACAAATGGAAATGAAAAACATGTGAATTTTGAAAATAGAGTAGCTATTAAAGCAGTCCATAGACAAGAGAAAATAAATATCCCAGAAGTAAGGTTGAATGATGTGTTAGCAACTCCCCCACAAGTTGATCCTTTTTTCACTACATTACTCATAAATAACAAACTGCTGAGAAATTGCATGATAGACTCTGGTGCTGCTATAAATATCATGCCAGTAGGAGTTATGAAGCAGCTTGGCATGTGGGTTGATACATGTGAAGGGAAGTGTTATGCAATGGATAACAGACCTGTACCTATGGTAGGCATTATGAGAGGTGTTGAAGTCAAACTGGCTACTTATCCACATGTGGCATATAATATAGATATAACAGTGATTAATACTCCTCCTCATTTTGGGATGCTTCTATCAAGGTAATGGACAATAGCAGTTGGAGGAAAATGTTCAATTTCATCTATCTTATGCTACAATTCCAGTGAATGGTCAGGAGGTCAAATTGTATAGGGAGCTGAGAATGAACCAGCTTATTGATTGTGATCAACTATTTTTGTGATGTTGATCTTGGAAGTTTTAAGATTGAATTAGCCCAGCCAGAATTAACCAATAGTGATCCAACTGAAAAGCATGTGGCACAAAGTTGCAATGAAGTGTGCAAGATGTATTTTGATGGAGCATGCAGCAAGGAAGGTAATGGAGCTGGGATTGTATTTGTTTCACCTGAAAGTATTACATTTAAATATTCATTCTTGTTGACATTTGAATGCACAAACAATGTGGTGGAATATGAAGCTTTATTGACAGGTCTAAACATAGCTGTGAAACACAAGATTAAGTTGCTTGCTATTTTGGGCAATTCTGAGTTGGTTGTTTCACAAATCAAGTCAAAATATGCAGCAAAACATAAAATATTGAAGCAATATAGGAATTTTGTATGGGACACAACTAAGTTGTTTGATGCCTTCTCAATTGAATGGATTGACAGGTCAAAGAACATAATGGCCAATTTTTTAGCAAATGTGGCGTTGAAAAGAGATGATATCACATTGGCTGGGGAATCATAGATTGAGTTCAAGACAAGGCCTGTTGTGCCTGATAACATTTACAGTTGGCAGGTCTTCAATGATGATACTGACCTTTTGAAATTCCTCAATTGTATAGATCAATATGAAGCCCAAGAAATTGACTTCAATGCTTTTGTTGAGGAAGTGGATGGGAAGCCAAGAGTGTTTGGCAAGGAGATCTTACAGCTCAAAATAAATAAGCTTCCTAAAGGTTTAGTGGCATTGGAGAGGCTGTATGATGGAAATGATCGGTCCCTTATGAAGCAAACACCATTCAAAAGGGAAGATATTGAAGAGATTAACTTGGCGACTAAGATGGCACCAAGAGAAGTGTACATTGGGAAGAAGATAAGCCCTACAATTAGAAGAATGTTGATAGAGTTGCTAAGAAGGTATAAACACGTCTTTGCTTGGTCTTATGAAGATCTAAAAGTATACAGGGAAGATTTGTTTCATCATGAAATACCATTGAAGCCAGATGCTAAGCCTTTCAGACAAAAGAAAAGACCCATAAATCCAACATTGGAGCCTAAGATTCAAGAAGAGTTGACAAAGCTCAGAGATGGGGGAATCATCAAACCAATCAGGCACTCAACGTGGGTCTCAAATTTGGTCCCTCTGAGGAAGAAAAATGGAGACATTAGATTATGTGTGGACTTCAGGAATTTGAATATGGCATCTCTCAAGGATAATTATCCTCTACCCAATATGGAGGCTATATTGCATAAGGTAACAGGGTGTGAACTACTGTCCATGATGGATGGGTTTTCAGGATACAATCGGGTCAAAGTCAAAGACTCTGAGCAATATAAGACAACATTCACAATTCCTTGGGGGACGTATGTATATATAAGAATGCCATTTGGTCTCACTAATGCAGGAGTGACCTTCCAAAGAGCTATGGATGTGGCATTTATAGATTTGATTAATGCTATCATGGTGGTGTACCAGGATGACCTGACTGCTTATTCAAAGAAGGTTGAAGATCATGTACAACATCTGGAGAAGGTATTTATTAAATCCCTAGAATATGGTATCAGCTTAAATCCTAAGAAGTGTCATTTTCCAGTCACAGAAGGTAAGCTTTTAGGACATATTGTTTCAAAAGAAGGAATTTGAATAGATCCTGAGAGGGTTGAAGCTATTGATAAAATTCCTATTCCCAAAACCGTCAAAGTTATACAGTCATTCTTTGGGAAGATTAATTTTGTTAGGAGATTTGTTTCTAACTTTGCTGAGATCATTAAGCTCATATCAAAAATGTTGAAGGACAAAAAATGGAATGGACTGCAGAAGCCTTGGAAACCTTTATATCTATCAAAAGGGCCATCAAGGAGGCTCCTATCCTTAAATCTCTAGATTTTGCAAAGCCTTTTAAGATATTTTCTTTTGCTTCAATGCACACAATTGTTGGTGTTATGTTACAGAAGAATGAGGATGGTCATGAACAACCTGTGTCTTTCTTCAGTAAGTCATTACAAGGGTCTGAATTGAAATATGATATAATGGAAAAATAGGCGTTTTCATTAGTGAAAGCTACTAAAGCATTCATACCATATCTTGTGGGAGCAAAGGTGATTGCCTATGTCCCTCATGCAGTTGTCAAAGATATCCTGACACAATCTAAAGTAACAGGGAAAAGATGCAAATGGATTAACAAGATCCAGGAGTTTGACATGGAGATATAGATTACCAAATTGGTAAGAGGTCAAGGCTTGGCTAGGTTGATGGAAAAATCAAATATTGAAGCAAATCAGGTTAGTAATGTAGATGAAGGGACTACAGTTGCAAGCATTGAGCACACTCCTTGGTATACTGAGATTAAATACTTGGTATCAATTGGTTCTTTCAAGCAAAGATTATATCCTTTTAGTTTATCACAGTTTCATAGAGATTCATCTGGATTATTAAAGTAAAGCTTAGTAGTTATAGTAATGCATGTTTATACAAATTGTAAAGAAAATGTATGCCAAATAATTTTAATTTTCTCCAGAGAGTGTTGCTCATATTGATTTCATTTGACTCTGCATACCCAATAAGGCACTGGTCTCTACAGTTTCATCATTAAGACACATTTATATCTATTAATTGAGCATTTTAGAATTTAGATTAAGAAGATTGTCATTGCTCTTGAATTCATTTGTTCACTTGCATCTACCTTTGTGGAAAAATTACTACAAGAAGGATAATCATAAGTACAGTCTGCTTCATTCAAAAAGGTACACCCGCCAAGGTCTAGCAACACCTGAAAGGTAGAAGGTTGAAAGCTTTTAACATTGTTTGTTACCCTAAAACGTATCAAGAGATTGGCAGCCTCTTGAGGTACCCTTTACCTGCGTTTTTGAGAGCTGACACCTCCTACATCAATACCCTCATGTATTTGGTAAATACTGGAGTTGACATTTGGTTTTTAGTGAATACACAGAGCTAGTTCATGGTAGTTTCTAGGAAAATTCATTGGATTGCTACAAAAAATGCACTACATCCATTTCCTTGTAGCTGATTCAACCTTCTTCCATTGCAGTACATGCATCTTTGTCTTCATATCCGTCATCTTGGCCATTAGTTGCACCTCTCCATCATCCTCTTCTATTGCAGCTTTTTGGTGAGTCATTCTTCTTCCTTCTCATTCTCTACCCATATCTCCTCAATGAAGAACAAACGACTTCTCTTGTACCTTATATCCAATGCATCCTTTGTTGAATATGTGCCTTTAGCTAGTTTCTTGTGACATGTCTGATTTTGTAACTCTTCCTTTCTACCTTTGCTTGCACACTAATGTTCTTGCTATAACAAACCCTTACTATGCCTTCTACTCGACAATCTCCTCCATTGGAAGACATTTGCATAGATTTCTATCCATGTTTACACTTATGGAAGAAAATAAGGGTGTCTTACATCTCTTGGTACTTGTTGGACTCCCTTCACTTGCAAAAAAATCCTTTTTAGAGCACGAAAGCAAACACCCATCCCTTAAGGAAAGAACCTTTCTTTGATATCAACTAATGCAATGACTAGGCTAATGTAATGTCCCCTTTCGAGGAGTAGCCGAAAGTGTCCGTTTAGCCTATTTTATTCTTGTAGGATAATTTTAGAGCATAAGGGAATAAATAATTATAAATAGCTTTACTTTAATTAATTTAATATAGTGACTTAAGTGAAAATTAAAATAAATATTAAACAGTCACTTATTATTCAGCTTTAATGAAATATTTTAAGTGAGAATTTACAAGAACGTATGGAAAAATATGAAAGTGAATTTGAGAGCTCATTTGCTCATACTTGTTTTATTTCTCTATTTTGAATTTGAAGCTCTTGTTAGAACAAAACCTTAGAATGATACCCTAAGAAAAATTAGTTTCAATAGTGAAATATATTCCCAAAATCACATATAAATTTGAACGATTGAATTTTTTTATAAATTTCGAAGGTTTGCGAAAACAAAAATTTATTATTTCTCCAATTCGAATAAGGAATTATCTGTTGTTGGGGTTTTAAACAAATTTTGAAGCACCATATTTGTAAGTTCCAGAGGGAAAGAATTAAATATAAATCATATGCTTATTTTCGTGTTCATTCTTTCGAGGTGTACCATTTATTGGAAGAAGAGGTCGAATAGAGGTTAATAGCAGGAAACATGTGTGTTTGATTAATAAAAAAGTAATGTTTAAGTGGGGCGATATAATATTGATGACTTGGGGTGATCATTAGTTTATTACCTGATCGCCTTGGTGAGGAATAGATTGGACGTGAGTTTAAACCAGTCGGCATTGGTTGAAGGTTTCCATTTGCATTTTGATGGCTTTGAATCCCTTTCACTGGTCGACTGAGCTATTATCTACCAGGCGTGACAATTTTTTGTAGTTAGAGGCACTTTGATGTATTTCGGTGAACACCACTCTCGCCACCTCCAAGCATCAAACACTTTAAGGAGTTCGTAAGGTTTTAAAGTCTGACGTGAGGCATTGGAGTTGACTGAAAGTCAAATGCTGCCAATATCATTGTGCTGGGAGGAAGCGTATAGTTTGGAGAATGATGTGGGACCTTATAAATGTTGCAGTAGGATGGACATATGGTTTATAAACTTACCTAAAGCTGGGTGCTAACAGTTTAAACTTGCCGAGTGTTCAATTTTCCATAAATAAGGTCATAAAACATTATATATATTCATCTCTGTTATACACAGCTACCTGTAATATTAAAGCTTTATGTATTTAATCATAATGAATGGTTGCAAACTATTTGACTATTTGGTACTACCAATCCCCACATTACACTTTGAGATTAATGAAGGAAATTACGTTAATCTGCCTTTAAATGAATTACTTTAGCAAGTAAACTTAGAAAACTATATTCATATCCATGCTACTGTTTGCCAAAATGCTCGGCCACCAAATTGGTGAAAGTTGCAAAAATTGGTTTTAAATTTACAACAACATATAAATAACTCTTAGGTACACATAGCAGAAGATAAAGATAAACTCAGACACTTAAATAGAAGGCTTATTTCATTAACATGAAGTCAAGTATACAAATTCACAAAGGAGCCCTTCGGCTCTTACACACACACACACACCATTGTGCAAATTTGTAACTCCTCTCTCTTTCTCTCTACCTCTCCTATGCTTTTGACCTATCAAAATCAAATCCACTATTCTAGACTAGCTATATATATATAGTTTTCCTGGGAATTCAAAATTCTCATTCTTCATTATTTCAATGCCCACTCTCATATTTCCACCAAAATTAAAATTCACCTACGTTTTGGCTTGCATTAATTCTTTTGCTACTTTATATCTTTTCTGACACTTTTGAGTTGCCATGTGAATAGAAAATCAAATTTCTTCTTACGCTATATATAAGCATTCATTTTTATTACCATTAGATGCACCCTTAAACATTCCCTTCAAAGCTTTGAGTTGCTTGCAATCTCTAGTTTTTCTTGCTTTGTCCATTCGTACCTCATTTACAACTTGTTTTCCTCAACACATCTACACAACCTTCATTTGTTTGCACTCTTCTTGTTCTTTTTCTTTTGCACCTATTGTGTGATCGTTGCCTTCTTCACAAAGAAGCCTTGCATGGAAATTCTAACTTTTGCACCAAGACTTGCATTTAGGCTCTTCTTCGCATTTAGCCTTTAGTGCATAAACATTGTTGTCTAAATCCTCTCAGGGCCAAATGCTTGAGAATTCTAGATATAGTGACCCTAGTCTTTGAGAGTTGTAGGTTTTTAGATTGACCTAGGATCCTCCTACATCAATACCCTCATGTATTTGGTAATACTAGACTTGACATTTGGTTTTTACTGAATACACATAGCTAGTTCATAGTAGCGTTTAGGAAAATATATTGGATTGCTACAAAAACTGCAGTACATCAATCTCTTTGTAGTTGTTTCAACCATCTTCCATTGCAGTACATCCATCTTTGTCTTCATATCTGTGATCTTGGCCATTAGTTGCACCTCTCCATCATCCTCTTCTATTGCAACTTTTTGGTGAGTCGTTCTTCTTCCGTCTCATTCTCTACCCATATCTCCTCAATGAAGAACAAACGACTTCTCTTGTACCTTATATCCAATGCGTCCTTTGTTGAAGATGTGCCTTTAGCTAGTTTCTTGCGACATGTCTCATTTTGTAACTCTTCCTTTCTACCTTTGCTTGGACACTTATTTTCTTTCTATAACAAACCCTTGCTATGCCTTCTACTCGAAAATCTCCTCCATTGGAAGACATTTGCATAGCTTTCTATCCATGTTTACACTTATGGAAGAAAATAAGGGTGTCTTACATCTCTTTGTACTTGTTGGACTCCCTTCACTTGCAAAAAAATCCTTTTTAGAGCACGAAAGCAAACACCCATCCCTTAAGGAAAGAACCTTTCTTTGATATCAACTAATGCAATGACTAGGCTAATGTAATGTCCCCTTTCGAGGAGTAGCCGAAAGTGTCCGTATAGCCTATTTTATTCTTCTAGGCTAATTTCATAGCATAAGGGAATAAATAATTATAAATAGCTTTACTTTAATTAATTTAATATAGTGACTTAAGTGAAAATTAAAAAAAATATTAAATAGTCACTTATTATTGAGCTTAAATGAAATATTTTAAGTTTGAATTTATAAGAACGTATGGAAAAATATGAAAGTGAATTTGAGAGCTCATTTTCTCATACTTGTTTAATTTCTCTATTTTCAATTTGAAGCTCTTGTTAGAACAAAACCTTAGAACGAAACCCTAAGAAAAATCAATTTCAATAGTGAAATATATTCCCAAAATCACGTAAAAATTTGAACGATTCAATTTTTTTATAAACTTTGGAGGTTTGCGAAAACAAAAGTTTATTATTTCTCCAATTCAAATAAGGAATTATCTATTGTTGGGGTTTTAAACAAAGTTTGAATCGCCATATTTGTAAGTTGAAGACGAAAAGATTTAAATATAAATCATATGATTATTTTCGTGTTCATTCTTCTAAGGTGTACCATTTATTGGAAGAAGAGGTCGAATAGAGGTTAATAGCAGGAAATCTGTGCATTTCATTAATAAAAATGTAATGTTTAAGTGGGGCGATATAATATTGATGACTTGGGGTGATCATTAGTTTATTACCTAACCGCCTTGGTGAGGAATAGATTGGACGTGAGTTTAAACCAGTCAGCATTCGCTGAAGGTTTCCATATGCATTTTCATGTCTTTGAATCCCTTTCACTAGTCGACTGAGCTATTATCTGCCAGGCGTGAATTTTTTTTGTAGTTAGAGGCGCTTTCATGTATTCCGGTGAACACCACTCTAGCCGCCTCCAAGCATACAACACTTTAAGGAGTTCGTGAGGTTTTGAAGTCTGACGTAAGGCATTGGAGTTGACTGAAAGTCAAAAGCTGCCAATATCATTGAGCTGGGAGGAAGTGTATAGTTTGTAGAATGACGTGGGAGCTTATAAAGGTTGCAGTAGGAGTGACATATGGTTTTTAAACTTACCTGAAGCTAGGCACTGACAATTTAAGCTTGCTGAGTGTTCAATTTGCCATATATAAGGTCATAAAACATTATATATAATCATCTCTGTTATACACAGCCACCTGTAATATTAAAGCTTTATGTATTTAATCATAATGAATGGTTGCAAACTGTTTGACTATTTGCTACTACCAATCCGTGCATGACATTTTGAGATTAATGAAGGAAATTAAGTTAATCTTCCTTTAAATGAATTACTTTAGCAAGTAAACTCAAAAAACTATATTCATATCCATGCAACTGTTTTAGAAAATGCTCGGCCAACAAACTGGTGAAACTTGCAAAAATTGGTCTTAAATTTAGCACAACATATAAACAACTCTTAGGCACACATAGCAAAAGATAAAGATAAACTCAGACACTTAAATAGAAGGCTTATCTCATTAACATGAAGTCAAGTTTACACCACAAAGGAGCCCTTCGCTCTTTTTTTGCCACACACACATTAACAATTAATTGTGCAAATTTGTAACCTCTCTTTGCCTCATCTTCCTATGCTTTTGACCCATCAAAACCAAACCACTATTCTAGACTAGCTATATATAGCCTGGCCTAAGAATTCAAAATTCCTCACCTTATTTATTTCAATGCCACTCTCTGTATTGCCACCAAAATTGCACCACCTATGTTTTGGCTTTCATGCTAATTCCTCGTACATTTATATCTATTCCGACACTTTTGAGTTGTCATGTGAATAGCACCAAATTTTCCCACGCTTATGTAAGGACTCGCTTTATTACTGATGCACCCACATTCCCCTTCAAAGCTTTTGAGTTGCTTGCAATCTCTAGTTTTTCTTGCTTTGTCCATTTGTACCCTCATTTATGTTTTCTCAACATCTACAAATAAACCCTTCATTTGTTTACACTCTCTCTTGTTCTTTTTCTTTGCACCTATTGTGTGTATCTTTCCTTCACAAAGAAGCCTTGCATGCACCGACCCTGGGACCAAGACTTGCATTTAGGCACTTCTGCGCATTTAGCCTTTAGTGCACAAAAATTGTTGTTTGAATCCTCTCAGGGCCAAATGCCTGAGAATTCTAGAGATAGTGACCCTAGTCTTTGATAGTTGTAGGTTTGTAGATTGACCTAGGATCCTCCTGTTAAAACTGTAAAAATCTGATGGTTTTACATGTTGATTTCAGTCGTAAATTTCCACATTCGTCCTACCTTGAGCACATTTCCTTTCTTCATGATATTTTTACCCATATTTTTCCCTTATGGCACCATAAAATCCATCAGGTCATGCAATTTTCACGTTGTGGTCCATATCGGCATAAGTCTATCTAGGTCTCCCCTACCCACGATGCTTTTGTGTTAACATATGTTTGTTGCAGGTTCATCGACATGACTTCTTCATTGTCAAAGCGATCGGAATTTACCTATGGGTGTATATCGGCATGAGATGGCCAGGGTCTCCCCGATCCATTTTTTCTGATAAACGTCTGTGTTGGCTATCGACAAGATGTTTATGATGTCATGGTGATTGGATTCCATCTACTGGCGACTATCGGTTGAATATTCACATTGTTCTAGCAGTAGAAAGAACACATCGGCAAAAGTTAAAGTCTTCGGAGTAATGTCATAGCGAACCCTTTTGGTCTCATCAAACAGCGTATGAGGGTTCACTTCGGCCGAACTTAGCGATATCAGTGTGTGGTCTCGGCGAGTGACCTTCGGTCTCACCGACATTTCATTGGTTATTTTCAGTGAGAGAACTAATATGTCTCAGCAATGCACGAATGGATGGTGCTCCTCGGTGAGACTAGTGAGACTTCGGAGTATGGTCTTGGCAAGTATGATGGGTCTCGCCGATAGAACAAAAGCTTTCCATCATTGTGAGAATGATATTGTCTTGGCAATCTGTGGTGAAGTCGGGGGATTTCGTTGAAACATTATATGCTCTGTGAGACGTCTCCCTGATATCATAAATTCACAGCGACACGCGAAAGGTAAAAGCACTCTCGGGGAAACATAAAGTGATCTACATGATATCTCCCCAACTTAGATATGTCATGGCGAAAGCGAATAAAACATGTGGCAACTGTAGCGATTTATTTGCCTTTGGCATCACTGCGATATGTCTTGGCGACTGTTTCAGTGAGATTAATAGAAATTCAAATATTGTCGCCGACATGTGGATGTTCAAATTACTGTTTCAGGCCGACATGAAATGAGCCTGAATTAAGCGGTTGGCCGACATGGGATCTCAATATGATATATTTTTCTGATGCTGGTGTATAAATAGGCATTTTGTAATTGTAAAACGATCATCAGCTATTAAATATTCGATACACAGCAAGTAGATAGAGTAGAATAAAATTCTCAGATCAGAGACTATTGGTGCATATTTTCAAAATGGAGGTATTTATGAAAATCAATTGATGTTGCTGCATTTTTCTGGTGTCAATTGTCTGTTGAATTGCAATGAAAATATTGCTAAGTTGCCTCCAAGATTGATGTTTTCTGGTTGTTTCAATTGACATAACAAGTTTATGTTCAGTTTATCAATGCACACTTTTTGTATTTGTGTGATTAATCAATTGGTTCTTTCAAGCAAAGATTAAATCCTTTTAGTTGATCACAGTAATCAAAGAGATTCATCTGGATTATTAAAGTAGATCTTACTAGTAAGAGTATTGCATGTTTATACAAGTTGTAAACATAATGTATGCCAGATAATTTGAATTTTCTCCAGAGAGTGTTGCTCATATTGATTTCATTTGACTCTTCATACCCAATAAGGCACCGGTCTCTACAGTTTCATCTTTAAGATTCATTTATATTTGTTAATTGAGCATTTTAGGATTTAGATTAAGAAGATTACCATTGCGCTTGAATTCATTTGTTCACTTGCATCTGCCTTTGTGGACAAATTACTACAAGAAGGATAATCATAAGTCAAGTCTGCTTCATTCATAAAGGTACACCCACCTAGGTCTAGCAACACCTGAAGAGTAGAAGGTTGAAAGCTTTTAACCTTGTCTATTACCCTAAAACGTATCAAGAGATTGGCAGCCTCTTGAGGTACACTTTACCTGCATTTTTGAGAGCTAACAAATTGGCGACTCTTCTGGGGATACATTCAGAATCAAAGCCTTAATCATAGAGTCGAGAACTTTATACAAACTCCGCTAGGAATAAGAAACATCAAGTTTTTTCTCATTTTTGACAAAAGTGAGAGGCGACTTTGATAGAAAATTTGCAGCTATTCAAACATGAATGGAAGAAGATCTCAATATAGGGGAGGTCATACAGGAGCTCCTGTTGGCAGCAGTAAGTGGACACACAAAGGTGACAAGGTTGATAAGGGAAAAGGGATAAGTGAGGATATGTGCCTAACAGATAAAGACAAAGTATCAAGAGTAAATTGTGAAACATATGATTGCTATGATACATGGAGAAACAATTCGAGTGCAGAGCATTGTACTCCAGAAGATCAAAAAAATCCATCTTCTTTAATCGATCCTCAGAAATAGGCTGAGTTTAGAGCTGAACTGGAGGCTGAACGAATCAAAATTCAGCATGAATATGATCAGAGGATGGAAGGTAACCAAAATGATTTTATTGGTCATGAGCTTCCTGAGGACGTAAAAACACAGTTTGAATCACAGAGGAAATAGATAGAGGAACTAAGGGCTGCATTGTTGAAAGCCCAAATCACTTCTTAGACAACTGATTGCCCCCCGAAGTATGTACCAGCTCATAAGTAGGGTAATTATAGTGTAGGGCCTTCTGATCCACTTGTGTCTCCTCACTATCAGACAGGAAATCACTGTAATCAGCCAAATCATCCGCCTCATATTCCCAAACAGCATACAAATATGCAGACACCTCATGGTCAGCCTTTTGTCCCACAGCATAATGCACAATATAACAATCCTGTGAACCAATATCAGTACCCGCCTTTTCCTCCCCCTCACCAGTATATAGCAATGATCAGACATTTTGATTTGACAGGGTTTCATCTATATCCTTACCCTATGGATGGAAACTGGAGAGGTCTGGTACCTAAGTTTATAGGGAGTAATACAATTACTGCTGAAGAACATTTAAGGAATTTCAATGTGTTCATCCAAGACATAGGTGTGTCATATGAAGATTTAGATATGAGGCTATTTACAATGTCACTTCTTGAAGATGCTAAGGATTGGTTCAACAACTTGCCAGCACTCTCAATTAATTCTCTCCAAATATTCCATGACAGATTCCTAGAGCAACATGGGAATCTAAATGCACCAGATGCAACTCTTCATGAATTGATGCGAATTCAGAAGAATCAGAATGATTCAATTTATGATTTCAATTGAAGATAGGGTCCCAAGAGATCTGGCTGAAGCTCAGAAGATAGCATTGGCAATTGAAAACAATAGGAAGGTTGCAGGTATAATCAATAAAAGAGATAACCCTAGGGATCCTCAACAAATCAATAATTATTAGTACAGACAGCAAAGCACATACAGAAATGAAAGGATTAGGTTGCATGACATGCCATATAATAAAAACTGGAAGGATGGAAAACCTATAACAGCTAGGCCAAGAAACAAAGAGGCTCCTAATCCATTGAGCAAGAAGGGAACCTATATGGTGAGTAGTAATTAATTTTGTGAAGCTTGTGATAAGCCACATTCCCCAGACTATTGTGTTGTAGCTCAGAGGATACAAGAGAAGGGAATGTTGATGAAAAATAATGGAGAAGATCACGAAGTGTATTTGACTTCAAACACTTTTCACTATGTAGAAGAGAGACACTCATCTTCAGAGGATGAAGGTTATGAGTATGATGTTTCAAATCAGAGATACAATGTCCATATGGCTGAATAACAGGTTCTTTCTGATTCTGAAAAAGGTTATAAAGAGCCACACTCGGTAGAGGTGCCCGCTCAATGCAGTATGAGGAGATTCACCAAAGATGAAATAGAGAGACTAACTGTTGCTGCAGTTGAGGAAGTAAGGAGTAAATATTGGTTGAGAAACAGAATAGTGAATGAGAAGGAAGGTGTTCCTAGGGGAATCTTTATGAAGGATCAGAAGGCAACATAAGGAACTATGAAGAAAATAGAAAAAAACGGCATGATAAAAGTGAACAGAAACCTGTCCAAAAATAGGGAGTGAAGGAATTACACAAAGAGATACAAAAGCCTGATCAGCCTAGTAAAAGAGAGAAGGAAGAAGACAAAGGAGAAACATTGGATTAGAAGAAAATTGCTAAAGTGGAAGGCTCTTCTTTTGACTTCACTCAGGCGTTATCTCAGGTAAAAATGTCTGCTCCACTACTTGAAATGATGAAAATTAAGGAGTACATAGATAGTGTTGTTCAATTGATAACAAATGGAAATGAAAAACATGTGAATTCTGAAAATAGAGTAGCTATTAAAGCAGTCCATAGACAAGAGAAAGTAAATATCCCAGAAGTCTACTTGAATGATGTGTTAGCAACTCCCCCAATAGTTGATCCTTTTTTCACTACATTACTCATAAATAACAAACTGTTGAGAAATTGCATGATAGACTCTAGTGCTGCTATAAATATCATGCCAGTCGAAGTTATGAAGTAGCTTGGCATGTGGGTTGATACATGTGAAGGGAAGTGATATGCAATGGATAACATACCTGTACCTGTGGTAGGCATTATGAGAGGTGTTGAAGTCAAACTGGCTACTTATCCACAGGTGGCATATAATATAGATATAACAGTGATTGATACTCCTCCTCAGTTTGGGATGCTTCTATCAAGACAATGGACAGCAGCAGTTGGAGGAAATGTTCAATTTGATCTGTGTTACGCTACAATTCCAATGAATGGTCAGGAGGTCAAATTGTATAGGGAGCCGAGAATGAACCAGCTTATTGATTGTGATCAACTGTTTTTGTGATTTTGATCTTGGAAGTTTTAAGATTGAATTAGCCCAGCCATAATTAACCCATAGTGATCCAATTGAAAAGCATGTGGCACAAAGTTGCAGTGAAGTGTGGAAGATGTATTTTGATGGAGCATGCAGCCAGGAAGGTAATGGAGCTGGGATTGTATTTGTTTCACCTAAAGGAATTACATTTAAATATTCATTCTTGTTGACATTTGAATGCACAAATAATGTGGCAGAATATGAAGCTTTATTGACAGGTCTGAACATAGCTGTGAAACACAAGATTAAGTTGGTGGTTGTTTTGGGTGATTCTGAGTTGGTTGTTTTGGCCTAAGGTTTTTAATGATTCTTTCACACATGTAAGAAAATGTGAAGTCTATTAGAAGTTCTCTGGAAAGCTGAAATATCAAGGAGCCTTGCCACTTTGACCCTTCCAGGCTGAGGCCCATTTTCATCAATGGGGAATTGATTTCATTGGAGAGATACAGGAAAAATCAAGTGGAGGACACAAGCGGATACTGGTTGCCACTAATTATTTTCCTAAATGGGTAGAAGCAATCCCAACTAAACAGGCTACAAGCAAAGTGGTGAAAATTTTCTTGATGGACAACATTATCACCAGATTTGGTACACCACTGAGATTGATCACAAATAATGGGATGTGCTTCAGGTCAAATGAATTTTAAGGTTTTTGTGACACATATGGCATTACCATTTCTTATGCAGCTCCTTACCATCCACAAGCTAATGGTTAAGCAGATTCTAGCTATAAGAGTCTTTTGAAGATTATAAGGAGGATGTTAGGACAAAACAAGAAAGCTTGGGATTCAAAATAAAAACTGGTTGTGTAGGCTGATAGGATTACTGTTAAAAGAGCAATTGGAAAATCCCCATTTGAATTGGTGTATGGAATGCAAGCCAGGATGCCTTTACATAATTTTTTTCCAGTCTACAAGTTTGTCCTTTAGGAAGATTTGGATTGTCCTGAACCTATGGAAGAAAGAATGGAGCAACTAGCTAAACTCGATGAAATAAGGAGAGTTTCCCAAAGCCAAAACATGAAGTTAGAGACACAGATGAAGTATCTATTTGACAAGAAGGAAAAGGATTGAAAATTTGAAGAGAATGACTTGGTGTTGATGTGGAACGCAAGGTGTCAGGAGAAGGGTAAGCATGGTAAATTTGAAGCTTTGTGGCTGGGACCATTTGTTATTATTGGGAAGAGAGGTGAATTTTCATATTATCTACAAAATATGGCTGGTGAAGATCAGGAATTGCCTGTTCATGGGAAATTCTTGAAGCATTTTTTCTATTGAGCAACATAGAGGATTGAGGGTTGCCAATGCATGGACAACTCTTGTTTATCCTCTTTAAAATTATTTTCCATGCACAGAAGTATATGGTTTTGGTTCATTACCATTTTGCATTCACTTCCATTCTACTCACTGGTTCATCATTCTATGTCTGGTATGCTCACCCAAAGATCTGGATCCTTGCAATGATCTCACTATCATTCATCCCCAGACGGAGCCACAGTTAGAACTGTAAAAATATGATGTTTTTACATGTTTATTTCACTCATAAATTTCCATATTGGTCCTACCATGAGCACATTTCCTTTCTTCATGATATTTTTACTCGCATTTTTCCCTTATGGCCCCATAAAATCCATCGGGTCATGCATTTTTCACGTTGTGGTCCATATCGGCATAAGTCTATCTAGGTCTCCCCGAACCACGATGCTTTTGTGTTAACATATGTTTGTTGCAGGTTCATTGGCATGACTTCTACATTGTCACAGCGATCGGCATGTACCTATGGCTGTATATCGGCATGAGATGGCAAAGGTCTCCTCGATCCATTTTTTTTTATAAACGTCTATGTTGCCTATCGGCATGATGTTTCTGATGTCATGGAAATTGGATTCCATCTATTGGCAGCTATCGGTTCAATATTCACATTGTTTCAGCGATAGAAAGAACACATCAGCAAAAGTTAAAGTCTACGGAGTAATGTCATAGCGAACCCTTTTGGTCTCATCGAACAGCGTATGAGGGTTCACTTCGGGCAGACTTAGTGATATCGGTGTGTGGTCTCGGTGAGTGACCTTCGGTCTTGCCGACATTTCATTGGTGGTTTTCAGTGAGAGAACTAATATGTCTCGGCGATGCACGAATGGATGGTGCTCCTCGGTGAGACTAGTGTAACTTCGGAGTATGGTCTTGGTGAGTACGATGGGTCTTGCCGATAGAACAAAAGCTTTCCATCGTTGTGAGATTGATATTGTCTTGGTGATATGTGGTGAACTCGGGGGCTTTAGTTGAAACATAATATGCTATGTGAGACGTCTCCCCGATATCATAAAGTCATAGCGACACGCGAAAGGTAAAAGCACTCTCGGGGAAACATAAAGTGATCTAATGGAAATCTCCCCTACTCATATATGTCACGGCAAAAGCAAATAAAACACGGGGCAACTGTAGCAATTTAATTTCCTTTGGCATCACTGCAATATGTCTTGGCGACTGTTTCAGTGAGATTAACAGAAATTCAAATATTGTGGCCGACATGTGGATGTTCAAATTACCGTTACAGGCCGACATGAAATGAGCCCGAATTAAGCGGTTGGCCGACATGGGATCTCAATATGATATATTTTTCTGATGTTGGTATATAAATAGGCATTTTGTAATTGTAAAACAATCATCACCTATTAAATATTCGATACACAGCAAGTAGATAGAGTAGAATAAAATTCTCAGATCAGAGACTATTGGTGCATATTTTCAAAATGGAGGTATTTATGAAAATCAGTTGATGTTGCTGCATTTTTCTGGTGTCAATTGTCTGTTGAATTTCAATGAAAATACTACTAAGTTGTCTCCAATATTGATGATTTCTGGTTGTTTAAATTGACATAACCAGTTTATGTTCAGTTAATAAATGCACATTTGTTGTATTTGTGTGATTAATCAATTGGTTCTTTCAAGCAAAGATTAAATAATTTTAGTTGATCACAATTTCATAGAGATTCATTTGGATTATTAAAGTAAAGCTTAGTAGTTATAGTATTGCATGTTTATACAAGTTGTAAACAGAATGTATGCCAGATAATTTGAATTTTCTCCAAAGAGTGTTGCTCATATTGATTTCATTTGACTTTGCATACCCAATAAGGCACTGGTCTCTACAGTTTCATCATTAAGATTCATTTATATCTGTTAATTTAGCATTTGAGGATTTAGATTAAGAATATTGCCATTGCGCTTCAATTCATTTGTTCACTTGCATCTGCCTTTATGGAAAAATTACTGCAAGAAGGATAATCATAAGTCAAGTCTACTTCATTCAAAAAGATACACATGCCTAGGTCTAGGAGCACCTGAAAGGTAGAAGGTTGAAAGCTTTTAACCTTGTCTGTGACCCTAAAACGTATCAAGAGATTGGCAGCCTCTTGAGGTACCCTTTACCTGCATTTTTCAGAGCTAACACCTCCTACATCAATACCCTCATGTATTTGGTAAATACTAGACTTGACATTTTGTTTTTAGTGAATACACAGAGCTAGTTCATGGTAGCGTCTAGGAAAAATCATTGGATTGCTACAAGAAATGCATTACATCCATCTCTTTGTCATTGTTTCAACCATCTTCCATTGTAGTACATCCATCTTTGTCTTCATATCCGTGATCTTGGCCATTAGTTGCACCTCTCCATCATCCTCTTCTATTGCAGCTTTTTGGTGAGTCATTTTTCTTCCGTCTCATTCTCTACCCATATCTCCTCAATGAAGAACAAACAAATTCTCTTGTACCTTATATCCAATGCTTCCTTTGTTGAAGATGTACCTTTACCTAGTTTCTTGCGACATGTCTCATTTTGTAACTCTTCCTTTCTACCTTTGCTTGGACACTAATGTTCTTGCTATAACAAACCCTTGCTATGCCTTCTACTCGACAATCTCCTCCATTGGAAGACATTTGCATCGATTTCTATCCATGTTCACACTTATGGAAGAAAATAAGGGTGTCTTACATCTCTTTGTAGTTGTTGGACTCCCTTCAGTTGCAAAAAAAGCCTTTTTAGAGCACGAAAGCAAACACCCATCCCTTAAGGAAAGAACCTTTCTTTGATATCAACTAATGCAATGACTAGGCTAATGTAATGCCCCCTTTCGAGGAGTAGCCGAAAGTGTCCGTTTAGCCTATTTTATTCTTGTAGGCCAATTTCAGAGCATCAGGGAATAAATAATTATAAATAGCTTTACTTTAATTAATTTAATATAGTGACTTAAGTGAAAATTAAAAAAAATATTAAATAGTCACTTATTATTGAGCTTTAATGAAATATTTTAAATGAGAATTTATAATAATGTACGGAAAAATATGAAAGTGAATTTGAGAAATCATTTGCTCATACTTGTTTTATTTCTCTATTTTGAATTTGAAGCTCTTATAAGAACAAAACCTTAGAATGAAACCCTAAGAAAAATCAATTTCAATAGTGAAATATATTCCCAAAATCACATAAAAATTTGAACGATTGAATTTTTTTATAAATTTCGGAGGTTTGCGAAAACCAAAATTTATTATTTCACCAATTCAAATAAGGAATTATCTGTTTTTGGGGTTTTAAACAAATTTTGAAGCGCCATATTTGTAAGTTGCAGAGGGAAAGATTTAAATATAAATCATATGATTATTTCCCTGTTCATTCTTCCAAGGTGTACCATTTATTGCAAGAAGAGGTCAAATAGAGGTTAATAGCAGGAAATATGTGTGTTTGATTAATAAAAAAGTAATAGAGGTTAAGAAGAGGTCGATTGAGCTATTATCTGCTAGGTGTGACAATTTTGTGTAGTTAGAGGCACTTTGATGTATTTCGGTGAACACCAATCTAACTGCCTCCAAGCATCAAAAACTTTAAAGAGTTTGTGAGGTTTTGAAGTCTGACGTGAGGCATTGGAGTTGACTGAAAGTCAGATCCTGCCAATATCATTGAGCTAAGAGGAAGCGTATAGTTTGGAGAATGACGTGGGAGCTTATAAAGGTTGCAGTAGGATGGACATATGGTTTATAAACTTACCTGAAGTTGCGCGTTGACAGTTTAAGCTTAATGAGTGTTCAATTTTCCATAAATAAGGTCATAAAACATTATATATATTCATCTCTGTTATACACAGCTACCTGTAATATTAAAGCTTTATGTATTTAATCATAATGAATGGTTGCAAACTATTTGACTATTTGCTACTACCAATCCGCCCAAGACATTTTGAGATTAATGAAGGAAATTAAGTTAATCTGCCTTTAAATGAATTACTTTAGCAAGTAAACTCAAAAAACTATATTCATATCCATGCAACTGTTTAACAAAATGCTCGACGACCAAATTGGTGAAAATTGCAAAAATTGGTTTTAAATTTAGCACAACATATAAACGACTCTTAGGCACACATAGCAGAAGATAAAGATAAACTCAGACACATAAATAGAAGGCTTATTTCATTAACATGAAGTCAAGTTTACAAATTCACAAAGGAGCCCTTCGGCTCTTACACACACACACACCATTGTGCAAATTTGTAACTCCTCTCTTTGTCTCTCTACCTCTACTATTCCTTTGACCTATCAAAATCAAATCCACTATTCTAGACCAGCTATATATATATATATATAGTTTGCCTGGGAATTCAAAATTCTCATTCTTGATTGTTTCAATGCCCACTCTCATCTTGCCACCAAAATTAAAATTCACCTACGTTTTGGCTTGCATTAATTCTCGTGCTACTTTATATCTATTCTGACACTTTTGAGTTGCCATGTGAATAGCAATTCAAATTTCTTCTTACGCTATGTGTAAGCATTCATTTTTATTACCCATGGATGCACCCTTAAACATTCCCTTCAAAGCTTTGAGTTGCTTGCAATCTCTAGTTTTTCTTCCTTTGTCCATTCGTACCTCATTTACAACTTGTTTCCTTAACACATCTACACAACCTTCATTTGTTTACACTCTTCTTGTTCTTTTTCTTTTCCACCTATTGTGTGATCTTTGCCTTCTTCACAGAGAAGCCTTGCATGGCAATTCTAACTTCTGCACCAAGACTTTCATTTAGGCTCTTCTGCGCATTTAGCCTTTAGTGCGAAAACATTGTTGTCTAAATCCTCTCAAGGCTAAATGCTTGAGAATTCTAGAGATAGTGACCCTAGTCTTTGATAGTTGTAGGTTTGTTGATTGACCTAGGATACTCCTACATCAATACCCTCATCTATTTGGTAAATACTAGACTTGGCATTTGGTTTTTAGTGAATACATAGAGCTAGTTCATGGTAGCGTCTAGGAAAATTCATTGGATTGCTACAAAAAATGCAGTACATCCATCTCTTTGTATTTATTTCAACCATCTTCCATTGCAGTACATCCAACTTTGTCTTCATATCTGTGATCTTGGCCATTAGTTGCACCTCTCCATCATCCTCTTCTATTACACCTTTTTGGTGAGTCGTTCTTCTTCTGTCTCATTCTCTACCCATATCTCCTCAATGAAGAACAAACAACTTCTCTTGTACCTTATATCCAATGCATCCTTTGCTGAAGATGTTCCTTTAGCTAGTTTCTTGCGACATGTCTCATTTTGTAACTCTTCCTTTCTACCTTTGCTTGGACACTAATGTTCTTGCTATAACAAACCCTTGCTATGCCTTCTACTCGACAATCTACCCCATTGGAAGACATTTGCATAGCTTTCTATCCATGTTTACACTTATGGAAGAAAATAAGGGTGTCTTACATCTCTTTGTAGTTGTCGAACTCCCTTCACATGCAAAAAAATCTTAGAGCACGAAAGCAAACACCCATCCCTTAAGGAAAGAACCTTTCTTTGATATCAACTAATGCAATGACTAGGCTAATGTAATGTCCCATTTCGAGGAGTAGCCGAAAGTGTCTGTTTAGCCTATTTTATTCTTCTAGGCTAATTTAAGAGCATCAAGGAATAAATAATTATAAATAGCTTTACTTTAAATAATTTAATATAGTGACTTAAGTGAAAATTAAAAAAAATATTAAATAGTCACTTATTATTGAGCTTTAATGAAATATTTTAAGTGAGAATTTATAAGAACGTATGGAAAAATATGAAAGTGGATTTGAGAGCTCATTTTCTCATACTTGTTTTATTTCTCTATTTACAATTTGAAGCTCTTGTTAGAACAAAACTTTAGAAGGAAACCCTTAGAAAAATTAACTTCAATAGTGAAATATATTCCCAAAATCAAATAAAAATTTGAACGATTGAATTTTTTTATAAATTTCCGATGTTTGCGAAAACAAAAATTTATTATTTCTCCAATTCGAATAAGGAATTATCTGTTGCTGGGTTTTAAACAACTTTTGATGCGCTATATCTATAAGTTGCCGAGGGAAAGATTTAAATATAAATCATATGATTATTTCCGTGTTCATTCTTCTGAGGTGTACCATTTATTGGAAGAAGAGGTCGAATAGAGGTTAATAGCAGGAAATCTGTCTGTTTCATTAATAAAAAAGTAATGTTTAAGTGGGGCGATATAATATTGATGACTTGGGGTGATCATTAGTTTATTACCTAACCGCCTTAGTGAGGAATAGATTGGATGTGAATTTAAACCATTCAGCATTCGCTGAAGGATTCCATCTACATTTCGATGTCTTTGAATCCCTTTCACTGCTTGACTGAGCTATTATCTGCCAGTCGTGACAATTTTGTGTAGTTAGAGGTGCTTTGATGTATTCCGGTTAACACCACTCTAGTCGCCTCTAAGCATCAAACACTTTAAGGAGTTCGTGAGGTTTTAAAGTCTAACGTGAGGCATTGGAGTTGACTGAAAGTCAGATGCTGCCAATATCATTGAGCTGGGAGGAAGCGTGTAGTTTGGAGAATGACGTGGGAGCTTATAAAGGTTGTAGTAGGATGGACATATGGTTTATAAACTTACCTGAAGCTAGGCACTGACAATTTAAGCTTGTTGAGTGTTCAATTTGCCATAAATAAGGTCATAAAACATTATATATATTCATCTCTATTATACACAGCCACCTGTAATATTAAAGCTTTATGTATTTAATCATAATGAATGGTTGCAAACTCTTTGACTATTTGCTACTACCAATCCATGCATGACATTTTGAGATTAATGAAGGAAATTAAGTTAATCTGCCTTTAAATGAATTACTTTAGCAAGTAAACTCAGAAAACTATATTCATATCCATGCAACTGTTTTACAAAATGCTCGGCCAACAAACTGGTGAAAGTTGCAAAAATTGGTCTTAAATTTAGCACAACATATAAACGACTCTTAGGCGACCATAGCAACAGATAAAGATAAAATCAGACACATAAATTGAAGGCTTATCTCATTAACATGATGTCAAGTTTACAAATTGACAAAAGAGCCCTTCGGCTCTTACACACACACACACCATTGTATAAATTTGTAACTCCTCTCTCTGTCTCTCTACCTCTCCTATGCATTTGACCTATCAAAATCAAATCCACTATTCTAGACTAGCTATATATATATATAGTTTTCCTGGGAATTCAAAATTCTCATTCTTGATTGTTTCAATGCCCACTCTCATCTTGCCACCAAAATTAAAATTCACCTACGTTTTGGTTTGCATGAATTCTCGTGCTACTTTATATCTATTCTGACACTTTTGAGTTGCCATGTGAATAGCAATTAAAATTTCTTCCTACGCTATGTGTAAGCACTCATTTTTATTACCATTGGGTGCACCCTTACACATTCCCTTCAAAGCTTCTAGTTGCTTGCAATCTCTAGTTTTTCTTCCTTTGTCCGTTTATACCTCATTTACAACTTGTTTTCCTCAACACATCTACAAAACCATCATTTTTTTACACTCTTCTTGTTCTTTTTCTTTTGCACCTATTGTGCGATCTTTTCCTTCTTCACAAAGAAGCCTTGCATGGCAATTCCAACTTTTGGAAAAAAGACTTGCATTTAGGCTCTTCTACACATTTAGCCTTTAGTGCACAAACATTGTTGTCTGAATCCTCTCAAGGTCAAATGCTTGAGAATTCTAGAGATAGTGGCCCTAGTCTTTTATAGTTGTAGGGTTGTAGATTGACCTGGGATCATCCTACATCAATACCGTCAGGTATTTTGTAAATACTAGACTTGACATTTTGTTTTTAGTGAATACATAGAGCTAGTTCATGGTAGCATCTAGGAAAATTCATTGGATTGCTACAAAAAATGCAGTACATTCATCTCTTTTGTAGTTGTTTCAACCATCTTCCATTGCAATACATCCATCTTTGTCTTCATATCCGTGATCTTGGCCATTAGTTGCACCTCTCCATCATCCTCTTTTATTGCAGCTTTTTGGTGAGTCGTTCTACTTCTGTCTCATTCTCTACCCATATCTCCTCAATGAAGAACAAACGACTTCTCTTGTACCTTATATCCAATGTGTCCGTTGTTGAAGATGTGCCTTTAGCTAGTTTCTTGCGACATGTCTCATTTTGTAACTCTTCCTTTCTACCTTTGCTTGGAAACTAATGTTCTTGCTATAACAAACCCTTGCTATGCCTTCTGCTCGACAATCTCCTCCATTGGGAGACATTTGCTTAGCTTTCTATCCATGTTCACATTTATGGAAGAAAATAAGGGTGTCTTACATCTCTTTGCAGTTGTCAGACTCCCTTCACTTGCAAAAAAATCCTTTTTAGAGCACGAAAGCAAACACCCATCCCTTAAGGAAAGAACCTTTCTTTGATATCAACTAATGCAATGACTAGGCTAATGTAATGTTCCCTTTCGAGGAGTATCCGAAACTGTCCGTTTAGCCTATTTTATTCTTGTAGGCTAATTTCAGAGCATCAGGGAATAAATAATTATAAATAGCTTTACTTTAATTAATTTAATATAGTGACTTAAGTGAAAATTAAAAAAATAAATTAAATAGTCACTTATTATTGAGCTTTAATGAAATATTTTAAGTGAGAATTTATAAGAACGTATGAAAAATATGAAAGTGAATTTGAGAGCTCATTTGCTCATACTTGTTTTATTTATGTATTTTGAATTTGAAGCTCTTGTTAGAACAAAACCTTAGAACGAAACGCAAAAAAAAATCAGTTTCACTAGTGACATATTCCCAAAATCACATCAAAATTTGAATGATTGAATTTTTTTATAAATTTCGGAGGTTTTCAAAAACAAAAATTTATTATTTCTCCAATTTGAATAAGGAAATATCTGTTGTTGGGGTTTAAAAAAATTGTGAAGCACCATATTTGTAAGTTGCAGAGGGAAAGATTTAAATATATATCATATGATTATTTTCGTGTTCATTCTTCCGAGGTGTACCATTTATTGGAAGAAGAGGTCGAATAGAGGTTAATAGCTGGAAATTTGTCCATTTGATTAATAAAAAGGTAATGTTTAAGTGGGGCGATATAATATTGAGGACTTGGGGTGATCATTAGTTTATTACCCGACCGCCTTAGTGAGGAATAGGTTGGACGTGAGTTTAAACCAGTCGGCATTCACTGAAGGTTTCCATTTGCATTTCGATGTCTTTGAATCCCTTTCATTGGTCGACTGAGCTATTATCTGCCAGGCGTGACAATTTTGTGTAGTTAGAGGCGCTTTGATGTATTCTGGTGAACACCACTCACGCCGCCTCCAAGCATACAACACTTTAAGGAGTTCGTGAGGTTTTGAAGTTTGACGTGAGGCATTGGAGTTGACTGAAAGTCAGATGTTGCCAATATCATTTAGCTGGGAGGAAGCGTATAGTTTGCAGAATGACGTGGGAGCTTATAAAGGTTGTGGTAGGATGGACATATGGTTTATAAACTTACCTGAAGCTGGGCGCTGACAGTTTAAGCTTGCTGAGTGTTCAATTTTCCATAAATAAGGTCATAAAACATTATATGTATTCATCTATGTTATACACAGCCACCTGTAATATTAAAGCTTTATGTATTTAATCATAATGAATGGTTGCAAACTGTTTGACTATTTGCTACTACCAATCCGCGCATGACATTTTGAGATTAATGAAGGAAATTAAGTTAATCTGCCTTTAAATGAATTACTTTAGCAAGTACACTCAAAAAACTATATTCATATCCATGCAACTGTTTGAAAAAAAGCTCGGCCAACAAACTAGTGAAAGTTGCAAAAATTGGTTTTAAATTTAGCACAACATATAAGCGACTCTTAGGCACACATAGCAGAAGATAAAGATAAACTCAGACACATAAATAGAAGGCTTATTTCACTAACATGAAGTCAAGTTTAAAAATTGACAAAGGAGCCCTTCGGCTCTTACACACACACACACCATTGTGCAAATTTGTAACTCCTCTCTCTGTCTCTCTACCTCTCCTATGCTTTTGACCTATCAAAATCAAATCCACTATTCTAGACTAGCTATATATATAGTTTGCCTGGGAATTCAATATTATCGTTCTTGATTGTTTCAATGCCCACTCTCATCTTGCGACCAAAATTAAAATTCACCTACGTTTTGGCTTGCATTAATTCTCATGCTACTTTATATCTATTCTAACACTTTTGAGTTGCCATGTGAATAGCATTTCAAATTTCTTCCTACGTTATGTGTAAGCACTCGTTTTTATTACCATTGGATGCAACCTTACACATTCCCTTCAAAGCTTTGAGTTGCTTGCAATCTCTAGTTTTTGTTGCTTTGTCCATTCGTACCTCATTTACAACTTGTCTTCCTCAATACATCTACACAACCTTCATTTCTTTACACTCTTCTTGTTCTTTTTCTTTTGCACCTATTGTGTGATCTTTTCCTTCTTCACAAAGAAGCCTTGCATGGAAATTCTAACTTCTGGACCAAGACTTTCATTTAGGCACTTCTGCGCATTTAGCCTTTAGTGCACAAACATTGTTGTCTGAATCCTCTCAGGGCCAAATGCCTGAGAATTCTAGAAATAGTGACCCTAGTATTTGATAGTTGTAGGTTTGTAGATTGACCTAGGATCCTCCTGTTAGAACTGTAAAAATATGATGTGTTTACATGTTGATTTCACTCATAAATTTCCATATTGGTCCTACCTTGACCATATTTCCTTTCTTCATGATATTTTTACCCACATTTTGCCCTTATGGCCCAATAAAATCCATCGGGTCATGCAATTTTCACGTTGTGGTCCATATCGGCATAAGTCTATCTAGGTCACCCCTACCCATGATGCGTTTGTGTTAACATATGTTGGTTGCAGGTTCATCGGCATGACTTCTTCATTGTCACAGCGATCGACATTTACCTATGGGTGTATATCGGCATGAGATGGCCGGGGTCTCCCCGATCCATTTTTTCTGATAAAAATTTGTGTTGCCTTTCGACAAGACGTTTATGATGTCATGGCGATTGGATTCCATCTATTGGCAGCTATTGGTTGAACATTCACATTGTTCCGGAAGTAGAAAGAACACATCGGAAAAAGTTAAAGTCTTCGGAGTAATGTCATAACAAACCCTTTTTTTGTCATCGAACAACGTATGAGGGTTCACTTCGGCCGGACTTAGTGATATCGGTGTGTGGTCTCGGTGACTGACCTTTGGTCTCGCCGACATTTCATTGGTGGTTTTCGGTGAGAGAACTAATATGTCTTGGCGATGCACGAATGGATGGTGTTCCTCGGTGAGACTAGTGTGACTTCGGAGTATGGTGTTGGCAAGTACGATGGGTCTCACCGATAGAACAAAAGCTTTCCATTGGTGTGAGATTGATATTGTCTTGGCGATCTGTGGTGAAGTTGAGGGATTTTGTTGAAACATAATATGCTCTGTGAGACGTCTCCCCGATATCATAAAGTCACAGCGACACGCGAAAGGTAAAAGCACTCTTGGGGGAACATAAAGTGATCTACATGATATGTGCTCGACTCAGATATGTCACGGCGAAAGCGAATAAAACACAGAGCAACTGTAGCAATTTAATTGCCTTCGGCATCACTGCGATATGTCTTGGTGACTGTTTTAGTGAGATTATCAAAAATTCAAATATTGTGGCCGACATGTGGATGTTCAAATAACCGTTGTAGGCGGACATGAAATAAGCCCGAATTAAGTGGTTGGCCGACATGGGATCTCAATATGATATATTTTTCTGATGCTAGTGTATAAATAGGCATTTTGTAACTATTAAACGATCATCAGCTATTAAATATTCAATACACAGCAAGTAGATAGAGTAGAATAAAATTCTCAGATCAGAGACTATTGGTGCATATTTTCAAAATGGAGGTATTTATGAAAATTAGTTGATTTTGCTGCATTTTTCTGGTGTCAATTGTCTGTTGAATTTCAATGAAAATACTGCTAAGTTGCCTCCAAGATTGATGCTTTCTGGTTGTTTAAATTGACATAACAAGTTTATGTTCAATTTATCAATGCACATTTGTTCTATTTGTGTGATTAATCAATTGGTTCTTTCAAGCAAAGATTAAATCCTTTTAGTTGATCACAGTAATCAAAGAGATTCATCTAGATTATTAAAGTAGAGCTTAGTAGTTATAGTATTGCATGTTTATACAAGTTGTAAACAGAATGTATGCCAGATAATTTGAATTTTCTCCAGAGCATGTTGCTCATATTGATTTCATTTGACTCGGCATAACCAATAAGGCACTGGTCTCTGCAGTTTCATCATTAAGATTCATTTATTTCTGTTAATTGAGCATTTTAGGATTTAGATTAAGAAGATTGCCATTGCGCTTCAATTCATTTGCTCACTTGCATCTGCCTTTGTGGACAAATTACTGCAAGAAGGATAATCATAAGTCAAGTCTACTTCATTCATAAAGGTACACCCACCTAGGTCTAGTAGCACCTGAAGAGTAGAAGGTTGAAAGCTTTTAACCTTGTTTGTTACCTTAAAACGTATCAAGAGATTGGCAGCCTCTTGAGGTACCCTTTACCTGCATTTTTGAGAGCTAACAAATTGGCAACTCTGCTGGGGATAAATTCAGAATCAAAGCCTTAATCATAGAGTCAGGAACTTTATACAAACTCCGCTAGGAATAAGAAACATCAAGTTTTTTCTCATTTTTGACAAAAGTGAGTGGCGACTCTGACAAAATTTTTGCATCTGTTCAAACATGAATGGAAGAAGATCTCAATACAGGGGAGGTCATACAGGAGCTCCTGCTGGCAGAAATAAGTGGACACACAAAGGTGACAAGGTTGATAAGGGAAAAGGGATAAGTGAGGATATGTGCCTAATAGATAAAGACAAATTATCAAGAGTAAATTGTGAAACATATGATCGCTATGATACATGGAGAAACAATTCGAGTGCAGAGCCTTGTACTCCAGAAGATCAAAGAAATCCTTTTTCTCTTATCGATCGTCAGAAACAGGCTGAGTTTAGAGCTGAACTGGAGGCTGAACGAATCAGAATTCAGCATGAATATGATCAGAGGATGGAAGGTAACCAAAATGATTTTATTGATCATGAGCTTCCTGAGGAAGTAAAAGCACAGTTTGAATCACAGAGGAAAGAGATAGAGGAACTAAGGGCTGCATTGTTGAAAGCCCAAATCACTTCTTAGACAACTGATTGCCCCCTGAAGTATGTACCACCTCATAAGCAGGGTAACTATAGTGCAGTTCCTTCTGATCCACTTGTGTCTCCTCACCATTAGACAGGAAATCACTATAATCAACCAAATCATCCACCTCATATTCCCACACAACATACAAATATGCAGCCACCTCATGGTCAGCCTTTTGTCCCACAGCATAATGCACAATATAACAATCCTGTGAACCAATATCAGTACCCACCTTTTCCCCCCTCACCAGTATACAACAATGATCAGACAGTTTGATTTGACAGGGTTTCATCTATATCCTTACCCTATGGATGGCAGCTTGAGAGGTCTGGTACCTAAGTTTACAGGGAGTAAGACAATTACTGCTGAAGAACATTTAAGGAATTTCAATGTGTTCATCCAAGACATAGGTGTGTCATATGAAGATTTACATATGAGGCTATTTATGATGTCACTTCTTGAAGATGCTAAGGATTGGTTCAACAACTTGCCAACACTCTCAATTAATTCTCTCCAAATATTCCATGACAGATTCCTAGAGCAACATGGGAATCTAAATGCACCAAATGGAACTCTTCGTGAATTGATGGGAATTCAGAAGAATCATAATGATTCAATTTATGATTTCAACCCAAGATTCAACAAGTTGCAGACTAAAGTACCTCCTGGATCAAGGTTGCCAGATTTTATAGCATTAAGTGTTTATTTAAATGCATTTGATCCTAAAACAGGGTATGAACTGAGAAATAGGGTCCCAAGAGATCTGGTTGAAGCTTAGAAGATAGCACTGACAATTGAAAACAACAGGAAGGCTACAGGTATAATCAATAAAAGAGATAACCCTAGGGCTCCTCAGTGAAGCAATAATTATCAGTACAGAGAAGAAAGCAAATACATAAATGAAAGGCTTAGGTTGCATGACATGCCATATAATAGAGACTGGAAGGATGGAAAACCTATAACAGCTAGGCCAAGAAACAAAGAGACTCCTGATCCATTGAGCAAGAAGGGAACCTATATGGTGAGTAGCAATTACTGTTGTGAAGCTTGTAATAAGCCACATTCCCCAGACTATTGTGTTGTAGCTCAAAGGATGGAAGAGGAGGGAATGTTGATGGAAAATAATGGAGAAGATCACGAAGTGTATTTGACTTCAAACACTTTTCACCATGTGGAAGAGAGACACTCATCTTCAGAGGATGAAGGTTATGAGTGTTATGTTTCAAATCAGAGATACAATGTCCATATGGCTGAACAACAAGTTCTTTCTGATTCTGAAGAAGATTATACAGAGCCACATTCGGTTGAGGTGCCTTCTCAATGCAGTATGAGGAGATTCACCAAACATGAAATAGAGAGACTAACTGTTGTTGTAGTTGAGGAAGCAAGGAGTAAATACTGGTTGAGAAACAAAATAGTGAATGAGAAGGAAGGCGTTCCTGGGGGAATCTTTATGAAGGATCACAAGGCAACACAAGGAACTATGAAGAAATCAGAAAATAAACAGCATGATAAAAGTGAACAGAAGCCTGTCCAAAAATAGGAAGTGAAGGAATTACACAAAGAGATACAATAGCCTGATCAGCCTAGTAAAAGAGAGAAGGAAGAAGACAAAGGAGAAACATTGGATCAGAAGAAAATTTCTAAAGTGGAAGGCTCTTCTTTTGACTTCAATCGAGCGTTATCTCAGGTAAAAATGTCTATTCCACTAGAAATGATGAAAATTAAGGATTATAGAGAGAGTGTTGTTCAATTGATAACAAATGGAAATGAAAAACATGTGAATTTTGAAAATAGAGTAGCTATTAACGCAGTCCATAGACAAGAGAAAGTAAATATCCCAGAAGTCTGCTTGAATGATGTGTTAGCAACTCCCCCACAAATTGATCATTTTTTCACTACATTACTCATAACTAACAAACTGCTGAGAAATTGCATGATAGACTCTAGTGCTGCTATAAATATCATGCTAGTAGGAGTTATGAAGCAATGTGGCATGTGGGTTGATACATGTGAGGGGAAGTGCTATGCAATGGATAACAGACCTGTACCTGTGGTAGGCATTATGAGAGGTGTTGAAGTCAAACTGGCTACTTATCCACAAGTGGCATATAATATAGATATAACAGTGATTGATACTCCTCCTCAGTTTGGGATGCTTCTATCAAGACAATGGACAGTAGCAGTAGGAGGAAATGTTCAATTTGATCTGTGTTACACTACAATTCCAGTGAATGGTCAGGAGGTCAAATTTTATAGGGAGCCGAGAATGAACCAACTTATTGATTGTGATCAACTATTTTTGTGATGTTGATCTTGGAAGTTTTAAGATTGAATTAGCCTAGCCAGAATTAACGAATAGTGATCCAATTGAAAAGCATGTGGCACAAAGTTGCAATGAAGTGTGGAAGATGTATTTTGATAGAGCATGCAGCAAGGAAGGTAATGGCGCTGGGATTGTATTTGTTTCACCTGAAAGTATTACATTTAAATATTCATTCTTGTTGACATTTGAATGCACAAACAATGTGGCAGAATATGAAGCTTTATTGACAGGTTTGAATATTGCTGTGAAACACAAGATTAAGTTGCTGGTTGTTTTGGGCAATTCTGAGTTGATTGTTTCACAAATCAAGTTAAAATATGAAGCAAAACATAAAATATTGAAGCAATATAGGAATGTTGTATAGGACACAATTGAGTTATTTGATGCCTTCTCAATTGAATGGATTAACAGATCAAAGAACATAATGGCCGATTTTTTAGCAAATGTGGCGCTAAAAAGTGATCATATCACATTGGCGGGGGTATCACAGATTGAGTTCAAGACAAGACCTGTTGTGTCTGATAACATTTACAGTTGGCAGGTCTTCAATGATGATACTGACCTTTTGAAATTCCTCAATTGTATAGATCAATATGAAGCCCAGGAAATTGACTTAAATGCTTTTGTTGAGGAAGTGGATGGGAAGCAAAAAGTGTTTGGCAAGGAGATCTTACAGCTCAAAACAAATAAGCTTCCTAAAGGTTTAGTGGCATTGGAGAGGCTGTATGATGGAAATGATCGGTCCCTTATGAAACAAATACCAGTCAAAAGGGAAGATATTGAAGAGATTAACTTGGGGACTAAGATGGCACCAAGAAAAGTGTACATTGGGAAGAAGATAAGCCCTACAATTAGAAGAATGCTGATAGAGTTGCTGAGAAGGTATAAACACATCTTTGCTTGGTCTGATGAAGATCTAAAAGTATATAGGGAAGATTTGTTTAAGCATGAAATACCATTGAAGCTAGATGCTAAGCCTTTCAGACAAAAGCAAAGACCCATAAATCCAACATTGGAGCCTAAGATTCAAGAAGAGTTGACAAAGCTCAGAGATGGGGGAATCATCAAACCAATCAGGCACTCAACGTGGGTCTCAAATTTGGTCCCTCTGAGGAAGAAAAATGGAGACATCAGATTATTTGTGGACTTCAGGAATTTGAATATGGCATCTCTCAAGGACAATTATCCTCTACCCAATATGGAGGCTATATTGCATAAGGTAATAGGGTGTGAACTACTGTCCATGATGGATGGGTTTTCAGGATACAACCAGGTCAAAGTCAAAGAATCTGAGCAATATAAGACAACATTCACAACTCCTTGGGGAACGTATGTATATATAAGAATGCCATTTCCTCCCACTAATGCAGGAGCGACCTTCCAAAGAGCTATGGACGTGGTATTTGCAGATTTGATCAATGCTATCATGGTGGTGTACCAGGATGACCTGAATGCTTATTCAAAGAAGGCTGAAGATCATGTACAACATATGGAGAAGGTGTTTATTAAAGCCCTAGAATATGGTAACAACTTAAATCTTAAGAAGTGTCATTTTGCAGTCACAGAAGGTAAGCTTTTAGGACATATTGTTTCAAAAGAAGGAATTAGGATAGATCCTAAGAGGGTTGAAGCTATTGATAAAATTCCTATTCCCAAAACCGTCAAAGCTATACAATCATTCTTTGGGCAGATTAATTTTGTTAGGAGATTTGTTTCTAACTTTGCTGAGATCATTAAGCCCATATCAAAAATGTTGAAGGAAGGACAAAAAATGGAATGGACTACAGAAGCCTTGGAAGCCTTTATATCTATCAAAAGGGCCATCAAGGAGGCTCCTGTCCTTAAATCTCCAGATTTTGGAAAGCCTTTTCAGATATTTTCTTTTGCTTCAATGCACACAATTGCTGTTGTTATGTTACAAAAGAATGAGGAGTGTCATGAACAACCTGTGTCTTTCTTCAGTAAGTCATTACAAGGGTTTGAATTGAAATATGATATAATGGAAAAATAGGCGTTTGCATTAGTGAAAGCTACTAAAGCATTCAGACCATATCTTGTGGGAGCAAAGGTGATTGCCTATGTCCCTCATGCAGCTGTCAACGATATCCTGACACAATCTGAAGTAACAGGAAAAAGATGCAAATGAATTAACAAGATCCAGGAGTTTGACATGGAGATATAGATTACCAAATTGGTAAGAGGTCAAGGCTTGGCTAGGTTGATGGCATAATCAAATATTGAAGCAAATCAGGTTTGTAATGTAGATAAAGGGACTGCATTTGCAAGCATTGAGCACACTCCTTGGTATACTGATATTATGCATTACCTTAAGTACACAAAGTGTTGAGAGGGATTGAGTGACAGCCAAAAAAGAACTTTGAAGTTGCAGGCATCTAAATATGTTTTTATGGATGGAGATCTGTTTTGGAAGAATAGGGATGGTATATTGTTATTGTGTTTGGACGAGTCTGAGGCCAAGCATGTTCTAAGTGAAATGCATGAAGGAGTTTGTGGAGGACATTATTCAGCAAAAATAGCTGCACACAAAATTCTCAAGGTAGGTTACTACTGGCCTAAGGTTTTTAATGATTCTTTCACACATGTAAGAAAATGTGAAGCCTGCCAGAAGTTCTCTGGAAAGCTGAAATATCAAGGAGCCTTGCTACTTTGACCCTTGTAGGCTAATGCCCCTTTTCATCAATGGGAAATTGATTTCATTGGAGAGATAAAGGAAAAATCAAGTGGAGGACACAAGTGGATACTAGTTGCCACTGATTATTTTACTAAATGGGTAGAAGCAATCCCAACTAAACAGGCTACAAGCAAAGTGGTGACAAATTTCTTGATGGACAACATTATCAGCAGATTTGGTACACCACTGAGATTGATCACATATAATGGGATGTGTTTTAGGTCAGATGAATTTTAAGGTTTTTGTGACACATATGGCATTACCATTTCTTATGCAGCTCCTTACCATCCACAAGCTAATGGTCAAGCAGATTCTAGCAATAAGAGTCTTTTGAAGATTATAAGGAGGATGTTAGGACAAAACAGGAAATATTGGAATTCAAAATTAAAACTGGCTGTGTGGGCTGAGAGGACTACTGTTAAAAGAGCAATTGGAAAATCCCCATTTGAATTGGTGTATGGAATGCAAGCCAGGATGCCTTTGCAGAATTTTTTGACAGTCTACAAGTTTGTCCTTTAGGAAGATTTAGATTTTCCTGAACCTATGGAAGAAAGAATGGAGCAACTAGCTGAACTCGATGAAATAAGGAGAGTTTCCCAAAACCAAAACATGAAGTTACAAACACAGATGAAGTATCTATTTGACAAGAAGGCAAAGGATAGAAAATTTGAAGAGAATGACTTGGTGTTGATGTGGAATGCAAGGTGTCGGGAGAAGGGTAAGCATGGTAAATTTGAAGCATTGTGGCTGTGACCATTTGTTATTATTGGGAAGAGAGGTGAAGATTCATATTATCTACAGAATATGGCTGGTGAAGATCAGGAATTTCCTGTTCATGGGAAATTCTTGAAGCATTTTTTCTCTTGAGCAACATAGAGGATTGAGGGTTGCCAATGCATGGACAACTCTTGTTTATCCTCTTTAAAATGATTTTCCATGCACAAAAGTTTATAGTTTTGGTTCATTTCCATTTTGCATTCACTTCCATTCTGCTCACTGGTTCATCATTCTATGTCTGGTCTGCTCACCCAAAGATCTGAATCCTTGCATTGATCTCACTATGATTCATCCCTAGGCGGAGCCACTGTTAGAACTATAAAAATCTAATGTTTTTACACGTTGATTTCACTCATAAATTTTCATATTGGTCCTACCTTGAGTACATTTCCTTTCTTCATGATATTTTTACCCGCATTTTTCCCTTATGGCCCCATAAAACCCATCGAGTCATGCATTTTTCACGTTGTGGTCCATATCGGCATAAGTCTATCTAGGTCTCCCCGACAGACGATGCTTTTGTGTTAACATATGTTTGTTGCAGGTTCATCGACATGACTTCTTCATTGTCAATGCGATCGACATTTACCTATGGGTGTATATCAGCATGAGATGGCCAGGGTCTCCCCGATCCATTTTTTCTAATAAACGTCTGTATTGCCTATCAGCAAGACGTTTCTGATGTCATGGCGATTGGATTCCATCTACTAGTGGCTATCGGTTGAACATTCACATTGTTCCGGTGGTAGAAAGAACACATCGGCGAAAGTTAAAGTCCTCGGAGTAATGTCAGAGCGAACCCTTTTGGTCTCATCGAACAACATATGAGGGTTCACTTTGGTCGGACTTAGCGATATCGGTGTGTGGTCTCGGCGAGTGACCTTCTGTCTCACCAACATTTCATTGGTGGTTTTTGGAGAGAGAACTAATATGTCTCGGCGATGCAGGAATGGATGGTGCTCCTCGATGAGACTAGTGTGACTTCGGAGTATGGTCTTGGCGAGCATGATGGGTCTCACCGATAGAACAAAAGCTTTCCATCGGTGTGAGATTGATATTGTCTTGGCAATCTATGGTGAACTCGAGGGCTTTCGTTGAAACATAATATGCTCTGTGAGATGTCTCCTCGATATCATAAAGTCACAGTGACGCGTGAAAGCTAAAAGCACTCTCGGGGAAACATAAAGTGATCTATAGGATATCTCCCTGACTCATATATGTCACAGCGAAAGTGAATAAAACGCGGGCCAACTGTAGCGATTTTATTGCCTTCGGCATCACTATGATATGTCTTGGCGACTATTTCAGTGAGATTAACAGAAATTCAAATACTATGGCTGACATGTGGATGTTCAAATTACCGTGGTAGACCGACATGAAATGAGCCTGAATTAAGCGGTTGGCCGACATTGGATCTCAATATGATATATTTTTTTGATGCTGGTGTATAAATAGGCATTTTGTAATTGTAAAACGATCATCAGCTATTAAATATTTGATACACAAGTAGATAGAGTAGAATAAAATTCTCAGATCAGAGACTATTGGTGCATATTTTCAAAATGGAGGTATTTATGAAAATCAGTTGATGTTGCTACATTTTTTCTGGTGTCAATTGTCTGTTGAATTTCAATGAAAATACTGCTAAGTTGTCTCCAAGATTGATTCTTTCTGGTTGTTTAAATTGACATAACCAGTTTATGTTCAGTTTATCAATGCACATTTGTTGTATTTGTGTGATTAATCAATTGGTTCTTTCAAGCAAAGATTAAATCCTTTTAGTTGATCACAGTAATCACAGAGATTCATCTGGATTATTAAAGTAAAGCTTAGTAGTTATAGTATTGCATGTTTATACAAGTTGTAAATAGAATGTATGCCAAATAATTTGAATTTTCTCCAGAGAGTGTTGCTCATATTGATTTCATTTGACTTTGCATACCCAATAAGGCACTGGTCTCTATAGTTTCATCATTAAGATTCATTTATATTTGTTAATTGAGCATTTTAGGATTTAGATTAAGAAGATTGCCATTACGCTTGAATTCATTTGTTCACTTGCATCTGCCTTTGTGGAAAAATTACTGCAAGAAGGATAATCATAAGTCAAGTCCGCTTCATTCAAAAAGGGGACACTAGCCTAGGTCTAGCAGCACCTCAAAAGGTAGAAGGTTGAAAGCTTTTAACACTGTCTGTTACCCTAAAACGTATCAAGAGATTGGTAGCCTCCTGAGGTACCCTTTACCTACGTTTTTGAGAGCTAACACCTCCTACATCAATACCCTCGTGTATTTGGTAAATACTACACTTGACATTTGGTTTTTAGTGAATACACAGAGCTAGTTCATGGTAGCGTCTAGGAAAATTCATTGGATTGCTACAAGAAATGCATTACATCCATCTCTTTGTAGTTGTTTCAACCATCATCCATTGCAGTACATCCATCTTTGTCTTCATATCCGTGATCTTGGCCATTAGTTGCACCTCTCCATCATCCTCTTCTATTGCAGCTTTTTGGTGAGTTGTTCTTCTTCCGTCTCATTCTCTACCCATATCTCCTCAATGAAGAACAAACGACTTCTCTTGTACCTCATATCCAATGTGTCCTTTGTTGAAGATGTGCCTTTAGCTAGTTTCTTGCGACATGTCTCATTTTGTAACTCTTCCTTTCTACCTTTGCTTGCACACTAATGTTCTTGCTATAACAAACCCTTACTATGCCTTCTACTCGACAATCTCCTCCATTGGAAGACATTTGCATAGATTTCTATCCATGTTTACACTTATGGAAGAAAATAGGGGTGTCTTACACATCTCTTTGTAGTTGTCAGACTCCCTTCACTTTCAAAAAAATCCTTTTTAGAGCACGAAAGCAAACACCCATCCCTTAAGGAAAGAACCTTTCTTTGATATCAACTAATGCAATGACTAGGCTAATGTAATGTCCCCTTTCGAAGAGTAGCCGAAAGTGTCCTTTTATCCTATTTTATTCTTGTAGGCTAATTTCAAAGCATCAGGGAATAAATAATTATAAATAGGTTTACTTTAATTAATTTAATATAGTGACTTAAGTGAAAATTAAAAAAAATTAAATAGTCACTTATTATTGAGCTTAAATGAAATATTTTAAGTGAGAATTTATAAGAACGTATGGAAAAATATGAAAGTGAATTTCATAGCTCATTTTCTCATACTTTTTTTATTTCTATATTTTGAATTTGAAGCTCTTGTTAGAACAAAACCTTAGAACGTAACCCTAAGAAAAATAAGTT
>VDFB02281492.1:481448655-481592270 GCA_007258455.2 Sequoia sempervirens
AAACTTTTGACTAGGTTGTGAAAACCTTATCGAAAGTTGATGTGGTTATGATAACCTCGTCAAAGGCTAATGATACAAAAACAACCTAAGTTTCAACAATTTTTTAAAATAATGGCTAGTACTAGACTCTTTATAAAGAATCAATAGGGTTCTAAGAGACTCTTCAAAACCCAACATCTAATGGTGAAATTACCAAAGATTAATTGAACCCACAAAGATTGACAAAAATTGGGGATATAATTGGCTCTCACTTGGGACAAAGATTGAAAGGATGTAGAAGAACCCAAAGCACAAGGCCTATGCATTTCCATTGGGTAATAGATTCAAAACATGTGAAGCATTAGAAAACACATGATGAAATTGAAAACTTTAAAGGAAGAAGAAACCCAGAAGAAACCAAACCAAAATACCTAACCTACTATTTACAAGGTGAAAACATGATTGCTTTCAAATTCAATAAAGCTTTAGATCTTACCAATTTTAGGGAAGGGGTGAGACTGCACCAGTGGGATAAGATAACATGAAATCATTTGTACTATACACATGAATGATTTTGAAAGGACCTTTTCATAAAGAATCAAACTTTCTATGTAAACCTTTAGGTTCTCTCCTTCTATCTCATAACAATACCGAGTCTCCAATCATGAATTCTTTGGACAAGCTCTTTTATCAAAAAATGTCTTGAATCTAGCTTGATGCAAAGTAATTTTATCCACAACCTCTTCCCTTTGTTACTCAATTTTGCATAGATTATAATTATTTTTTCTAAAGAGTTTTGGAACTCCTGATCTTCTATAGTAGTTTGTAACTTAATGGCTAATATATCTAGAGGAAAAGGTAGGGCACTACATATTCCATATACTAGTTCAAAAGGAGACATTCGTATTGCTCTCTTTGGTGTAATCTTGTCTTCCCACAATGCTTCTTACAATTTCTTGTGCCAATTCTTTTGATTTTCATCCACAATTTTTTTCATAATAGTAACCAAATTCGTGTTCTTGATTCATCCTACCCATTTCCTTGGGTAATAATTTGATGGATGGGATAAAATAAATGCATGTTCATAAAAAAATAAGGATATCTCAATTGATAAAAATTTGGTTGCATTATCTATTATTAGCTTTTGTGGAACACCAAGTCAAACTAGGCTATTCTCTTTAATGAAATCATAGACTACCTTTGAGGTTGTACATTTTACTAGTATAGATTTCACCCACATGATGAAATAATCAGTTATGGTGAGTATATGAGTATGTCCTACACTTGAATGTGGGTTCATAGGCTTGATGAAATTTATACCCCACTACTAAAATGGTTCTTCAATTACCATACTCAAGGGGAGAGCTACTAATTAGGATCTACCAACAAACTACTTGCACTTTTCACATTTTACTACCTAGAGATATGTATCCTTGAATATGTCCAACCAATGATAGCATTGCCTCAATATCTTGAAAGTGGTAACTAATGAAGAGAAGTTTCCAAGACATGATTCATTATGGAACAACTCTAATAGATTCCTTTGTTGATCTCTGTCAACGCACCTTAGGAAAGTTCTATCAGGTGCCATTTTATACAATGTGTCTTCCAAAATTATGTATTTAGATGCTTTGATTTTAAGGTTCCTTTTTTACCTCAGGGAAAAGTGAGCAGGATATTCTCCATATATAAGATAGTAAGCTATATTTGAAAACCATTTGTATTAGAGACTAACTAAAAATACCATAAGCATATCATTTTCTGCTTCTGGATCATTTTCTACTATTAATTTGTATAGCCCTCGACCTTAGACCAATTTAATGGGATATATATTCATATCATATTCTTGTACCTTTGCTCCTCTTTTGTTGCAACCAATCTCCTACTATGTAAGTATGTTTTTTATTGAAGGGTAGGCACATAAAAAATAGAATGTGAATGTAAAATAAATAATCCAAATCATTTAACAGCCTTTACCACTTGTAAAAAAGCATGATTTTCAATTTGAGAATAATTTAGTTAATTCTTCTTTAAAGGAACACTCATGAAGGCTATGGATGCTTGTATCCCCTATTCATTGGTTTGAAACAAAATTGCAGACCTAGTATGTTCATATGTATAGCAGCAATTAATGAAATATTTTTTAAAATTAGGATAAACAAGAATAGGAGCATGTGCATGATGCAAGGGACTCACCATTCTCTTCTACCATTTGATGCAAGAAGAAAACCAAGACTCCACTAATAAGTGGTGGATAATGCAGCCCCACAAAGTAAACTCATACAACTTTGCTTTGCACTCAAAACACATGGCATACCTCCTTTCAAAAAAAAATTGAACCATATAATGAGTGCATATCCTACTAAAAACTTGGGTAAAGGAATCCCCCATATTCATCTACAATAAAATAAGTATATCATAAATTTTCTCCCAAAAATACCCCTCAAACTTCATGGCTGAAAACTCAAAAAACTCACAAATTTCCACATTCAACAACTAGCTATAGGCAACATCAAATCATTGCAACCATGCCCAAAACACTCAACCCAGAAAGTATGTTTTAAACTATGAATTGAGATTATGGATTGAACTATCCCAAGGATTAACCATCATAAGGAATTATAATAAATCAAATATAAGTCTAAAAAATTTCATTATTAAATCTTGCATAGTCCGCATCGAAATCTTTGTCTTCATTCAATAACTTCATAAATCTTCCATTATAATGATTGAAGCCTTATGGTCTAATAAATACCACTACAAAATCGTTATCAAACATATATATAAAGTTCCTCCTTGAAATGACCTTTCTCTATGAATCTACTCCTCCAACTTGCAAATCCTCAACTAAAGCCTCTACTAAAATTAATCCATGAAATCTCCAATCCATTTTCTATTTCCAATGCCTCTTCAAACCTACAAAAACATATTCTTCCTCCCCTCCCAACAAAATTTGTGCCTCAAAATGATGAGCTTCCAATCTAGAAGCAACTGCCTGAAAATTTGTCAAATTAAAAACCTTCACAAAGCAACCACTACCTCCTATTTTCATGTAACTCCCATTTTCCATGCCTCCACCTAGGATAATGCATAAAAATAATTAATTAAATACATTAATTCTCAAAAATAATCTTTAAAACCACCTCCCAAGTATTTTTTGCCAAGATTAGGATTCCCACTCCTCACAAATAAGGCCTGAATTGGAAAAGGTTTCAAATCACAACTTGGGCATCCAAATTTGAATCCCTACATTATAGGAGCATTAAATTAAATTTCATGTTCTTGAAACTCTCAAAATATCATGCCCAAGATCGAATTTTTTTGCATTCTTTTCTTTTCAAACTTTGAACTAATCCCCTACAATATCTCCCACTTCAAGATTTGCAACAATAAAATGGAGGTCAGTTATTTAATACAATATTGTGGCATAATATTGAAATTTATTCTCCTATGAAATAATTTACCAAACCTTAGGAAATTGAATTAAAATACTCTTTTTTATCGATGTTGATTGCCACTATACCAAGGATGCTCTTGCATCAAACACCCGAGGTACGAAAATTTTATGAATCTCGATTCACAAAATGGAGTTGAGTGGTAGTACCACCCTTTCTCATTGCAAGAAATATTTAGTAAAATCCATCACTGAAATTGGTACCTCTAATTTTTTCTTCTTTATCCTCTTCCAACACCTAGTTAGAATAAGTATCCATCTCTAATGATTCTTCCCTAGACTCAACATCTTCAATGTGGAATTAGATCCACCATAAACTAACCACCTCCACCAAATGCAAGTCACACCCTCTTCCAATTTTATGGGATTCAACCCACCATAGTCCAACCAACTCCACTAAAATGCACCTACACTAAAATTTGCAACACCAAACAAATCTGTTGCATACCAAACATCACTAGAAAACTCTGTATGAACCAACTTATTCAAAATATGCAAATCATCATCTTTGTCAAATTTTTAAAAAATATGAATCAATATTATCCTCTACTGCAAATATTTCATCAACACAAAATCCACTCTCATATTCATCATAAAAATGAAAAATATTATGCATTACCTCTTTATCAACAACCTTTTTCTCACCATTGTTTGTTGCCATATCTTCTTCACCCTCACTCTTAGTTGCACTTTCATTTTCCAATACTTTCAAGTCCTCCAAAGAACACTCATATACTGATGCAAAATAATTTTCCTCTTTGATTTGTGCACTTTCTTTTGCTTCTCATCCTCCACTACAATCTCACCATCTTACTTCACACTATCCTCAAAGCATACTTCTGCAATATTTTCTCCTTCCCGTTCACCTACATACACAACTATGACAAAAAAAATTCTTGTCTTCTTTGTCATTTTCAATTCCTCACAAAGGCTCAACACAAATCTTGAAATCCTCAGGTTCTTCATATTTAAAATACCTCTATTTCAATGATTTATTTACAAATCTTCAACACTTTTAGGTTCTGTTGCAAATTGCCTCACACTTAGTGATTTGTTCACAACCATAGGAACATTTTCTCAACAAATCCTTCCTCTTGAAAATTTCACATTCATTTGCAATAAAAACCCACACTCTCCACCTACAAGTCCTGGTGCAAATGGCTTCCAATCGACGCTTCTACCTGCACACTCAGGAACACTAGCTCTAATACCATTGATGCAATGGACTCACCATGCTCGTCCACCATTTGATGCAAGAAGAAAACCAAGACTCCATTAAGAAGTGGTGGATAATCCAACCCCACAAAGTAAACTCATACAATTTTTCTCTACACTCAAAACACATGACATACCTCCTTTCAAAAATTATTTTGAACCATCTAATGAGTGACTATCCTACTAAAAATTGGGTAAAGGAATCCCCATATTCATCTGCAGGAAAATAAGTAAATCATAATTTGTCTCCCAACAATACCCCTTAAACTTCATGACTAAAAACTCAAAAAACTCATAAATTTTCACATTCAACAACTAGCTACAAGCAACATCAAATTGTTGCAACCATGCCCAAAACACTCAACCAAGAAAGTATGTTTTAAACTATGAATTGAGATTATGGAGAGAACTATCCCAAGGATTAACCATCACAATGAATTATAAAAATTCAAATACAAACCTAATTTTTCATTATTAAAACTCGCATAGTCTATGACAAAACCTATGTCTTCTTCATTCAATAACTTCATAAATCTACCATTACAATGATTGCAGCCTTATGTTCTAATAAATACCACTACAAAAAAATTATCACACACATGTATATAACAGAAAATAACAATATTAAGAACTATAGAAAATTCCTCCTTCAAATGACCACCTTTCTCTATGAACCTGCTCCTCCAACTTGCAAATCCTCAACTGAAACATCTACTAAAATTCAACCATGAATTCTCCAATCCATTTGATGTTTCCAATACCTCTTTAAACCTACAAAAACATATTCATGCTCCTCTCCCAACAAAAGCTATAGCTCAAAATGATGAGCTTCTAATCTAGAAGCAACTACTTGAAAATTACCAAATTAAAAACCTTCACAAAGCAACCACTACCTCCTCATTTCATGTAACTCCCATTTTCCACACCTCCACCTAGGAGAATGCATAAAAATGAATTAATTAAATACATTAATTCTCAAAAATAATCTTTAAAACCACGTCCCAAGGAATTATTTCCAAGATTAGGATTCCCACTCCTCACAAATAAGGCCTGAATTGGAAAAGGTTTCAAATCAAAACTTGGGCATCCAAATTTGAATCCCTACATTATAGGAACATTAAATGAAACTTCATGTTCTTGAAACTCTCAAAATATCATACCCAAGATTGGATTTTTTTTGCATTTTTGCTTTTCAAACTTTGAACTAATCCCCTACATTATCTCCCACATCAAGATTTGTAACAAAAAAATGGAGGTCAATTATTTAATACAATATTGTGGCCTAATATTGCAATTTACCTTAGGAAATTGAAGTAAAACTTTTTTTTTATTGATGTTGATTGCCACTATACCAAGAAAACTTTTTTTTTATTGATGTTGATTGCCACTATACCAAGGATGCTCCTACATCAGTGCAATTTCCTCTTTAATATCTTTGAATACTTTCTTACCCAATTCATTCCACTTAAAACCTTGTCTTTATTTCATCATGTCCACAATATGTTTTATGGTTTCACAAAAGTCGGGCATAAATTTCCTTAAGAATTTCACCTATCTAAGGAAATATTTGACCCTAGTTCTAATCAAGAGAAATCTTAATTATAGGATGGCTTTGACTATTTCAAGGTCAATTCTAATACCTTCTTTTGATACAACGTGACTGAGGAGATTCCCTTTGGTGACTTTGAAAACTAATTTCTTTGGTGTCAAGGATATGTCATGCTCCTTGCACCTCTATAAGACCCTTTCTAGATCAACAAAATGATTCTCCCACTTCTTTGAGAACATTGTTAAATCGTCAAGATAAACAATAATGATTTTATTTTTAAGATCACCAAATGAAAGGCCCATGGCCCTCTAAAAGGTTGCACCATTAATCAAACCAAAAGACATGCAATTATAAGTGAAGGTTCCCCATGGATTAGTAAATACCATCTTATGTTGATCTTCTTTTGCAACACTTATTTGATTGTATATTGATAGGTTATCCATCTTAGACATCATTTTTGAGCCAACTACAATGTAAATAACATGATCCATTATGGGTAGTGGATAATTATCTTTCAAGGATGATTGATTTAATTTTCTAAAGAACATAAATTTTTATTTCACCGTTCTTACAAATTGGAACTATGTTGGCTACCCAAGTTGAATGATGTATAGGGTAGATAATCCTTGCCTTTAATATTTTATCCACTTCTTTGAAAATTGTATCAACTATTTTAGGATTATATGTTTATTATTTCTTCCTGAAAGGATAGGTCCATCATTTAAGAGGAATATGATGTCAAAGTTCCTTATTCATGAAGTTTTTTGAATCATCATAACACTAAGTAAAAACTTATTTATACTTGATTAGTAGGGAAAATAGTTTCCCCTTTTCTTCTAATGTGTAACATTTGTTGATATATACCAACTTTGGGCAATTAAGCTCTCCAATGTTAATTTCTTCGTATTCTCCTAAGCTAATAATAGCTTCTCCAATTTTATTTTTAATAGCTCTATCATGTTTGTCAAACAAATCCTCTAGAGAAACCATACCCTTTGGAATTTTGTTACCTTTTAGTTGGATAACACCTTCTTTATACCTTGTATATCATTAGAATAAAATTCTTTATATTCAACAGTACTTCCTTCAAAATATGAGCTTAAAAACATTTCCATGTTTTCTAAGAAGGCTTTAATTTATCTGTCATTCTCAAAAACTTGCTAATGGTCTGCATTATCTGGCACACTAGTTCTATATATCATTTCAATCCAATATGAGTTCTCATTAAAATTAAGATGAGGTAGTAATAAAGATATTGAGACTACTAATGGATTGACTCTTGAATTTTCTTCCCTAGGCACTACTTCAATGGAAAAAGCATCAAAATGTTTGATGTTGTCCCAAAATTTATTTTTTGCAATTCCTTAACCTTTCATTTTTTATTGTGAAAACTTTACGTACCTACTTGATGATTGATTCTACGTCTTCAAGAGCTTTCAATTTTTTAATCCCTTTCTCTTTAGCCATTGATAAACCCAACAATAAAGCTTCATATTCTGCTATATTGTCAGTGTTTTAAATTCTAATTTATATGAAAAATAAATTTACTATAGTTAGAGAAATTAAGACTACACTTACACTAGATGCTAAATTAGAACAACTTCCATCGAACTCTAATGTCCATAGTTCTAAAGAGATTGATAGGCTAAGAAAATCAGTATCCTTTTATAATTCTAAGAGAAGTATATGATTACCAAATTCATACTCTTCAAATAAAATCTGCAATTTAGGATCTTCTAATTTTAGAACCATAAATTTGGCCTTAGGTTCTGGGTCCAGGCGTACCTTTTTGCTACCTAAAGAAATCAATACATGAGACCAATCTAATTGAATTTCTCCACCTAATTCTTTGCAAAAATTATGACTTAATAACATACCATAGTTGGTAGGGATATCTGCTACCAAGATAGTTAATTTGAGTCTTTTATTTGGATGTGCTACTAGAGAAACCTAGGCATCTTTGATCTATCCAACTAAAGGTACCTGCTTAGATTCCATGGAATAATTTTTTTTGAAATTATTTGTTGGAGATAAACCTAAGGCATGAGAAACCTTGGTGGGCATCAATTATCTAAGGCCCCTAAGTCTATGATACAATTACTTGACCTATACCCATTAATGTAGAGAGATACATAAAATAGGTTAGGCTTTTCCTTTGAACTGATGGGAGTGATATTTTTACTCCTAAAAGATAGACTAGAGGAGAATCGACATTCACCATTTGATCTTCAATTGCTAAGTTGACTTTAGAGTTTTCAGATGATATTTTTAACTAGGTGATCCAATTCTTTAGGATTTAGTCTCAGCTATGCCGCTTGTGAGTTATGTATATTTGAATTATTATAGAAATATACTATGTCAAAAGGCTTGGAGGATTTCTCTAAAAATGACAAGTTATATTTTTTTTTGCAACATTTAAGGACTTTTGCGTCTTGAGAGGTGAAAATTTATTCTTAGATGTGAAATTGGATTTAGACAACAAAAACTTGGGGGTAATTTAAGTACCTTTCTCAAATGAAGTTTGTTGACATCGAGTTAGCAAAATGCAAGTTGAATCATCCAATTTAGCGTAAATATCACCTCCTCTTTTAGAATATGACTCATATTTGAGGAAGCTTACTACAGAGTCGCATAGTGATAAAATATATCTTCTTTATTGGTAATCTCTGCAATAACCTCTTTCATGGTAGTTATTTGCATAAATTTATTCATTTTCAAATAATTAGTTCTATCATGATTTTTGGTAAGATGGAAGTTACACATATTACTTTTGCTTCCGCTAGGTGGTGCCTCTATAGCAAGTCTTTTTTGTGAAGGAGGTAGAGGTAGCATTTGTTGCCAGGCTATACATACCCCTTTATGGATATGTCTTGGTATGGTTGCTACAATGGTTGTGAATTATTCGGTATCTACCTCTTAAAGGAAATGATATCATTTCCTAATCTTTGTATCATAGGATCAGAGGAAGTGGAGGCTTGGGACTTGTATGAAGTTCTCTTTTCCATTTTCTAGTAGTAATGAGATCATCTTTCAATTCAATTGTCATATTTTATGTTGTAGACAAATCAAAAAAATGTACTTTTATCAAATGGAAGTTGATATCTGGGGGTTGTGCATTAATAAAGAATCAATTATTGTTTTCAAGAGTGGGCCTTTTTACAGTATCAATTTTATTTACAAGCTTGTTAAACTTTTCCACAAATTCTTGCATAGGTTTGTGAGATTCTTTCTTCAATTGTGTCAACTGTGCTAATAGGCGATGTTGATCTTCAACACTCTTAAACCTATCTTTAAATGTGCTCCCCATTGCTTCCTAGGATTTAATGAAACCATTTGTAAATGATAAAACCATTCAGCAGTAGCCTCTATCAAAGATTCTACAAATAACCTTACGACCACATCTTCATGTTGAACTCCCAATACTCCACATGTAACAAAGAAAGCATTAATATGCTCGTCTATAGAGATTTCACCATCTCCCATAAACTTGGGGATATTCTTTTTAGATCCTTTAGGAAAATTGTGTAATTGATTTACCAAATTTAAAGGTCCTATAGTCGCCCCCCATGGTACTAGTTATTGGTGCACCATAATATTAGTAAAATTTATAGTTGAAGAAATAACAATACAGTGTAACATGAATGTTTGGTATATTGGAGAGTGATTAATATTATTTGGTGGAGAGGAAGGCCTACTCTGAGACCTAACCCTTCTGGTTGGTGGTGGTGTATTTAAAAAAATTATTTCCTATAAAGCTTCAAAGATAGGATCTATTAAACCTCTACCATGTTTTCCTCTTGTATATCTTCTATGATCCAACATGATTATTCAAAACTCATAGAAAATATTTTACAAATTAGTTACCTTGATGTTATTGGCCTTGATTCCTTCTGACATTGATCTTGGGAATAACAACTATTCTCTCAATAATATGTAACTAATGTCTAGGATGAAGCCTTCTAATTTCTTCTCCCAATTATTATTCTTCTAATACTTTATTTTCCTAATGGTACTCTTCATCACTTCTTCAGCACCTTCAGGACAAAGTATTCAATTGAGATATAATATCTTCTTGATCAGCTTGTATCCAGTTAAGGTTGGGTTGTAGGATAATGATATCATTACTATCTAGTAAGACCATGATCGCTCATGAAGTAGAACTGGATATATATAAGGCAACCACAATGATTATGTCAACTGTCTTCTCATTCACTTCCCCAATAGAGTCCAAAAATCTATTATTTAATGGATTATTACTATATGAAATTCTTAATTTTCCCTCTACTCCATAATTATAGAGATAATCACCAACCAACAATTAGGTGAATTATTTCCATGTGAAATAATTTCCCTCTAAATTTTATGAGGTACAACTCCCTCACTTGATAAAAAAAAATATGTTCATTTTTTTAATTTTAAAAATTGATGGGGTGTTTTTTAACTAGAAAGAAGGCTAGGCCAAAATGGAATCAATAGAGATGTGCAAATGTTACCAATTAATTTATTATTATATATGTGATTTAACTTGTGAGAAAATAATTAAGACACTAATCAATTATGTTCCAAAAAGCTTAGATTGATGAACTTATAACCCAAAGATAATTCTAAAACTTGAATAAATCAATTACCTAAAATGATTCTCACATTCACACAAAAATGCAATAACCTAAGAAACCAATTACAGTACATAGATTATTATAGATTTCATTCATTCATTGATCCAAAGTGTAAGTTCATAGATGCAAAGTCTTCAAGTTCAAATTGTCTTCTATGTATTTCCTTTCAAAATTTTAGAGAGACTTCTTTGGTAGCATCATAGTTTACATAATCGTTTCTTGGGAATAACTAAAAATAAGGAAATAAGAGTCCCATTAACTTCTTGGGACATAACATTCTTTTACAAAATATAATCAATAAAAATAAAAGATGTTATTTAGATGGTGCACTATCAACGTTCCCTTCTTGAGATGATTGGGTAGCTTGCATGGTAGTTGTAGCTTTGTATGTGTAAAAATATTTGATTACTAAAGGTATTTTGCTATGTTGAGGAACAATTACATCCTTAGTTCTTAACTTCCATAAGGCCTTGTTTCCTCATGTCAAATCCAACTTACTAGAGAAATTCATTGTATGACCAATAAATTGAGACAAAGTGAAGTTGATGATACCTAATCTACTCATGTTCTCCACATTAAAAGATCATTTGTCAAATATTTTTTCAATCAATTCTTTGAATTTTCCCTTTAGAACTTGTTGTGCCTTCGACATGCATGCCCTGTTCAAAATGGGGACCCTCTTTTCTTTCCCCTTATTGGGTCGTTTTTATCATTGCCTCATTTTGTGTGCCCCATTGTGGTGTCCCTAATGGTCATCATACCCCAAAGTCCCATCTTAAACTGACCATGTTTTTCCCACTTTCCTTTGGCCAGGTCCTGGCAACTTCCAAACTTTCCTTGGCAAGTTTTCCACTGCTAGTTATCCATCGGGCCCAAGGTCTGATCTGCACTCGCTCATGTTACTTAACGATGTTTTTAAGTTCCTCTTTCATTCTTGGGTTCACCTCTGTCAGGTTCCTAGTCCACCCTTCAGTTTTTGTCGGGCTTGGAACCAGACTAGGGGCGGTTTTAGACTGCTTAGCACTTTTTTCACTAGCTACGCTCTGCCCCCGGTTCTGCCCCCGCTTCCACCAAGTTTTCCCATGGAGACCGGGACCAGACCTCCACCTGTTTTGACTATATAAAAAATTTTCAGGTTCCTAGTCCGTTCCTAGTTTCGGCCCCACTGGTTTTCCATCCCCAGTTCTACCCCCGCTAGCTCTGTCCTAGTTCTCACCCTGGTTCCTGGCCCGATGGTTTTCCATCTCGGTTCTCATCACGGTTCCACCCCCATCTGTGGGCCCGGGTATGAAACTTCATGCCGCCCGGTCTGCATGAAATATTTTACAAGGTTTCCTTAGCCCCGGGTCCATCCCTATCGGCGTTTCCCTGTCCGGACTCTAGGTCCCTTCTTTTCGTAGGTATGAAGGGCAATCTTGATTAGCATTTTCACTTCGCCCTTCCTAACCTTAGACCTTGGTCCTCCCGCTATTTCCTGTTGATTTCAAACGCACCAACTCTTGGTCAATCGTACGGGTATTAAATAAGGATATTAATTTCAAAATAGGGTATAAGTATTGGGCCCCAACATGTCATTTTCATTTATCAAAGATTGCATAAGGGATCAAAGAGCTTGCTAGAAGAGATCTTTGCGCCCATTATTTCCGCTTCCCCCAAGATCATCGTTGGGCCTCTTGGTGTTGATCCCACATCATCTTTCGACCACGAGCTTCCGAGGTAGGTTTGTCGTTCATTGCACCAAAATGTTTCCATAATTTTTCATATTGAAATCAAGAGAAAAATGCGTTTAAAAATTAATTCAATCGATAGACCATAGTGAGTCTCACCAAATCCACCTTTCCAAATCCCAACGAACTTTCAAGTCGAGCCCTCATGTCTAATCCGAAACTCCACACCGCCGCTGCTATTCTTTGCACAAGGAATTCACACTTGTCGAGCCCGACCCTTCAGGTTTCTCATTTAAGACTTCTACCTATAGTTCACCATTCCATGAAGGTGGAAGACTCCCGCCTTCCTGAACCCCAAGCCCCAGCTCCCAAACTTTTGGTCACTTTTTTTTTGTCTCGGATCCGCCCCTAACAAACTCTGTTCCTAGGTTCGCCCCCGACAAAGATTTTATCTAAAATGATCAACCGGTATGATCCCAGACCTCGCTGGCCAGGGTTCCCTCTGTCGTTGTTCATGGAGTAAGTGTCCAGACCACCACACCTTTCTGGAACTCGGGGTCTAACCGACTGATTGCCTCCAACAACTTAACAAAGATAGCTTCTAACTTTCTACTCCTTCGGACCACTCCATCCAGGGTTCTATGTCCAAATTTCCATTTCCAAACAACACATCTGGAGCAACCTTCCGCCCCTCCGGGCTTGAACCGATGACCGTAATTTTTCCTTCCAGGTCCTGAACCCCGGAGTTCTGACCCCGACACTCCATTTCCCCGGGCTGTTGGAGACAACAAACTGCAAATAGCCTTCTAGACCTGAACCTTTGGGAGCCCCACAAGTGGCCTAAATGACCTCAAATTAATCATGTGGTATCTAAATTGGACTTATCTCATGAGATTTTGGCTAATGTTAATGCCTTCTGCAAATGATCGCACTCATTGTGTCCATGTCTGCAGGATATATGGAATCAAGAGCAAGACCTTTGGGAAGAACTATAGAGAAGGACAAAGGAAAGAAATCAGGAAAGGGTCCTCATGGGAAGGGGGATAAAGATCAGATGAAATTCCAGTTCTAAGGAGAATCGTTGTGATCAAAGATTGTTACTGACTGGAAGGAAATCACATACACTAATATCAGCCATGTTGATATTGATGAATTCAAACAAAGGGTCAAAATTCATCCAAAGACTGATAATGCTAGATTGATCAGGTAGAGCGGGATCGCAAAGGCTATAGGCTTCACCCCATCTCTCATTGCCCCTGAGCTAGTCATAGCTTTCCGACAAGCCTACCAACCCGAGACAAGAACCATCATTGACAGAGATGGGAATATCCTCGATGATATGTTAGCTCAGAGAATCAAGAAAACATTCCACATTCCCACCTTTGACGAAATGGAGGTGACCACCATGGACGAAGGAAAGGTGACCTGGGATGCAGACCTGATGGGTTGCAAGAGGCTAATAAACCAATTCTAGCTCAAGGAAAGAAGAGGCAGCACTACGAAAGTTCCCCAAGAACTCTTTTGTAGTGATTTCCATGAGGACTACCATGACTTAGTGACCCTACTAAGCCGAGTAATGGGCCTCCCCTCTGCTACATTTTTTCAGGAATGGATGGTATAGTTTGTTGAACAGCTCATCTGTGGCCACCATGAAGTCACCACAAAGGCCACCTTCTACTGAGGATGCATCATCAGCAACTGCTTTCATGAGCAGTTTATGAATGCAAAGAAGAGCTCAACATTTTACATGACCTCCTATCTAGTCAACTCTTTGGCATAACAAAGGTAGTACAACAGGTTATTCATGGTGCCCAATGAGGAGCCAGGCTGAAGATTGAAAGTCTATGACCAATATCCCCAACCTCAATACATAAACTTTAAGGAGTATTGTAGGCTGAATGATGCCTTTGTTGGTTGCATCATCTGATGACTTGGAGGGGATTTCAAGAGGAGGGTCTCTCACAGTGCGCGGGCGTGCCTAAAATAGTATGCCTTCCTGTTTATCCAATTCCCAAAATTCACCTACATTCGTGCCGAGGGCTTTACTGAATGGTTGAACAAGCTGCCCCTATACCCCAATGACCGGATTATATTGCTAGAACTCTCTCGACAGCTGCAGCATGTACACACCATCCTCAGTAGCAAGCACCTGGTAGGGATCTCTTACCCCTTGACCTTTGATTAAGGCATGTATAAATTGAAAACTTCCCAGTGCATCAGGAATTCAGAAAAGGAACTGGCAGAATACCACTTCCAACTACATATTGCTCGCCCATGGGTGGACCCGTATGGGCACGTGAGAAAAGTTTTGGGACCAAATTACACCCACTTTCACCGTGTTGAGGATTTCTATGAAAACTGCCAGGATAACAAAGAGGTGCAAACCAGGCACTAATGAGGATGGTTGCATACTTCATAAGAAAGGTGCAACTATTCCCCATACCGGATCAGGTTGAGGAAGATGAAGACACCATTGTGGATCCCCGGTATAATGCAATCTCCAACTTACCACTTCCCACAATTGATTGGGGTGAGCAGGAGGTCGATGACCTTGACATCATAACTAAAACCATCATGGCCCAAACTAAAGAATGGATTAAAAGGAAAGTCACCCAGTTAAAGTAACAAGGAGTAGTCCTAATGTATGAAGGAACCAAAAATGAGCACAATGCCACTGAGGATGTCGCCACTACTGTTTCAATGGGTGAGACAGCCAAGTCTCCTCCGATCACTAGATTAAAGAAGAGGAAAGAGGCAAAAACAAAACAATCTTCAGATCCCAAGGTATACACAAGAAAAGAGTTGGGAGGCTCACCTTCCAAGAAGCTCAGGTGAATAGGGGGCACCCTAGAGTAGCCCGTAATCCAAGGGGGTGAGGAAAAAAGAAAAAATGAGTTGGAGCCTTTTTTGGCTCCCCTTGTCTCGACTACCCCATTGCCTGTCTCCCTAGCCATGGTCGCCACATCCCCACCAGTAATGGATATATCAATCCATCTTGCCCCTTCGCCTCCGACTGGTCCTATAATAGTGATCGACTCTTCCTCCACCGTGACTACTCCTCTTTCCTCCTCCACCATGTCACCTATCGTATCACTCCCATTAGCTCCAATAGCAGCATCAATGCTCACTCCCACATTGCTCGAAGCTTTCTCGAAGCACATGTAGAGTCTCCCTTCTGAGCTCTCCCAAATCCTCATGGACCTCACCCTTCAGGCTGCCTTAGTCCAGGTCCTCGCTACAGCTAGGCCTTCACAACCTCTGACAGGACCACCAGTGATGGAGGCCAGAATGCTAATTTCTGAGGAGTGGGAGAGACAGGAACAAGAAGCCTCGAGGCCAATTAAAGAGGAGGTTGATGAATATCATGAACACCCTGAGTATGAACACCAAACGATTGACATGGCGATTCATGAGGAAGAAGAGACGGGCTCTTCCAAGAACAAGGATGAGGAGGGAGCATAAAGGTCACCTCTTAGAGAAGAGGATAAGGGAAATGGGGTAGCAGAGGACATGGAAATTTCTACAGGGGAAAGGCAGTTACAAATTGTACCACTTCCTAGGAAGGAAGAAGATATTGAGGAAGACCAGCCCGAAGGACACATACATAAAAACAAATAGATTGAGCAAATAAGAGAAAAGGAAATTGATTACTAAACCTCCCATCGAATGCCTCACATTCACCCAAGACTCTGATGAGGAGGAGAGAGACAACACCAAAATGAAAGATGCCCAAATGGAAGTCTGAATAGGGCAGGGCGAAGGCAATCAAGAGCCACCAAAAGGAGGGTTTGTTGTGCCTGAGTGGTTGGAAAGGCAGCTTGAGAAGAAAACTCCCGCTCCTAGGGATCTAAGAGCGAGGCTAGAGGCTATCCTAGCTCGAGCGTAGGTCTCAACCAGAAAAGAGAAAAGGCCTAAAGTTAGATCCAAAATAACAATGGATGCTTTCGGGTCTCGAATTGCACAAATAGCAACACCTGTGATAGGCCAGGCTGGGGTAAGCCATAACATTTCCACCATCAACTTGGGAACCCCTACTAGAGAATAGGAGGTGGGGCACCTTGAATAATCAGTAGCTACGGTGGTGCACCTAATAAAACAAGACAAGGTCTCAAAAGATGAACTTAAAGCATAGGTGGCCACCTTAATCGATTACATCCAACAATGGTCTTCAGTGAATGACATACCCACCACATCCGTGGCTCCACCCCAACTGCTATCCAAATAGAAAATTAACAAATTAGAGAAGAGAAAGAACTTGGATAAGACTATGGAAGGCTGGTTTCGATAGGTCCTACACGTCAGAAACATGGGTATCAGTCAGGTTGTTCAAACAGCCAACAAGTTCTAGGACCTTCAACAATCTCTAGAGGGCACAAAAAGGTTTTGTATCGACTTCCTTGCAACATATGATTCCACCTATCCAAAGATTGAGGCTATCCTCCAGTTACCAAAAGCTACATAGGAAAAGGAGCTCACATTCAAAGGCAATGATCACTGGTTGATGGACGTGTGGAGGCAGGATTTTGATAACATAAAGGAGAGGTTGGAGAAAATATAGGATAAGGTGGATCTGGACATCGAATGGGTCAAGGAAATTACAGCGAACTGTGCCTGATACATGAAGTTGATAACAGAATATGATATTCCCGCAGTACAGATGGATCCAGAAAAGATAAAGCCTTATTTTTAGAAGAAGATGGAGGATGGGATGTCCAATGAAATAACAATGGAATTCATGAGTTTCACCACTAGTGCCTTTTCCCAATCAGATTTGTTCATGGACGAAGGCATAAAATATGATGAAGACTAGAAGAAGCTCGAGGATAATGCAAAAGAATGGAGTTACCAAATGATTATTGAGGTGGACAAGCTCTAGCCGATAATTTTGAAATTCATGGAATATACAGCTTTGATGAAGCGGTAGGGCAACCCTGTTATCAACGAAGAGCTCCTGAAGGAATAGCTACAACAAAAGAGTAATTAGAAAAGGACAAAATGCTATAGTGTTGTTACTAGATGACAAAATAGGGATATGGACAAAATTGTATTTTTAAATTACAAAATATTGGGGGTAGGTGAAACCCTAGTTTAAAGTGAATCTTGGCCACACAATGAGATTGAATCTTGGCCATTTGTTCTACTTTTTGTGCAATATAAATGGGGGGTCTCCTATTTTTTTCAAGTGAGTTAAATTGTTGTAAAGGCATGCTACTAAAATTTAAAATGAAAATATATTGACTTGGTGTATTTTTTTATTTCTCCACATGTTTCATGGTTCAATCTCCATTGTTAAATGATTTAGTTAGATTCCTATTGTTGATTTAGTTAATCGTATCCTTGCTTTGATAGATTTTAGTCATGTTGCTATGTGATTACAAAAAATTATGTTGTGTTGATGCCTTCCAGCCCATACTTTTCGCTATTTGTTACTAGTAAATGGCCTCGCAAAGTTAGCCTGGGCTGAAATTTAAAGTTTCTCTTTAAATATTTATCTTTATTCATGCGTGTAAATGGTGGATGAATGGTAAAACATTTGCAAACCTTTGAAGATAGCAAATATTTCATGATACTGTAGATTTCTTGGCTAAGTGGAATCCTATTTGAAGGGAGTTGTCCATAGCAGAACCTCCATGATCACCATGTTGGATCTCAGTTGTGTTTATGGTTTGTCCTTCATGACAAAATCTCTTTCAGTTAGTTCTCTTTGATGATCAGTCTTAGTTTGGATCCTTATGCTTTATTATGGAAATTCTTTGATGACTCTTGGCTTTTATAGAAAGTTATTTGTTATGATTCAAATTCATGGTGATGAGAATTCTGGTTCAAGTTATGAATGCTATTTCTTTGACTAACAGAGTTTCACAAATGGTTTCTTTGTCAGGATGGTTCTTTTTGCATACCATAGGTGTATTCCACATGTTTACAAGCCATCATTACATACATATATAAAATTCATTTTCAGGCATTACATTCACCTATGGGTTTCTATCGGCGTGACATTCACGTGGTTTCGACGACTGAGGAGGAACCTATTTGCAGGAGTTTGGTCGTCGGGGTTGTGTCTCATCGAATGTGAAATGTCTCCCTGACTAATGCATGTGGAAGTCTATCGATGAGAGCTTGGTGATATCGAAATGTGATCTCAATGAGGTTTTTTTGTCTTGCTGACACGGGGTTTCATCAAAGGGTTCTTGGGGAAAGTCTTACCGAACAATACATAGAAGGATTTATTCGGCCAAACATGTTCCTTTCGGCGTGAGGTTATAATGAATGTGTAATGTCACACCAACCGGTGGTGGATGGATGTGTATTGGTAAGAGTTAGAGCTATCGATGTGAGGTCTTGGCGAGTGACCTTCGTTCTCACCAACTTTACACATGGAGTTTCTTTCAATAGGCATTTCAGTGAGACTATTGTGGGTTCGGAGTAGGTCTTAGCGAATGCAAGTGGATCTCACCTATGGAATACAAATGGACTTTATCAGTGTGAGATTTGTTCTCTCTTGGCAATCTGAGGTGAGTTCGGGGGTTTCGATATGACATAACATAACTTACAAGATGTCTCACTGATTTTGTCTAGTCATAGTGATACATGAGATGGATGGGAGTATCGGTGAAACATAGAGCAATCTATATAGTGTCTCCCCGACTATGTATTGTCTTGGCTAGGACAAATGAAGGTTATATCTTGGTGAGAGTGTGCTCTTGTCTTGGTGACTTGGAAATGACAAAGACCTTCAGCATGACATAATGTATTTGATATGATGTTTCCCTGATATCACAGTGTTACAACGAAACACAAAGGATCATTTCAACAAAGTCATCAATTGAAAAGAAAGCTTGTTAGGGAAAAATTCATGATTATTCTTTTTGGTTGTGTATGGAACCCTAGCCTGGCCACCATCTTGAGAGATTAAGTTTCTGTTGTTGCTGGTTGTAATGGCTTTACCAGTGGTATATGGAAGCTTTATTTGGTGTTTTTCTGGCTGGATGCTCGACAGTGGTTGATGGAGCCATGGGAGTAGCAGATTTGACTGGTATTTATGCATTTCATGTTGCACATACTGGTTTATAATCACCATTTTTAAATTCTCTCTGCATCTCAGTTACTAATGTGGCAAATGATGCCCTGACAGAGTATTGTTATTCATGTATTAGAGGTTATGATTTACAGTGGTGGGCAGTTGTGGTTTTTAAGTAGTGAAATGATCTCATACATTTTAGATTTGTTGAGGATGGCTCTTAGCTGGGTGAAACAACTCTTGTATTGGAAAATTAATTTCACTTTGACTAATAATCTTGCTGGGTACAAGATGAAGAATTCTATTATAATAAGCTTTGTTAACTTTAGTCTGAATCTTTTCAGGTTGGTTGTTCAGCCGTTACTTCTGAAGAAAGTTACTTATCTGGCATTTAAATCAAAAAGAGTTATCTTTTCTCTATGCTCCTTTGACCACGAAATTCATTGAAGACTTGATACCTAAAAAGATGTATAAATAGAAGCAGAAAACTTTTTTTGTTCTGTTGTTGTAATTTTGAGATTATCATTCCTTGGTTGTATGAAATTGTATGGATAAACTCTGCAATAAAATCTGAATAACAAGAGGCAGAGACATTGTAAATTTCTTCTCTATATAGTATTTTAAGGATTCAATTATTGAATCTTTAAGGTATTCTATAGACTAGAAAATAGAGAAACATGTGCTTAACTGAAAACAGAGAAATCCTCTGAGTTGTTATTATTATTCAAAACATAATTTGAGGGGTTGGTACTCCTTGAGATAGATATCTCTAAACAAGGGGTTGGTGCTCCTTGAGTAGGTGCTCTAAAAATGGCCTATAAGGCATTGTGAACAGTTGATTAAAAGATTAATTTTGCAAGGCATTTTGGGAGTGGTTTTTATACCCCAGGAGGGTTTTCCACTTGGAAAAATCTTGTGTCTCTTTGTTCTTCTGAGTTCTCACTACTTTACTGTGTTGTTTTTGCTTTAGTTCACTATATGGTTATTACTTTTCTCAATTTTGTCTATGAATGATTACATTCAACTCATGAACGCATTAATCAGAGTAATATTGAGATCAAATCTGAGCTATGTTTTTGAATTTTTGAAAATTGGTCATATCAGTTAAGACACTGATTCACCCCCCCCTCTTAGTGTCATTTTAACTCCAATAATTGGTATCAGAGCGTAGGGTCCTCTAATAGGTTTTAATCTCCTTGGATTGATCTTGGTCTTGGAGTTTGTCTTTAATGGCACATTCTCAAGATGGTGCCTCTATAACCAAAGCTCTGTTATTTGATAGAACAGATTATGTGTTCTGAAAAATCAGAATGGAAGCTTTTCTTATTTCTTTTCATGTTGATGTTTGGTGCATTATTTTAAATGATTACAATGTACTAGCCACTATTCCCATTGATCCTACTGAAAAAAAGAGGTATGAAACAAATGCAAGAGCTAAGCATGTCATCTTGTGTGGGTTAACTAAAGATGTGTTCATTAAAGTCATGCATTGCAAATCTGCTCATGAAATCTGGGAAAAACTTGAAACTATATATCAAGGGAATGAGAAAGTCAAATTGTCAAAAATCATTACTCTCAAACATTAGTTTGAGGAGATGAAAATGAAGGATGATGAAAAAGTGGTTGAATATTTCCTAAGAGTTGATGAAGTTGTCAATGCAATGAAAGGTCTAGGTCAAGAGGTTAATGAATTTGATGTGGTCACAAAGGTTGTTAGAACCTTACCATCCAATTTGAATCTAAGGTTTCAGCCTTAGAAGAAAAGAAACACTTTGATAAGCTTACCTTAGACAGCCTGAAAGGAATACTTACTGCCTATGAAATGAGAACTCGCAAAAACATTTCAACAGGAAAAGAAACTTCCTTTAACACTGAAAAGAAAGAAAAAGTCGAAGTCAATGAATCAGAGTTGTCTAATTCTAAAGAATCCCATTTTGTTAGAAGACTTAAAAAGGGATCAGGAAAATATAAGGGAAAACTTCCCTTTAAATGTTTTAACTGTGGAAAAATAGGTCACTTTGCTGCAAAGTGTCCCTATGATGATCGAATCTATGACAACGAGACAATTGAAAAACTGCCTAAGAAGAAGGCCTTCAAACCTAAACAAAACTTCAATTTCGAAAAGAAGAATAGTCTGTTTAGTAAGGATGAATCTGATATTGAGTCTGAAGATTCATCAATTGAAGAAGATGAAACTTTGTTCATGGCTGAAATTACTCAACAAAATAATTCAAACACCATTGACATTGAAGAAGGTGAAGTAGATCTTGAAAGTGAGTTGAAATGTGCTTTACAAGAGCTCAGAAAACTCAAAAAACAAGTTCTTGCTCAAGAACATAAACCAGATCAAGAAATGGTCTCTCTGAAAACTCAGCTTGAAGAAGCTAAAAGAGTTGAAGACTATCTTCGAGAGACTGTAAGCTGCAAAGATCAAGAAATTCAAAAACTAGAACAAGAAGTAGTCCTTCTAAGGAAGGAAATTGAAAAATATGAAAGCACAAGAAAATTGAATGAGATGCTCAGCAAACAGAAGATGTATAAAGATAAAACTAGTGTTGGTTTTGAAAAGGGTGAATGCTCAACTGACAATGCAAAACAAAACCCCTCTTCTGAAGTCAAAGGTTCAGGTTCAAATCACTTAGAATTTGGTAAGAATCATGTTCAGTTTTTAAGAGGTAATAGACCTTCATATAGAGTCAATCCTTTCTTCTATGGTTATTGTTTTTTCTGCAACAAATTTGGCCATAAGGTGAACACTTGCAAGCTTATGAATCCTATAATACCCAGGTTTGGTCTTAGGCAACACTATGGTTTTGTTAGACAAATCAGATGTTTTAAATGCAATGCTTTGGGACATTCTGCCAAAAAGTGCAGAACTGATCTGCAATCTAAACAACAGAAAATTAAAATGGTTTGGAAACCTAAGACTGTTAACAACAATGAGCAAACTATGATGGTTCAAACTACTTTTCATTCCAAGAAAAAGGACTTATGGGTCCTAGACAGTGGATGTTCTAACCATATGACTGTTGACAAGGATAAGTTTATAAATCTTGAGGATTATGTTGGCGGATATGTTAAGTTTGGTGATAACTCTGGTATTCAAATTAAAGGTAGATGTTCACTTCTTCTGAATGAAGACACTCCTATCTATAATGTGTACTATGTGGAAGGTCTCAAACACAATCTTCTAAGTGTTAGTCAAATCTGTGATAGTGGTTATCATGTTATTTTCACTTTGCAAGGATGTGAGATTAAGAACAAGCTTGGAAAGGCTGTTGCAGCTGGAAGGAGGACAAAAGGAAATGTGTACAATCTTCTCGACACATCAAGCAATGACAATAATCAAGGTATGTATTTAATGGTTCAAATTGAAGAGAGTTGGTTATGGCATAAAAGATTATGACACATAAACTTTGAAAATCTGGTTAGAAGTAGTAAAAATCAAAATGTTAGAGGTTTACCAGTTCTTAGCAAGCCAGAAAACTCTGTGTGCAAAGAATGTTTAAGTGGTAAACAAACTAAAATCACCTTCAAAACAAAAGAACATTCTTCTTCGAAACCTTTACAGCTTGTGCATACTGATTTATGTGGACCAACCAGAACAAGGTCTATTAATGGTGAAAAGTACTTTATGTTGTTTGTGGATGATTATACTAGAATTGTTTGGGTCACATTTCTTAAACACAAATCAGAAGCCTTTGAAAGGTTTAAAATATTTTGTAAATTGGTTGAGAAGGAATCTTATTTGAAACTTAAATGTCTGCGATCTGACAAAGGAGGTGAGTTCACCTCTCAAGAGTTTATTAATTATTGTGAACAGCACAACATTAAAAGACAGTATGCTGCAACAAAAACACCTCAAAAAAATGGGGTAGTTGAACGTAAGAATAGAACTATAAAAGAAATGGCTAGAACCATGCTAGATGAAGCTAAATTGTCTGACATGTATTGGAAAGAAGTTGTTCATACAGCTGTATACATTTTGAATAGAGTGTAGCTTAGGGTGAAATCTAAACACACTCCTTATGAACTTTGGTATGGAAAAACTGCTTCTGTCAAATACTTTAAAATTTTTGGAAGTAAGTGTTTTATCAAGAAAGATGATGATAACCTTGGCATCTTTCAATCAAAGTGCGATGAGGGTATCTTTTTGGGATACTCAACTCACAACAAAGCTTATAAATGTCTTAACATAAGGCTTAACAAGATTGTTGAAGTTGTGAATGTAAAGTTTGATGAAATATTATATTTAGATGCTGACACCTTGCAGGATAATGAGGAAGAACGACTTGAACTTGAATCAAATTCAGAAGAAGCTGAAACAACAAAGTCTATTACTAAATCAGAAAGCCCTAAAAATGAAAAAGCAAGTCCTGAAAAGGTTGCATCAAATGCTCCTTCAAAAACTCTAGCTAAATATCACCCCAAAGATCAGATTATTGGGGATAAAAATGCAGGAGTTCAAACTAGAAGAAAGGCTACAAAATCTGATGAAAAGGCACAAATAGCTTTCTATCTAGTTACTCAGTTTGAGCCTAAAAATTTTAATGAAGCTCTCACAGACTCATGTTGGCTTAATGCTATGTAGGAAGAAATTGATCATATTGAGAAAAATTAGACTTGGGAGTTAGTCCCAAGACCAAATGACAAGAATGTCATTGGAGGAAAATGGATATACAGAAATAAGGTTGATGAAAATGGCAATTTTATTCGCAACAAAGCAAGATTTGTCTGCAAAGGCTATGCTCAACAAGAAGGTATTGATTTTGGTGAAACCTTTGCATCTGTTGCTAGATTAGAATCTATCAGAATATTCTTGGCTTATTCTGTTTATAAAGACTTTACTATTTATCAAATGGATGTCAAAACTTCTTTTTTAAATGGCTATTTAGATGAAGAGGTCTATGTTGAATAGCCTGAAGTATTTATTTGCAAAGATAAGCCTGATCATGTTTACAGATTGAAAAAGGCCCTCTATGGTTTAAAACAAGCACCTAGACCTTGGTACTCTAGGTTGGATAGTCATTTGCTTTCAAATGGTTTTGTTAGAGGAGGTGTAGACAATAATCTTTATGTTAAATCTGAAGGTTCTGATATTTTGGTTGTTGAAATTTATGTTGATGATACTATCTTTGGCTGCAATAATGTTACTTTGAGTAAGAAGTTCTCTCAGCTAATGGAATTTGAGTTTGAAATGTCAATTTTAGGAGAATTAAATTTCTTTCTGGGTCTTCAAATCTCTCAATGTGAGAATGGAATATTTCTTTCTCAAACCAAGTATGCTAGAGAGATGCTTAAGAAATTTTAGATGGATGAATGCCATCCAGTTAGCACTCCAATGGTTACTAGATGCAAACTTACTAAGGTTGATGATTCTCCTAATACAAATCAAATTGAATATAGATCAATGATTGGAAGTCTATTATATTTAACTACTTCTTGACCTGACATCATGCAAGCAGTTTGCACTGTTGCATGGTTTCATGCATCACCTAAAGAATCCATGGTCACTGTTGTTAAAAGGATTTTTAAATACATTCAGGGCACTCTTGGTTATGGTCTTTGGTATCCTAGAAGTAATGATTTCTCTTTGATTGCTTATACTGATGTTGATTGGGCTGGTTGTTTGGATGATAGGAAAAGCACCAGTGGTGTTGCATTCTTTCTTGGTGATCGTTTAGTGGCATGGCACAGCAAGAAACAAGTATCTGTTTCTCTTTCTACTGTTGAAGTAGAATATATTGTTGCTACTTCATGTTGTACTCAAGTTCTTTGGATGAGTCAAACTCTATCTAATATGGGTATAGAAGTTCCTAAACCTGTTTCTATTCTCTATGATAACACTAGTGCGATAAATATATCAAAAAATCTTGTTATGCACTCTCGCACTAAACATATTTCTATCAAGTTTCACTTTCTTCGAGAAAAGGTACTGGCTAATGATGTCTTCTTATAGTTTGTTGGTTCACAAGATCAGGTGGCTGACATTTTTACTAATCCCTTAGCAAAAGAGTTATTTGAAAGGCTGAGACTTTGATTGGGAGTTATCTCTCAATCGTTACTTCACTAATTCACCAAGCTTTAGCTTAGGGGGAGCATGTTATATGTTTTGATTCACTTACAGCTCTCCTACAATCTTGGTTGTTGCACTGTTACTCTTTTTGTAGTTATTTCTCATGATATTTTGGTTGGCTTCTCAGTTGTGTTTCATGGCAATACACATTCTTCTCTTCTATCCTTTGTCATTGAGGCAAAAAGGGGGAGAGTCATTTCTATTTTTCCATCAAGGACAAAGGGGGAGTTTGTTGGATCTCAGTTGTGTTTATGGTTTGTCCTTGATGACAAAATCTCTTTCAGTTAGTTCTCTTTGATGATCAGTCTCAGTTTGGATCCTTATGCTTTATTATGGCACTTCTTTGATGACTCTTGGATTTTACAGAAAGTTATTTGTTATGATTCAAATTCATGGTGATGAGAATTTTGGTTCAAGTTATGAATGCTATTTCTTTGACTAACAGAGTTTCACAAATGGTTTCTTTGTCAGGATGGTTCTTTTTGCATACCATAGGTGTATTCCACATGTTTACAAGCCACCAATACATACATATAGAAAATTCATTTTCAGGCATTACATTCACCTATGGGTTTCTATCGGCGTGACATTCACGTGGTTTCGGTGACCGAGGAGGAACCTATCGGCAGGAGTTTGTTCGTCGGGGTTGTGTCTCATCGAATGTGAAATGTCTCCCTAACTAATGCATGTGGAAGTCTATTGGTGAGAGCTTGGCGATATCGAAATGTGATCTCAGCGAGGTTGTTTTGTCTTGCCGATGCGGGGTTTCATCAAAGGGTTCTCAGGGAAAGTCTTACCGAACAATACATGGAAGGATTTATTCGGCCAAACATGTTGCTTTCGACGTGAGGTTATAACGAATGTACAATGTCACACCGACCGGTGGTGGATGGATGCGTATCGGTAAGAGTCAGAGCTATCGATGTGAGGTCTTGGCGAGTGACCTTCGATCTCGCCAACTTTACACATGGAGTTTCTTTCAATAGGCATTCCGGTGAGACTATTGTGGGTTTGGAGTAGGTCTTAGCGAATGCAAGTGGATCTCACCGATGGAATACAAATGGACTTTATCGGTGTGAGATTTGTTCTCTCTTGGCGATCTAAGGTGAGTTCGGGGGTTTCGATATGACATAACATAACTTACAAGATGTCTCACTGATTTTGTCTAGTCACAATGATACACGAGATGGATGGGAGTATCGGTGAAACATAGAGCAATCTATATAGTGTCTCCCTAACTATGTATTATCTTGGCCAGGATGAATGAAGGTTATATCTTGGTGAGAGTGTGCTCTTGTCTTGGCGACTTGGAAATGACAAAGACCTTTGGCATGACATAATGTATTTGATATGATGTTTCCCTGATATCACAGTGTTACAACGAAACACAAAGGATCATTTCAACAAAGTCATTGATTGAAAAGAAAGCTTGTTAGGGAAAAATTTGTGATTATTCTTTTTGGCTGGGTATGGAACCCTAGCCTGGCCGCCATCATGAGAGATTAAGTTTCTATTGTTGATGGTTGTAACGGCTTTACCAGTGGTATATGGAAGCTTTATTTGGTGCTTTTCTGGTTGGATGCTCAACAGTGGTTGATGGAGCCATGGGAGTTGCAGATTTAATTGGTATTTATGTGTTTCATGCTACACATATTGGTTTATAATCACCATTTTTAACTGCTCTCTGCATCTCAGTTACTAATGTGGCAAATGATGCCCTGACAGAGTATTGTTATTCATGTATTAGAGGTTATGATTTACAGTGGTGGGTAGTTGTGTTTTTTAAGCAGTGAAATGATCTCATACATTTTAGATTTGTTGAGGATGGCTCTTAGCTGGGTGAAATAGCTCTTGTATTAGAAAATTAATTTCACTTTGACTAATAATCTTGTTGGGTACAAGATGAAGATTTCTATTATAATAAGCTTTGTTAACTTTAGTCTGAATCTTTTCAGGTTGGTTGTTCAGCCATTACTTCTAAAGACAATTACTTATCTGGCATTTAAATAAAAAAGAGTTATCTTTTCTCTATGCTCCTTTGACCATGAAATTCATTGAAGACTTGATACCTAAAAAGATGTATAAATAGAAGCAGAAAACTTTTTTTTTTTTGTTGTTGTAATTTTGAGATAATCAATCCTTGGTTGTATGAAATTTTATGGATAAACTATGCAATAAAATCTGAATAACAAGAGGCAAAGACATTGTAAATTTCTTCTCTATATAGTATTTTAAGGATTCAATTATTGAATCTTTAAGGTATTTTGTAGACTAGAAAACAGAGAAACATGTGCTTAACTGAAAACAGAGAAATCCTCTGAGTTGTTATTATTGTTCAAAACATAATTTGAGGGGTTGGTACTCCTTGAGATAGATATCTCTAAACAAGCGGTTGATGATCCTTGAGTGGGTGCTCTAAAAATGGCCTATAAGGCATTGTGAAAAATTGATTTAATTAAGCCTGCAAGGCATTTTGGGAGTGGTTTTTATACCCCGGGAGGGTTTTCCACTCAGCAAAATCTTGTGTCTCTTTGTTCTTTTGAGTTCTCACTACTTTACTGTGTTGTTTCTTCAGTTCATTGTTGGGTTATTACTTTTCTCAATTCTTTCTATGAATGATTACATTCAACTCATGAATGCATTAATCGGAGTAATATTGAGATCAAATCTGAGCTATGTTTTTGAATTTTTGAAAATTGGTCAAATCAGTTAAGACACTGATTCACCCCCCCCCTCTCAGTGTCATTTTAACTCCAACACACCATTCACAGTTTGTTGTAGACCTAGGAACCTTCCCTCTTCCCTGCTCTTTTCCTTTTCCTTTTAGAAATAGTCTATGCTAAAGTTCAGTTCACATTGCAAAGCCAAACTTGAAGAGAACATTGGAATTTCATATTGTTGTTTGAACCTACAATAAAGTACACTTGAATTCCCACCTTAGAAACTTTAGATTTTAAGATCCACTTCGCATCCAACTACGTAAGTCCATCCTATGATTACCAACAAAATCACATCAAAAATCAACTGAGGAGTTCCATGCAAGTCATGACCTGACACCTGAGAGACCTTGGGGAGATTTTCAACAGCTTGTGGTTGGAGATTTCCTTTCAATAGAGGTAGTGCACATATGCATTGCATGTGTTGAGAAAGTGTTTAAAAACACCCATGAATAGAATTGGTGCTAGGAGGGTCTTGTGAAGCTGGATCAAATCAGATCATTCTCCCCAGAATGATTCAAAAGAGTTATGTGGTCAACACCAAAAAAGGGGGAATTCCAAGAGTTGCAGCCTCCTACAAGGGCAAAACGAACTAAGGAGAGAAATGCTACCTCTGCTTCTTCCTCCATTCCACCCACTTCCCTTCCACCTTCACCCTCATTCGGCTTGTGTTCATCTTCCACCTGGCCATCTGAAACTACATTTTCACCCCCATCTCCGATAACCAGGAAGTTGCCTCTCTCCTGGCCTTTCAAACTCAAGGAACAGTCCAAACAGTCATAGCCTAGGTTGTTTTCCTACTACAGGTGCAACTCCAGATTGTTGTCCCTCAACAGCAGATACCACCTCTACCTCCTGCCATGGCTTGGTTGGCACAAAATCCTTTGCCGATACACTTTTCCGCTTACCATGATATGCCCAAGACTCTAGAAGGCTTATGTTTGAATTTTATCCTCATGTCCCACAAAGAGCAGCGGAAGAGCACATCAAAATATTTGAAACGGTGATTAATGAAATGAAAATCAATCATGAGGATGTTGCATGTCGCATTTTTCCACATTTGTTGGGTGAAGAGGCCTTTTATTGGTACATCAACTTGCTAAGGGGTTTCGTTACCTCATGGGACCTCATGAAGAATGCTTTCCTGGAAAAATATAAGATCTCAATCAGCCCCTCAGAGTTATATAGATAGTTCATGTCCGTCAAGAGGGAAGTTAATGAGCCCATTGGATCTTTTAATGAATGTTTTCATCACACCTTCACAAAACTTCAGGACCCATACCTTCATAATGATGTCGCAACCCTCCTAGTCTACTATGCGGTGTTGGACAACCTTATGTGAGCCTTGGTAAAGAGGATGCATCTACCACTCACCTCATTAGTAACTACCTATACAGAGGTTGTTGTTGCCAGTGTAGATTTGAGGCAGAATATCTTTGGCCCATTGCCTTCCTTGGGACCAATAGCTCACCCGATGCAGGTTCAAGGGCTTAATCAAGTATTCGCTAATTAGACCCCTCTTATGAACTAGGTACCTCAGCTACCCATCATTCTACACCGTGGACAGCCAATGAATTATGTACCTCCGGTGCCCTCTTACTTGCAGCCTCAGCAGCAACAAAGCTACCATCAGGCTCCCCAACAACAATATATGTATTCTCAACAACCACAAGCACCACTATTTTTGTCGAGACCAAAATTCCTGCCAATGTGTTAGAATCAGTCGGTAGCCTGGCCTGTTTTTCTCCAAAATCTAGCACCACATCGAAATAGCACTATCGAGAAAGACAAATTAGAAGAGTTGATAGAGATGATAAAGAAGATGTCCATGGAGATAAGGCAATTAAAGAATCAGAATAATCAGTTGCAGGTATCCCGATGCAACCTCCAGGCTAATCTCAATCGATATGGTCAGGACAACAGGGACAGTAGGGATAATTGGGAAGCAAACACCTCTTCTGGGAAAAATTATGATTGAGGACAGAATCAGAATCAAAGTTTTGAGAGGAGACCTTCCTAGAGACATAACAGCATGTGGAATACAAGGCCCAATAATGGAGGTGTCCCTACTCCTCTTGATCAGTCGGCCCATAATGAAAGAACGGCCAGTGGGGTGTACCTCACCGAAGCAGCCCTGTCCGAATGGTGCCGAATTCACAAAACTAGTAGATATTCTGAGTTGGATTGTCCTAAATTCTAGACAGTTGCAGAAATCTTTGAAATTGAGGTCCAAAATGTTGTTGATAGTGCTGGTTGCAAAGACATCATTCCATCTGAGCCTTATGACTCATATTGCCTTGTGGTAAATCAAGCACCATTTCTACCAAGTGACCACAATCAGTCTGATGTCGAGCCTACCCCCGTTAAGAGAGAAGAGGTGCAAGAGGTAAGTAACGAGCAAACCTTGGCTCAGCTTTTTGATTCCATAGATAATGGTCCAGTAGATGAGGAAGAACCTTATGTAGATGAAGTTCACATGTTTCACCAAAAAACAACCCCTTACTTCCTTAGGAATAGGCAAGCGGGTGGACCCTTTACGACATCTACTCCAAATAATTTTACTAGCCCGCCTGACCCTAATGCTAGCAATAACCCTAGGCTTCCTCATATACCCATCTAATATTTCAACAAGGATAGGCCCCAAAATCAAACATAGAATCAACCTCAAGGTTGACCCCAAAGTCAGTCAATTCAAAGAGAAGTCCAACCTCCTAGCTCTGCAATAGGTTAGGCCTTCAGCTCTGAGATTGAACAGATAGGTGAATATGTGGCAAAAGAGTTCAAGAAAGTAAAAATTAGTCTATCTGCCTTTGAACTACTCAAAGTCCTTGTTGTAAGGCATGACTTCTTTAGGGTAATCAATGGGACCCCATCCTCTAGCATGACACAGGAGGCCTCGTCCAAAAAGGTTACCTTTGAAGAACCTAGGCAAGAACCGGTGATGTGGGATAACACAGGGAAAAGGAAGGATGTTCCCTTGAATCAATCTATAGGTAAACAATCGGCAAAGGGACTAGACCAGAACAATAGGCAGATTTCCAAGGATCAACCATCTAGGTAGAATAAAGAGCAAACTAGAAATAAGAACAAAGCTCAAGTAGGCCAAGTAGACACACCAATGGGCCTCTTCCAAGGAAGATTGGAAACTCCCCCTTTCCTTACCACCATTTAGATATTCAAGAAAAACTTGGATAACTGCCTACTTGATTTAGGAGTGTCTGCCAATGTTATGCCACTAGCAGTATGCAAGGATTTTGGAATTACTCCCACGCCCTCAAGAAGGAAGGTGACCCAATTGGATAAAACGGAGATCAATATTGTGGGAGAAATGAATCAAATCCTAATGCAAATTGTTGTTAATCCAAGGATAAAACAAGTCATTGATATTCAAGTGGCTGACATCCCCGATGCATATGGGATCATCTTAGGAAGGGAATTCACCAAAAAATTAAATGGATATGTTGCCATAAACCACTCTCACATGTGGTTGTCGTGGAAAGGGCTCCCAAATCAAATTCATGTAGACCGTGAGCCCCATATGAAATATATGATCGTTGAATAGAACAACATAAATGAGGTGTTTTTTGTTGAACAAAATTGGAAAATTACTATCCCTTCACCTGTCAAGACGAATTTGAACTCCAAGAAGAATATGCCACAGAAGTACTCTTAGTGCAGTGCAGCCCTCCAATCGACCTTACTAAAATACCTCCAAGTACAAAATTTTTGGTGGATTCAGATGATAAAACTGATAACGTCGACAACTAGGAATTACTCAATGGTTTCCAAGAGTTCATGAAAAAGTGTGCAAGTGATCAACTCATCTTGGGTGCTCGAATGAATTTATAGGATCTTCTACTACCAAATTGGTGTAGGATTCACAATGCTACCCACTCCGAGTTTGATTGCTGCTTGTGCCAAACAACAGTAGAGCATGTCAAAACATCAACTGTTCCTCAAAAGGAAATGCCAAAGGAAATACTGGCAGAACCACCTGTTGTTCAACATGCCAGACTGCAAAATTCGCAAAAGATTACGGGAGCAACCACCTAGCCAAAAGGAAGTAAGAACCAAGTCGGACCCAAAATCAAGGAACTCCCCAAGTTTTGGACACTCTGATTTGATGGATCTAAATGAAAACAAGGAGTCAATGTCGGGTTCAACCTCATCAATCCAACGGGTAAGACCTTTCTCGTTGCCCATAGGTTACAATTTTATTGCACTAATAATGTAGCAGAATACAAGGCATTGGTGCATGGTCTTCTCATGGCCTCAAAGAAAAGGGTTAAAATACTACTAGTGTTTGAGGACTCTAAACTTGTAGTCAAACAAGTTAGAAAATTATACTTTTGTCATGATAGAAGGCTTGCAAACTATAGGCATAGGGTTTGGGATCTCTTAGAGGGTTTAGATGCATTTAATATACAATTGATCCCTCGTGCTCAGAATCACACAGCCGATGCCTTAGCTCAAGCGGCTAGTACTTTGCAACCCCTTTCCTTGGTAGGGCTTAAAAAATTTGTAGTCAAGCTGACATCTACACTGTCTATCCCAGATAATGTCACTCATTTTTAGGTCTTCAATGACAATAAGCACATCCTTGAATTCATCACAAGTTCTAACATCTTTGCGACCCAAATAATTGGTGAAGCTAATCCAGAAGAGGTTGAATTAGGCATAGAAGGGGTTATCAACCTCAAAACCAATACGATTCCCAGATGCATGGTTTAGCTCAAACGCATATTTGATTTGGAATAGATCAGAGACCAAGACTGGAAAACAAAGAGGGAAGCCATAAGCAACCCGTGCAATTCTCACAACCTTGAGACAATCGAGGAGGCCAAAAATGTGTTTATTGGTAAGGTGTGCACACCCGAAGAAAAGAAGGGAATCATTGATGCCTTGAAAGGTATCATGGCATGGTGGCATGGAGCTACGAGGACCTCAAGACTTATGACACCTTTGTCATCATGCACACCATCCCTCTCAAGACTGAAGTAAAGTCATTCCACCAGCGGCAACGCCCTATCAATGCCTTGTTAGAGCCCATCATTTACAAAGAGGTGAAGAAATTTCTTTCAGCAAGAATTATTTTCCCAGCCAAGCATTCGACATGGGTAGCCAACTTGGTCCTGATTAGAAAAAAGAAAGGAGAAATCAGATTGTGTGTGGACTTTCGCAATCTGAATAGAGCTTTGAAGAAGGAAAACTATTTGGTGCCTTCATTGGATGAGGTGTTACAGATTGTCAATGGCTCCCAAATGATGTCCTTCCTTGATGGGTACTCTAGATATAACCAAGTTATGGTGCAGTATGAAGATCGCCATAAGATAGTGTTCACCACCAAGTGGGGGACCTTCGCTTACAGGAGAATTCCTTTTGGGCTAATCAACATCGGTGCCACCTTCCAACATGCCATGGATATCGCCTTCAAAGATATGATTAGCAAATGCATAATCATCTACCTAGATGATTTAATTGTGTTCTCTAAAAGGCAACGTGACCATGTTTCTAATTTATGCAAAGTGTTTCAGAGATGTAGGGAGTTTGGAGTTTCCCTTAATCCAAAAAAGTGCATTTTTGGGGTGACTAAGGGTAGATTGCTTGGGCATATAATTTCAAAGCAAGAAATCTCTATAGACCTTGAGCGTATCTAGTCTTTGTTGAAGATTCCACCATCGGGTAGCAAGAAAGAATTAAAGTCCTTCGAAAAGATCAATTTCATCAAGAAGTTCATCATGGGTTTTGCTGAAATTGTTAAACCACTCGATGCCATGTTAAAAGAGGATGCTGAAGTTGAGTGGGCTCCTAAGGCCAAACAACATTTTGAAGAAATCAAATGGGCCATTGCTAAGGCGCCTGTGCTCGTTAGTCCGAACTATCTAAAGTCCTTTTATATTTATTCATTCGCTTCAAAACATTCTTTTGCTAGCATTATAACTCAAAAAGATGATCGAGGAAATGAGCACCCGATCGCCTTCATGAGTGCTCCTTTAAAGGATTTAGAATTGCGCTACCACAACATGGAAAAGAAAGCATATTCCCTTATGTGGGGAGTGAATAAATTTAGGCACTATATCTTGCATAACAAAGTGTTCACCATCATCCCTGACCCAGCAATGAAAACGCTGCTCATGCAAAATGAATTGAGTGAATGAAGAAACAAATGGGTCATCATGCTCCAGGAATATGATATGGAAATCCAACTGATGAAGTTGGTGAGAGGACAGGAACTTACCCGTTCAAAAATTGCGGACGGAAGAAGCAGGACTCGAACTCACCATGCAGCAGTACCAACTCGAGGATGTTTCCCCGGGAGAATGGTATGAAGACGTCGTCTATTATTTATTGAACCACAAGTGTCTACCTCACCTGTAGGGAGTCCAAAAGCGTGATCTCAGACTAAAGGGCAGCAGTTACATGTTATAGGGGTCCATTTTATACAAAATAAATCATGAAGGCATTTACTTGAGATGCCTTGGTAAGGAAGAGGCCAATCGGGTCTTGAGGGAGTTTCATGACAAATTCGACACTGGTCATGGATCTGGGCCCTCCACTGTGCATCAGATATTAAGAGTAGGATATTATTGGCCAACTATCTTAAGGATGCTCACTATCATGTTTTCTCATGTCACACATGTTAGACAGCCACCACCAAGGAGAAGAATGTTGTTGTCCCATTGCAGCCTGTGCTAGAGGTAAGGTCGTTCGCACAATGGGGCCTCAATTTCATCGGTCTAGTAAGCCCTCCATCATCCGTGGGACATAGGTACATTCTTACTGCTACTGATTACTGTACTAGATGGACAGAGGCAATTGTGTGTAAGCAATGCACAACTAAGATAGTTACTAAATTTTTGAAAAGTTTTATTTTAAATCGTTTTGGTTGTCCTTATGCATTGGTGTGTGATAATGGGATTGCATTTGCCTCATTAAAATTTTCTAGTTGGGCCTTTGACTACGGAATAACTCTTAAATTTTTTTCTAATTACTACCCTCAAGACAATGGCCTTGCCGAATCCACAAACAAGAATCTGATCATGGTGATCAAGAAATTACTCGATAGGAATCCTAAGGATTGGCATACCCAACTCCAATTTTCCCTTTGGGCAGACCACACTTGCTACAAGGTTGCCCTTAACAATTCCCCATTCCATCTTTTTTATGGCTTGGAGTCCATAATTCCTATCCATTTGAAAATCCCCACTCTCCAATTCATCAACTTTTATGAAGGGGGGACCACAGGGAAGCTTGATTAGCTAAACTCTTACATCTAGAAGAAGTCTAAGACCATGCAATAGAAAATTTCGCCAAACATCAGGGTGTGGTTAAGAGATGGTTTGACCGCTGTGCCAAATTCAAGGCCTTTGGAATTGCATATTTAGTCCTATACTAGGACAAGGCCCATGAAAAGAAAGGGGGACATAACAAATTCAACAAGCTTTGTCTTGGCCCCTTTCAAATAGCTAAAATTTTGGGAGGTAATGCTTTCCGCCTCAAGACCTTAACTATTGAAGAAGTCTTGTTGCCAGTCAACAGGAAACACCTTAAGCATTACTTTCAAGCTTCAGCTCCCATGGGCTCTTTTCTATAAATACATGTATATAGGTTAGGGTAGGCTATCTTTCGCTTGCTTACGTATTGTTGCGTTGTTGTTTTCTGTTTTGCTCGTTCCTGGCTTTTTTTTTAAAGGGATTTTCTTCGTCCCTTTATGGTGGTCATGCTAATTCAATGAATGACTCACTTTGTTGTTCATCCTTAGTATTCTTCAGATAAAGATTCATTCCCAACTATTGGTCCCTGAAAGCAACCCAAGAATGATTTCCTTTTCTGAACTCTGCTTTAGAACTTGACCCTTGGTTGGCTCTTTTTACACGTATCTTAGATCCTGCACAAAAGCATGATAATTATTTCTCAGGACTACACAATGGTTGCTATGGTACCCTAGTAAGTGAAAAATCTAGAATCCTCTCCAGTGACCACTATGATTCCTAAACCCATGGTGGGCTTTAGTGCCTACACGGTCGGGCAAAAGGATAAGAAAGAAGACAAGTTGAAAGAAATATCAAAAGAAATGAAAAGAAAGAAAATTTTGAATTCAAAGTGACTATATGGGTGTGTGGGTAACTCTATCAAGGCTATGGATGCCTAGCTGGCAGTAGAGCAATATCCCTAGGATCACAACGACAACTCCATCGGGGCTATGGACTCCTGACTGGCAGCGGGGCAATGTTTAGGTTACTTTTGGTGTTGGATGATCTATGTAGCTTGCCCAGTTGGATTAGCAACCACTTGGCATAGTCCCAGGAAAAGGAATGAATCCACGACACACACACTTTTGAGATGTCTTATACAGTGACCCAACTAAGGTTCATGTTCTCCTAGTTCACTCTTGAAATTTTGCTCCTAGTCTGCGAAACCAGAGATTATGGATTCAGAATGAACGCTTATCCTTAGAATACTCGGGAGCATTTCCCAGCAGAGTCACCATTTGTTGTGCCCTCAACATGCATGTCCCATTCAGAATGGGGACCCTCTTTTCTTTTGCCTTGTCGGGTTGTTTTTGTTGTTGCCTCATTTTTTGTGTCCCATTTTGGTGTCCCTGATGGTCAACATACCCCAAAGTCCCATCTTAAACTAACCATGTTTCACCCACTTCGCTTTGGCCAAGTCCTGGCAATTTCTGGGCTTTCCTTGGAAAGTTTTCCACTACTAGCTATCTGTCGGGCCCAGGGTCGGACCTGCATTCGCTCATGTTACTTGACGATGTTTTCTGGTTCCTCTTCGATTCCTAGGTCCGCCTCCATTGAGTTTCCAGTCCGCCCTTCGGTTTCTATCAGGCTCAGGACTGGACTCGGGGCAATTTTAGACTGCTTGGCACTTCTTTCACTAGTTATGCTTCGCCCTCAGTTTTGTACCCGCTTCCACCAATTTTACCCATCGGGACCAAGACCGAACCTCTGCTCGTTCTGACTATATAAAATTTTCCAGTTCTTGGTTCGTTCCCGGTTCTAGCCCCGCTGGTTTTCCGTCCTCGGTTCCACCTCCGCTGGCTTTGTCCTAGTTCTAGCCCCAATTCCGGCCCTAATGGTTTTCCATCCTGATTCTCACCCTAGTTCTACCCCCATCCATGGGCCCAGGTCCAGGACTTCCTACCACTCAGTCTGCGTGAAATCTTTTACAAGTTTTCCCCTGCCCTAGGTCCGTCCCCGCTAGCATTTCCCTGTCCGGACTTCGGGTCCCTTCTTGCCCTAGGTATGGAGGGAAATCTTGAGTGGCATTTTTGCTTCACCCTTCCTGACCTCAAACCTCGGTCCTCCCACTGCCACCCACTGATTTCAAATCCACCAACTCTCAGTCGGTCATACGGGTATTAAATGAGGGCATTAATTACAAAATAGGGTATAAGTATTGGGCCTCAACCTATTATTTTCATTATTCAAAGATTGCAGAAGCAATTAGAGCACTTGCCACTTCCCCCAAGATCATCGTTGGGCCTCCTGGTGTTGATATCCCACATCATCTTTCAACTGTGGGCTTCTGAGGTAGGTTTGTCATTCGTTGCACCAAAATGTTTCCATAATTTTGCATATTGAAATCACCAGCAAAATGGGTTTAAAAATGAATTCAATCGATAGACCATAGTGAGTCTCACCAAATCCACCTTTCCAAATCCCAACAAACTTTCAAGTCAATCCCTCATGTCCGATCGGGAACTCCACGTCGCCGCCGCTATTCTTCTCATAGGGCATTCACACTTGTCGGGCTCGACCCTTGGGGTTTCTATTTTCGAACTTCCACCTGGAGTTCACCGTTCTATGAAAGCGGAAGGCTCCCACCTTCCCAAACCCTGGGCTCCGACTCCCAGACTTCTGGCAGCTCTTTTTGTCCTGGGTCCACCCCTGACGAACTTTGTTCCCGAATCCACCCCTGAAGGAGATTCTGTCTACAATGATCAATTGGTATGATCCCGAACCTCACGCGCCGGGGTTCCCTCTGCCATTGTTCATGCAATAAGCGTCCAAACCACCACACCTCTTCGGACCTTAGGGTTCGACTGACTGATTGCCTCCAGCAACTTAACAAAGATAGTTGTTGACTTTCTACTCCTCCAGGCCGCTCCATCCAGGGTTCTATGTCCAAATTTCCATTTCCAAATAACACATCTAAAGAAACCTTCTACCCCTTCGGGACCAAACCGACAACTGGCCTTTTGCCTTCCAGTTCCCAAACCCCAGAGTTTTGACCCTAACGCTTCGTTTCCTTGGGAAATTGGAGTCAACAAACTGCAAATATTTTTCCAGACCCGAACCTCCAGGAGCCCCACAAGTGGCCTAAATGACCTCAAATTTGAAAACTAATGCCAACCACGTGCTCAAATTCAGCCCTCTTTGACATGATTCTTTCAAATCATCAAAATCCCTTAAGAAAATGATTAACGACACCTAAAAGGAAAGGATTTAACTTTATTAATCATGTGGTATTTGAATTGGACTTATCTCATGGGATTTTTGCTAATGTTAATGTCTTCTGCAAACGATCGTACTCATGAATGTCCATGTATGCAAGATATATGGAATCAGGAGTAGGACCTTTGAGAAGAACTATAGAGAATAACAAAGGAAAGAAATCAAGCAAGGTTCCTCGTGGGAAGGGGGATAAAGATCAAATGAAATTCCAATTTTAGGGAGAACCTTTGCGATCAAAGTCTGTTACTGACTGGAAGGAAATTATAGACACCAATATCAACCATGTCGATATTGATGAATTCAAACGAAGGGTCAGAATTCATCCAAAGAATGACAATGCTAGATTGATCAGGCATAGCAAGATCACAAAGGCTGTAGGGTTCCCCCCATCTCTCATTGCCCCTAAGCTAGTCATGGCCTGTCAACAAGCCTACCAACCCAAGACAAGAACCATCATTGACAGAGATGGGAATATCCTCACTGATATATTAGCTCAGGGAATCACGAAAACATTCCACATTCCCACCTTTGATGAAATGGAGGTGACCACCATGGACGAAGGAAAGGAGACCTAGGATGCAGACCCGATGGGTTGCAAAAGGCTAATAAACCAATTCTGGCTCAAGGAAAGAAGAGGCAGCGCTGTGAAGGTTCCCCAAGAACTCTTTCGCAATGATTTCCATAAGGACTACCATGACTTAGTGACCCTTATAAGCTGAGTAATGGGCCTTCCTTCTGCTACATTTTCTCATGAATGGATGGTATAGTTTATTGAACAAATCATCTGTGGCCACCATGATGTCACAACAAAGGCCACGTTCTACTAGGGAGGCATCATCAGCAACTGATTTCATGATCATTTTATGAATGCAAAGAAGAGCTCAATGTTTTACATGACCTCCTATCTAGTCTACTCTCTGGCAGAACAAAGTCAATACAATGGGTTATTCATGGCGCCCGATGAAGAGTCAGGCCGAAGATTGAAAGTCTATGACCAATATCCCCAACCCCAATACAAAAACTTTAAGAAGGAGAACTGCATGGTGAACAACGCCTTTGTTGGTTGCATCATCAGATTACTTGGAGGGTATTTCGAGAGGAGGGTCTCTCACAATGCGTGGGCATGCCTAAAATAGTATGCCTTCTTGTTTATTCAATTCCCCAAATTCACCTACATTCGCGCCCAGGGCTTCACTAAAAGGTCGAACAAGCTACCTAGGTACCCCAATGACCGGATTATGCTACTAGAACTCTCTCGGTAGCTGCAGCACATACACACCATCCTTAGTAGCAAGCACCTAGCAAGGATCTCTTATCCCCTGACCTTCGGTCAAGGCATGTATAAATTGCAAACTTCCCAATGTGTCGGGAACTCGGAAAAGGAACTGGTAGAATACCACTTCCAACTACATACTGCTCGCCCACGGGTGGGTCCATATGGGCATGTGAGAAAAGTGTTGGGATCGGAGGACACCCACTTGCATCATATTGAGGATTTTTGGGAAAACTGTCAAGATGACAAAGAGGTGCAAACTAGGCACTACATGAGGATGATTGCATACTTCGTAAGAAAGATGCAACTGTTCCCTATATTGGATTAGGTTGAGAAAGATGAAGACACCATTGTGGATCCTCGGTATAATGTAGTCTCCAACTTACCACTACCCACAATTGATTGGGGTGGCAGGAGGTCAATGACCTTGACATCATAACTAAACCCATCGTGGCCCAAACTAAAGAATGGATTAAAAGGAAAGTCGCCCAACTAAAGTAACGAGGAGTAGTCCTAACGTATGAAGGACTCAAAAGTGAGCATAGTGCCACTGAGGATGTTGCCACTACTATTTCAATGGGTGAGACATTCAAGTCTCCTCTGATCACTAAATTAAAGAAGAGGAAAGAGGCAGAAATAGAGCAGTCTTTGAATCCCAAGGTATACACAAGAAAAGAGTTGGGAGGCTCACCTTCCAAGAATCCCAAGAAAACAGGGGGCACCATGGAGCAGCCCATAATCTAAGGGGGTGAGGAACAAAGGATGAATCACTTGGAGCCTTTTTTCGGCTCCCCTTATCTCGACTGCCCCATTGCCTGTCTCCCTAGCCACAGTCGCCACGTCCCTGCCAGTAGTGGATATATCAATCCATCTTTCCCCTTCGCCTCTGGTTGGTCCTATAATAGTGATCGACTCTTCCTCCACTGTGACTACTCTTTCCTCTACCACAATGTCACCTACCATATCACTCCCATTAGCTCCAATAGTAGCATTAATGCCCGCTCCTACGTTGCCTAAAGCTTTCTCGAAGCACATGTAGAGTCTCCCTTCTGAGCTCTCCCAAATCCTCATGGATCCCACCCTTCAAGCTACCTTAGCATAGGTCCTCGCTACTGCTAGGCCTTCACAACCTCCAACGGGACCACCAGCGATGGAGGCCACAATGCTAATTTCTGAGGAGTGGGAGAGACGGGAACAAGAAGCCTCGAGGCCAATTGAAGAGGAGGTCGATGAATATTATGAACACCTCGAGGATGAACACCAGACGATTGACATGGCAGTTCACAAGGAAGAAGAGACAGGATCTTCCGAGAGTGAGGATGAGGAGGGAGCAAAAAGGTCACCTCCTGGAGAAGAGCATAAGGGCGACGAGGCAACAAAGGACATGGAAATTTCTATAGGGGAAAGGCAGTTGCAAATTGTACCACTTCCTAGGAAGGAAGAAGATATTGAGGAAGACCAACCCGAAGCTCACATGCATAAAGACAAATAGATTGAAGAAATAATAGAAAATGAAATTGAAACAAAAGGAAGCCCCTGTGAGCAATTGATTACTAAACCTCACGTTGAATGCCTCACATTCACCCAAGACTCTGATGAGGAGGAGGGAGACATCACAAAAATGAAAGATGCCCAAATGAAAGTCCAAATAGGGTAGGGTGAAGGCAATCAAGAGCCACCAAAAGGAGGGTCTGTCATTCCCGAGTGGCTGGAAAGGCAGCTTGAGAAGAAAACTCCTGCTCCTAGGGATCCGATAGTGAGGCTAGAGGCTATCTTAGCTCGAGCGTAGGTCTCAACCAAAAAAGAGAAAAGGCCTAAAGTTAGATCCAAAATAACAATGGATGCTTTTGAGCCCCGAATTATGCAAATATCAACACCCATGGTAGGCCAGGATGGGGTAAGCTATAACATTTCCACCATCAACTTGGGAATCGCTACCAGAGAATAGAAGGTGGGGCACCTTGAAGAATTAGTAGCTACGGTGGTGCACCTGATAAAACAAGACAAGGTCTCGAAAGATGAACTTAAAGCATAGGTGGCCTCCTTAACTGATTACATCCAACAATGGTCTTCAGTGGATGGCATTCCCACCACATCTGCGGATCCACCCCAATTGTTGTCCAAAGAGAAAATTGACAAATTAGAGAAGAGAAAGAACTTGGATAAGACTATGGAAGGTTGGTTCTGATAGGTCCTACATGTCAGAAACATGGGTATCAGTCGGGCTGTTTAGATAGCCAACAAGTTTTGGGACCTGCAGCAATCTCTAGAGAGCACAAAGAGGCTTTGCACCAAGTTCCCTTCAACATATGATTCCACCTATCCAAAGATTGAGGCCATCCTCCAGTTACCAAAAGCTACATGGGAAAAGGAGCTCACATTCAAAGGAAATGACCATTGGTTGATGGACGTGTGGAGGCAGGATTTTGATAATAGAAAGGAGAGGTATGAGCAAATACAAGATAAGGTTGATCCATACATCAAATTGGTCAAGAAAATTAAAGCAAATTGTGCCCAATACCTGAAGCTAATAACAGAATATGATATCCCCCCAGTACAGATGGATCCAGAAAAGATAAAGCCTTATTTTTAGAAGAAGATGGATGACAGGATGTCCAATGAAATAACAATGGAATTCATGATTTTCTCTGCTCATGCCTTTTCCCAATCGGAGTTGTTCATGGACCAAGGCATAAAATATGATGAAGACTGGAAGAAGCTCAAAAATAATGCAAAAGAATGGAGTTACCAAATTCTACGGTCTGAGATTATTGAGGTGGAAAAGCTCCAGCCGGTCATTCTGAAATTCATGGAATATGCAGCTTTGAAGAAGCAAGAGGGCAACCCTATTATCAATGAAGAGCTCCTAAGGGAATAGCTACAGCAAAAGAGCAGTTAGCAAAGGACAAAATGCTATAGTGTTGTTAGTAGATGACAAAATAGGGATATGGACAAAATTGTATTTTTAAATTACAAAATATTGGGGGTAGGTGAAACCCTAGTTTAAAGTGAATCTTGGCCACACAATGAGATTGAATCTTTTCCATTAGTTCTACTTTTTGGGCACTATAAATGGGGGGTCTCCTCTTTTTTTCAAGTGAGTTGAATTGTTGTAAAGGCATGTTGTTGAAATTTATAATGAAAATATATTGACTTGGTGTATTTTTTGATTTCTCCACATGTTTCATGGTTCAATCTCCATTGTTAGATGCTTTAGTTATATTCCTATTTTTGTTTTAGTTAATCGTATCCTTGCTTTGATAGATTTTAGTCATTTTGTTTTATGATTATGAAATTTTTTGATGTGTTGATGCCTTCCAGCCCATACTTTTCATTGTTTGTTGCTGGTAAATGGCCTTGCAAAGTTAGCCTAGGCTGAAATTTAAAGCTACTCTTTAAATCTTTATCTTTATTCATGAATGTAAATGGTGGATGAATGGTAAAACATTTGTAGACCTTTGAAGATAGCACAAATTTCATGATACTGTAGATTTCTTGGTTAAGTGGAATTCTGTTTGGGGAGTTGTCCATAGCAGAACCTCCATGATCACCGTTCACAATTAGTTGTAGACCTAGGAACCTTCCCTCTTCCCTACTCTTTTCCTTTTCCTTTTAGAAACAATATGTGTTAAGGTTTAGTGCACATTGCAAATCCAAACTTGAAGAGAACATTGAAGTTTCAGATTGTTGTTTGAACCTATAGCAAAATACACTTGAATTCCCACCTAAGAAACTTCAGATTTTAAGATCCACTTTGCATCCAGCTATGTAAGTCTGTCCTATGATTACCAACAAAATCACATCAAAAATCAACTAAGGAGTTCCATGCAAGTCATGACCTAACACCCAAGAGACCTTTAGGAGATTTTCAACAGCTTGGAGTTGGAGATTTCCTTTCAAGAGAGGTAGTGCACATACGCATTACCTGTGGTTAGAAAGTGTGTAAAAACACCCATCAACAGAACTTCCAATTCCTTATCTTTAGCATCCTTTTCTTCAGAGATGAACACCTATTCTTGAAAGGTCGTTCTAAATGTTAGCCTTCATTTAGTTGTATTCCTTAAGTAATTTACTTTGTTCCAACATATTTTTCTTTCGAAATGAGAGCTTCTACTTGATACTTTTATTTCACATGAAACACCTACCATCATCAATGCTTGGTAAAAAAAATCCAGCTACTAATTGATCTTATCTCATTGGTGTAAATAGGTGTTTTACCTATCTAGGTCCTATTTACATGTTAAGTCCACTTAGGTCCTAGGATGGAATCTTTCTAGTTAGTGTTAGTTGTCACTATATATTATCTTATATTTTGTAATTTAATGCTTGAGTCCTAGGTCATTTAATATTTGTTAAGGTAGTTGTGTCATTGTACAGGATTAAAACACATGTCAAGATCTTGTCTAATCATATATCATAACTTGCCTTTATAAGCAAGCCATCATATGTACAATCTAATTCAATATTGAAATCTTGCATCCAAAATAATAGCATGATATTTCTACAATTTCTCTCTTGTGGAAGTTATTATTATCTTGCAAGTGATCCTGGGGTGTTAAGGAGTTCACCATAAACTCCTACATGGTATTAGAGATTTTGTGTTGTAGAATTCTTCCTAAATCTGAGGGACCAATCTTGGCATGATTTTTTTAATAGGTGTGAGTAGAGGTTTTAAGGACCTCACCATCAAATCCCACCATCAAATCCAAAGCATCAAAGAGAGTTAGGTTTTCTTTTTGTTTCATCAAATTTCATCATATTTTGTCTAATCTACAAGGGTTTCAAGTTGGGAAAGGGTTACTAGATCTAGAAGGTAGTAGAATTTTTTAAGCACTTTAGGCCAAAATCGCCCTTTCCTTTGTATCCAAAAGGCCCAAAATCCCCAATATTTCCTATCAAATCATTGAAATCTGAGAACTTTCCTTGGGATTAAGTAATTTTTTTGTCCTATTCAGTTGTACGACTAATCGTTCAATTGTAAAACTAACCATACAGTGGTATGCCTACACGACATAAAATAGTATGAAAAAGAATTGTATGACATCATAGTCAAAATTGGTCATAGGTAAAAAATTTGGGGTATGAAAAAAATCATTTGTTTTTAAAAAAATTGAATTTTTTGATCTTAAAATCGAGAAAAAAATATTCTACGAGTACTATAGACCGCAATATCATAGAGGTCCTTGTGGTATTGGGATAGTACTCAAGCCCTTAGAGGTTGCATGTGGCATGCCTAGGGAAACTACATGCCCCATAGCTCCATAGACTAGCTAGCATCACCAACCAAATCCAACTGCTAGGAAAAGGGGTACACACCAATGCACAAAGCAAAGATTCCCTCACCATCAAAATAATATTCCAAGCAGATTGCAACTAGCTTAGTTAAATAATATTTTCCCAAATAGAGAATATTTTGGTGTGACAACCACCAGGTTGTCAAATTTAACTTCATCTGTCACTGACATCATCGCTCATTTGAAAATTTGGACCCCCTCTCCATTGACAATTTTGTTTGGCAAGCAAATTTTGGAGGCACATAACTCAGTCATTCAAAATCTTTTTCCAAGATTTTTTTTATTTGGGGTAGAATTTAATGCCTTTTGTAGTGCTACAATTGGTTTTTAATTTTGGTTCTTGGTGTTTTCATAAATTGCATATTCTTGCAGGTGTTATTGAGCCATTCTCATTTTGGAAAATTTCAAGGCTCTATTCTTGTTCCTACAATAATATTTTTGGATGATTTTTTTTAAGTGAATATTTTTTTATGTACTTTCCAATGGTGTGATTAGATTGATCTTATTTTGTGTAAAAATTTTAATGTTATCTTGTGGCCAAATTTTCAATTTGTATGCACTAAGATCAAGTCCACTTCACTATTTTTGGAAAGTGGCAGTTGTAATCATACTAAATATAAAGTGTCAACCTCATATATTGCTTAGGGGGTTTCATGGTTGAGTAATTTGGGGGGGTAATCTTTTGCTTTTTTTGGCTTATGTCTCTTGATTGGTCTATTGTGTGACTAAAGTTGAGGATTTTAATATGGGTATCAAAAGGCATCTTGATATAATTAGGTTAAATCAATGGAACTTTAATTCTTGGTAGAATCCTAACACATTGTAGGTGGCTTAATCTATTCCCATATATCTATGGGCTAGTTCCTAAACCTTCATCTAAATGGAAGAGAGTTGTGTGGGACATAAAAACATAATATATCCTAGGAGTAATTGGTTATAGTTGTGATATTAACACATAAATGGCCATTGATGGTATCAAGATCCCTAATGACCTTATGACCAAACTTTGGGAAATGTATAAGACTTTAATGAACCTTCATTCCCAAAGGATCCTATTGTGGATTGTCTTGTTCCACTTGTTGAGTTTCAACCAGTAGATGATAAAATAACTATTGATCTTGCTCATTAGGAAGGGTATGGTTGTTTTGATGACACAAAACCTTCTTCTCCTCCTACCAAGAAATCTATTAAGACTTGAGTTTCTATAGATCTTAATCTATATTTTAAAGAGGCTTAATCTTCTTCATCTATGATTCAACATCTTGAGGCTAAGGACTCTTGTAATCCAATATTGGCAGAATCATCTGGTGTTCTTACTTCATCATGTTTTGAGGACACAATTGGGGATGATGAGTGTAGTTGAATTCCATGCACTGAGATATCATCTCCTTCATCTACTATTGTACCTAATGATGCTTGTGAATCAATAGTTTTACTCCTTGTGATTCAATGTAGCAAGACATACATTGTCTTCCAGAGATTGCTACTTGGGATGAGTACTTGACAAACATTGGTGATTTTTTTTGTGAGTCTCACATTTCAGATTTGGGAGACATAATTGATTGCATACATCTTCTCTTTGATGAAGATTATCCTTCTTCAGTTATTGTGAGGGAACACTTTGACCCTCTTGTTCATTCTCCACATGATCATCCTTTCTAGTTTGACACGAGTCTACATTCTTTTGAACAAAATTTAGAGGGTTCTTTACCTTTATAGAAGGTACTTTGTCTTTGGATTATATTCTAAAATCACCTAAGCATTCTTCAAAGACCTCATCCATCATTCTTCTTCCCACATCTTCCTTTCAGGAATGGGAAGACATTTTGCATACCATCTTGGTCTTGTTTCTTCCCAAGGGGAGGAATGTTGTTTGACAGTCATTGATCACCTTCAACATTCATTGTCAAGCATCAACCATCTTTTCAGAGGAAACTATATTAATGGGGCAGCCTGGTCTCTCTTCTTCTCTTTTATTGGGAGGCCTTTTTCCTCGCATGGGGTTTTTCCTTCTCATGCATCATTGAGAGAATTTTGTATTTCATCTCTCTTGTGCAAAGGAGTTTTGTCCCACTTGGTTTTCTCCTTTTCTCCATTTTTGAGAGATTGCATTTGCATATTTACATGGGTACCTAACATGGCCTCATAGTTGGGATCCATCTTTGCATTATTTGTATAATAGTACTCCCTAAGTTATACTTAAGGGGGGGTGTTTGTGTAAATAGGTGTTTTATCTATCTAGGTCATATTTACATGTTATGTCCACTTAGTTCCTAGGAAGAAATCCTTCTAGTTAGTGTTATTTGTCACTAGATCTTATCTTGTCTTTTGGCATTTAATGCTTGAGTCCTAGGTCATTTAATATTTTTTGAGGTAGTTGTCTCATTGTACAAGATTAAGGCACATGTCAAGATCTTATTTAATTCTATCTCACAACTTACCTTTATAAGAAAGGCATCATATCTAAAATCTAATTTAATCTAGCAATCTTGAATCCATAATCATAACTTTTTATTTCTACCATTTATCTCTTGTGAAATTTATTGTTGTCTTGTAGGTGATCTTGGGGTGTTGAGGAGTTCACCATAAAATCCTATAGATCCCACATCAAGCATTTCCTTGAGATCACTGTTGGTTTACACCCATATAGACTCTTCATGTTTAGTGGCAACTATTTTGTTGTCAATCTGATAAGAATGTTGAATCTCAGTTACTCTAGAGAACTCTATAGTTTAACATCTCAAAACTACCTCCTAATTGTTGAAGGGCACTTAGTGTGCTCTATGTGATGAAAATATCCCTCAAAAAATGTAATACCTATTAGTCCATAGAGTTTGTCATTTTTGTTAAACCATTTACTCTTATGTAACTCATCATATGGCTTAGGAATGATTCCAAGGAGATAAGGTAATAGACTAGGTGCATGGTGCTTTACTATCAACAAAGGTAGAAAGTGTAGGTCCAAGGCATAAAAATAAAATGAAACACCAAAATAGAACTTGTAGAAAATTTCATGCCAAAGTGCTGCTATTTGCTAAAGTAAAGGCAACTCAAGCCCATAAAATTACAAATTGAACCAAAAACAACAAGATGATCTTGAATTGGTAGCAGAAATAACAGGTCAATGGTAAAGGATGTCCAGAGAGTTGTAGGTCAATACTAAAATAGGTAGGTCGACACCAAATTTGAAGTTGCAGCATGGAAATTTTTAGATCAAGACAAATATTTGCATAAAATATTTCACTCTCAAGACAAAATAGCAAGTCGATGGTAAAGGATGACCAGAGATTTGTAGGTCAATACCAAAATTGTAGAGCAGCAAAAAAATTACATTGTAAATAAAGTTAAAGAATAAATTCATTATATTCATTCGTATGTCACATTACATCTAATACATTGGATTTTTAAAGTCATTATTTTCTCGTGAATAACCACTCAAAATTCCCTTATGGGAATAACTCCCTAAAACCAACAACTAACTATTAATTAATTTATTAAATGCAAACTTTAATTTCCTAACAAGCCCCCCTTAAATTTTATATAATAGAAAAACAAAAACAAAATTTAAAAGTGTAAACCTTGAATTCCTAATATATCCCCCCTTTAAGGTTTACATTACAAAAAGAAAACCAAAATATTATATCAACATCTACCTAAACTTTGTGGTCTAGGAAAATGGTCTGATTAGCCAACCTTACATCAACATCAACCCAAACTCCTTTGTCTAGTAAAATGTCTTGATTATCCAACCCTGCATCAACATCAACCCAAACTCCTTTTTCTAGGTAAGTGTCCTAATTATCCAATTCCGCATCACCATCAATTCAAACTCCTCATGCTTGCATAAATGTTCTAATTGTCCAATGTTTAATTATGAATCGAGACACATTCCACTATTGATAAGAAAATCACCAACCAGTTGTGAATCAAGACTCACTCCATCATCCACAATAACACTCCTCTATTTGTAGATCGAGACTTAATTATCCACAAATACACATCTAAAAAACTATGGATCAAGACAAACTCAATTATCCATAGCCAGCTTATGGATTCAACTATCCACATACCAACAACAACTCACCAAGTTTGTGAATTCAACTATCCACAAACCAACAAATCACTGCATGCCCCACCTTGCTCTTGAAAGGACTAGAAATGAAACAAATGCTTCTCATGCAAGGAATCATCTTTGAGCGAGAAGCTAGCTTGAGATGATAGATATCCTCTTGCCTCCATTTCCTCCAGCTTCCAATATGACCCCTTTAGATCTTAGTCATTAATGAATCTGAATGCATCATTAGTAAATGTATAAAAGTATGCAAACATAAAGATGTAAGATGCAACTAATAATTCATCCATTAAGAAAATGTTAATGTATTTGGGATGATTATTCTCTTTGTCAAATAAGGAGATCTTACATAAATCTAATTCCCCTTGCTTTGTCTTATATGAAATCATTCCTCTAATTATTCTCCTTATTTCAAAATAAAATCCCACTACAACCTTATTTCGTCAATTGCAAAATAAATATCATTACCATGCATTTTGATTTCTAAATAAATGGAAAACTTCACCTAGCAAATAATAAGTCACCTATCCATACTAGTACTATCAATAGTGAACATTAAAATTCCTTGTCAAAACCTTAAAACACCTCAACACTTGGAAAATGGCACACTAGAAAATGAATTACTAGTAGTTTCCACAATGGAGCACCAATAGAATTCATAAAACTATTTTCCACAATGGAGTACCAACAAAATTCATAAAACTATCTTTTCATTCCTTTAGGTAAAACTTGAAACATATTTTAAAATAAAACGCGTCTTTGCTTTGTGCCCTCTTCTTTGCAAAATGGAGAGCAAATTACACTTTATTCCATCCACCTATCTTCCATCATTGTCACATATCACAATTCATTCTACATGCTTGATTGCCAAACATCTCTTCCTCACACCCAACAAATTATAGATGCTTTATTTGAAAAATGGATGCAACAAATTTCAACACTTTCTATAGGTAGAAGACATTTACAACATCAACAACAAATGGTTTCAATGTAGAAAATAAAAAATGTGAATACTCTTGATTTTGGACACCCCTCCACACGCCCAGGAATAGGCAATGACATTGTTCCATTTGCAAATTAAAAATGATGGAAATGTTCAAATCTACACCTCCTTTCAAATATCAAAAAAATAACAACCTTCTATTGAAAATTTAAAGCCTCTTCAAACATTACCAAAATTTTAGTGTCATTCCAATTTATATGCCTCCTGTACAGCCTCTTCCACAACCCATCGTCATTTTGCTCTAATACCATTGTAGAGCAACAAAAAATTTACAATGAAAATAAAGTTAAAGAAGAATTTCATTATATTCATTCATGTGTTACATTAAATCCAATACATTGGCTTTTTAAAGCCATTATTTTCCTATGAATAAGCACTCCAAATTCCCTTATGAGAATAACCCCCTAAAAGTAACAACTAACTATTAACTAATTTATTAAATTTAAAATTTAATTTCCTAACAAAAACAAGTAGGTCGATGCCAAATTTGAAGTTGCAACATGGAAATTTTTAAATCGAGACAAATATTTACATAAAATATTGCACTCTCAAGGCAAAATAGCAGGTTGAAAGCCAAAATAACAATGAATTTGCAAGCAAGTTGTAGATATAATTGTAAATAGATGCCAAAATATTGATAAACAATCCCTGCAAGTAACCTTTCCACAAAATTGAGCAAACTTTTACAAATATTTTCATAGAACTATAAAACTTTCAAATATTTGCTGCAAATGTGAGATTTCTCAAAGTTGTAAATAGAGCTTTCAAATATTTGTTGGAGATAAAAGAAATTGTAAATATTTTTTGGAGATGAAAGAAATTGTAAATATTTGTTGGAGATGAAAGAAATTATAAATATTGAACAAATTTCACCAAAATATTGTAGATCTATGCCAACTTTGTACACACCATGTTGAATTGCAAATCATGCCATTAATTTGCAGGCTTTACACAACAAAGTGCAAATATTATGCAAATTTTACACAATTTGCAGCCCTCACCTCACATCTTCATGTTGAATTTTCTTGCAACCTATTTATATTTCCATTTGCACCAACATGGCTCTAACACCATGTAGAAATTGCCAGTAAAACTAGGCAAAATGGAAATAACAAAGAGAGAATTGCAAAGCAAATGAAGATTGGTGAATTGGATAAGTGAAAAATGTATACCAAGAGGCACATATATAGGAGAAATATCCTACCTACCCCTATAACTAACTTTCCACATAAACAAGCCACCTAGGCATGATTAATACACTAATATTAACTTCTTATCAAAAAATAATGCATTGTTTTGGGAGATGATGAATATTAATGTGGACCCTCAATATTTTGTGGTTATGAATTGTTCAACTCTTACCCCATCCTATGTAAGCTACACTCCATTTTCAAGTCCAACACTATGCTATGTAACCTCTGCTCCAATTCCACTAATAAGGAATGAGAACATGGCTCTAATAACAAGCTCAAGTAGCCTAACAATAACCTTTGTCGCATCAATTGCAAAGTCTTTTCCCACTTGGTTTGAGTGAGATTAGAAGCAACCAATCATAGAAACTACATTGAAATTGCAGCCTACTAAGGCATATTTTTTGTTTATTGTATGTAGAGGATTATATACTAACCTCACTTAAACCAATAAAAAAAAACAACATTAAAATTATAGCCTATAAAGGCATTTTTTCATTAATTGTATGTTGAGGATTACATACTAACCTCACTGAAACCAATAACAAAAACATCATTGAAATTGCAACTTACTAAGGAATCTTTTTTTTCTTTATTTTATGTTGAGGAGTACATGTTTACATTATAAATATAAGTTATTGTTCTTTCAATTGCTAATTAGTACTTAAATTAATTTCACGTATGTGGATGCAATCTACCATGTTTATGCCACTGATAGGTTGAGTGGGTAAATTAGTTTCCCATTTGGATGGGTGATCATTTGTGGGTCAGGACCACTCCTAGTGATTGCATGGAAAGGGAGTGGTACATGTTCATTATGTCACATGACAAGCAAGTAGATTAGCATCATAAACATCCACTTCCTCACATTTAATGTACATTATCTCTTCTTTCCTTCCCACCCAACCACATTAACTCTACATCCCTTCCCATTTACTTTTTTTAGATGGCACCAAATTTTGATCCATTTGTGCATCAAATGCTACACAACCTCACTCACCTACACCCCACAAATGAGACATTTCTTCTTGATTGTTTGTTTAAATAAGGATCATAACATGTTTGACTCTATTGTGTATTCACTAAGGCTTCTAAGAAAGGAATTGTCAGCAATGGTGGGTACATGCTCATTGCTCATCTTCATAGTGATGTCTACTAAGGTAAGCACAGACCAATGGAATGGTCAACAATGCTTCATAATACACATCACCATTTATTTTTTTCTATTTGGATACAACATTTGCTTCCTTGTTTATAATTTTTTGTAGGTTTAATAGAATGGAATGATCACCAATGTTACATTAGTTGTTACTAGTATGCCACTTTCAAATTGAATAGACTTTATTTTCCAAAAGCATTTATAGTGTTAAACTATGTTACACATATCCACATATTAGTTTGAAATGCACATTGCAACATAGCTAAACACAAAATACATTTGGGAAACCAAGTCTCCCAAATGATACCACCTCATACTAGGTTAGGTTTATTATCCTATACTATGTTGTAAATGTTACTGCCATTTTTGTGTAAATTCCTCTATGATGTAATTGTTGTCAATTTAAGAGGTTGATTGATTTGGTTGAATGCTTGTTTGGGATGAAGTATTAAATTCCTTTCATCTTGTTTGGGCTAATATATATTTTGATTATTAATTCTCACACCTTCAAGTGTGTTGCTAGGAACTATGCTTGGGGTAAGTGATATGTACTATGACAAGTAAATAGGAAGGTATATAGAGTTAAAGTGGGTGACCACGAGGGAAAGAGGACATATATGCAGTTACAATACACTACCTGCATCATTTAGTTAATGTAGAACACATATACACATTAACATTATAAAATAGAATGACATTAACAATATAACTAAAAATCCCATATATGTACTTACAATATAATGACTAAAACATTACATCCTATAAAATATATAGGAATTAAACATTTTGAACATATAGTGGAGTAAATGCAACAAATAGGTGTTTACAAAACAACATTTACATCATATAGAAGATATAGGCATAAATATGCGACATATAGGCATTTATAGAACAACATTTACACCATATAGGAGTGATAGGCATATCGATTTAAAACATATAGCAAGACATAGGAAACAAATATACATTTATATTGTATATAACATATAAGGATTAGTAGTTTACAACACATACTAGCATATACACAACAAATGTGTATTTACAAAATAATATTTACACCATATAAAAGAGATTGACAATTACAAAACAACATTTACATGATATAAAAGAGATAGGAATTTACACAACACTGAAAACAACATTTATATAACAACTTGTCACCAATGTACATGCAACATATTGTATCCACATAAGCTAAAATGATTGTTTTTGGTCCACCATGGAAATGTTGAGCTAGTGGGCAATTTTTTAAAGTTTTTTGGTCCATGGACCCTCAAAGTTAGACCACTTCTCTATGGGCTTCTCTCCTCAATTTTTTTCCCTTCTAAAGGTCATGCATGCAATATCTTGCATAGTATATAGTTGTTGGGCTAAGAGAAGGGATATGTAAATATGAAGACACCATATTTGTAACAATGTATTGAATTGTGAAGTTTTGATGGTCTACATTTATAATGTCTATTATTGCTATCTCAAGTGTTAGCTCATCTACTCTATATTTTTTAACTTGAAGGTTCTATTGTTATGTGGGAACTTTCAATAATGGTTTTTTTGGTTATTTGTTTTCTTTGACATTTTGTGGTTTTGTGGGTACTTAACAAGACTATTTATAACTATTGGCATAGGTCATTAGTAATCCATATTTGAAGGCGAATCTATGTATCAATAGAACTTTAGAAAAATAGTTTAATTAATCTCATGATATAGGACCTTAGACATTTGTAATTATTATAAGTCCACTACAAACTATGGTTAAATCAATGCAACAAATTTGACAAATCTAGATATTCATATAACTGCATCTCTTTTTCGTGGGGACATATTTTTCATTGGGGAATGAATCAAGTGAATCTGCAACAACTAGGAATTATTGTCATAGATTAATGGTTACAATCTACCCTACAAATGTAATTGTTAAGAATTTAATTCAAACTCCACTAAATATATTATATACATACATACATATACACATACATATATATGTACATATATACATATTTGCACACACACACACACATATTGCAATAACATGAATAACCAACTCAATGAGCCTTCTTATCCTCTACTCGACCACTCCAAAAACATGTTAGGTTATGTGACATTTACCTTGCTAACCTATGCAATTTTTATATCTCCATGTTTCTTGGAAAGTGTCATAGGGGACATGAGATAAATATATTTAATGTTGGCAATATTGTAATTATATTTTCAAAAGGAAATTTAATATTGGTGGAGGTTACACATCACTAGAGGAAAAATTTATCCCTCCTAGGCATTCACATTGGGAATGTAAAGATTCTTGAGTGGGGAGCCAAGTTTAGAGGGAAACAAGTGTCCATTGGTTCTCCATCTAGAAGTTGAACAACCATTGTAGCATCTTGAATGCTAGAAGTTGAAGGGGCTATGGGTTAGGCACCCATGTTGATGCCTTGTGCATATTGATTAATTTATTATAATGACTCTTGGTTTCCAAGGAATAAGCATGGGTTTTTGCAAGTGGTTTTGGCGTCTCTTATTTTGGTTTACCACTATTGTTTTGCCTCCCACAAGTTCTATAAATTGGAGCCTTGAGATGGTAGTATCATCGTGTATTATTTTCAAGTGTATGGAAGAATCTGGGTTGTATTAGATCAACAAGTGTATTGTGGTGTATCTCTCTTGTGAAGATAAATAGTATAATTGCCCTCTTTTCTTGTGTTGAGTTTTTTTCCTGAGAGGGTTTCTCCACATAAATCTAGTGTCGTATTTGTTTGCTAGTTTTCTATTATGGTGAACATGCAATCACATACATATAATCAGATTTGATAATATTTTTTCAGATTTGAATACACATACACAAGTTAATATTTCATCATAGTTTCACCTTGTTTTCAACATTTGGTATTAGAGCTAACGATATTGTTTCGAAGGGGACACATTTCTCTTAAGTGTTGGAGGGTAAGAAGATTGTGTACCATGGATTCTACCTCTTGTGAGGATATTGAGAAGTTCAATGGAATGGGCTATGAGATGTGGAGATTGAATATGGAGGATCTCCTAGAAGAAAGAGATTAGTGGTTTCCAGTTTCACAAGTAAACTAACTGCAATGAGTGATGAAGATTGGAAAAAGTTAGACAGGATGGAATGAGGAACCATTTGGTTGTGTCTTACAGATTTCATCCTTTTGAATGTCTCCATCGAAGACACCACACGTAAGTTGTGGAAAAGGATAGGTGATATATATCAAACTAAAAGTTTTTCTAACAAGTTATATCTCAAAAGAAGATTATATTCTTTAAAAATAAAAGATGGTGAATCTATAACGAATCATTTAAATACTTTTAATATGATTATATTATAAGTTAGCTTACATTTTTAGATGTTAAAATTGAAGGAAGATAAATGTATCTTGTTTCTTTGTTTTTTCCCTAAATCTTGAGAAAAATTAATTATTGCAATAAGTAGTGGTAATACAAAACCAAATATGGACTCCATGATCTCCATACTTCTTTTAGAGGAGATGAGGAGAAAGTCCATGAATGTTGGCTCCCAAGATACATTGTATGTGTAGGTAGGTCCTAGGAGAAAGGGCCTAACATGGATAATAAGAGGGATAAGTCTAAAATACATTCTAAAATCCCTAGAAAGAGCAAATTAAAGTGTTGGAATTGTGGTAAAAGAGGCCATGTGAAGAAGGAATGTAGGAATAAGACAAAGAATTTTGATTCCTACTCAAAAAAATTCTTCAATTATGATTTTGATCCTTTGTTTATTTCAGCTAATTCTATTAGTGATGATGCTTGGCTTATTGATTAAAGTTTCTCCTACCATATGACTCCTCACAAGGAGTGGTTTACTAATTATAAATAATATGATGGGGGAGAAGTTTTACTTGGTGAAAACAACACAAAGAGGGTTGTTGATAAGAGAAAGGTAAAGTTGTGTTTTAGTGATGGGAAGATTAAAACTCTTAATGACTTTTTGCATATTCTAGGACTTGCAAGAAATTTACTTTTAGTGTCCAAGTTAAATGATTATGGAATGCATGTGACATTCAATAAATTTGGTTGTAGGTTGGTAAGAGGGAGTTTGATAATAACTAAAGGATCTCAGATGAGGATTTTGTTTAGGCTAAATTTCTCTACATTAAGTAACTCTACCAATGTAACTAACACTGAAAATACATGTATGTTGTGGCACCATAGATTGGGTGACATAGGTGAAAAAGGACTTAAGATTATTTTAAACAAAAAGTTGGTTGACAGTATTTCTAGTTATTCTATTGGTAAAAATTAGTTTTGTGAACATTGTGTTTTTGGAAAATAAAATAGATCATCATTTTCTAGTGGAACTAATAAGGCAAAGAGATTATTATGGACCATTCATTTAGATGTATGTAGGAGAGTGGATGTTGACTCTTTGGGTAAATCTTGGTATTATGTCTCTTTTATTAATGATGTCTCAAGATACACTTGGATTTATTTTATGCATTCAAAATCTAAATTTTTCATTAAGTTCAAGGAATTTAAGGCCTTAGTTGAAAAGAAAAGAAATTATAAGATAAAAGTATTAAGGTTTGACAATGGAGGTAAATATTTTTCCAAAAAAATTGATGAATTTTGTAAGCATGCAGGTATTTTTTGACAAGACAACTCCTTATACTCCCCCAAAAATGGGGTAGCATAAAGAATGATCTGAACCTTAATGGAAAGAGCTAGGAGTGTGTGGTGTAGTTCTAAGATTAATAAATATTTTTGGGCATAAGCAGTTGACACTGCTTGTTATTTAATTAATATATCTTCTTGTTCAAATCTTATTGATAAAACTACTTATGAAGTGTAGATAGGTAGAAAGCCTTCTGTTTCACACTTAATGGTCTTTAGTTGTGAGACTTTTGTTCATGTGCCCAAAGACAAGTGATCCAAATTAAATACAAAGGCACATAAATGCATCTTTGTTGGTTATAGTGAGGATGTAAAAGGTTATAAGCTTTGGAATCCTCTAACTTGCAAAATAATCTTATCTAAAGATGTAATTTTTAGGGAATTTAGAGCTTACTCATGTGCAAAACAAACAAAGGATAAAGATAAGACAAACATAGTGCACTTAAAACAAAGATTTAGAAATAAGAAGATGCACATGTGGAAGGACAGTTAGATGGATCCAAGGATGGAGAAGAAGAAGAGGGTTTAGATAATTTAGAGGATGTGCAAGATGAGTACACAAAAGAAGAAGAACAAATAGAACCCATTACTCCTACCTTGAGGAGTTTGACAAGACAATGAAATCTAGTTGATAGGTATAGCCCATCAAATTACTGTTGTGTATTTTCTCTTTTGAGTACTAATGATGGACCTAGATCTTTTAGGGAGGCTCTCTCTTTGAAGGAAAGTGAGTATTGGTTGTAGGCCATGCATGAGGAGATAATGACTTTGGATAGTTGTAGCACATGGGATCTTGTTAGTTTTCCCAAATGAAGGAGGCCCATTGGTTGCAAGTGGGTATTCAAAAATAAATTTTCTGCAAATGGTCAGTTAGAGTGGTACAAGGCCCGATTAGTGGGTAAGGGCTACTCCTAGATAGAGGGAGTTGATTTTGGTGAAATTTTCTCTCTTATTGCTAAATTAACTTCTATTATATTCCTATCATCTATCATTGTTGCTTGTGATTTTGAGATAAAGAAAATGGATGTTAAAAATTTATTTCTTGCATGGGGATCATGAGGTGGAAATTTATATGCGGTAGCCTGATGATTTTATTGTGAAAGAAAAAGAACAATTGGTTTGCATGTTGAAGAGATCTATGTATGGTTTGCAACAGTCACCTGAAATGTGGTACTAAAAGTTTGATGCTTTCATATTGAAGTTGGATTTTCTTAGGAGTGAGGAGGAGCATTGTGTTTATATTAAGGTTATTGATGATCATATTCTAGTTATTATCTTGTGTGTTGATGATATGTTGTTCATGGGTAACATCAAGGTGATGATTAAGGAGTTCAAGACACAAATTTTTGACACATTTGATATGAAGGACTTGTAGGTTGCAAAATATGTTCTTGGTATGGAAATCAGAAAAGATCAAGCTCACATAAAGCTTTGGTTAAGTTAGAGTAAGTATGTAGATACAATTTTGTGAAGATTTAATATGCATGACTGTAAGCTAGTTAGTATTCCATTTCTAGATGGTACTAAGTTGAGATTGGATATGTGTCCCAAATCTGATGATGATTTTGAGGATATGTCTAAGGTTCCTTATACTAGTGTTGTTGGTAGTTTAATGTATGCAATGGTTTGCACTAGACTAGATATATCCCAAGCAACAAGAGTTCTAAGTAGGTTTATGTCTAATCTTGGTAAAGAGCATTGGAATTTTGTTAAGAGGGTGTTTACATATTTATGTGATACTTCAAATTATTGTTTGGTTTATCATGGTATTGGTGATGTGGTTAAGCCATTAGACATAAAGGGGTTTGTTGATGCAGATTGAGTAGGTGACTTGGATAGCTGAAAGGTCCACTAGCAGTTATTCTTTTACTTTGTTTGCAGGTGCAATGATTTGGATGAGTAGGAGGTAGCCTACAATTGGTTTTTCCACCACTAGAGTAGAGTATATGACTGCTACACATGCCTCTAAGGAGGTGGTATGGTTACAAAGACTTGGTAATAGCATTGGTTTTAATTGTAGGGTAGTGAGGATTGGTTATGATAGTCAGAGTGCTATTTGTTTGGCTAAAAATCCTATGTATCATGCTTGTACTGAGCATATTGATGTTTAGAATCACTTTATGCAAGAGATGGTTGAGAATGGTAAGGTCTTGATTGATAAGGTTGATACTTTGGACAATGTTGCAGATTCTCTTACAAAGCTAGTGATCACAAATAATTTCTCTTGGTACAGGAAGGCCAAGGGCCTTAATCATTACACTTGATTTATTATTTATATCTCTTGGAGATAATGGTAATGTATAATTTCAAGAGGGATAATGTTAGGTTATGTGACATTTAACTTTCTAACCTATGTCATTTTTATGTCTCCGTGCTTCTTGGAAAGTGTCCTAGGGGACATGAGAGAAATGCATTTAATTTTGGCTATATTATATTATATTTTCAAGAGGAAATTTAATGTTGGTGGAGGTTACACATTACCAGAGGACAAATTTATCCCTCCTAGGCATTCAAATGTGAAGAGTCTTGAGTGGGGTGTCAAGTTTAGAGGGAAACAAGTGTCTATTTGTTTTCCATAGAAAAGTTGAATAACCACCAATGCTAGAAGTTGAAGGAGATATGGGATAGGCACCCATGTTGAAGCCTTGTGCATATTAATTAATTTATTACCATGACTCTTGGTTTCCAAGGAAGAAGCATGGGTTTTTGCAAGTAATTTTGACACCTCTCATTTCGGTTTACCACTATGGTTTTTCCTCCCACAAGTTCTAAAATTGGATCCTTGAGATGGTAGTATCATGTGTGTTATTTAGAGGTGTACAGAAGAATCTAGGTTGTAGGAGACCAACAAGTAAGTATATTTTGGTATATCTCTCTTGTGAAGATAAATAATGTACTTGCCCTCTTCTCTTGTGTGGATTTTTTTTCTTGAAAAGGGTTTCTCCAAATAAATATGGTGCCATATTTGTTTAATGATTTTTTATCATGGTGAATGTGTAATCACATACATATAATCAGATTTGGTAATCTTTTTGTTAGATTTGAATACACATACATAATTTAATATTACAACTTGGTTTCACCTTGTTTTCAACAAAACAAACATTTACTAATTTCAAATATTACATATAAGAATGAACTAAACTAAAATTGGACTCGTAGACATGGAATCTTTGAACTATATTACTGAACACAATAAAATAAAAAATAAATTTCAATTGATTAGTATTGCTTGATGTCCTTTATCTTGATTCACCATCATTAAATCGAGCATCATTAGACATTAACAATTTAGGGAATTTCCTTCTATCTCAATTTCTTTGATAATCTTATACATAGATAAATTGAGATCATATGAATCTCATTTTGGCATAATTGTTAGTTTGAAGAGGAAATTTTGAATTATATAACCTATACTTGAGACCATTAGGTAGATCCAATCACATGACATTCTTTATCTATCCTTTGAATGACCAAAAAACTCATTTAAAGAAAAACTAGATGGAAGTTTGAGTATTTTTGCTTTTTATTACATGATCATCTCATTATGTGAATGATTTGGTCTTGGTTTTATATGATCTTGTTGGACTAATCACCAGCGTCTCCCTTTGGATTTGATACATGGACTAACCACCTCCCATGTGTTGGCGTGAATAATTGTCTTGTACCTAGGTAATTTCCTTTCTGGGGGCTTAAGGGACATATTCACATGTTAAGTTTACTTAAGATTATAAGATTACTTCTAGAAGTATTAGTTGTCATTTCTAGATCTTATCTTATCCTAGGTTGTTATGAGTTCTTTGTCTCATGTGATAGAATTAAGACACTTATCATGATCTTTTCTAATCCTTTCTCTCACCTTACCTTTATAAGCAAGACATTTCATGATAATTTGCATATTCAACCATATTTAATTAATATTACATTGTTGAAGCAAGAATTCTTGCCATTATCTCTCTTGTGGAAGATATTTTGTTCTAGCAATTGTTCCTAGGGGTCTTAAGGAGTCATCGTCAACTCCTACATGGTATCAAAGCTCCAATGTTGCAGATTCCTTCCCAAATCTGAGGGTTTTGTATTGGCTTGAAAAATTTTCTGGGTGCATGTTGGAGTTTCAAGGACCTCACGGTTGAATCCAGGGCATCAAAGAAAGTTAGGTTTTCTTTTCATTTCATCAATTTTGGTTATGTTTTTCCAAATCTATAAGGGTTTTAAAAAGTGTGAAGATTAGCTAATCTAGGAGGTCATTGATTTTTCAAAGCACTTTGGCCCCAAATCGACATCACCATTGCATTCAAGTGGTTGATATGATGAATTTTGACTTGAAATTCATCCATTTTCAATAAATTTGTTTTTGGGGCAATTTTTTTTTCTTGGATAGACCGTATGACCCTCTAAGTAGGTGGTACAATTTTTAATTTTGCAAAACAAAAAAATTCTGCAGGCCAAATATTATATTGTTGAGGCTTTATTTAAATTTTTGTGGGTTTATTTTCTATAGTTTTGGGTGGCATATTCTTTTTTCCATAGGGTATATTCTCAATCATCTCCATTCCAACATTGTACAAGCCTTGCGTTAATTAGTCAAATCCACTGTCACTATAGGGCATTTATTTTTTCGTCTGCGATTGGTACAAATTTGTAGAGGGGGACCGACTGCTCAAGACTCTAGGTCATGTGAGAGTCTAGAGCAATAGGCTGCCTTGATCTATCTCAAGCTAATGGAACATTTCAGAAGAGTTAAAATTTTAAAGGCTAAAGAGGAAGAGCAACCTGGTTGTTGTCCTTCTACAAGCCTAAATGTTTCAGGAAGTTAGGTGAATAGATTTTTGGAGTCCAAGCTACAAATCAGACAACTTACTACCAAAGGACTAAAATAGAGGACACAAACTCCAATGTGGCGCGTTGGTGTCTTAGTGGTGCGTTGGCATCTATATAGACAAAAAATGCAAGGTACAATCTAAAATTGCAAAAAATCGACTAACGACATAAATGATGAAGTTACTGCAATAGTAGAATGGAAAATAATAGAATGACATAGTAACAAGAAGAATAATTTAACTTAACCTATTCTATGAATTGACAAAGAAGGGTTAGGAAAGTGCACCTTCCTACCCACTAGTTGATATCTTTAAGATCTTCACCTCAAGGAGAATTTGCACATAGAGGACGAGAAAGTGTTGGGGTTGTGTTTTGAGGACTACCTCAGTTAGTCCCCTGCTTTGGTGTTTCCACCTCCATGGATAGCTAGATAGCAACGATTGAAGAAATATGATAAAGGAGAGTATGTAGAAATAGAGATACCAAGCAATAAGCAAGCACAATATGCTACAATATCAATACGATAATGAAAAGTGAGTGAAGATAGAAGAATATCACCTTCTCAACCAAGTGCTCTCAAGGAAAATTAAGGAAGGAGAAAGGTTACAAGCCTTCAAAGACCAATTTTTCCACAAAAATGAGGAGAGTGAACCAACAAAACACTAACTTACAACTTCAATGGAGGTGGCGGAGCTTGAAAATACTGAAAATGAGTGGACAGAGTGAAGAGAGTTGCCCCAAAGTGTGAAGATCATCAAGAAGTGTCCCTTAATGAATGAGATAGCCATTTGAAAGGTGAAAATGGAGGAAAAAGAGCTATTCAAAGTCAGTCAAGGGAGCAATAAGCATTACACTTTGTGTCTAATGAAGGAGTGTAATGCCTCTACAAATGCTAGAGGTAAGAATCCTGTCAGGACGATAGTGCACTGCGCAGACGCCCACGTACCACACTAGCGTCCAAGATAGAATATCCCCCACTGACATGCAAAATAGTTGCCAAGTGGATAAGGAAAGGTGGCGAAAATAGGGATTGCATTATCAGACTCAATTTTCTAAGGTAGGAGGTAGCGTAAATGTGGAATTTTCCTAGGGGTGCAAATTCACACCAGTACAAAAATCCATTTATTATTCCACAAGTTTATTTATTAAATTGTTTAAAGTTATTTTTATCACTTAAGTGCCAGGATGCAGGGTTAAGCTCCCACACTCAGTGCTTAATGAAGCAGGGGCTAAAGCCCGACAAGGCAGGAGTGACACAACTTTTCCTGCCATCTAGGTGCCACCCCACCACCGCCCACGTGGTAATGATTTTTTAAAATAAAATCTATGAATTACGGTCACATGGGCGACTGGATTTTCAACCCTAAGAGCTCAATTTTTGCACCTCATTAGTCAGAAAGTGCTTAAATAGGGTTTTTTTTTTCATTTTACAATAACTTTCATCCTAAGAGGCCATTTTTTAAAATGAGATATTGCCAAAAAGTTGGTTCTCTCAATTTTTTAGTGGTGCAGGTTATTTTGCAATATTTTGTTGTTTGGTGGTAGTAATTTCCAATTGAAGTTAGATCTTATTTTTTTGTTCCCAAGCTCATAACTTTTTCCCACAATCTTTGATTTTTTACGTTTTTTGTGGCGTTGGAAAGGTGTTGAGATTTATCAAGTTATCCATGCATTTTTTCCTATTTCTATCCCAGGTATATTGTGATTTCAATTTTTTATTAGTGGGTATATTGGATGTTGGATTTTTTGATAGTTGGGAGGGTGTTGTTTTGATTAGTGTACTTGATTTAAGCTTCATTGTATATATTGATCTCAAATTTTATCAGTTGATAAGTGTTTCATCATTTTAATAATGGGTTATGCAACTCATCCTTCTGTAATAATTCTAAGGATAGTTATGAGTCATGGAAAAAAGGCATCATAACACATTTGAGGTGGCTAAATTTTTTGCCTCGTCTTTATGGACTCATACCTAAGCCAAAAAATATATATAAGAAACATGTTTGGGGTAATAAGAATGATCATATTAAAGGATTGATTGGTTCTACTTTCAGTGCAAGCATCCTCAGAGAGACTTGGCATAATATTTTAGGAATCTCATGCCCACACACAATTTGGACCAAAGTCTAGGAGATTTTTGGAGATCCTCATCATCCTCCATTCCTAGATGATCTCGCTTCAAATTGCCTCATTCCACTTGATGATGTTGACAATATACCCTTTGATGATAAGACCTTAAAGGAGTTTGAATATGATGCATAACTTAAGTTTCTTGATGATCCAAAGACTTCTCTTGCAGCTCCTACTTCTCCAATTGAGATTACACATTCATCTTTAGTTGACGATTAATTGAGAACTTCTAGTGATTCATTGCAACATGTATCTACATGTCTTCTAGATTGAGATTCCTATTTTAAATACATTGCATCTTTGTTTGTGGAGTCTCACATTTCATATTTGGAAGACCAATTTGAGGGTTCATTACTCTTATTTGATGATATTCATGGATCAACTATTATCACTTCATCTTTGTCTTTGGAGTTATTCCAAGATTAGTTTCCATTTTTTCCTAGTTTTTCACAGTTTGTTGTGATTGGGCATGCAGTTGATTGGATTGTGGCATCATCATCGTCATCCAAGAACTTGGAAAAACATGAGCAACTTTCAGAGACATAATATTCATACCTATGGATTCCACTTCCTACCAATTCCTATATGGAATGGGAAGAATTCTTGTATTTGTACTTGGCTTATCTTCTTCCTAAGGGGAGAAATATCATTTTTATGCATTGGATATCATTTGATCAGATAAGCCTATGGCTATTGTAAGATAAATTATAGGATAGTCACATAAAAAATAAGGTCTAGTTAGGTTTCCCCCAAGTTAGATGCCAATAAATTCATTCAAGAGAAAAGCTTTCAAAGGGGGTCCCTCGAGAACCCTTCAAAAGAAAAAAGGGGTCCACTCAAGAGACACTTCATTTGAAAGACATAGAGAAGAGAGGGGGTCCTTTAAGAGAGACACACATCTCCAGAACAAGTTATCACTACCCCAACATACAGGGGAGGAGAACCATGCAAGATACTTAGAACATATAGGATAGAGGTAGACCTTGATATCACTTGTCATTTGAAGAAGAGGCAAGTGCATCAAAAAATAAATGAGTGATGGAACCTGAATCAAGAAGTTGTTATATTTTATCCTTCAAGGCCGTACATTCACTAGTGGAATGGCCAAGCACTTGATGGTATGCACAAAAAGAATGTTTTACTTTCTCATGCTTATTAAATTTCTTACATGTAAGAGGAGGAAGAGTAATCAAGTGGGATTTGAGAAGCCTCAAAAAAATACGTTCTCACTCAGACAAAGAATAGGGAGCAGGAAGCAAACCTTTCTCTTATGGAGAAAAGTTTGGCTACTCACAAGAAGAAGACATGAAGATAATAGATAATGACAGATGAATCAATTTGAAAGAATGAGGTTGAGCAAAAATCATGTTAACATTTAACTGTGGTTTCCATTTAAATTATTCATTTGAGAAATTGAGCCCTAAACTGTGCTTATGAGGTGCACATTCTATAGGGACTTGAATTCCTTATTCATTATGCCCACAACCTTTATGCCCATAGCCATATTTAGAGATAATTTTAAAGCTAGGGTCATAACGTGTTTGCAAATCTTTAGAAGGAAGAGGATCTTCATAAAGAGCATTATTCCAACAATGGGGATCACACTCTTCTACAGGATCACTATCAACCTTCTTAATAGGACTACCAACATTAGACTCTTTAATAGAGGTGTGATTATCTTCCTCAAAAGGGAGAGGATCAACATTATGAACATTACAATTTGTGTTCATTACCCCGCAATGCAAAAGAATAGTCATCTTTGATAGCGGGTTTGGATGATGTTATCAGGAGGACTAAGTGGATTTGGTTGACTTTATATTCTCCAATGAAGGATTCAGTAAAGTATAAGGAACCCCAATGATCACCAAGATACACATTCGTTTGAGAAGTAGAAAGAGTAGAATTAGGATTTCTTGCTTCATGAGGATCTTCTTCAGGGACATCCACCTCAAGAGACTCCTTTATAACAAGTATTATTGGAGTAGACGTCAATGCATTGGAAGAAACTGAAGGGATAAGAGTAGGCACAATCGAAGCCTGAATGGCAACTGCCATTTCACATAAGTTCATAGCCTCAGGGTTAGCCCTAACTATGACTATTTGATTGTTACAAATGAACTTAATAGATTTATGCAAGGTAGATGAGACTGCACCCAAAGCGTGAATCCATGTTCTACCGAGAAGAAGGTTATATTGTAACTTTTCTTACATAACATATACAAGGGTGGGTATAGTAATGGATCCCAACCTTAAAGGAAAGACTATCATGCCTAAAGGTTGTCAACCAACACTATCGAACCCACGAATAACAAGAGAAGCTGCAAGAGAAGAAGAATCAATATTAATCTTAGGAAATAGATCAATGCTGCATACATTGAGAATTGAATCGGGGCCAATGAGAGTACATCTAATGCTAATATTATTAATGTTAACTATAATCATTAGAGGGTTTTCTTGCTTTTGTACTTCCAAAGGTGGGAGTTCCTATGGATAAAACATAATATTCGACGAATCCACATGAATATGAGCTATCAATGCATTAACATCCATTTGCCTAGCAAAGGCAAACAAGAGGATCTTTTGTAAGGCTTCCTGAAGCATACCTTGATCAATCAAAGTAGACTGAAGCAAGTCCCATAGTGAGATCTTGGCCAGAGTAACACAAAGTTGCTCAATAAGATTGTAATCACCAGGTGCTTTAGTTATAGGTTTAGGTGCTTGAGGAAGGTTTGGTTGAGAAGGTGGTAAAGAAGTAGGTTGATTAACATTTTGTTTATTCCTTCTAGTATTATAAGTATGGGCTACCACTCTATAAGAGGGAGCCTTAGAAAGATCAAGAGAATCATTGTTAAATGGAACACTGTTAATAGAACAAATCCTCTTAGGAGGACTAGCTGGAGTTAGATAAATGACCAATCTCTTAGACCTTTGAGGGTAGTAGAGACATAGATGATATTTAAAAAATATGAATTATTTGAAGACATATGCTCAACATCCATCCTTGAAGGATTCGATGTGAGAGGAGATTCATCATTCACCAATGCATGATCTCTAGAAGAGAGTACATTAGAATAGAGATAAGATTCATCATTCACTAATGCATCATCTCTAGAGGAGAGTGCATTGGAATTAAGAGAAGGTAGAGTAACATTAAGAAAGGAATAAATGATTTCATCTTCTTGCAACAAGATATCCTTTGAAGAAAGAGAAATTTTGTGAGAAGGATCAAAGACATCGAGTGGCGTGGGTAAAGCCAAGTCACCATCACATGCAGGGAACAAAACATCATTAACACTTTGAATCAAATTAGAAACTGAATTGATAAAAAAAGATATTAAATTAATTTTGAAAGTAATAAGTTAAATATAATAAAAAATGTGTAAACAAGTCAACCGAAGGCTGATGCATCACTCTGATAGCAAGAAATTAGGTTCACCAAGATAGAGAGAAGGGTGATTTGCTACTCATGAGTCTCTTTATTCTCAAGAGAATCCTAAGGGGAAGGTTTTTTCACATCAGGTTCATCAAAATGTAGAGAAGGGTGATTCACTACACATGTGTCTCTTTATTCTCAAGAGAATTCCAAGGGGTGAACTTCCCTAAACTACCTCAAGGAACAATGCGAGAGTTTCAAAATCAAAAATAGTAGATCACAAAAAATTTCTAGGCAGGCTAACAAGCTCTTGGCCAAAGGACGGTAGTGCGAAACAAGGACAACAACACGATGCGCTAGAGTCCCAGAGGCACGCTGGTGTCTCCTACAGACCAAAAATTAAATTTATCACATAAAACAACTAAATGACTACTAACAATCAGATTGCTAAGAACTCTTAGAATGTGAGAAAGTAATAGCATATAATAGAACTAGAATAAAGTAAAGTAAATGATAGAAATAAAGAGGATAGAGAAAGAAAACTTCTCACAACAACCCAAGTAACGAAGCCTCTAGCACATGAATATCTTCAATACCTGCATATGTAAGATTGAGAGAAAATGTTGGAGCTATATAGGGGTTTACCTCAGCCAAACCCTTGTTTTGGTGTTCCCACCTCCACGGACAACCAGATAGATAGAGAAAGTGAACAAAGTAAGCAAATATGAAGTGATAAAAGCAATCCACGCTCAAGGAGGATAACCCATATCACGAGATATAGATGAAATTAATAGGAGATGTGTGAAATCCCAAGATGCTCAAAGATACAAGGTAAGCAAGATATCACCTGCAAGGCTTAAGCAAGCCAAAGAGAGAGAGAAATAGTTGTGAGAGTCAAGAGAGTTGCAAAGAGTATTGTAAGACCATGAGAGTGTTGTTGTAGCGAGTGTGTAGAGTGTTGTTCAAGCAAAAGAACAAGAGAATGTTGTAGAGAGAAGAAGAGAGTTCAAGAGATAAGCCAAGGAAACCAAATATATTGAAAGGATAGCTTTTAAAGAGAATAGGAGGGAAAAGGAGCTTCCCGAGCTGTTACAAAGCATCTCAGGCTGTTACCATCGACAAAAGTAACCGACAAGTGGCAAGGCACTCAAAAACAATCATTTGAATGTCAAAGTGTCACAAGACGCTAGTGCAATGCACAAAAGTTTGCACGACGCACTAGTGTCTAGGCACATCACACTACAAAATGATGAGAATGGGAAAAACACAAGGTTTGACACGAATTTGATGCATGAAGTTAGTTGCAGAAAAGAGGTCCTTGAGCACCTTGAGAGGGGAAAAAGGATGATGCAAGGGCTAAAATGACCCTACACAAGTGCTAAAGGAGTGGACACTAAAGTGGATACAAGAATGCATGTGAAATTGCAAGGGGTACAATTTTACAACATTACACATTGTAATGGGTATCTAACATGGCCTTGTAGCCACGACCCATCTTCATAGTCATTTTTCATCTTTGCATGATAATCTTATCCCTAAGTTGCACTTAAGGGGAGTGTTGGTGTGAATAAATATCTTGACCTAGTTAATTTCCTTACTACAGACTTAGGGGGCATATTTACATGTTAAGTTTACTTAGGATTATAAGATTCCTTCTAGAAGTCTTAGTTGTTATTTCTAGATCTTATCTTATCATAGGTTGTTATGAGTTAGTTGTCTCATGTGATAGGATTAAGAAACTTGTCATGATCTTTTCTCCCACCTTGCCTTTATACTTGCAAGGCATCTCATGGATATTTGCATATTCAACCATATTTAATCTTGCATTGTTGAAGCAAGTATTCGTGCCATTCTCTCTCTTGTGGAAGATATTTTTGTCTAGCAATTGTTCCTGGGGGTGTTGAGGAGTCATCGCCAACTCCTACATCGTGGATTTGCTTATAGTTGGCATTTGTATTGAAAGCATTAATAGGTCGATCTTTTGGAACAATGACAAACGTGTTCCAACAAATCTAAGATTGGTAGAAATAACTCCTCCATGGCCATCTATTTTTCTTTAAAAACTTGCTTGTTCTAAGTAGAAGGTTGGTTTTAAGATAGTTAACTATCTATTTATTTATTGGGTCATAAGGTTAATTTTCTTTTAAGTTTCAAATTTATCTCGAGCTCTCATTGGTTAATTAATAATTAGAGAATGATGATAATGGTTTACAATGGAGTTGTGGAGGGGTCAAGGTGTGATTAACAATATCATTTTTTATTTTGTAAAATCTTATATTTAGTTGAATACAAATAAATTGAAAAACATATTGGATTCTCTATGGTATGGTACTATGGATTTCCTTTATCAATTAATACATTATAATTAGAATACAATTATACTTTTATTATTTTAAACAAGCTTGCAAACGATAAAAACCAATAATCTTGATATTGACCTTTGTTGTTGGGAAGATGCCTACAAAATTAAAGGAATATTTAAACTTCAAGATGCTAAATTAAATCCAAATGACCAAGGCATCTAATCATATGACCAGAAAGGTGTAAATGTTTAATATGACCATGAAATAAAATGACATGAAAAATGATGACTATTGTTGGAGGGAATATTTAATGAATGTACATAATAAAAGTGTCATTCACATTGATAACTAAAGCTACACACCTACCCTTATGCCTATGGGACCTCCATTATAGTGATCAAACTTGATCACATGAATATGCTCCCTTTATGACAATGTGACCTACATGACAACAAAATGTGTTGGGCACTACTTGAACTCCTAAGGGAATATACCATATACTAGTTAATGTGATATTATGAAAATATAGACTATGGTCAAAAGCCTACAAATTGTTGATCCCAAATCATACAACCCTAACATTGATATGAACATAATAAAAATGATGCAAGCCATTAAATCTACAATGTAAAATTTAAACCAAGGGCTAAAATAAAAAGTAAAAGGGTTCCCAATTTCATAAAAAAGTATGGGCATGTTGTGGAGGCCACAAAAAAATTCCCCCACCTTAAAATAAAAGAAAACCACCAAAAAATAGATCATGAGTGACACAATAAAACTACTTGATTAAACAAAGGTATTTTCCTTTTTGAGTTAGTAAACAAAACTTTATTCCTATAAAAGAAAAGCTCTTAAATGACCCACAACAACATTTATAAACCCTAAACTTGTAAAGAAGCATGTTAAACATTACTAAAGATAATAACTCTAAACCAACTTGACAATTTAATTGACAAACAATAAAACTATCAAAAACCTATTTGCATAATGAATTTATAGAATTGTAAACTTAAATTTATAACATAACTGGTATTCCACAATGATGCTCTAACAAAAGATTATAATTCCCATTGAATAATAAATGTGTTTATGAACACATAATACAGTGGTGTTCATAAACACCTTCAAACAACACCTTTCAATATTTTTTATACAAAATTAAAGAAACATAAAACCTCATGCATTCAACTTCAAACCATAAAATGTTAAAGAAAACAAAAAACTAGAAAACCATTATTGAAACAAGTACCCCACAAAATAAAAGATTGTTCAAGTTAGCAAATACAAAGCAGAGGTGATAAAAAATCAGAAAACCATAAATGAAAGAAGCACCCACAACAAACAACTTATGGTTCATTGCCTTTGTGAGGAAAAGAAACATCACTTGGGTCAATCACCACTCAAGGATGCTTTGGAAGAGCCATGTTGATCGACACAAATTTGGGGACCATTCCATTCTTTGAAACTTGCAAAAAAATGATGAGGAAGCAAATGTTGTAGCGAAACACAAAAATGACCTTAGCAAACATCATTACTGCGAAGAGGAGCAATGAAAAATGATAAATGAGGAAGCAAAAGTTGTAGCCAAATCCATTTACCTTTGCATACACCATCATTGTGAAAAGGAGCAATAACCATGATTCGACCATTCCCAAGCATTCCTTTCATGAAAGATTTGTGAAATACACAGTAGAGTTAGACATGTTTTGGTCCTTGTTCAAATGAACACTTGAGAAGAAACATCTCATTTGTGGGATGGAGGTGAGCAAGATAAGCGAGGTTATGCAACATTAAATGCACAAATGCATCAAAAATTGGTGCCATCTGAAACAAGTAAATGGGAAGGGATGCAAAGTTAATGTGGCTAGCTGTGAGGGAAAGAAGAGATGACACACGCTAAATGCGAGGAAGTAGGTTTTATGGTGGCACTTTACTTGCTCGACATGCATCATGTTTTGGTCCTTGTTCAAATGAACACTCGAGAAGAAACATCTCATTTGTGGGATGGAGGTGAGCAACATAAGCGAGGTTATGCAACATTAAATGCACAAATGCATTGAAAGTTGGTGCCATTTGAAACAAGTAAATGGGAAGGGATGCAAAGTTAATGTGGCTGGCTGGGAGGGAAAGAAGAGATGGCACATGTTAAATGTAAGGAAGTAGATTTTATGGTGGCACTTTACTTGTTCGACATGCAACATGTTGACCACATACCACTCCCTTGCCACACAATCATTGGGGGTGGTCTCAACCCATGATCGGTCACCCATCCAAACAAGCAACTAATTTGACCGCTAAACCTATCATTAATGTACACGTGACAATTTGCATCCATGAAACAAATATTTTTAGATCCACCATCGAATTACTAAGCTAAGGAACAATTTACTATAGGCCTCTCTCCCCTACCTATAACTAGAAATGACATGTACATGCAAATTTTCCCCTTTCATTTCTACGCATTTTTCTCTTAGAAAATTTTTTGTTTCAAAAATTTCTATTAAGCACAAGACGAGACACCAAGTTGGATCGTTTGGAAGGCTTGCTCGTGAAACAGAGTAGCTTTTCTGCAGATTCGGAATTTTTTTTCCCGACGTTTTTATAAATAGGTTCTTTCTCTAGCAAGGAATTCACCTTGTTGGCGAGCAAGTTAAGGTAGTGTTCCCTGCTTTATTTTCCAGTGAAGTGCATACAAAATTTGATAGACAAATAGATAGAAAATTTTGGGTTTTGGAAGTTGAGTGTTTTGGTTTTGACATGGAATGCAATGGGATGCATTTGCTTCAGATTTTGGCAAGAGATTCTAAACCCAGGGACGAGGCGATCTAAAATAAAATGAAATGTTAAGAACTGTAGAGTATTGGGGCCAAGCAAAACCTTGGCGTCCTGTTTGCACATTTAAACGAAGAAAACAAATTTGAGTATATTGAATTCTATTTTTCCTGTGAGCTCATTTGGGATTTGAAAAAGGACTTACCCAAGTTTGCTGGTCTGCCATTTACAATTTCAAAAAATGTGGGTGTTTGCCTCCATGCTCTTTTTGTGTTGTGGGTTTGGGGTAAAGAGTCGTTCGTTGTATTCAAGGTTGCTCAAAACCTGTCAGGAATTGTTTCAGGGGGTTTTTCTTTATGAATGATTGCCCTTTTATAGATGTTTGTAATAAAAATGGTTTCTACATTCTAGTCTGATATTTTTGCAATTGGTCTCAATGTCTGAGAAAACTCTATTGTATTAATTCAACACTGAAAGAAATATGTCAATCAATAAAATGATCGACATAAGAACTCTGATAAGTATGAAGCTTCGTTAGGGCCAGAGTGGCTTTGAGCAGTCTGAACCAATATTAAAGATCAATAACATCATAGATAGATGCTGTTAGTATATTGAGTGTCAAAGCATCTGAAACAAGGCCTATAATGAATACTGATACCTAGTGGTGTATCGTCTTTGTCAAATTCAATAGGATTAGGCTGTTATTATCTACTAGCCATACAAAGGTAACTCCTAGCCATGCAAAGGTAATATCTGGCTTCTCTCCGCTTGGAAAAGTCAAAGAAAATCATCTTAAAATCCATTCCAGAATTCAGATGAGAGCCAACTTTCGTTTTATTTAGATTTGTTTTATTTTGCAATAAATCCAAACAAATTTACCAAGTCAACGCTCAAGCTAGCTGCTAAGGGTATATAAAATGGAAATAAATTTTAGCTTGAGCACCACTAAATCAAATCCTAACTAAATCTACGATTCATGCAAACAATTTATAAGGGCTATTTAAATATGTTATTGAGAGAAATGCAAACAATTTCATATTCTGTACAATTCATATCTGATATTGTTGAAAATTAGCTTTTTTTGGAATAAGTTCATACTCTGCAAACTGGTTTTTAGTTTGGTCAATGTTGGCTTGTATTGCTATCATATTTTGTTTCAGACATTGTGATCCACGTGGATGCAAACCCACAAGCAAAACAATATGGGAAAAACACTCACAGCAGAATTTGTATTGAAACAATACAAACCTGTTCAGAATTGGGGACCTGGTTTGAATGGGAGGAGCTCAATCTCATGGCACAGCTCAAAACTTTACTTCGTCTGTCCACTCCACAGGAAACCTTAACTGAAAATGTCTCCACAGGAAACCCTAACTCAAATGTCTCAGCAGCAAATTGTATCTAGTTTGTCTAACTAGGAATAGCCCTTGCTTTGATAGGTGTGTAATTTATTCTAGTGCCAAAGGGAAAAATAAACAAAATAAATCAAAATGACCTCAATTCAATTTTTAATGCCAATGCTTCAGTGGTTCAAGACCTTGAATTGTCAAATGGAATGTACTTGCTTGAGGACAAACAAATGCTATTTTGTTATTGTCCTCAAACTATTGCCCAAGGAAAGGTGTGTCGGATTACATATCATACATTTACAGAACAACAGTAGTTTGGCTTACAGAAGCCACCTTCAAAATGCTCCAGAATGGTTAATCTAACTTGTTATAGGTACATGCCCACATGCCAGGGAGCAGTACCACGTTATGAAATTCAGGATTGTTTCATCTCTTTCTTGATTTCTGAATCTTGTTTAATCCTTTCAAAATGTATTCAATATACAAACATGCTACAAAAATCACATAAAGAGTGATCAATATTGTATAAGAGTATTTTGATAAAGAAAAATAATAAAGTCCCTCTTCCAAATTTCTAGTTTCTAAGAGGAATTACTATTTTGAAGAGGATAGAAGTTCTCATGCATATTACTTTGTGAAGTTCATAACCTGGAATGATACAAAAGATGAGATACATTATCTTTATAATCAGAGTAGTGGCAAACAATTATAATAAAAACTTAAAACTTGAAGATTCATCCCGGGTTCCCTGAAGAATCTTGACAATGAAAGACCACAGCCACAAACAAGTTGTTCATAGAGTGGTACTAGAATTCTTGATCTCTTATATAATACAAGAGTACAAAAATTAAATAGGAACAACTCTTGATTGGACTCATACTGCTTTTGTAGCTGCAATTCTCTAATATTGCTTAAAATAACAAGTTAAATCCTAACCATGCTTAGTTGGCTCTTTACATTTGGATCAATAAATTTTATCTCACAGTATATACCTAAAAGTCACAAAAACAGGGACACTGTTGACAATAACTGAGCTGCCATTTGTTGCCAGGCTCACTAAATGTAGCATAGTGAATGCTTGTAGGCAAAAAAAGTCAGGAAAGGAGTACTCACTTTCAGCTATTGATAACAGCAGATTTTTAGACTTTACTGTTTCCACAGGAAACATACATTCAATTGATTTTGAAAGAATATGATCAATAGCTTCATTGGCCCCAAAAATTAAATTCTTTGAATTGAAAAAAGGTCAAAATACACAAATGTTAGTAAGTTCTCACTTTGATTTCCAAAGAAAAAGGTTGAGATGTCATAAAAATTACTTGCTATTTTCGCTTTCAAGAAATGGAAATGAGTTAAGAATTCCTGGTGTGACTAGCCACATGTACTTGTGCATAGAGGATGTTCATGGAAATGCAGTCTTGCTCTCCCATGCCATACAATTTTGAATCCTTTTTTTTTTTGATAGGTAAAGTGAGGGTTGGGGCCCTCACCCTTTATATTAATTAGCAGGGAAATTTTACATATACTGTTTGATGATACCAAAAAATCGACAACAAAACAGGAGTAAACCATAACTTGCTTGACACCTTGACTGATAAGAAACATCCTTACAGAAGTGAAACTTTTATATAGCAGCTAATGTATTTGTATCTGCATACAAGAAAGGACGAACCATGATTAGACGGTACCCTATCGATTGATTATCTCATGGGACCTGAACAACAGAAGACTATTATGGACACTTAGATAAAGAGAGATAGAAGAAAAGAAACTTGTATTGAAATACCCTCGCACAGACCAAACCATAAATTTGTCAACATTCTGGCTCTGGATCAAAGGAACCATCCTCTCGCTTAACCAATGAAGCTTGCCTGGAAAGGAATTTGACAGCCATTTCAGCCTTGGCCACATTGAACCTCTCTTGCATAGGTGAAGATTTCACCAGATAGATGAGCTTCTTGATTTCCATAGAAGGGTGATAACCTTCCAGCCAGCAGCTGACCCTCAAAAAGTGTGGAATTTTGGCAAGTTCCTTCATCATAATCTCCATGTGGGCCTCAATTGCCCTTACCATCTAGATAGAAGCTAGCTTGCGAAACTTGCATCTCTTGGCCGGGAGTGAGGAGATTTTGATTGGATTTGCATCCACTGCATTCTGCAGCCCCATCCTGAATTTTTTCCGGAGATAGAACTTCCCAGAGCTGTTAACCCCCTACCCTAGTGAGCATGAGCACACTACTAATGGAGGTTGAAGAAATCTGAGAATAAAGATAATGTCGTGTTGAACCCTCAATAAAGTTCTGCCCAAGGATTTCCTTGATGGCTTCCCTTACATCCTCATCTTGAAAAAATAACACTTAACAAAACCTAACAAAGGAAATTTCACCAATAAATGCCATCTGACACATTATGAAACCCAGCCTCACCACCTCCATTTTTGACAGCTCACACTATAAACTCCATGCATCTACTGCAAATTTGATGGGGGAGAGTGAGCTTACAGTTATAATAAGAGCTGGCAGCTTGAGGTGAAATAATAACAAGAAGCCCACCATAGATGCATTGCACTCCCAACCTTTAAGTTTAAGTGAGGCTTGCTTTGCATCCATAGTGTTGCACAATGCACAAGTTTTGGATCATGCCACCTTTCCAAATGATTGCTAATTATTATGCTATTAGGTTGATCAATCCCCTAATTTGATAAAAGATCCACAAGTATGTTGCATTCTCTAAGGGAATGAGAAATGAAGTATTCCTTTAGGGAGTCTAAGATTAGTAGAGCCACGTTTTAAATATTATGTAATCTCTAGTTCATCCAAGGCCTCTTTTCAAGACATTGGATAATTACCAATGAACCATCCTCACTACCTTGTTTGAGGAGCATGATTCAAATAGTTGTAAGCCAAGTAGGAGTGCTTTCACCTTTCCCTCGTTGTTTGTCCCACGCCAAGCTTCTTAGAGGTAGCTTTGATTAATAAGTCATTGAAATCGCGAATAGTACTCCCCACACTCGAGGAACTAGGATTCCCTCAAAATGCGTCATCAAAATTAAGCTTCCAAATCCTAGCTAAGGGGGGAATCCATTCGATCTTGGATCTGTTGATAGAATTATAGATTGATGTAGGCAATTCATGAACAAGAGAATTTTGAATCCTTAATTAAAGGGAATCTAATGATAAAAACAAATCTCCACAACTTGGACACCCTTAACACAAGTGAAAAATTGAATTGACCTTAGTGGAAAGATAGTGTGATATAACAAAATGCATAAGGTTCCTGATAAAAAAGATGCCTATATATTCATGCTAATTAAGTCTCAAGTCACCTTGACAAGGTAGTGTGAAGAGATTAATACTCAAGGCTTATATAAATATATTGACAATTTTACATGATTTGCATGACAATTTTACCCTCATTTCAACCTCTTATAGAAAAATGAGAATCATTGATATCTCAAAATTCCCTATCAAACCCAAAGTACTAAATTGTCTTAAAATGAACCAATTTTCAAACTATTTGAGATATTAACCTATAGTTAAGTTAGACACTAAGTAAGTAGGAAAAGAGGTGCAAAATGCTTTAGTTAAAAAGACGAAAATAGTTTGAAATATCTTTAGCTTTGTGAACTCACATTGTTATTTCTTCAAACTCCTTTAACCTAGAGTTGTTGGATACTTCTCCTTGTCTAGAGACACATATCTACGTATTGTATACTCAATGTGGATACAATACTCCTAGATATGGTATAGATATCAAATCCAGACATATCCATAAATGAGCCTCTATATGGCCATATTCGACACATTTGGAACACCACACAATTTGGTGCCATATCCATATTAGGGTTAATGAAAAACATTCAAAATTTGCAAAAAAATAAAAAAATAAAAAATTGTACACACACAGACATAAACATGATATAACAAAATAAACATTGCTAACTAAAATATAAAAACCAGATTTATCAAAAAAAATCCTTGTACATATAAACAATTGAATAAATAATTTTTATAATTGTCACATAGCTGTATCTGTATTAGGGGATCTTGAAAATTTCATATCCATATTTGATACCATATCCATTTCCATGCATCTCCACTTTAACCAGGTAGGTTTATGATGTTCATTAAGAAAAAGGTACAACATGATTGCAAAGAAATAAGTGTTTAGACATACCTACTCTCCTTGTCTACATAATTGCCAAAATTTCCATCACTAGAGCCCTCTCCATTGTTGGAACCTGAAGATTTGTATGTGGGAAAGGCACTTGGCCTGCCTCAATGTAATTCAAGCCATCTTTGAGAATCTCATAATGCCTTTTTCATTTCGGTGGGGGATTTCCCATCACACATGGCAGCCACATTTTCCTATCGGTCACGAGTACCTTTGTCATAGATAGCCATGGCCTCTTCAAACAATCTATTTTTCTTAGTTGTCTAGGTTGATGCACCATTTCTTCTAGATGAAGGACTTTGACCTGCCATGTTATTGATTAAAGACTTAAAGCAAACAAATTGAGGGTAGAATTTAGAGAAACATGGAAGCTTGATACCTAAGTACTATTGATAAGGATTTTAGGGCTTTTTCAAAATTTTCTACTCATTTTCTTTACAACAGTAATTTCTTGTTTGATTCCACTCCACCAAGAATTTTAGATTTTCAACTTTTTGGCTGATCCAGCTCCACCGGTAACCATCCTTTGCTACAAGAATTCTGCAGAATCCAAAAATTATTGCCAACTCTTGTTCAACTCATCTCCTTGAGTAAACGTCTATTGCTAATTGTTTATTTTGCTATGTATCAGTGCGGCAGCTTCACTTATCATTTACTTGACCAAAGTGGCTTCACTCACTTTCTATAGATGTGTCATCCTAATTTTCAGGCAAGACTACAAATGGTGTAACTGTGTGCCACTTTGTTGTTTTAATCTTACAGATATATATGTCATATGTGCCAAATGTTTAAATGGACAAACATAACTGCCTTGGAAGACAAGTGGAGTGTTTTAAAGTTGTGTTTAATTTTTTTTTTGAGAAGACAGTCATTTTGTAACAGAGCACACAAGCGGCAGCAAAACTAATCAACCAATAAGTGGCAAACTATAGGTTTTTAAATTTTATGTGTTCGAATACAAAAAAATAGAGAATTTTGTACTACAAAATTTTGGCAGTGACCAAAGTTCAGTATAGAATGGCCTATAGGCCAAATTAAGGCAAAGAACTTAAGAAGCTCATTGCATTCAGGAATCACCATGTGCTGACTGGGCTGCTTTTACAAGACCCTGGCTCTCTACAGTCAATCTCATGGCATACCCATGGTTGTGTTGTAAACATGTGACCATAAGCCTTGTGCATATAATTAGAATGTAGTTACCTGGCCTTAGGGAAATTTAATGTAAGGAGGGGACATAATTATATATTCTTCCATAATTTTATATTTTCTCTTCACCTGGAACAAGAATGTAAAGTTCACAGAGAGCTACAAGGGGAATGTTTGAATTCTTACCTTTTAAAACCTATAATTATTCTTTGGAATAGGAGAATTCCAAAATCAGCAAAATTCAAAACAGCATTGAAAAAAACATATAGGAAAGGACTTTGCTTTTCATTTCTTTCTCTGTCTTCTTTTTCAAGCAGTTTGAATTCTTATCCCCTCAAAAAAACTCTTTTAAGGCCATAGTCCCTTAGAGGCATAGGGTATGGGTATGGGGGATGGGGAAGGCATTTCAAATGGCATGGGAATAGATGAATAAGGGTATGGCTATATAATATATAGTTATAGACAATGGGAGATGTGGATATGGGGTGGGGACAAGGTCCTTGTACAGAGTTACTACATACACGAGAATCACTTGGTGACTATGCCTAAGACCTAAGTTATTAAGAAATGGATATAGGTAAGAAAGAAAGAAATAAATCATGTTAATGCCAAAAGTAGCTCAATGGGACTCGAGAGTACATCAAATTACAATAGAGAGATCTAGGAAGATAAACCTAGAGAAGCCCACAAAGGGTAAGAGTCAAAAACAAAAATACAGTACCATTGGGGACTGCCAACACATCGTCATAAACCAATACAAATAGCCAATTAAGGGGAACAAAAACCCTCAAGAGCATAAGTTGAGGAGTATTGGAGAGACTGAAAAGTCTTATCAAGTATTGTAGAGGTAGTATCTCCCTCGGATCTCTTAGTAATGGGGCTTCTAAAGATGAAGTGCTCCTTAGTTTCCACCTCTTGGAGGGAGCAAAGATGATAGATTCCGTCTTAGTGAAGAATATGGTGATCCATCTCAACTCGTAGCTTGTTCGAACACACTCTTAGTTGGCCAAGAGGAGACCTCAAGCCATGTGATTCGTGATGCTGGAGATTAAGGATGACATGAGATACCATCTTCCAATTGTAAGAAATGTTCAACATAAAAAGCAAGCTTTGGGCTGAGTGGCACAGGAGGGAAGGTCCAAGTGACCTAGGTATATTGTCTATAAATGTCCTCTTTGGCAGCTCTAATGATGGTCTCCTTTGAAGGAAGGAGCCAAGTAAGAGCATCCAAGGAATACATGAAATGATGTAGTCTACCAACAAAAACAAGAAGCAAACTAGTCTCCAAGTACCAACAATGCTAGCGTCTGGTGAAGACCATTGAAGTTGGGGACAAGTGAAGCAATCCTCTTTGAAGAGCAAAGTGCTAAGTATGGACATCTCTCACAACCAAAAGTTGATGTCCCCATGGATTTGGGTCTGTGGATGTGGGAAGTAAGCCTAAAGATAGTCTTGAGGTGCAGTAGCTAGGCAACAAATTCAGCTTGGATGATGCATTGAGGAATTATTTGCTTGCAATGGATCATGCATTGTTGCATGAGAGTTTTGACCCTCTCAATATAGTGCCAATGCAGGCCCAATCAATGGCCTGCAAACCTTTGAACCATAGAAAACTATAGGATTGATGATTGTATCAAAAAGGCATAACTTGGAGGGGATGTCTTAGAAATTGATCCGAGAACTCTTATGTTCCTAGATAGAAGGAGAGGCATACCCTTTGCAAAGGTGCAAGTGAGAGGCTGACTTCATGCTATAGGATGGATTAGAAAATTGGATCCCCAAGTATGTGTAGGCCAATGTGATCTCTAGAAGTTCCCTTTTGTAGAAAAATTGGAATATGGATAGATGGCACTTAGGGATACTAAAACTCATGACCTTAGTTTTACTAAGGTTGGCCTCAAGTTTTTGAAATTCACCAAAATGAGCAAGGGTTTCAAGTTCATAGAAACAAACAAGGGCGTCAAGTTGTTGTAACCCATTGATAGAGTGTGAGAGGAGGACAACATCATCAACAAAATGAAGAATGGCTATAACTACCTCATGTAAAATACAAGTGTTATCTAAATGGGCATGCCATCAAAGAAAATCCTCTAAACTCATCAATGTAAATGTTGAATAGGGTCAATGATGGAGGACATCCTTGCTTGACCCTAAAGATACTTTCACAAAATTAGAGAGATCGTGAGAAGTATTAAATTGGCCAATAAATATCTCATAAAGCCTCCAAGCAGTAGTAATCAAAGTATGTAGGATATCGATATCTCTTAACCTCTAGAAAAGTAGGTGTCTCAAAATTGAGTCAAAGGTCTTTCTAAAGTCTACAAAATAGCAAAAGGTTTTAGAAGACTTGTGATGAGCCTCTTTTGTAATAGTGTAGAATGTAAAGATGTAATTAATAGTCTAGTAGCCCCTGTTGAAGCTAACTTACCCCCTTGTTTTGGTATTATTCCATTCCAAGTATCTAGAGTAGTTTGTAAACCCGGCAAGTTCTTGTCGAGTCCATGAATACTTGCAGTTTCAAAACCCAAGCGAGTAACTCGTGGGTAAAAACTCAACAAAATTGCCAAAAACTCACAAAAGCTCGCTGGAAACTTGTTTTTTGGCTTTTTAAGCATTGTTTTTTGCTATGTTCCACGAAGGTTTAGGGACAGGGAGGGTAGGGGACAACGGGACGAGATTTTGGTATGGGGGTACTTTTGGGCCATTTTTTAGGGGACAACAGGGGATGGCTGATAAAGAAATAGAGAAATTTTAAAAGTATAGAGAAATTTCAAATATTCATATCATAATATTGATAAAGCATTCATCATAGACATTGTAGAAGATTAATACATACCATTAGACTTGAACTGAGATTTCACATGAGAATCAACAAACAAATTAACAAAATTCAAATGCTTTCATTGTCAATGGGCATACATATTAAATAAAAATTATAACAAAATGCCCAAGGGCTCCAAGTTTCAACTATAAAATGACAAAAACATAAAAATATATGGCTGTCCCTAATCAGCAGATGCAATTGGCAAGTTAGTATCAAAATTGGACCTCAAGTTTGAGTCATCGCTAGATGCAACAACGGGTGGAAGTTTCCGAGGAGTCCCTGAGTCCCCGCAACATTTCCGGGACAGGGATGAGGGTCCTAGGGTAGGGGATGAATCCCCGTGGAGCACTGATTTTTTTCCTTTTAAAAAATTATGAAAATGGTGTGTGCCATGAAGGTTTGTATGGTTTTAAAGGTCTTCATTTGGGCTTGATAGCGGGGTCTCTGCCCCTGACCCCACCTTGTATTGCGATAGGGAGTGCGCCCGGGGTGTTGCCCTTGGACCCTACGAGGGGTGTTGCCCCTGGACCCTGTTGGGGGCGCTGCCCCCAAACCCCCACCAAAACTCATTTGATTCATTTTGCGTAAAATTTATCTTTTTTTTCAAAAATTTAAGTGTTTTTTAAGGTGCCGAGTTTTTGCTGAGCACTCTTTGAGTCAATTTTTTTTGGCTTGTTGAGTACTCTTCGAGTCCGGGTTTGCAAACTATGATCTAGACGATTGCATGTCCAACTTTGTGGCATAACATTTGGCAAATTTATACTCAATCATAATGGTCTTATTGTTGCCAAGGATAGAGAGATCTCTAGACTTTTGAATAGGGTGAATGCTATGTTGGGCCCATGGTTGAGGAAAACTTGAACACAACACTTCATTGAAGAGCGTGGTAACGAGAAAGGCAAGGGAATTGATGCCATATATGATGAATTCAGCTTGGAGACCTTTGCAAGTAGTTGCTTTGTTGGTGCACAAATTCAAAATAGCTTTCAAGTGGAGAAGATAGGAGGATATTGGAGGAGTGGTGTTATTGGCAATAGGGTGATTTGGAACCTCATAGAGGGAACTAGCATAGGAGACCCATGCATCGGTGGTGATATTGGAGACTATGTTTTTTTTCGTGGGATAAAAGTACACCATAAGGTCTTAGATGAGTGGTGGAGATCAACTTGGAGTGCAAGTTGTCTAGATGCAAGAAACTCCTATTTCTTACATTGAAAAAGATAACGGTACTCCCTATGGAGGGTATGGAGGGAGAGTCATGGACTAGGGAAAATCGAAGTCTCCTATGAAGGTATTTACTGTAAGCCGCTAAATAGTTAATTAGCAAATAGAATAAATAAATAATGTTTTGTCCGAGTTTAGCACTCGGGACAGTTAGCACTCGGGTCAATTAGCACTCGGGTTAGTTAGTACTCGGGATTAGTTAGCACTTGGGATTAGTTGGTACTTGTCAGTTGCCGACGGTTGGTGCTCTCAACTGACGCCGGTTAACTATTTATGTTGCTGTATGGTTCATAGTCGGGGAGTTGTTGTTGATATGATAATGTAATACTGCAAGTACATGAATAAAGACTACAATGCTTCATATACAATTGTTCTGTTCTGTAAATGCTTTTACATACTCAATGACATAGTGTTTCTAGTTTACTGTTATGTTCTATATTCTGCACATGACTAGTTTGCCAGTAGTACGTAGTACTTGAATTACATTCCGTAGGCAAACATTTGGTGCCGTTGCCTGAATAGACTAGGGCATCCTTCATGATGGCAGCGTAATGGGTCAACCAGCGGAAGAACCTGTAAATGCTAATGAGGAACGAGAAGACTCATTGATAGAAGATCTGGTCAATTTGTGGAAAATATCGTTACGTGACCACGTGCGTAGGGAATCCCACATACGGGAGATCCCTGAGGCAGTCATCTGGGATCGATTGGAAGTAAACGATGAGGTGAATCACCTCTTGAATCGCATGCCCAGGTTACTGGCCCGCCATTTCATTATCCTGCAGGACTTGCGAGAAGAAGAGGATCGTGAGCGCCAAAGGCAGCAAATCGTACAACGTTGTGAAGACAGAACCAAACGTGAAGAGGAAGAACGAGACACTAGCCGGCGCCGTACTTCCGGTAACCAGCAATGATCGCTTGAACAACTGATAAATGCCCATACGACCGAACAAGGACAAGAATCGGGTACCTGACGGGAACGAGACTCAGGAAGAAAATGTTCGGCGATCACTCAGGCTCCAAGAACAAGAAAACCGGCGAAGGAGACTGAAACAAACCGGTAAAGAGTTGGATGAGGATTTCATTGAAATAAATCAGAGCATTAAAAGAACAAATGAAAATTTGACAAAAATAGACATATCCATTGAACGAGCGCACCAAAGTTTGACAAAAGGAAGGGACGGAGACCCCTTCAGCACCCCGTACGTGGGAAGATATAACCCCTGTGAGAACGAAGATGATTTGAGTAATAGCATTAGACGATTTCGAGAGTTGTCCCTCTCGGACGACGACGAACGGCTGAGGAGTGGAAGACCAGAGCTTAAGACCCCAAGGCAGAGAGAGCACCGGAGGGAACCAGAGGAGACCCACGGTGTTGAAGACGCTGACGAAGGACGTGGGAGTGACTCGTACGTGGCCAAGAGTGCAAGTGAGGCACAAGGACGTAGCGAGGAAACCACTAGTCTAGTCGGGTCCAACACACAAGGAGGTCAGCTGGGAAAGATGGCTTATCCGGAGTGGCAAAATTTGCCGAAATTCATGGGGAATGGCTCTGAAGATCCCGTACGGCATTGCAAGACATGTGAGACAATCTGGATAGCCAGCGGGCAGGATGATCCTGATCAGTGGCTGAAGGCATTTCCAGCGACGCTCAGAGATAGTGCCATTGATTGGTACTCGGAACTGGATCAAGCACATAAAGCTACATAGAGGGTATTGAAACAAGGTTTCCAGGAAGAATTTAAACTTCTACGAGACGATAGTGAGATCGTCACGGAGATATATCATACTAAACAAGGAAAGCATGAGAACGTACGGACCTACAACAGGAAGTTGAAAGACTTGATAGGAAAGCTGGAGGCACAACCGGCAGATGGCTTAAAGAAAAGATGGTTCATCGAGGGATTGGTTCCCTCGCTTCGGCAAAAAATGAAAGTAGTACCGCCATCCTCGTATAACGAAGCATACAATCGGGCAATGGACATTGAAAGTGAGAACATGACATCCTTGAAGGGGAAAAAGAGAGATGACGAAGAGAGTGCAGAGGAAAGCGAAGATGAATCGGCAACTGTACAAGCTCTTCGGCGGGATATGGTGCGGATGATGAAAGAACTGAAAGCGGATAGGGAAGGAGCCAAAGAGGCAAATGAATTATGGTGTACCGACTGCAAGACAGAAGGTCAAACAAAGGCAAATTGCCCAAAAAAATTATTCTGTGACATCTGCCAAGTTATGGGACACTCCGTCAAGGAGTGCCCATACAACTTAAAAACCAGAAGTTCGCAAGTATTCTTCACCCAAGGCGAACAGTCAACCCCTCCGACCACACCGCCAAAGCCACAAAGCAACAATGCATCCCCTGGAGGCTACCGTAACAATCGGAGGAATACGCCGAGAAGCAAAATTCAGTACGATAGCAAAGGATGGCCGATGATCCAATGCCGAAACTGTAATGAATGGGGTCACTTTGCGAGGGATTGTCAAGTGGCCAAGGCACCGGGGGAAAGCTATGCAAGTGGTGTGGACCGGGTGATCATGAAGACACCGACTGTCCAAAGCAGAAAGGTAGTATCAATATGTTAGAGATAGCCGACGAAGAAGTCTTGGCAATTACAAGGGCGTAGTCAAAAAGGGCAAATTATCCAGACCCTCGTACGGAGAAAGAAAGATTTCGGGAAGCCAAGACAAAAGTAGAAGAGGCAATGGTGAATGAATGCAGGAATTCTAAAGCTACCAATACGTTGCTGCAGTCGGAGTCAGAGAAGAACATCGTACAGCAGGTGCTTCACACAACCGTACCAATTAAGGTAACTGATCTCTTGCAAACGATGCCTTATCTCAGAGTAGCACTTACAAATGTTATGGAAGAAAATCTTCAGAAGGGTCCACTAGAACGAACGCCAGAACCGGTCGCCGAAACCACAGATCCAATGCTACTCGCAGTAAGCATCGGGAGGAAACCAACCGTCGTTGAGATGGAAATCTTGGGAATGAAATTATCTAACACTATCGTCAATGGAGGTTCGGGAGTAAACGTACTGCCAGAGGAGACATGGAAGTGTTTGGGTAAGCCGACTCTTTGGCCCCCGACATTCCACCTCGTGGGAGTAGATCAACATGGCATCAGACCGCTTGGTACACTAATGGAGCAGAAAGTCTTGATCGGCACGTAGCTGTTTTTGCTAAATTTTGTAGTCATCCCCCTGGAGAAAAAGGCGTACGATGCACTCTTGGGACGGGGATGGTTGATAGCTGCCAAGGCAACCCACAACTGGAAGAGGAATACACTCTCAATAGAGAATTGGGGGAGGAAATACACCATTGATCTGAAGAACCAGGCGGTCAGTGAAGATCTAGCATCTTCGGCATCTGAATCCGGAGGAGAATCAGATAATGACGAAAGAAAATTAATGGAGCCAAATGAAGAAGGTGTACTGGAGATTGGGAGTTGCTCGGAGGACGAGACCAATTCGCTGAACGGACTATTTCACTGGCAAATGGAGGATTATGAAGTTTTCCACCTTGATTGCAACATGCTACAAGTCAAGGAGGGGGAAGCGGAAGAAGACAAAGGCTTGACCAGTAAAACATTTCCTCCGGAGTACGAAAGGTGTAAGGAAGGTATGGCAGAATTGGATGTGACGGAAACATTTCCTCCAGAGTACGGAAAGTATAAGGAAGGTACGGCAGAATTGGATGTGATGCCAACACACAAGTTTGAACGGGACAAAATCATCAAGTATGAGGAGCCAACGTTGAAGAAGGTAAACCTTGGGGAACCAGAAAAACCTAAGGAGATTCTTGTGGGTGATGATTGGGACCCCGTACTGAAGGCGGCAACATTCAGAATCTTCATGGAGTATAAAGATGCTTTCGCCTGGACGTATAAGGATGTAAAAGGCGTACCACCGGAGTTATGCGTACACAGGATTCCCCTCGTACCGGGAGCCCAGCCCGTACGAAAGCAACCGTACAGAATGAATAAAAATTATGCCGCTAAAGTACAGGAGGAGATTGAGAAGATGCTGGAAGCCGGCATCATTTTCAAGGTGGATGTCAGCGAGTGGGTATCACTGATCGTCATATCCTTGAAGAAAGAGGAGCAAATTAGAATCTGTGTTGACTTTCGGAGTCTGAATGCAGTGACGATCAAGGATCCATTTCCTATTCCCTTCACCGACACAATTTTGGAAGAAGTTGCCGGACATGAAATGTACTCGTTTCTAGATGGCTTTTCGGGTTACAACCAGATCAGTATCGCGGAGGAAGACAAATTGAAGACTACGTTCGTGGTGGAGGATGGGGTGCCGAATGCCATTTGGATTGTGCAACGCACCAGCTACATTCCAGAGGATAATACTCCACATTTTTGATAAAATGTCGGTAGGTAATTTCAAAGCCTTCCTTGATGACTGGTCAATTTATAGTGATAAAGAAAAACATTTGAAAGCTTTAGGTGAGTGCATGGAACGGTGTAGAGCAGCCCGCCTTGCCTTGAATCCGAAGAAATGCAGATTTATGTTGCCACAAGGGAAGCTACTCGGACACATTGTGTGCAAGGCTGGGTTGAAAACTGATCCCGACAAGGTGCGAGTAATCGTACAGATGGAGGCTCCAGAGAACGTCACCGGTGTGAAGTCCTTCCTCGGGCATGTGGGATACTATCGGAGGTTTATTAAAAATTTTGCCCAAGTGTCGTACCCTCTTGACCTACTAACGAGGAAGGGCCAACCATTCATATGGGTAGAAGAACAGGAGAAGGCATTCAATGAACTAAAGGACCGATTGATTAGCTCACCCATATTGATGTATCCGAACTGGGATAAGGAGTTTCACGTACATGTGGATGCCTCCAATTTTGCCATCGGGGCAACACTAGCACAGTGGGAGCACACGGGTTGGACCACCCCGTATTCTTTACTTTCAAAAGCAGAAAGGAATTACAGCACGACTGAGCGTGAAGCACTAGGAATGGTTTACTCCGTACAGAAGTTTAGGCACTATCTCCTAGCCACGCCGTTCACCTTCTTTGTGGACCATCAAGCCTTGATGTATTTAGTGAACAAGCCAATCATTCAAGGACGGGTAAGCCGGTGGCTATTACTACTACAAGAGTTTACATTTACTATCATCGTATGACCGGGTAAGAGCCATGTGATTGCTGATTAGTTGTCCAGAATCCGGTCGGGCGAACCTGCCGAGGGAGGTGTGAATGAAGATTTTCCGGATGCACACTTATTCCAGATTGCGATACTACCCTCGTGGTATGAGAAGATTGGGGAATACTTGTCCACATCCACATTCCCGAAGGAAATGCCACCAGTGGAAAGGCGAATGCTCATCTTGAAGAGTAAGACGTTCCAGTTGATCAATGGCTTGCTCTACAAGATGGGACCTGATCAGATACTCCGGAGATGTGTCGTAGAAGAAGAGATATCGGGCGTACTAAAAGAGGCACATGAAGGACTGGTTGGCGGCCATATGGGACCAGATGCTACAGCAAGAAAAATTCTTTTGGCAGGCCTATGGTTGCCGACGATGCACACTGATGCCAAGGAGTGGGTGTTAGGCTGCGACACTTGCCAGAGGGTCGGGAAACCATTAAAGCGGGACTTTATGCCACTTCATCCCTCACAGCCACAAGAGTTGTTCGAACGATGGGGGTTGGATTTCATTGGACCATTGAAGGTGAGTTAGTTGCATCGATGCCGATACATTGTGGTTGCCACTGAATATTTGACGAAGTGGGTAGAAGCTAGAGCATTGCCAGACAATACAGCGCAGAGTACGGCAAGATTTCTCTATGAGCAAATAGTGACACGGTACGGCATTCCCATTCGGATCACGAGTGATCGGGGAGGGCATTTCGTTAATCATCTGATCAGGCTGATGACGACGGAGTTCCGGATCTTTCACAACCTATTGAGTCCGTACTACCCACGGGCTAACGGCCAGGCGAAGTCTACAAATAAGGTGCTAGTATCAGTTATCCACAAGTCATGTGGTGTGGAAGAAGCTGACTGGGAAGAAAGATTACCAGCCGTCCTTTGGGCATATCGTACGACGTATAAGGTGACAGCGGGCCACACGCCCTTCCAATTAATGTACGGTCAGGAGGCAGTGATGCCGATGGAGTACATGGTACCCAGCCTAAGGATAGCCGTGGAGAATCGGTTGGGCGATACTGAAAGTTTAAAAGAAAGATTATACCAACTGAATAAGCTGGACGAGTGAAGGATAATGGCACAATGGGCGACGGAGAATATGCAGCGGCGAAGGAAGTATTGGCACGATAAGCACCTCCGGCGAATGAATTTCCAACCAGGACAGTTAGTTTTGAAATATAACGGCCGCAACGAGATTAAACCGGGGAAGTTCAATGTCCGTTGGTTAGGACCGTTTCGAGTTTGTGAAGTCTATAACAATGGTTCTATAAAACTTGAGAATTTAGATGGGTCACCCATACCAGAAGCCATCAATGGTTCTAAGTTGAAGCAGTATCAGGAAAGAAAGGAGAATGCCATTGCCATCAATATGTTGGGCTATGCTACTAAGGAAGATTGGGTTGTGCAAGCAGAGGATTCGCCAGATTATGACTGGGGACCAGGAGGCCCCGGCTATGTAGTCGAAGGGGTTTGGATGGAGTCGGGTATAGATCAAATTGCTGAAGAGAGACTGGTGCAGAAAAGGGTAGAAGGCATCGCTGTACCCCGGGTGCACAAGCATCTGACCAATGCAGTGTTCGGGACACCAGCATTATGGCGGAGAATGGGTGGACATTGGTGTTACATAGCCCCGTATGAAGGACTCAGGCGAGGATACCTGGCGAAAGAATTAGACACCGAGGCACAGAAAGAGAAAGAAGAACAATTCGTCCATGAAAGAAGTCCGGGTCAACTTGAGATTGCTGATGATGAAGCAAATGATTGGAACGATGAGCAATGGGAAGCCTATTTTGAACGAACAGCTCCATGTTTAAAGACTGTAATGATGACAAAAGATATGTTCATTTCAAGTGTAGATGGGTACAGTGAAGATGTAATTAAGCACTCGAGACGAGAAGGGAGGAAGGTGCCGAGGTTTGTGACACAAGATGGGCTTTGGAAAATAATACCTAATACAGCCGAGCCACCAACTATTGAAGGCGACGAAGTTACGTGGTATCAACATTATGGCGGGCGATATATCGACAGAAGTTTCAAAGGTACTGGCCCTGCTCCATTGCTTGATAAATGGTTTGATATACAGTATGTAGGATCATGTTGTGAAGAAGAATGTTATAAGCGGCCTCCGCATATGTGCAAATGGTACTATACGTCGGAGTTGAAGGTTAAAACGGATGGAGTACGCGGAATAAAAAGAACATCTGAACACGAAGAGAGAGGAGATGAGAGAGAAAATAGGCAAAAATTAAAAAAATTAAAGAGAGAAGCGAAAAAAATTAAAAGTCATGATCAAAGGAAGGAGGGTAGAAAAATGAATGAAGAAAAAAGAATAAATGAAGAAAAACACGACAGATGGAGAGAGGAGAGAGACGATGGAAATAAAAGAAATATGGAGTGGGAATTAAATAGAATTGAAGAGAGAAAAAACACAAGAAGAAAAAATCAAAGGAAGTGGAAAAATTAAAAAATTAAAAGTATTTAGGGGAAGGAAATTGAAAATAAAGAATATTACAATATTACCTTGGGGAAGTGGCGTACGACCTAACCCTAAAGAGGATACTCGCTATAAGTCAAAAAGGGCACCATCACCCGGTATTCAACACATGTTGAAGAGGAATCGACAAAAGCAGAAAGCAATAAGTTTGAAGGCCGTACCAATAAAAACAAGGGCCGTACGATTGAAAAAAAGAATTACAGTACGCCAGAAGACCAAGACATCATCTGGAGAATTTTTACGCACCAAAAAGAAGGAAGACGTACATTGTGAAGGAGAGTCCATACGCCAAAAATCCGTACGCCTAAGCTGGAAAAGAAAAGAGTCCGTACGCTTGGAAAAGAAAGAAGCCATACGCTTAAAGAAGGAAGCCGTATGCTTGGAAAAGAAAGAAGCCGTACGCTTGCAAAGGAAAGAGGCCGTACGCTGGAGGAATAGAGAAGCCGTACGCTTGAAGAAGGTGGCCGTACGCTTGCAGGGGAAGGTGACTGTACGTTGGCAGAAGAAGGTGGCCGTACGCTTGAAGAAGAAGGTGGCTGTATGCTGGAAGGGAGGAGAGGCCGTACGCCATCCCAGAGAAGTGGCCATACGCTTGCAGGAATCCGTACGCCCAAAGGAGGACAAAACCGCACGAGTGACAAAGAAGGCCGTACGTAGTAAAAAGGAGACCGTACGCTCTCACAAGGTTGAGGCCGTACAAGCGAGCAAGAGGGTTGTACGTGGTGTTGGAGGAAGATCCGTACGACATAGTAAGAAGTCCGTACCATTCATCGATTGGAGCCTTCGGCGGAAAAAAATAACTGTCATACCGGTAATTGTTAAGGGTTTTCACCTGTTCAGAAAAGTTGGTCTTTGGAAATTTTATATTTACAGGAGCAGAAAAATGGATGCCAGCACGAGTATGAAAGCACGGAAAATAATAGTAAAAACCAAGGTGGCTGGAGGCAAGGCAGAGAAAGGAAAAGTTGATAATGTGACTGGAGGCAAGGCGGATAAAGGAAAAGTTGATAATATAACTGCAGATTCGCTGACATGGGAGAGTCTCACAGGCATAGAGTGCAAGATGTGGTGGCAAGAGACAGCGCCCGACTATCCCATCAAGCGAGCACTGGCGACAGCATAGGTGGACAAGGTAGCACAATGTCCTTTTTTTAACGCCAAGGATTTTGAAGAATATTTGAGAGATATCGTCACCAATTACAATTAGCACAGCCACAAAAGCACAATTGAATACAAAGGGTTTCCAGTTACGGTGGCTTTTTATCCCTCGGACTTCCGTAGAGTCTTTGGTATACCTGCGTCTGGGCAAGTGGTCGCCAAGCCGACTACAAAAATAACTGCGCAACAGAAAGAAATGATTATTAAAAGACTTTGCCGGTCGGATATCACTGCTAGAGAAAAGGAGATAATTTGGAGCGCAGGAGCTCGAGGGTTACGGAAAAATATGCTGGGAAATGATGATTGGAAATGCATTATGGACCTTATCAAATGCAAGTTGACAAGCGCCAGCCGAGCCTCAGATATCGCAACCTGGATGGTTGAGTATATGTTCGGGCTGAGTGGGGGAAAAATTTATAATTGGGCACTCTACCTGTCAGAACGGATTAGGGAGTTTTTAGAATGCAAACACAAGGCATTCTACATGACCCAGCAGCTTATAGCCCTCTTTTTGGATGCCCTCTACAATCAAGTGCCAAAGGGGAAATTGGGAAAATTCCAGCCAGCGGGGGATTATGACAGTTCGTGGCCTATAGTTTTCAGATGGACGACTTTGGATGTTGGGGGCACCACAGAAGAACCGAAGACGGTGAAGAGGAAGCGGAAACAAGCCAATAGTGAGGAATATGAGCAGGTAGCACTATCTTCATCTGCTGATAGTACTTCACCAGTCGGAGTTTATTCAGTATATGTTAATACTCCAGTAAAAGCCCCAGCCGAATAGGAGGTAGAAGAGGAGATCGAGGAAGGTGGCACAGTTGCAGTAGTTGCACCAACAGGAGAGATGACACCACTAGGGGTGGCCGAGGCTATGACACCGAAGGGTATGATAAGTGAGGCAGATGCACTGACATCACCAGGAGGGACACTTCAGACAGAGGGTGTCGATGGATGGCTGTGATAGATGGGAACACCTATTCGAGAGGACATTTGTCCCATACACTCACTAGGATTGATGGAGGCAGAGGTTGGCGGAGAGGTTGCACCAGCCGGGAGCACTCAGTCGATCGTGGCTGTGGAGAATACGCAGCCAGTAGTAGAGCAACGAGCAGTGGGAGGGGGAGAGACGGCACAGGTGATTCATATTGTGTCAGATGAGGAGCCTCTTACCACACCACAGATGGCCGTACCTGCAGCTGGGGGTAATGATGGAGATGCCGGTGGATCCAGTGACAATGATGTGTTAGAAGGGATTGCTGTGATAATTCCCAAGCCAGACCGAGAGGACCCAATAGGTACAATCGAGAGGTACATTCACAACCTTGAGCCTATTGCCTTGGTCATCCAGGAAGTGTTTGACATTGCAAAGACACTGCACCGAAACTACTTGCCTATAGCCGAGCGAGAGGCACAAAGGATCATTCAGTTTATGAACTTCGGGAGTGGTAGAGAGTTTGACAGGATATTTACTGGTGATTGGTTGATGAAGAAGACACCAAAAATGATGGCTGCTTGGTTTCCAAAGAGGCCCGTTTTGCATGGGAAAAACGACAAGCTGGTGGCACAGTTATTTGAGATGGAGACAGCATACAGGACATTATTTCTCGCCTGTCGCGAGTATGAGATCAATCTCAATCAGATGACGAGGAAAGCAAAGCAAGCCATCACTCTTTCCCGTAAAATACAGGCCAAGGCAGAATCTTTTGGGAAACAAATTCAGGAACTCACTTGCTTGCTGGAAAAGGAGAAGCTGGAAGTGACCTCTCGGGATACATGCATTCAGGATATGGAGAGGCGGATGACGGCGCTGGAGGAAGAGATGGGCCGCCAGTTGGCGGAAAAAGACAAAGAACTGGAGAGGGTCCATAAAAATTTGAAGGAGGTAGCACACCTGGTCAAAACCAATCGAGAGAAGGAATTGAAGGCCTCTCGTCACCTTCAGCAGCGTACAGAGGAGGTGTACCGACTCCGACAGCTGACCACTCAGGCTACCACTTCATCAGTTCCGCAGCCACCAGGGACGTCCTTTCAACCCTCTTCCCACTGAAATTTCATGTATTGATCTCCCAGTATTGTATTTGTCGTTTGGGAAGACGACTTTTTCTGAGGGGGGGATGATGTAAGCCACTAAATAGTTAATTAGCAAATAGAATAAATAAATAATGTTTTGTTCGAGTTTAGCACTCGGGACAGTTAGCACTCGGGTCAATTAGCACTCGGGTTAGTTAGTACTCGGGATTAGTTAGCACTTGGGATTAGTTGGTACTTGTCAGTTGCCGACGGTTGGTGCTCTCAACCGACGCCGGTTAACTATTTATGTTGCTGTATGGTTCATAGTCGGGGAGTTGTTGTTGATATGATAATGTAATACTGCAAGTACATGAATAAAGACTACAATGCTTCATATACAATTGTTCTGTTCTGTAAATGCTTTTACATACTCAATGACATAGTGTTTCTAGTTTACTGTTATGTTCTATATTCTGCACATGACTAGTTTGCCAGTAGTACGTAGTACTTGAATTACATTCCGTAGGCAAACATTTACATTCATCCTCATACCATTGGTTCATGGGGTAGGATATGTGATGGGAAGGGGATCTAGGATTCTAGAGTAATGTGTGGTGTGGGGACAAGAGTCAAAAGGCAATGTTCCAAAGAGCTTGAAATAATAACTCATATACGGATTCAGTGGTGAGAATAGGGAGGGAGTAGAACCCAAATATGAGAATGGAGGGATAGGCAGCATAGTCAATGGTATAGTCATCATTAAAGTGGATTGTGGTATGTCTAATGTTGGTGGGTGGGTTGGAGAAGACTGAGAATTGATATGGAGGGTTAATATCAAGACATGGTCAATAGGGGGGGGGTTGTTGGGGGAGTCATCTCAAAGAAGCCATAGATATAGGGATGAGGGACCTACTATTGAGAACATGGTCCACAATGCTTGCACCACCACCATGGGGAAAAAAGTGAATCTATTCAAGTTGGGGAAGTGAGGAAGCCCATTGAGAATGTGGAGGCTCTGAGATTCACCCAACTTGAGAAGATGTCTCTCATAGGTGGTAAATGTTGAGTTCCTATCAGTAGTGGCCCTTTGTAAACCAAATTCCTCAAGATCCAACTCATGAAGACATAACTCATTATGTGCAAGGTCATGAATAGGCATTTGGAGGTTTCCTGTATGGGTGTTGAAATCTCCCAAAATAATGATATCACCAACAGTGGAGTATTAATAGATCTCTAGATAGAGGTTAAGGTAAGGGTCCCCATCAATATGAATGACGAATGGAAATGTCGCAGGGGGAAGTAGCAAATAACTAGGAAAAGATCTCAAAAAGAGGGTGAACCCTCTAAACCTGTAGCCACATGTATCCAGAGTGGACATTAGAAGCCATAAGTGAAACTCTAGACTTCAGGCTATCTGAAGTGAGGCAGGCTACACCACTAGAACCATGGTTACCACTGGATCTGCAGGTCTCACAATGTGAAGCTGAAACCCACAAGTACCTCGTGATTGGAGGGGGGCCCTCCCTGTTTGGGGCTCTCATATCTCTTAATGAGAAAGATGAGTTCTTGGGAAGCAATAACATTATGGAAGGTACTTGGAGAAGACCATATAGTGCTATTATATTTCCAACAAGCAATGGAGAGGCTGCCACTGCCCACTGTGACCAGAGGTTCATGTCATGCTTATGGTCTGGGGCATGACCACATAAGAGGGGGAGGATCACGAATGATGGCCCGACAGTCCCTGATAACAGCCTAGTTGATTTCTTTCCTGGCAGCTACAACCTGAGTATGAGCTTTTCAAAGCTTCTCCACCTCAAATTATGTGAGATTTGCATCAACATAGATTTTCTGCAGGAGGGAAAAGAATTTCATTTTTGCTTTAAGAGCTTGCAAACACTCTTCTGCAGTTCAAAATTGGATAACAAGGGTGTTGTCCAACAATGTGGAAGCTTTCTAAAGGGAAATATCTTTGAAGTCCAAAAATCCATGCGAGAATTCATGATCTGCCTGTAAGGGATTGGCTGTTTTAGAGAGGCCACAAACACAAAGGTTGAGTGCCTGGGTTTGACGTGCCTTTTCTTGTTCAAACTTTGCTTGTGCAGCCATTTCCACAACTGGAGGTGCTTTCTTTCCCTTAACCACTTGTATCTGTGAATTTAATTTCTCAACCTCTGTTTGGAGATTGTTGCTGTGCTGTGGTTTCTTGTTTAAGGTGCTCTTGCTGAATGAATATCTCTGATTGCTTGTGTTAATTTCTGAAACTACTTCCTTAAGCTGCTGGAGACATCGAGAATCAGTGGAATTGGCTTGGATATGTTCAAGCTTAGTTATTCTTGCTAGCGAATCAGCAATAACTCTATCATTTTCCTGCAACTGTGTCTGGAACAGCAACAAGAGGTCTCAGAGTTCAGAATCTAAAGCTTCAATTCCAGATATATGGCTGCAAACACTAGTGTTTTAAATTCTGGGGTGAACACCTTGTGATGTTGAGGAGTTTCAAACTCTTGTGTTAGAGTGATCTCTTGCTAGTAAATCAGTGATAACTCTATCTTTCTCTTGCAACCGTGTCTGGAACAGCAACAAGAGGTCTCAGAGTTCAGAACCTAAAGCCTCAATTCCAGATATCTGGCTGCAAACGCTAGTGTTTAAAATTCTGGGGTGAACACCTTGCGATGGTGAGGACTTATAAACTCTTGCATTAGAGGGAGCTCCATTCTGTTCACTGTATAAGTTTGCAGGTCTGAAATACAAATCTCTGCTTCTGCCTGTGGTCGATTTTCTTCTGTAATTATAGCGCCCTAAAATCCTAGAAACTCTAGTTAGCAAACTGGGGAAACCCGAGAGTGCAGCAGAAATGCTGATTTATTGTTACCTTAGGCAATGCTCATTGAGGAAACGATGGTACATAGATGGTACATAGGATATAAAAATAATAAAGAAAAATAACATAATTTTTGAGCTTAAGCATGCAAATTAGACAGCTAGAAACAGAAAAACCACTTGTTTGCTGTTTAAAGATCTCATTCGCAGTAGCCGAGTCTTCTTATTAGTCTGAGTTGGCTTGGTGTTATAATGTTGCTGAGTCGAAGTCTAGTAACTAGCTCTTTTTTGATATCTCTTTAGTATGCCTCTTTATCCCCGCATTTTATTCATGAGTGAATCTATAGGCAACTTGGTTGGTCAGTCCAGCACACATATTGAGATTGATTCAAAGTTTGCTACCTTGCAAGTGAATGTAAGCTTGCTGGCAACTTTGTTGGTGTAGGATCAACAAACCCTTTCAACATATCTTTCACCTCTGCTGGCATAGCTCATCTTTTAGTTTCCTTTCCTCCCTTTGAATGAATAAGGAATAAATTCCTCTTCTTTGGCTACATTCCATTTTTATTTTAAACCTACCAGCACAAGAGGTAGGGCAGGAATTTCAGGTTGAATTTCTTGTTTTAATGGTCTGAAAGTTGCTTTTTTTTCAACAAAAGTGCATATAAGTGTTTGCTGTTCTGTTATATGTGAATGCCAAACATTCATAGGAACGTCACTACATGTCACTTTGTCCTTGTAAAGTTCAATATTTAAAGAGACATCAAATGTGTATATGTAGGGAAAACCTTTTTCTTGTGTGCAACCTTCCCTAGCATGTGGTACATATAATTTCTGTACTTATAAACAAGTGCAAATACAAGTCACGTGCAAATCCTGGCTACTGCAAGATCAACCTTTATCACATATACATTTTCCAAAGATGGGGTAATGACAATAATTCTGTAACTCGGAAATGAAAATTATCCTAGAACTCAAACAAAAGAAATAGAAGTGACCAAATAAAGGTCATGTACCTAACATAGACAGTAAAGTAAATGACTGTAGTCTTGAGAAATTTTATTTTTGGGCAACATGAATAACTGCCCTGTCTTGTGTCCGGATTATCCTCAAGATGAAAGGCAATCTGTAGAGAATTTTAAAACTATATGAGGGCAAGAAACTCTGTTATTTAATATTTTGGATTTCAAATCCTTGTATTAATCTTATTTGAGTGTAGAAATGAGTCTTTTATGGGGAGGAATGCAGCAATACAAGAAAAAAAACAATGCTAATTTTTCTTGATCAATCCCATCCAGGTGGAGAACATTGATGAACATGTCAAATATTTGGCTAAAAGCCTTAAACAGTATTAACATATTGAAAGATTAGATTTTGTATTGATAATGTCGTCATTTGCAGAAATCATATCAGAGTAATTGTAGTTACGTATGTCTTGTTCTTTGTTGGGTTTTACCCCTTTGTCATCCTGTTATTTAAGATCTGATCTATCCACCTAGGATGTCCCATCAAGCACATGCATCTCCTGCTTTGGTTGTCACTTCTCTTTAACATAGTTGTTTATGCAGAAAGTTCCTTAAGTTTTATGGCAATCTGGGATGTTTGAAAGCATGGAACAATGCTTTTTGTATAATGTTGTTTTCCTCAACCCAGTTCATGGCATGTGGATAATATTTGTAGTTGGTAGATTAAAAAACATTTAATCTTTATAGGGAAATGGGGTAAGGTTTGTAATATTTTCTATATTTCTACTTTTCTATCTGAATTTGTTGAGTTGAATTTCTGTGTTTATGTCTTACAGATTATTAAGATTGATGTGGCAATGCATCCTCCACTCACATTGCACAAGCACCCAATGTGTGCAGAAGTAAGTCTAGTGTTAATTGCATTATTCTCCGCTTCTGATCTGATTCTAAGATTATTCTCCTGTATATTCCTTGACATGGAAAATATCAGTACTACTATTCTTGCTAATCTGTTTTGTTAGTCCTAATGTTGGAATAATCCGCAATTTGGTTCCATCTTGTACTTCCTTTGCCCTGAATGTGTATTTGACCCAGAATGTATTGAAATAGTACTTTAAAGTTTAAACTGTATATGAAGATTTTGATTGTGTGCTAAGTTACTGGTCTGGGCTTCGGTACACTTGTATGGTAATTAGTTTTGGGGTTGGGTCTGTTTTGGGCATGTCCATACTAAAAAATATAAAAATCACTTAGTTGCAGGGTTTGTCTTCAGAGTCCTCCATACCTGACCTAAACAGGGTCTATGTCCAGGAATGGGTTCTCTGATCTGCCCTGGGTATGGTGTGGATGGCCTGGGTATGTCACAGGTGTACCTGGGTCACTTGGGCAGTGCCTTGGGTGAACCCCCAGGGAAAAGTGATTTAAAACAAAAAACACATTTAAAATAAATTCAAATTGTGATATTTCAAGTCGAAATATCCTCTTACTGACCAGATTCTGATATGTGATTGCATATTTGATTGAATTAGCAAGCTAGCAACACAAAAAAGTTAAAAACTGCTACCATCTCTTATGAAGGCCCCCTGTTATTCTTCTTCAGTTGGTATTGAGCAGGGGTTGAGGCACAGGGATCCATATACCTGTTTAGTTGCATTATTTCTGTGAGTGTTGTTATTGTTATATTTTATCATTATAATTGCAAACAAATCTTTTTGTGTTGTGAATGTGGGTGGAAAAATCAATGGGATTGCATTCATTTTACTTGAAAATAATTCTCACCTACAGAAAAAGGATGTTGCATTGCTTTGTTGTGTTAGAATATTATATTCTTATTTTGTTTAATGGTCAATTATGTCTTCTGTAGTAAGTAGGCACTTAATGTCTATAGTTGTAGTTAGTTGCAGTAGGTCAGTTCATTAAATAGCTACAGTGCTTTGTATTTCTATATATTGTAATCTTTTTCTCTTGTTAATACAAGCAATTTCCTAGCTAAAATTGCTTCATGGTATCAGAGTTGGTTTGGGTCTGACTCCCTCACGGGAGGGCCTAGGATTTTGGGAGGGCAAATTTTTTCTGTAATTCGTGAAAAAAGTTCAAGTTTTTTTCACGTGAGGAAATCATCAACATGATGCGTGGGCTTGATCTATTTGAAGCTCTGTTGGCAGGTGTCTTCTTGTGCTTAGTTCGTGGGTCTAGATGCGAGATTTTTCACTTTTTTTCTGCTCATTGAAGGTTTTTTAAAAATGCGGATTTTTCAGCCTGTGTCCGTGTTCCTCCTGCAATGGCGTCTTCCTAGGCATTGTTTTTGTGTTTTGCACTTGTTCTCTGGCCATGACCTCTGCATTTCCTGTGGCGAATTTCTGAAATGTGTTTGGTTCGTCTCATTTTTCTGTCTCCTGGCGTGGATTTTTTTTTCGTATTTACAGCTTGAATGCTACAATCTTTAGTCGTAGCTTGAAGGTCGTTTTGGTTTCCTGCAGCTCGTTCGCCGTCTCTGGGTCGCACGCGAAACTCTTCTCACGTCTGTTCTTTTAGCCTGTGCGACTTCATGTTTTTTGCCTGCAACTTGTGTCTTTAGTGCGAGTTCCTATGTCTTCCTCCCGTGATGGCTCCAGTTAAACCTATGACTGATAAATGCGGGTTTTAGTGCGCAACTAGGTCTTCATCTATTAGTGTTTTTTTGTTTTGCCTTTCTCAGCCCACGACTCCGTATTTTGAGCCCGTAATCTGGGTTCTTGTTTCTGTGTTTTTTCGTGTGCTTCTGCGACGGGTTTTGTGAACCTGCTCGATGGCTTTAAAACCCGCGACCTTTGTATTTAAGCCTGCGACCTTAGGGTTTTGCTTCAATGGTAGCTTCAATTTTTTCTAGGTCTCTGTTCGTTTCCAACGGCTACGGTTTGCAAAATTCCTTTGATACAATTTGCTGTTTCCAATTTTGAGCAGCACATTATTCTGGGTTTTTTAATATTTTTTCCCTTATAAATTTTTTTTGGATTTCTAGGTTTTTTAATATTTTTTCCCTTATAAAACTAGATTTGGTTTTTAATATTTTTTTCCTTATAAAAAAAAAAATCTGGTTTCTATGGTTTTTAATATTTTTCCCTTAAAAAAATTAATTTACTAGGGTTTATAATTTTTTCCTCAAAAATTAAGGGTTCCCTATATGCCCTAATTTGGGTTTTTGTAGTTCGGGAGGGCTCTCTGGTTTCTGGAAAGGTTTTACTGTTTTGCCTTAAAAACGATATTATGTATGCTAATCCATGTTTCTGGGCTTCTGTAATTCGCAGCGTTGCGTGGGATTCCTTTGTGGTTTTTTACCCTTTTTTTCCGAAAAAACGATGATTTGTAATCTTTGGATTTTTGGGTTTGGCAATTTTTTTCCTCCCAAATTGTACTTTGCTGCAGTCTGTTTTGGTCGCATCTTGAGTTGTTGGAGCGAACATTTGCACATCTGTCTTCTTGCAATCTGTTTTGGGGCGTTGTGCTCATTTGCAAAAGTTTCAACAGTTTGCCGATTTATCCTCAAAATTGTGGCAGCTGTTCTTTGTGTGTCTCTGGTTTTAGGGAGGGACAACTCTGTTACCCAACGTTAGGTTGGACGTTTTGTGATGATTTTTGGTCAGCTGTTTTGCAGATTTTGGGAGGGTTAGTGGCAAACTCATCTTAGTGGTAGGCTCTTGTCTCTTGTTGCAGAGCATTCTAAAGAAGGGGACAGCCTTCTTTGTTTTTTTTCTAGACGGTTTTTGGTTCTCTTGGTCATTAGCATTTTGCAGATCCAGGGAGGGTCTTAGCAGCAGTAGAGTGTTTTGAAGAATTTGTGACCAAAAGACCTACATATTGTTTTCTGTAGGCTAGCTAGACAATTGACCATTAAGGGAGGGTGTTAGAATATTATATTCTTATTTTGTTTAATGGTCAATTATGTCTTCTGTAGTAAGCAGGTAGACACTTAATGTCTATAGTTGTAGTTAGTTGTAGTAGGTCAGTTCATTAAATATCTATAGTGCTTTGTATTTCTATATATTGTAATCTTTTTGTCTTGTTAATACAAGCAATTTCCTAGCCAAAATTGTTTCATGTTGGGTCCTACGTTTTGTTGCAGGGTTTGTACCCGTAGGCCCCGAACCCGATTCAGGTATGCACCTGGATTAGGTTCGTATGTGGGTACGTGCGGGTACTTGCTGGGTGAACATAGACGTATATGATATCATTGATATGGCTTATTTGAATATTTTTCAACTATCAATTGGCATTTAATATTTATCTTTGGCATTTGGCATTGATCAATGATCAAGTATCATAGTATGAAATGATTTAGTTTTACAATTCTGTATATTTCTCTTTTTTTTTTTACACACACACCCAAACCCCTAAAATTTTTTTTCACGTACCCACGTACCAGGTTCTCGTACTCACACCCATCCCTAAACCCGAACCGGTAACTTAGGTTCTAAGTTATGTATATTTCAATGTTTTGGTGTTCATTCTGTTACAATGTTAAATTCATGGTCTTTTGTCCCATACATTGGGAAAATGATCTGGAAAATTTATATGCCCACAAGCATTTTTTTTTCTATAATGTAAGATTATTTTATGTCTTCTATTGGAAGTGGTTATGTAATTGTTATAGCATGTGAAGAGTTTTTACCAATGAAGCAGATTTGGTTTAGTCGTATTATATGCAGTGAATAAAAAACAAAACTTCTAATAAATTTATTGTCATGAAGATCTTCTATACTTTTTATTTGCAATTTATATTATATAATATTCATTTATTATCAAATAAATATATCTATAAAATTATATAAATTGATTAGTTGATTATATATATTTATTATTTATAAAATTATAAATTATTTATTTAATTGTCAATTTTGTATTTATATTTGTTGTTTTTGTTTCTTTATTAAAATATTTGGGATCAAGTACGGGGTCTCATCCCAACAAGAAAAGCATACAAACTATAACAAGAATGAAATTCTTATGCAATACCCATGCAAGGTGACAAGCACATAAAAGAAAAGAGCCTTTTATCAAGTCTAACTAAAAAACCATATCAGTCTCTTTGGCTATGTAATTTGAGAACCATGTGACCTATAGATTGCTTTTTAGCCCCCAACTTCATTGGTTGAACTTCTGTCCAACCAATGGCATCGTCCTCATTCTCATATTTTTAGGATGATGGGGGAGCTGAAAGTATCTGATTAATTTGTTCTAACAGAAATTCACCAATCGCCATCCCTCAGCATGAGAGAAACCTGTAGTCTAAGAAGTCTTACCCACTTTAAAAGGATGTCAAATGGGGATGTGAGCATCAACAGATTTTGATATTTCACCTTGAGATTAGGATGAAGACATTTGCTAGAGTTTTTCTCGCTGAAGAAGATCTAGGAACAAGAGGGGCATCAACCATAGTACTACCAATAGGAGAAGCTGAAGGCAAAGGTGTAGCAAGATTCATATCCAATATATTTCTTTACCTGCACTGTTTGTATTCCTTTCCTTATCATTTGTTACTATTACAATGACCACCTTCATTAGAGAGCTGACTTTTCTCCTGGCCTTTGTAGTAGAATCAGGAGCAACCTTCCCTCCATAGATTGCTCATTTGGGCTCTTTAATAGACTACTGTCCTGATGTTGCTTTAAAGGCGATCTAGGAGAGGAGTTGTTAGATTCAAGGACCATTTAATTAATAGATAAATGTGCTAAACATGCTCCTTTCCACCAACTGGATTTCTTGGAAGAGGAAGGCTTGCTAATAGGAAGTTAGCAGCAATGTGACCCACCTAAAAGCATTTTCAATAGCAAAATGGAACATTTTCATAATCCAATATGTGCTTTCACACCCTATCCTCAACCTTTAGGCCAAATTTCATTTGGAAGTGTTGATGTTTATTGAACAGCGTCGGTCATTACTTCCAGCCAATATTCTTTACTTACAATGATAAATTAAATGATAGCTTGGGGCTATTTAATTTATATGACTTAGATTTATTGAAGAGACTCATTCAAGCGATTCTTCAAGAGACACGTCAATTGCAAAATGATGTTTAATATATATCTAATCAAGGCCGACTTTAAGGAGATATGAATTCATGGAAAAACATGTCTTTTATGTGGCTGACTTCCCTCTCATTGGATGCGTCTTAATGAAGTGGTGCCTTTCCCTATTATGGCCGACTTGATTTGAAAGGATGTGTCTCTCCTTCTCCACTTGTATATATATTTGATAAGTTCCATTCATTCTTCATCAAGTTAAGTTCGACTATATTCATTGAAGTGCGAGTTCTATATCAGGCAGATCGAGTTCATCCTTGAGAGGTGTTTTGTCTTATTGTTGGCTGAGATTAGATTGTCTCTATCTGTTATTATAGTGCATCAGTTTGGGTGCAAGTAATAGGCCTTCATATCGGCCTCTATTGTAAAAGAGTTCTCATTGTTGATTCAATATATAAGTGATATATTGTTGCTGGGTTTTTCTCCCTCAAGAGGAGGGTTTTCCCAGGGTATCTGCTGTGTTATTGCATCTGATTTGAATTAATTTTCTGAGCGTTAATCTGATCATTAAAATTTAACATGGTATTAGAGTGGGTTTGAGGAGATCGTGATCAGATTTGTTCTTAACAGCGATACTCTATTCACTTCTTTATATTTCTTTGTCTATCCCTACCTTAGTCAAGATGGTGAATGGTCTTAAGATTGAGGATAGGCTTGAGGGAGCATCCAACTTCACATCATGGAGATTTAGGATCATGCTTACCTTGCAAGAGAATGACTTGGGTGAGTTTGTGGAGTCCAATGTTCCTGAACCTGAGGAGGAAGAAGAGAAGTTGCAGTGGAAGAAGAAAGATATCAAGGCAATGAAAATGTTGGTTGATTCCGTTAAGGATCATATCGTTCCTATTGTCTCTAAGTTGAAGACGGCAAGAGACATGTTTAAAACATTGGAAGAAATGTACGAAATCAACAATACTAGCCGGACACTTGCACTGAAGCAACAACTACACTATGTGAAGATGGCGAAAGGAGAATCAGTGATGGCCTACTTCATGAGGATTTCGGAATTGAGAGATCAGCTCTTGACAATTGGTCATGTGGTTGATGACAAAGACTTGACCATGCTTGCTCTCAATGGTCTTCCTTTATCATGGGAGTTCTACATTTAGGGAATTAGTGCAAGATCCGAACTTCCTAAGTTTGATCGTTTGAAGGTTGACTGCATTCAAGAAGAATCAAGGTTGGTGGCTAGAGGCATTGGTCAAAGTTCAAACAATGAAGATATTCATGTTCTCGCCTCCCAAGCTTCAAAGAAGAAAGGAAAAGATGGAAAGAAAGGATTCTTCAAGAGGAATCAAGATAAGGGAAATGATGGTGCTCCTGCTTTCAAGAAGAAGAGAGACATGTCCAAGATCCAATGCTTTAGGTGTGATAAGTTTGGCCACTTTGCTAAGCATTGTCCATCTCGACCTAAGCAACAAGCCACCGTTGCAGATGTTGATGATGCTTCTCCGCAGAAGGATTCATGTGAATATTTGTTCTATTCGGCATTGTCAAGCAATGTACCTATAGACACCAGCACTTGGCTGATTGACAGTGGTGCTTCTCGGCACATCGCTGGTTTCAAGGAGCACTTATCAAGTTTGGTGGAGAGAGATTCTTCCGAACAAGTCATTATCGGAGATGATGATGGCTACTTCGTGAAAGGGATTGGGACCTCTACTCTTCATTTGGATTCCAGCATTACACTTCAGTTGAGCGATGTTCTTTATGTTCCAGGAATCAAGCGTAATCTCATCTCCATTTTAGCCCTAGAAGATAAAGGATATCAAGTTGCCTTCTCCAAAGGAAAAGTTCTTGTGTGGATGGAGAACTCCAGTTTCAAGGATGCTCAAGTAATTGGTGTTAGACATGAAAGCCTTTATAGGCTATGTACGTGTCCACTACAGGCATTAGTTCATGATTCTTCAAGCTTATGCGATCTTTGGCATCAAAGATTGGCTCACCTACACTTCCGAGCCTTACCTATCATGGAGAAGATGGTCACGAGACTTCCTAAGTTCAATCAGGAGCATGAAGGAACTTGCGAAGGATGTGCTATGGGTAAGAATTCAAAAGCTCCATTCCATAGTAGAGAAAGTAGATCTAAGTGTATTTTAGACCTTATTCATTTTGATTTATGTGACCCTATGTCTGTTCCTTCTTCAAGTGGTTTCTTGTATTATGTTCTTTTTATTGATGACCACTCTAGAAAGACTTGGATTTATTTTTTGAAATTTAAAGAGTTTGAGGAAGTGTTAGAAAGGTTCAAGGATTTCAAAGCTCTAGTAGAAAATCTTTCTGGTAAAAGAATCAAGGTCCTCAGATCTGATAATGGAGGAGAATACACCTCTAGCAACTTTCAAAATTTCTGTGTTGATGTTGGGATTAAGAGGGAATTCTATGTCCCCTATAATCCTCAACAGAATGGTGTTGTAGAGAGAAAGAACAGGACGAATGTGGAAGCAGCAAGCCATGATTCATGACTAGGATCTGCAAATCTTCTTATGGGCAGAAGCTTCTAGGACTGTAGTAGATGTTCAAAATTGAAGTGCTCACAAGGTCTTGGAGAATATGACTTCAGAAGAAACCTTTACAGGAAAGAAGCCAAAAGTTAGTCATTTAAGGATCTTTGGATGTCTTGTCTATGTTCATGTTCCAAAGGAAAAGAGAACAAAGTTGGAGTCTTCTGGCAAGAAGGGAATATTTGTGGGCTACAGTGAGACATCAAAAGCCTACAGGATATATGTTCTAGGTCAGAAATTGATTGAGATTAGTAGAGATGTCACATTCGAGGAGGATGTTGCATTTAGAAGATTCAAGGGAACTCATGTGGAGATTGAAAATGATGAGTCTCCTCAGGATAAGGAAGTTGACCACACTCCTGAGATTCAAAGGGAGACTTCAGAATCGAAGGAAGATGTTGATCCAGTTGAGCCCTTGGAACCTACTGATGTGCCTACCGATATAGTGATTAGAAGAAAGAGACCTCTTTGGGCTAGGCAAACTATGCAAGAGGCTGAAAGGTTCGCAACTCTTAGAGGTACATTTAGAGAAAGTAAAAGGCCACATAAGTTCTCCAGTTATGTTGCCTTGATGAGTCAGATTATTGAGTTTGAGCCTTCTAGTGTGGAGGAAGCTTCCAGTCAACAGGTTTGGAAAGATGCTATGTTAGAGGAGTACCAATCAATTCTCAAGAATGATGTTTGGGACATTGTTCCTAGACCCGAAGGCAAATCTGTGGTATCTTCGAAATGACTCTTCAAGATCAAGCATGCAGCTGATGGGAGCATTGAGAAGTACAAGGCAAGATTCTTGGCTCGTGGGTTTTCATAGAAAGAGGGAGTTGATTATGAAGAAACATTTGCTCCTATTGCTTGCTATACTTTTGTCAGAACCATCATTGCCATTGCCGCATTTAAAGGATGGAAGATTCATCAAATGGATGTGAAGACAACTTTTCTAAGTGGTGTGATCAAGGAAGAAGTTTATATCGAGCAACCTAATGGGTTCAAGGTACATGGGAAGGAGTCTCATGTTTGCAAGCTGAAGAAGGCATTGTATGGTCTTAAGCAGGCTCCTCGTGCATGGTACGAAAGAATTGATTGTTACCTATCAAGTTTGGGCTTCTTGAAGAATGATGCTGACTCTAATCTATACTATAAGGTAATTGATGGTGAAGCATTGATTTTGGTTTTGTATGTTGATGATTTGATTCTTACTGGAGAAGAGCACTTAATCATCAAATGTAAGAAAGAGTTGGCCTTTGAGTTTGAGATGAAAGACCTTGGGCTTATGCATTACTTCCTTGGCTTAGAAGTCTGGCAGAAATCGGATGAGGTGATTCTAACTCAAGGGAAGTAAACCATTGATATACTTAAGAGGTTTGGTATGATGGATTGCAAATCCATGTTTACACCTATGGAGACCAACCTACATAAATTGAAAGAGGCTGCAGCTAGTTTAGACTTGCTGGATCCTACAATGTACATATAGCTGATTGGGTCCTTGATGTATCTAGTTAACACTAGACCAGATATCTGTTATGCTGTGAGTGCACTTAGTCAGTTCATGTGTGAACTGAGACAGATACATCTTGTTGCAGCTAAACATATCCTGAGATACTTGCGTGGCACAATTGGATATGGGTTAAGGTATTCTTTAGATGCTGATTTGGAATTGCATGGTTATACTGATTTTGATTGGGAAGGGTGTGTCACAGATCGAAAGAGCACCTTTGGATGTTGCTTTAGTTTAGGATCTGCTATGATTTCTTGGTGCATCAGGAAGTAGTCATCTGTAGCATTGAGTACAACAGAGGTAGAATATATTGCAGCTTGTATGGCAGCTCGAGAAGTAGTGTGGCTTCGTAAGCTCCTTGCAGGATTGTTTGGACAATCAATGGAGCCTACTATCATTCATTGTGATAACTAGAGTTGTGTGAAGCTTTTTGTCAATCCTATGTTTCATGACAGAACCAAGCATGTTGAGATCAAATACCACTATATTAGAGATATGGTATTGAGGAAGGCTATACAGTTGAAGTATATTAGCACTAATGAGGAGACGACAGATATTCTCACCAAGCCCCTCTCCAAAATAAAGTTTGTGTACTTTCAAGATAAGCTTGGTATGGTAGAGAATCCAACCTTAACTGAGAAAGAGTCTCAGTATCAGTAATAGCTTGTAATGAGTTCTTCTCTGTGAAGAGAAGTTCGAGGTGAAATCCCTTGAGTAGTGAGTTCTCCTTTGTGAGAGAAGTTCGAGGTGAAACCCCTTGATTAATGAGTTCTTCTCTAAGAAGTTTGAGGTTTAATCCCTTGATTCCACCCTCTGGGAGAGCCACGGTGGATGTCATGTGTGTGACTCCATGACAACATCACGTGAGAGAGTCCGTGATGATTTTCTTGTATTTGTGTTTTCACCCTTTGGGAGAGCCATGGTGAAAGTCATGTTGAGGTGACAACATCATGCAAGTGATGAACACTTGTACATACCATACATGGTTGTAGCCATTATGGTTGATATCATGTTGAGGTGATATCCAATATCACGATGAGGTGATATTCTTCTTTTCCACATATGGTTGTAGCCATTGTGGTAGACATCATGATGAGGTGATATGTATTGTGCAGCTGGAAGTATACTCCCTAGCTAAGAGGGAGTGTTGATGTTTATTGAACAACGTCGGCCATTACTTCCAGCCAATATTTTTTACTTATGATGATAAATTAAATGATAGCCTGGGGCTATTTAATTTATATGACTTCAATTTATTGAAGAGACTAATTCAAGCGATTCTTCAAGAGACACGCCATTTGCTAAATGATGTTTAATATATATCTAATCAAGGCCAACTTTAAGGAGATATGAATTCATGGAAAAACACGTCTTTTATGTGGCCGACTTCCCTCTCATTGGATGCGTTTTAATGAAGTGGCGCCTTTCCCTATTATGGCCGACTTGATTTGAAAGGATGCGTCTCTCCTTCTCCACTTGTATATATATTTGATAAGTTCCATTCATTCTTCATCAAGTTAAGTTCGACTATATTCATTGAAGTGTGAGTTCTATATCAGGCAGATCGAGTTCATACTTGAGAGGTGTTTTGTCTTATTGTTGGCTGAGATTAGATTGTCTCTATCTGTTATTATAGTGCATCAGTTTGGGTGCAAGTAATAGGCCTTCATATCGGCCTCTATTGTAAAAGAGTTCTCATTGTTGATTCAATATATAAGTGATATATTGTTGCTGGGTATTTTCTCCCTCAAGAGGAGGGTTTTCCTAGGGTATCTGCTGTGTTATTGCATCTGATTTGAATTGATTTTCTGAGCATTAATCTGATCATTAAATTTAACAGGAAGGCCATTTTAAATATCAATCTGTAACTTGAATACTTAACGCATCAGTAGCTGGGTCAATGGACAGGAATTTACCCAATGCATTCCCAATACCTTGAAAACAGAATCAATCCAGAACTGCAGTGGAAGATAGGGTAGATGAACCCATATTGGCATGATTGGAAAAGTTACAGTTGTAGGGTTAAAAGCTGGAAAGCAAGGCTTAACTAGCAGAACATGACTTTCCTAGAAGCAAGGCCTCTTACCCAAAATGAAATCACCATCATCCATAGATACGCATAATAGTACAAAAAAATCTTGATCACTTGTATACATTTCAATTGATTACTTAATATGTGATTTCCATTTATTGCAGATCTAGTTATGTAAATCAACTAAATTGGGTCATAAGGGCTTAAACTTACAAATCAAGCTGTGCTTTGAGTATATCTCATTTGATAATAGTATAATACTTCATGCCTCAATGTAATAATTGGATGATGCCCTAGACAGGGTATTGATTCCATTTTACACATCTGCTGTGAAAGTTTGACAAGTTGCACCACATATTGGGTATTGAGATTCGCATCAGCTGCATTAGAAGTAACACCCTTAGGTTGAGGTGCCCCTAGCAAACCTAGAGTCATGTTGAATTTTTTAGCAACACATGTGACAAGCTTTTTGGGTATAATAGTAGCGTTAGGCCCAACCTTTCTAGTATTTGGGGGATCTAGATGGGCAACATCCAAAGTGACAACATCTCTATCAACATGAAAGATACAATTCTTTGTTGCATGTTGCTGCTCCAATCCCCCAAAACCCTCAACAAAAGCTACCGCTTTAGGGTTTGAAGCAAATTAAGCAGGAAGAACCATTTTGAAAAACCTTATTTATATTTTTTGTTAATATATTTATATTTATTTATTTTGTTTTATTAAATAGTGTGGGATTTCTCGGTCCCCCTAGAAAATATCATTTACAAAACCACAACCACAATGGTCATTAATATAAAAATATGTATAAAAAATACAAGAGTTAGAACCAAAACATAGCATGGCCGTGAACAACTATTGGGCAAGAAACTGAATCAAAAAGCTAGTATAATTGGCTACCAATCCCAACCACAAGGGAGCACCAAAAACCACATAAGTAGGCTTAAAAAATGACCAACATGAAAAGAAACTTTCAAACCCCAAATTTACCCATTTTGTAATCTCCATCCAATTCCCAACTTGTGAGGTTCTACACTTCTACATCTTTGGTCTTTTCGCCCAAACTAGAAGAGGGTCGCAAGGCCAAAGGGTTTGAACTTGGGAACTTCAAACCGTGAACAATCTCCTATCTCTCAAGTGACTTAGCTTGCTTGCCATTTTTGAAGCAATGGATGTGAAGGAGTTGGAAACTTCCAACTAGCCGCAATCATAACCATGAAAAGCTCCAACACATTATTGAGATTTGAACTAAGCTCATCTACTTCCTAAAGCTTTTTGTATGCCACCAATGTTTTCTTGCAAGCCAAACCCAACTCCTCAGGAGAAGTTGCCACAATAAGAAAAGAACCTTTGTTTGCATCTTCCATCAGCCTAAAATTGAAAAACTTCCTCTCCAAATTGAAAGGGAAGCAAGAGCCTCTAAAGCCAAGCATGGTGGTTTGCGAAAGGAACCACCTCCCCCAATTCTATTACAATAATTTCTAATTGAAGCTTTAGATCTTGGCGGCCTTAAAATTCCCAAATTTGAGTTACCAATCACAAATTTGAGAAGCACCAATGTTGCCAAATTTGAACTATTGAAATGGAGTGAAGGCATTTATTAGAGACTTGACTGTGCTAGAAGGGGTTCCTCAACTTCAAGGATTTCCCTCACGTCATCATTGTGGGAAACCAAATCCAACAAAGGAAGCCACTTGTAGCACCACCCAACACATACACACTCACCCAAACAATTGAAACCTGCTCCAAACCATCATAAACAAAAGCCCTTAAGTAGATCTTTGCAAACAAAATAGCAAGGTCACATGCACTAGGAGTAATAACACATTGGCTTGACACAAATTGCATGAAAACTCCAATAAAATATTGTCCTTGCTGCCTGCGAATTTTCTTCACACTCTCCTTTCAATGGACACCACATGCCAATAATTAAATACAGGGTGACCGCATGGCTCCTCCAATGCACAAAAGAAGACATGGGTTTAAAAATAAAATTTTCTTTTAGCCTCATCCACAAATCTAAATTCTCACTCAAAAGGGCAAAAAATTCGCTTCTTGGGCAAAAAATTCATCTGTCATACCTTCAGATTGAGTTTGTAAAATTATTTTCTTAAGCTCTATTTCAAGAGAGGCCTTTACAATAAAGATATTTTCAAAAACTTCCTTATTCCAAACTTAAAGGAAAAATTTAACTTGACATATATTGTACTCAAAGAGAAATGTCTTTGAACCATCAGAGACTAGGCAACTATTCCACTACTTACCCATTGGACCATTGAATCTGGACTGAGCAACCACATGGATTTGACCTTGAAGGGGCAGTGATTCGACAAAGAGTCCAACTGAATTTCTAGCAAGATAGGAAAATGATCTGAACAAGAAACATTAAGAATAAACAATTCAGAAAACCACTGTTTGACAATGTAATAACCACCCTTGATTACTACCAATTTTTTTTTTTTATTATACCTTCAACATGCTCTTGATTGACCAAGCAACTTCTTTCTAATTAGTAGAGCTAATTTCATAACCTTGATCAGCCATAGTAAGGGTAGTAGCTCTACACCACATATGTACAATCTTGCATTGAAAGATAAGCTCATGTAACAAGACAAACACCTAGACCCAGACCTAATCCTTGAGGGTTTATTTGAGATGGCCCTACTTATGTATCCCTTTCTAGGAATTAGAGACATTATAGTTCGCATGCCAAAATAGGATTTCATCCTCACCATTGGGATGAGATCTTCAACAACAACCATTATTGAGCTTATTATTCTAATTCAATCTACATACAATGGTATGATAGCCAATGCATTCCAATCAAATGTTAGTTCCAAAGCCAAAATCAGTCTATGAACACTCACCAATCCATATAGTGACCAGCTCATATATACATCACATACATACACATAGTGATTAGCTGGAAAAAGGGAAGTGATTTCAACCCTACTGCAAGCATCTTCCCCCATTACAAGGTTCACTAACACATCCCTTAAGTATGTCCTTGCTGGAAAGAGGAATGGCAGTGCATCCCATGATACACCATGGCTTCCATCCTTTTTTCCAGTTCACTGCCAGCTATGATGATGAGGCAAGCAACCCATACTTCTTATGTTATCACCAACAAAGGCATATGTGTAAACAACACAAGTAATCATTAATGAGATTTCCATTGCCCACTAACCATCCGAGTCATCTAACAATTGGATAAGCTGTATAGTTAGGATGTCTTATGGCTTTACCTCCTCTAAGACTAGTGCCTATACTATCAATCACCTCAATTGATTTGACAGTTAGAACCTTGAGAACCATATCTCAAGAAAACACAACACCTGAAGCATGCATATTCCTTCTAATTTACCAATGCCAATATTGAATTCCTAAGTCGGGTAGATATTGACATCCATTGCTTGCATGTTGTTGGAAAAATCCTGTCTAAACCCTAGAAAATGGGTAACTCCCAACATTTATCACTTGCATGCGACTAATGAAAGTCAACTAACCTATGATACAACCAAATTCTTTTTTTGCTAAAGCATGCTCCTTGACTCTTGTCATGCTATAGCAGTGATAAGTTTATCTATAAGTGGGTCATAGGTTTAACAATTTTGGTGATCACCTCAAGGTGAGTGGTACAAGCTACACCAAGAGAATAATTATTCTCTATTTGTGTTCTCGTAGAGTCCCTTTCTCAACTTAGTTGTGATGCCAAAACTCGGCTCCTATATTGATCTTGGTTCAACATTTTGACATTTAGAGGGTACAAGAACATTGATCTAAAACATATGGTCCCAAGGGCTTACATCCTAGGTTGGTTAATCTGGTTACAATCCACATAGAGGGGTCCATTAACACTTACGCATGGTCCTATAGGTCTTGGGGTCAAATTATCAACACTCTAGTAACCCATTGAACCCCCCCGAGATGGCTTCTATCCGGTCACCAATACATAAACAAGTACAGCCCATGAAGTATAATCTTAAAATTCGTTCACTCCATTCAATTGTTACCTAGAAATACAAAATCTATTAGATAGAAATCAAACCCACTATAGTACTATTAGACAATATTCCACTTTTGAGGACACAACATATTTGTATATTACCAATCATAAAGCTTAACATATAATAATCCCACAAACATACATAAAGAGAAAATGCTATATCATATTTGGTAATACTTACCATTAGTTCTTGTAGTTGATGAAGGTAGTCGTAAGGAATTCCATCCTAAACTTAACATAGTTTTGAACACATATTCGGAGCAGGTTGATCATCCATAAAGATTAATAATTATTTACACTATCAAATCTTAATAGCTCAATTTAGTATCATCATCAAATGTAAAGTTATCAAGTTTCAATTCATACATAGCTATGCCATGGCTAAGATTATCATGCCCTTAATTCTTGGAAGAATAGACCTTACTAGTGTGTTGAGGCTAACCTATACCTTCCTATACTTATCATAGAGCCAAGACACAATGCCATGGTGTTCAACACAGAACTTGGATAATTTTTTTTCATAAACATCGAGAGGCATTTTTCTAGGTTCATATCAAGATAGAGCACAATGGCAGTGACTCTAAAAGTTCATCCAAGATTGAAGTAGATTTTGGAAAGTCAAATATTAGAAAACCTTAAAGTAGATAATAAGCTTAATAAGGATGGATGGCCTTTTATAATTTTATTGGCTCACTCCTATAAAATGGGGACATAAATTGACAAGGTGAGTTCATAGTGATCTGATGCAAATTCCTACTTCTAGCTGAAGCCCACTAAAGAGGGAGGGATAATCATGTTTAGGAACAATCCTAAACCTTGGAGCCATTCCCTAAACCCTCTTCTATTGACTTGGGTCTGGAGGCATCCTTCACCGAAGCACTGCTTACATGCTTGCTTCCAAACAGGATCAAAGTCACATGCAGTTCTCCTAGGATTTCAACTATTAAGATGATATTTGGCACTTAACCTAGTGAATATAATGAATATAACTTACACAAATCCTAGATGCACCATTTGGTCGGATACATTCGCAAGGTATGGTACTCAAGGATTCCCAACCTTGATAGATATTATCCCCAAAGAAGCTAGGGACTAGCTTAACCAAGAAAGATCCGGATGGGGATACAAAACACAACTATATATGATTTTTCTCAAACGGTTCGATTCGACATTTTAAGATGATGTGTTACTAAGAACTAAGGTCCTAAACTAACTGTACATACAATGTTCACAATTATCAACCCTCTTTATACTTAGTCGAGCATTAAAATGTCACCCAACTTACATGAAACACCTTAGACAATAGTGTCATATGAGGACAAATTGTCCAAATTAAATCCATACACAAATTTTTCATAACAACATAGTTAATATAAGATAAATCCAGTCATATTAGAGCACAAGGCAACAACAGTCAAAATATCTTCATAATCAACAATTAAGCAAAGCTTTGATATGGCTCCAAGCGATGTTCTATAATATGATCCAATGACATCAAACATCATGATCATATTAAATTATGACATTACTCAATTAGAACACATCATGCCTCAGTAAGGCCATACAAAAATCATCTCAACTCTGAAGGACTTAACATCCATAATTACAGACCTGCTTTGAGCATGATAAATACCTGGGTCATACACAGGATAATTGGCAATACCATATCCATTAGAGCATCATGTGGAGATATGTAATAATAGTAACAATATTCCTGATCACTTGATTTCATTTACCTTATGATGCAACACAATATTCTTACCATTAGAGCATCATGTGGAGTTATGTAAGAATAGTAACAATATTCCTAATCGCTTGACTTTGTTTACCTTATGATGCAACACAATATTCTTATAATAGTCCAGTTCACTAACTAGATAGTATTTACACTTGTCACTTCTAGCAAAACATGATCATAATGACCGGTAGTAAGTGATCCCATATAGCTGCTATATATTTGCATATCAACACTTATACTCAAAACTCAGTCGAATTGACCATGCAATTAGTTATCTAAAGTTCATAATGACACAAAGGGCTAATAGTCAATCCCTACCATTAGTGAATTGCCAAATCAAACAATCAGTCACCACTATCAGTAAATCACCAAGAGCTGGCAGCCAGTATGATTGATGATCCCACCAAAGGATTGATTCATTCCCTAGCTGAAACATCTAAACTGAATCACCAGGTAAGTAAAAACTTGACTATAGAAGAACTTCTACTAATGAAGATAACCAATTATTATGTTATATTGATGCACATTTATCTGGGTGAGAATCTCTATTTGAGTTATTTTCTTTACAACCTATGGCTATATAGACTTTAGAGAGAACATTAAGGATACTACTCTTGTGAGGATTAAAAATCATAATTCCTGATTTCCTTCCAACATGGATTGAATCAAGTAATATTAATTTATACATATTAGTTCATATGTTGTGTGTTTCTATGTGAAAATGAAATACATTTCGTATTTGATTATGTGAGTGAGAATCATGGAGTACTCGTCACTATTGATCCTGCCACTCAATTGATCCAATAACATTGTTTCCAAGTTTGTTGGTCATTGCAAGAACAAGAATTATTGGTTAAATGTGATGCATTAGTAAAATAATACCACAAAGGAAAAGAATCACAAGCACTTTAACATTCCACATATTTGACAGCTAGGAGGGGAGAAGAAAGTCTCTATTGTTCAAAATCCAGCACCCATCATGAGGACCAATATAAGGCATGGGAAGATCATTGGCTTCATAGTTACAAAGTTCTTATAAGGAGGTCATCTGAAATCTTACTTCAGGCCGTATAGTCTTTCCTATAAATCTAGAAAATTCTTACTGTGACAGCTGCATGCTACAGCCAAAAGACCACATATGAGTCTGGTTGCAAACATTAAGATCCTTCATCAGTAATTGGTAACATTAGATGAGTATAGCTTATATATTCAAAACAATTTTGAAAGCAATAACGTAAAAACATTTGCAGGACACCTTCAGGCAAGTTCAATAAAAAGGCCATAGGAACTTTTAAGTAATAGCATTGGACGGTTATAAGGTCAGGCTCCTAAAAAATAATACCAATGGCCTTACCATAAGTATAAATCAACCTTAATTATCCTTAGCTGCAAGAGTAGATATTTAGAGTCCAGTAATATTTTCTAGGAAGGTAATTGTGAAATATGATTATACTTAGCTCTAGGAGCAGTGCTGAAGATATTTTAATGTAGGTGCTGGAATCAGCTCTTAGATTTCAGGCATGATGCTGAGGATATTTCTGATGTAGGCAATCAAAATTGCTCTGTTGCCTCTCCATGCATCAGTGACCAAAATGGTGTGCATATCTAACTCCCTGTGTGTCCTTATCATCTTTTGAAGTTTGGGATGTGGGGAAACTATAAGGTGGTCATTGAAATGGGGCTTGTTCCCCACTTAAGTTCCAGAAACTCTATGGATATAAAGACAAGCAGCCAACCTTCCCAGCCCACAGAGTGGCTTCATGCTTTTCCTTTTTTATTGATCTGCTCCTCTGCATCTGCTCTCCAACCAAGTCAGTTACCCCAAAGCCCTCTGCCGTTCCTCGTCAAGGATTAATTGCAGCAGAAAGGGACATCGTACCTTCTTGTCCCTTCTGTCCCTTTTCTTCAGGCGCCCATGCCTTCACCGTAACTCTGATTAATGTGTTGATGGATGTCCATACTCTGTGCCAGGGTTCTCATACCTGCGCCATACTTCCCTCTGTCCTTGGCACCTTTTCTGATCCATTTAATTCTTTTGTTATTTTATTTTATTCATTTTCCTGCTCTCATACAATGTGGGATGTGAGAGACAAGCCATTCTATGGAAACAAGGAATTTTGGTCAAGACATTCACTCTGTAGCAAAATCCTTTTCTCTGATTATTCCATCAGGACATACCAGATTTCTAAATCAAATATAAAAGAGAATACAGATATATAAAGGCCTTAAAATCTGATTCAGATTTGGTGGCCTTGACACAGCCCCCTCTTTGATTTATGGGACCAGAGATCACATGGAAGTCTCCACCTAGCGGGAAAGTGTGACCTGCCTAAGAACTCGAAATCATCTAAATCTCTTCCCATAATTGCATTTTTTTATTTTATTGATTGGGAAGTTAGGGCCATATACATTCAAATAGAAGCTACAGATATTTTCCTGAAAAGATTTAAACTTGCATGCAATCCAGTTAGCAGAAGCAGCTATAATGTGATGAGCCCAGCTGGCTCACAACTCCAAACCCCTATTTTTTAACTTATTTTTTTTGTGTTTTACTTTTTTGAGAAGAATTTCTAGAGTGAAATAGAAGGGGCGCACAGCATAAATGCTTATAAAAAGTAAATCTGAGCTAATTTCTTCAGAATGAAAGTGTAGAAGATATTATTTAACTGAAACAAATAGATCACAAAAGATACACATACCCGAAAGCTTCCAGATTTTTTATTTAAAAAAGCCGATCAAAATAGTGAAAAACTGAAAATCTAGAGTAGGAAACCCCAGATTGCAAAGTCCAGCCTCAAAACCTTGGCAGATGTCAAGTACAAGCTAGGCACCCAAGATGATGAAGAGAAACCCTCAAAGAAAAAGGCGTTTCTCCCAGAAAAGTCCAAACCCCCTTGTAGAAGAGCCATGCACTTCAAGCGAAGCCAGAATTCCCCTTCAGAAGGTACGGCCATGAAGTAAAGTGTCTGCCAGATGAAAAGAAGTCGCCATCTCTCAAAACCCTCTTGAAAACTGATGAAGGAACTCAATAGAAACACAGATCCAGCTCAATAGAACTTCTGAATGAAGCTCTCACCAACGCACTACTTCAACTGGTCTCTCACAGTCTTAGAAATGCATCAACACTGAAGAGATTTTGTTCTCCAATGGAAATTTTGCTCAAACCCTGATCACAGAGGAAAGCATGGAAGAAACCCTAAGGCAAAGTTGAAAAATAACAAGAATGAATGTTTTCATTGCCCAAAATGCCTTATATACCAAAAGGCATGCATTTCAAAAAGGGACGCACTTTCCTTCATTTAAATCTTTTAAAATATCATTAAGTCCCTTTTAATAGTTATGAACTTAATATTTGGTGTCCACTTAAATGATTAAGTGATTTAATTTTAAATCACTCTTTTTCCATGAAAGTTTAAGTGATATAAAGTGATAAAGTTAAATTGACTTAATAATAAAATATTAAGTTAATTAACAACTTAAATCACTCAAATAAGCGTAACTTCCACAAATCTTCATGAAATCCAGTGCCGTCAGAAGCTAACAACTCCTGAACTGCCAAGGCCTGCAGTGAGCTAATCCCTGAACTCTGGAAACGAGAACGACCAAGCTCTCTAGAAAGTACCGCTGACCCTCTAACCAAATCTGTTAGCCCACAAGGGTCCAAGAAAAGGCTAACACACTGTTCCTGAGAACTGACTAGAGCGGGGACATCACATATAAGCTGAACAAATAAAATTAGGGGGTTCCAAAGCACACATAAACCACCAGAGGCACTCTCAGAATGAACCACTAAGTACTTACACCTTGGCCAAGAACAAGATATAAAGGCTATAAGGTCATAAGCTGAGAGTTTGTTCTCTTGTAGTTAGAGCAAATTAACCTTACTTTATTAAATTATTTCAATAGGCACTTAAGCAAAGGCCTCTTGATAGGGGCATTAAATTTCCACAGTAACACTTTCATATACCTCCAGAATGGATCTTCCCCCTTTGATGTGCTAGATATCCAGACATGGATTGTTGAGAGCCAGTATCAATCTTCACTTTAGCTGAAACAGAAACCTGCATAGATTCAGTCTTACTCTTTCTTGTGCTCCTTTTTTAACTCTCTGATGTTCTGAATCCAGAGGAAGGATTGATTGTTGTGATCCTCTGAGACTCTCCAAAATGCTGTTCCTAGTTGGATCCCTTCTAGAGGGATAAATAGATTTTCCAACATAGTTTTTGAAAGATCATCATCCTCTTCCAGATCCTTCAAAACCAGATCCAAATCCACCAGGGCAGCTTCCATCTTTGCAAGAGCCTGATCCAAAGGAGCCTATGATATCTGAAAACAAGAGTCCCCTTTCTCTGGAGAAGCCAACTTCTGATCAGGAGAAAAAACTAGAGCAGAATAGGAACTTTACTAGGATGTGCTTCGGAAACCAGAATGGAGATAGAAGCAACTTTGCATTTAACCAGCACATAATACTTAATCAAATGCTGTTTAGGGGATTCAGTATCCTACAAGAAGAATCATTGATGATTTCTGATGAAAAGAAAGTCCTTTCTAACCCATGTAATCTTTTTCACCCTCCAAGTGAAACCTTGAGGCAGAGACTGCACAGATTTTGCCAAGGAGGGAATGACCTTATCGGAGCAAAATGAGCCAGGTGGCCAATCTTGTGACATGAATAACACCAAACAGAGAGACCTTAATAATTCAACTCCTGAAAGAAGGGTCCAGCTGATGAAGACAAACATTTTTTCTTTGCAATGGGATATCCAGCTCCTGCCTAATCTTGATCAGTGTATAGACAGCATTAGATAAATCCACAGATAAAGGATCAACTTCAACCAGTTTGCTCAGACATTTAACTGTATTTCCAAAATCTTCGAAACTCCAGAATTCTAGAATTCTAAAGGGAGACCATACAGTCTAACCCAAAATATTTAGAGAACTGAAGGAAGAGCTCCACACACCAGATTCAACTCCCAGCAATTCAAATCAATCAAATAAGAAGCCCATTAAGATTTACTGGCAAAGGTTTCAAAATCTTTTCTTGCATAGAATGAGTAGCAAACTTTGCTACAAAATATCCTTTTGGAAGAAAACCTACCATAATTGAATTTTTCCCAATGTCCTTATCCCATGATAGAATCTCTGTGTCTGAAAATCTCTGAGGTGAAGAAGAGCCTGCCACTGCCAGTGCAGACAGCAAATATTTTCTGCCTCCAGATTTGCTTCAAAAGTATGTATGACTGGACACTCCCCTGATACATTTGGAGTTCTCTGCACTGGAAAGTGGCCATCTGACACAGACTCGAGAGATCCTTAAACCCTTGAAGCCCAATAGGATTTCTGTTATCACCTGTAGCCATACAGCTGCACATGCCTAGAGCTGTTGATTCCGCCATGCCTGCGATCGAAGGATCTGTTTCTCTTCTGGAACACAGGAAAATCTTGCCTTAAGAGTTGAACAACCCTGATACTGTGCACTCAGTCTCCTCATTTTGCTCCCAGTGAAACCCTCTAATCATCTAAATATTTGCTTCAAAAGAAATGGTAAATTTTTTCCAAATAATTTCTTGCAGAGGCATCTCTGAGGGGCCATAGATATTGATCATTGCTATGAAGTAACCCATAAAAAGGATCAAACTATTTTCAGCCAACTATAGAAGCAAAGTTGGAGATCTGAGGGTTCTAGAATATGCTAAGATGTCTTTGGTGACACTGATGTTATTGTAGTCAATCATTTGGAAATTTCCGGTGAGGAGTATGTACCATATTTGTAAAGGTATAATAAGGCTTCAGACCACTCCTATACAGTTAAGCAAACAATGTGTATAATCTAGAAGAATGGCAGCGCTGGTTTTGTTGTTGGGCATGATTGCATTCCTGAAACTTGTTTAGTTGCGTGTAAAATCTGGACATCAAGAGACAATGGTAACAGTTAAAGATGAGCCTAAGAGAGTTTGGTGTCGAGTTAAAAACTTGTAGGCTTCTTGATTAGCCAAAACGATACCCTGTTAATCATAGTTAAAAATCCTGTCAGATCTAACCCAGATTTTGTTGGATCCAGATTTTGCATACATACTAAATCTTTCCAAGCTGATCTAAACAGTTTTTAATCATAATTCTATTTTTTTAGGAATCGGGTAACCCCCCTATAAACTGCAGTGCGCCTGGTAAACTTTTTTCAGGTAATCGGTGACGCTGGTGCGACATGCCCTCCGGTACCACAGGGATGGGGTGAGACTAGACCTCGTGACCTCTTGCCTGCAACAGGATGCTTTAGCCAATCGAGCTAGGCCCCCCCCACCCCTTCACATTTAATGATTTAAAGTTACATTCACATCCTTATGCTAAATTTTTACATACGTTTATGTTGTATAAATTTTTTCACATGCAAATGTAATTTTTTTTCTCTAAACTGGACATTTGAAACATATTTGGAATTTCATAAATTCAGATTTTTTCCCCCTTGAGTATGAATACAGTTTGCAGAAGTTTGTAACTATGCTTCTAGTCCTAATAGAGGCATGGGCCAGATTATTAGAGTTGATTCTCAGTACAACTTCTTTGATCTATTTATATGGTAGTGGCTCAAGAATGAAACAAGAAGATTGTATGGGAGCTCTGGGAGGTGGAATCAATCATTTACAGTAAGGCTCATTTGCTGCATCTACATTGTTGTCCAACAAGTACGATATTTTGTAAAGATTTTGTATTTTTTAAATTGAAACTCATTCCTTGTCTTACAATCAACATTCTTTATGTGTCATCTCTTTCCTTATTCCTGTCATCTATTTTTTGCAGATTCTGTGTTTTTCCCTGCAATATGTATTTAACAGAGGTTAGTCATTTGAAGATTGTATTCTGAAAACTATAATTAGCCTATACAATGTATAGATGATCTTCTAAACTTGTATTATACATGATCCTGCTTCTTCTATGAATTTATTCTTCACATGCCTGTCATGACCCTATCCAAATAGGCTGGCTACAGCCGACTTAAACAAGGTGTTTTTTAACACCATCTTATTTAATAATGTACATATTTAAATAGATAAAAAATAATAAAAATAAAATAAGAATACTTTATTGAGGTTGGCCAGATTTGGAAGGGAAAGGTGACTATAAATATAAGAACATTTGAGGTCATTTGGGCAAGGATTTATATCATATTTTTCATTTGGAGATTCTTCTCTTTGGCTGCAACTTTGGTTGGGCTTTATTCCAAGGACGAAAACCCTTGTGAATATGGTGAGTTGCATGAAAACCTAGCTCATCTTGTGGAGGGCTCATAATGGAGTTCTATGTTGCAAGGTGTGTGCCCTTGGTCTCCTTGTGCTGTGCAGTGTAGTGCTCCGCTTCGTGACATGGCTTAATTGTCTCTAGTGGATTCATTAACTCTGGCGTTTGTGTTGGGCATTAACAGGTCGATTCTTTGGTGCAACAACAATTGGTATCAAAGCTTGGGTCACGGGTTCGAAGCCCTCGCTTGCGTTGGGAGGGGGGGATTGTTGTAAGGTGTGTGCCCTTGGTCTCCGTGTTGTGCAGCGCAGCGCATGGGTTTGTGACATGGCTTAACTGCCTCCCATGGATTCATTAACTTTGGTAGTTGTATCGGGCATTAACAGGTCAATCTTTTGGTGCAACAACAACTGTTTGTGCAACATTCTAATTGCACTTTATTGGAGACATTTGGAGGCTTTGGAGCATCATTGCATAATTAGATTTACAGATCAGATTTGGAGCAGCATTGTTGTGGCATTTTGAGTGCATATTGCATTAGGGTTTTGCCCTAATTTGGAGCGTCACTTTGGAGCAGACTCAAACACCCATTTTTGGAGGGCGATTTTGCATTTCTGGAGCAGCAAACCCTAAGCGCTTGCCAAGGATGGATTCACCCATCTAGGGTTTGAGGTTTGAAGACTAATTTGCATATTTGTGGTATGTGCAATCTTAGTTTAAGATCTGATTTATAGGGCAGAAATCTGGCCATATGTTTGGCATGTTTGAGCCCATGAATTCATTGAAAAATCAGTCCAGAATATTCAGTTTTGTAACAGCGTAAGTTACCTACAAAAAATCAGATTTGTTTGTGGCATTTGGATGCCCTATCTTGTGTTTTTCATGATGGATTTCATGTTTAATATGAATATCAATTGGTAGCTTCATTTGGCATGTTTATTTGTCATGTTTGGGCACTTGTATGTTCGCTGTGATATTTTGTTTTCAGAAAAATAAAAATAAAAATCAGAAATCAGAATTAGGGTTCTAGCAGAAATAACAATCAGAATTTTAGAGCAGATTCCATTGGGGGTATTTCAATGCCCCACTAATAAAGTATGGATCTATGTATCACAAATTAAGTTTTTGTTATGACCTCTCTTTATAATCCAGAACTGCGTTTTTCTCTACCAGCAATGCCTAGAGTTGTTCATTTTCCTTGCTTATTGTTTTTCTATATGTTATGAATATTGGCTCTGATTCCTTTATTGTGTATTGTGCAACTGTTCCCTTCCCCCAAAATAATTTCACTTTGGCATGCTGATGGTTACTAGCTGAGCGTGGCTGCTTAGAAATAAGGAGGATCCTTTTTCTCAACCAATTGCCCATGATCCCTTGTAACTCTTGACGGTTGTGTTTGCCAGTGAATCTGGTTAATTTACTAGAGTTAATTTTTAAACTGATCCATCCATTGTAGTTTGATTTTCAGGACACAACATTTCATGTTATTTTTGTATGCCTGTAAACCATGCAATTGATATTTAAGTTGATTTTGGAGGAATAAGAAAATAAAATTAATTGAGGAAAAAATGCAACTACTATGTGAGTACCTTCCGGAATGAAAAGTTGAAATTATATGGGTTGATAACAAAAAACATGATGCAGTCATTAATTTTTACCTTGTACATACTAATGTTGGTGAAATGTTTGGCAGATTATAGAACTTTTCCAGCAATGCCATCTTGACCATCCCATTGGAAAATTTTGGGGTGATTGCACTGAATTGAAGATCAAGCTTGACCGTTGCTTTCGTGAAGAAGTGAGTTACAGTGTTTGCTTTTGCTGTAATTATGTTTATTTTCAAAGGTTCTTTTTGATGAGGTTATCATTCACCTGATAATTGTACTTCATGTTTTTGGATTGACAGAAAGCAATTAAAAGGAAGGCCAATTTTGAAGAAAGCAAGAGAATGAAAGAAAGAGTACGTGCACATAGAGCTGAAATGAATGCTGCTACTTCAGAACCGCTCTCACCTTCACAAGCTGCAGAATAATTGCAGCGTATAAGAGATTTAAAAATGAAGATCGGCAATTCATTGCATGATTATACATTGTTTTACCCCTCGAAGAAAATAAAAGAATGACAATTCATTGCACGATTATGCATTGTTTTACCCCTACAAGAAAATATCTTTCTTGGGAAATTTTCAGCAAATCAAAAGATGTTAACATTTCTAATTTCCAGCCAAAAATTGGAAAAGTATTGGGAACCCAAAAATTGTAGGAAAATAACTGATGTTTTTTATATTTAAACCCATCCTAATTGCATAGACGGTGAGTGAAAGTAGAGAGAGTACACCATGACTAGATCAACAGTTATTTTTAAAATCATCCAGTTTAATGGTAAAAGGTAAATTTTGGTCACTAGAAATAGGACAATTATTTATCTTTTTTAATAGGAATGGGATTTAAAATTGCTATTCGTTGTTTGACGGCTGGAAAATAAGATGTTAAGTAGAATGAGGATCCACAAATTATAATATGATGTTAAGTAGAGTGAGATCCACAAATTATAATATGAGGTTTGTTTATGAAGGTTATGAAGTAGTGGCTACGCTAATTGCGGAGGACACTGAGCTGACAACGAGAGAGCAAATTGGGACCTTGCGAAGGACAAGAGAAGCACAACATATCAGACACTGGTTTGTTGTGATTAGGTAGTGCACGTTGGTCGTATTCGACAAAAGCAAAAACTTTTGTGGAATATGAATTGTAGTAGTACGAGCTAGTGAGAAGGATGAGGGAACATATATATCGGATGTTGGGATATAATGGGACTGAAGATGTAATGAAATATGTCTAAAAGTCTGAATCAATCTAGAACGAAAGGTAGAATGACAATAGAGTGAAAAATGGCGTTGTTTGCAGCAACTTTAAGGGGAGAACGCAACAGTGGTACTATAGGTTTGGTCCCGTTTGGAGTTCTGACAATTATGAGCAGTTGAAGCAAGGGTTGCCAAATGAATACCAATTCACGAAAATGATTCATGAATCATCAAAGCATTTTTGCGGTGAAGGAAATTTACGAGGCGAGAGAAAGTGTAAAAGAATATGACAGATTTTGTAACTAGTGAAGATCGAGCATATACGATTGTTCATTGATGGACTATTAAGCAAGTGAAAAGATAGGTGAATGAAATGGTTCGTGTGACAGGAGATTGTCGTTGGAGTTAACGAAAGCAGAATGGGACTCGACGCTGGAAGGTGGTAGCGCAAGATTGAAAGTGGGGGCGTAAATGAATGAAATGGATCAACTGATTGCTGCACAAAAATTACAAGTGGAGGAAAATTGGGAGTTGGAGAGGGTTGTTGGTGAAGAGGTGATATATTGATTCATTTGTCCTGATGATGCACGTGAGGAAGCGAACTATACTTTATTAAAGAAGATCAAGAAGGTGCAAATAAATGTATGGCATGTCACCCGTGAAAGCAATACACATAACACCAAAGATGGTAGAATTATTGGAGAGATAAGAGATGGGGGAAGGATATTGGAATTTTATGATCTAAGATGGAACAAAGCAAGGATGCTAGATACCAATTTGAAGTTCGAAAATTGGTAAGGGCAATAACATTTAAGATAATGAAAGGTGGAAGAAAAAAGTGGTATTAGTTTAAAAGTAAATAGTTGGTAGATAGATTTTAGGAGAGGAGGGCAGGGCATGGCATGCAAATGGGTTCATATAAAAAATAGACGAGCTACATATAACAAAAGTAGATTTTGCACCTTTTTTAATAATTTCTTCTATCAATGTAGTTCTTCAATCAAAATTTAAAATTTCAATAAAATGGAAGACATCGACATGCTTTTGGAATTATTGGTGGATGATCTTTGACCACAAACCCAATGATAACCATGGGATGCCATTATATTTTTGTAAAATTTTATGGGTTGAGTTATAGTTGGGTTTAAAACCCAACTATTTTGACATTATATGGTTCCAAAAGGTTAGTGGTAGCATACCATAGTTTAGACCAAGTGCACATGTACTTAATAGTCCAACTCCCATTCCACATTTTGTCCTCTGCCACACATTAACCATTCCACCATCCATTTACCATGAGGGGTTGGTATTGGCCCTTTGTTCATTCAACACACTTTCTTGTAGTTTGGTAGAGCAAATCACCCAATTTTCTCATTCCAACATGAGTAGCTAAGGAGATTGCGCAAGTCCAACTAGCACAACATTGGTCTCATATGTCCACCTCACATATGCATACATTAGAGTCGTGTTTTGGGCCTACTCCTTCCACCTTAAGATTAAATGAAAACATTGTGGACCTTGGATTTTCATTGTTCCAACCTTATACTAATGTATGCCACAACTAAGTTATTATTTTGCTAGACCTTTGAACTTGCATATTTCCTAGCGTCTTTCACTTGTTTTACTTCATTATGTAATTTTGATTGTTGTAGTAGACATTAGAACACACATCTTTTCCACCAAGTCTCTCCTTCCGCCTAACCCCATTTTCTCTTTCTCTCTCATTATCTCCCTCTCTCACTCTCCCTTTCCCTTTCTTTGCCCTTCCCTAGTCCATTCACTCTTTTTCTCTCTTCTCTTGCCTTGGCTCTCCCTCTTTAACCCTATTCACTCTATTTCTCTCCTCCCCCTAACATTGCTTTCCTCTCTCTCCCTCTCCCTCTCCCTCCTTCCCTAACCTCATTCCCTCTATTTTCCTCCCTTAGTATCGAGAACACCATATACTGACAACTTATATAGTATGTCAACATTCCACTAGGTCTTTGAACTTACATATTTCTTAGATTCTTTAACTCATTTTACTGAAGTAATTCAAATATTTGACGAGACGTTTGAATGCACATCTTTCTCTCTAGGTTTCTTCCTCCCTTTCTAACCTCATTCTCTCTTGATCTCTTTTCATCTCTCTCCCTCTCTCTTAGGAAACACCCTTCCCCAATCCCATTCTTTCCATTTGAAACCTCTTTGACCTCTCTCCCTCCATCTCCCATGTCCTCGCTCCTTCCTTCCCTCCCTAGTCCCATTCACTCTCTTCCCCTTCCCCTTGTGTCACTTCATATGAAACCCTAATTAGACTTTATCCCTCTCCCACTCCCTTTATCCATCCATCCCTAACCCCATAACCCCATTCCCCTCTCTCCCTCTCTCCCTTCCTCCCTAACTTTGTCCACCCTCTTTTCCTTCCTCTCTCAATCCTTATAACACTTTCTTTTTCTCCCTCAAACACTAAACCTCATTCACTCTCTTTCCATCTTCTCCTCTCTCAATACCTCTCTCCCTCCCTAAACCTATAAAACCTAAGTCTCATTCACTTGCTTTCCCTCTTACTCCCTCTTTCCCTCATGTAACCTCTAAATTGTATTTACTCCATTCATTAAATTTCCCTTTTCCTCCCTTTCCTACCCTCCCCAAACCCCTAAAACTTAAAAGTTAAACCCTATACCCTATTCAATTTCTTTACATCTCCCTTTGCATCTTTCCCTCCCTCCCTATACCCTAAACTATGAACCTTCACTCTCTTTTCCTCTCCTCTCTCCCTAGCTCCTCGCCTCCATCCCTCCACAAACCTTAAACTCTATTTTTTTTTTTACTTTGTCCCCTCCTCTCTCACCTTCCTTCACAGACAAAACCCCTAACCCTAAAGCCTAAAATCTATTCACTCTTTACATCTCCCCTTCTCTCCCCACCATTCCCCCTAAACCATTAAACCTCATGGACACTTGATTTCTCTCTTCTCTTGTCTTTCTCCCCCATCCCTAAAATTGTAAACCCAAAACCTCATTCACTCTCTTTCCCTCTTACCCTCGCTCCCTAATTTCCTCTTTAAACCTTAAACCCTAAACTTCATTCACTCTCTTCCGTCCCCTCTCCCACCCTCCCTAAACCCTAAAGCTCAATTCACTCACTTAACCTCTACCCCTCTCCACCTTGCTCTCTAAAACACAAAACCCTACTATCTCAAAACATAAAACATATTCCCTTTCTTTTTCTCTCTCCATCACTTCCCAAACACCTAAAACCTAAGCCCCACTCATTTCTTTTCCCTTCCCACCTCTCTTTCTCCCTAACGCAAAATTGAAATTGAAACTTACATGTTATCTTTTTTTTTATCATTTCAAGTTAATTTTCACCTATTTTTTTTGACATTTAGGATAGGATGTGGCATTACCATATTTCTCAATTCCTCCAATGCATCAACAAATGTGTATTATGTGATCAAATTGTATATAATATACCTTCTCTCTACTTTTAAATTTCTAGTCTTATGTTTCAACTTTGTATTTTGTATTTCAATCACTCTTGTAATAATTTCACTAGCTAATCTTTACAAGATCTCAAAGTTTTTATAATTTCTAAGTCACCAAGATAGTATGTAGTAAAATGACTTGTCTCCATCCCTCCCGCATCAATATTGTATTATTTGACTAAATTATATGCAATATACATTCTCTACTTTCAAGTTTATATGATCATGATTCAATCTTGTAATTTGTATGTTGGTCACTCCTCTAATATTGTCATTAGCTAATATCTACATAATCTCATTTTTTTGTTTCTACATCATCAAGATAGGTTATAGTACAACCACCCATCTCTATCACTCCCATATTCATAGTGTGTGTTGTTTGACCAAACTATTTTTAATATACATTGTTTACTTTCATTTTTTGTATAGTTTTTGATCAAATAAGCAAGGAAAGGGTCTTGATCCCAAAATTTCAAAACAAGTGCTATGTATAGTTATATTGTTGGATGCAATGGTTTAAATTTGAGTAATCAAATATTGATTCTAAGTTTCATTCTTGAAGTTTCCTAGTTTTAGGACACACTCCACTATTTTAGGAACTATCAAGGTACTAGTGGAGGAAGTCAAGACTCTAGTTCACAGAGAACTAAAAGGGATCTTGATTTTGATAATATAGGGCACCATGAGGCCTCTTGATGCCTTTTGGTATATTTTGTATAATTACATATACACATATTTGATACATGTAATTTTATAATTTTCATATATACATGTCCTTTTAATGATCCAAACTATGAGAATATGTTTGTAATTGATCTTGAAATATAATTCACACTAATGATATATACAATTAGCTAAATAATTTTATAAAACAATTTATTAAATTTACTTAAATCAATTAAGTCATTTATTTAAACAATTTAAATTAGTTACTGTAAGAGACTAGTTGTCTCTCAGCCCAAACCCTTAACTGGAAATGATGATTTTTTGTTTGTTTTGTATTTTTTTGGTGTTTTTGATTATTTTTTGCAATAAACAAGAAAGCTGCGATTTTGCTCTAAAATACCTTAAAAATTCATAATAAATAAATAGACAATAAATATGCATCAATACTGCTCAGAAGATGAAGGCGCACATGTCTATTGATTTTCCAGAACACATACAATGTATGAAAACAAACATATGAAGAGAAAACTACTTTTTATTCAAAAGAACCTGATTACTTGCAGCCACCAGATAATAGATGAAAATGTACGGCTGAGTAAGGAATACAATCTTCAGGCTCTGAAATCAATGCTGAAGCTCCAATAACCCTAGGCACACCAGACCCAAATGATAGAAGCTGAAGACTGGAGGCGTGGTTTCCTGTGGAAGATGGTACAACCTTGCTGGTACAGAAATGTACGGCCTAGCAGCAACAACAAATGTAGTACGGCCTCAAGACCCTAAGTGCCAGATCTCTGATAAATGGTCTTTGATAAGTTGCCCTACACAACTGATGAATAAACTCTGTAATTCCTTCCCTGAATCGAATCAATAAGCTCAACTGCAACCTCTGTATGAAGTCACCAAGTACGACAATCTTCAACTAGTGTTTCAAAGCCTCAGTATGCCAGATCTTGAAGAGGTATCGTTCTTCAAAATCAAATGTCTGCTGAAACCCTAGGTTTGCAAACTTCAATGCTTAGAGCAAAATAAGACAAATTGAATAATCATAACATAAGAGTTCAATTTGTCTTGGCAGTGAATATATAACCCCTCTTGAAAAATTTGACCAAAACCTCTTTTTAATAATCATTTAAATTAATGATTAAATTTGCCTTTTTGGACTTAGGAAAAATATTTAATAATTGGCGCCCCCATCATTAATGAATAAATACCTATTCATTATATTAATTATTCCACTTTATTATAAAGTATTAAAAATACTTTATAATACGCCATTATCATTAATCTTTAAATACATTAATAAAGTGACTTTATAATATAAAGTCAAAATATTAATTATTTAATAAATCATTAAATACTCCGTTATTTTTCCATCTGACCATCAAACTGATGAACTGGGTCGACTTTGAGCTAATCAGCTGAACCAGGTGCCCTGCCCAAAATAGCAGCTTCTGCCTGCCTGACTTACTAAAAATAGTATCTGAAAAACCTCTCTGAATGATTCTGCGAAGGCCCAACCTGAACCAACTGAAAGAATGAAGCTCCTGAACCGGGTAACTGCCTCAAAAGATCCTCTACACACAACTGTCAGCCTACGAGGATCAGAATGATAGGCTAACCTCAAATCCAGCTGCGTTGACTAGGAAGGGGACATCACAGTCCGCCCTCCCTGAAATTGCTTGTCCTCAAGCAATCTCAACTCTGGATGCTGTAAAATCTCCTCGGACTCCCATGTAGCATCCTCAACTAGAAAATCTCTCCACTTGATCAGATATTCCCTGATCACTCGCCTCCGAAGGTGTCTCTCTCTCATCTCGAGGATGGCCTCAGGTACTAGTATTAATTTCCCTTCATCATCAAGGGGTGGCAGAACTGGAGAGGGTATCACATGCTGACCCAATGCCTTCTTCAGGCGAGAAACGTGAAACACGTTGTGAACCTTGCTATCTGCTGGTAAGTCCAACTCATATGCAACCTCGCCCACTCGTCTGATAACATAGAATGGACCATAGTAACGAGGTTTCAACTTCTCCGCACCACTCTTCCGCAGAGTAGACTGACGATATGGCTGCAACATAAGATACACCATATCACCCACATCAAAGGAACGCTCAACCCTCTTCTGATCAGCATACTGCTTCTGCTGATTCTGTGCCCGCTGGATATTGTCTCTGAGAGACCTCAAAATGTCCTGCTGACTCTGCATCATATCCTCTGCACTCGACACTCTGCTGTCACTCAATATCAGATCCAAAAGGTTGGGCACCTCATACCCATACAATGCCATGAAGGGCGTCATCTGTATCGTCATGTGGTGAGTAGAGTTATAACAATACTCACAGAGGTATATCCACCTCACCCAAGCTCTGCGTTGTCCAGCTATGTAATTGCGCAAGTAACCTTCCACCCACTTATTGACAATCTCCGTCTGTTCATCTGTCTACGGATGGTAGCTGGTACTCGGTGTCAGTTCAGTCCCACAGAGCTTGAACAACTCCTGCCAAAAGTTGCTCATGAACTGATTGTCTATCGCTGACTATTGTTCGAGGCAACCCATGTAACCAAAATACCTCTCTAAAGAAGAGCTCTGCAGTTTGCGATGCTGTGAATGTAGTGGTAATCAGGAAGAAGTGTGCATATTTAGTCAACCAATCAACCACTACGTAGATGCAATCTTTACCTTGGGCTTTCGGCAAACCCGTGATAAAGTCCATCGATAAACACTCCCACTTCCTGTCAGGTATCGGAAGTGGCTGAAGCAATACAACAGGATATGTGTGTTCCTGCTTGTTCTGCTGGCAAACAGAACACTCTCGAACATATTGTAGAACATCAGTTTTCAGCTCTTTCCAAGTAAACCGCTCCCGAACCAGCTTATATGTTTTGAAGTAGCCAGGATGGCCCGCCATAGGAAGATCGTGAAAGGCTCTCAAAACTGTAGCCCTCAACTCAGAACCAGGAACCAGAAAAATCCGCCCCTTGTAAATGATCAAGTCATCTACAACCGTGTACCTACTATCCTGCTCTGTCCCATCAATAATGCTAGAAGCCCATGGGTTCTTAGCATACTCAGTAATGATCCGATGCCTCCAATCCTCGGAGATCTGTGCCATAGCATTCAACTGAGGTCTGCGAGACAAGGCATCCGCTACAACATTCTGCTTCCCCTTAATGAAAGTAATATCAAAATCATATGATTGTAGTTTGCTGACCCATTTCTGCTGCCTCTCATTTAGGTCTCGCTGTCCAAGGAAGTGTTTCAGGCTATTGTGGTCTGTGTGCACACTGAACTTGCTGCCTACCAAGTATTGCCTGAACTTAGCCAAAGCATGCATAATGGCTAACATCTCCTTGTCGTAAATGCTGTAAAACCTCTCAGGACCTCTAAGCTTCCTACTCTCAAAAGCAATAGGGTTCCTCTCCTGCATCAAAACAACACCAATGCCCTCTCCTGAAGCATCGCAAAACAAGTCAAATGACTTCGTAAAGTTAGGTAATGCTAGCACTGGACACGAAGTCATGATCACCTTGAACCTGTCAAAGCACTCCTACGCCTGTGGTGACCAAGTAAAAGCCCCTTTCTTTGTCAAATCAGTAAGGGGTGCGGCATGACGTGAGAACCCACTAACAAATCTCCTGTAGAAAGCACACAACCCAATGAATCCTCTGAGCTGCGTAAGGTTCTCTGGTATGGGCCACTCAACTATAGCCCGAATCTTTTCGGGGTCCATACTAAATCCCTTGGCACTGATGATGTGCCCCAAGTACAACAACTCTGCCATGTCGAGCTCACACTTGGACTCCTTGGCATAAAAAGACTCCTCAGCCAAGATCCCCAAAACTGTATCCAAGTGAGCCAAATGCTCCTCCCATGACCTACTGTACACCAGGATGTCATCGAAGAAGACCAAGACGAATCTCCGCAACTGAGAACTGAAGACCCTGTTCATGGTGGCCTGAAAGGTGGCAGGTGCATTGGTTAAGCCAAAAGGCATAACCAAGAACTTGAAGTGACCGCAATGGCACCTGAAAGCGGTTTTCTCAATGTCCTGCTCCCTCATCTGAATCTGGTGGTACCCGAATCTCAAGTCAATCTTCGTAAAGAAGATAGCACCGTGCAACTCATCAATCAACTCATTGATGCGTGGTATGGGGTACCTGTTCTTAATTGTCCTCTTGTTGATCTAGCGGTAGTCTATGCACATCCGAAGTGATCCATCCTTCTTCTTCACCAATACAACCGATGAAGCAAAAGGTGACTTGCTAGGTCTAATATGTCCCATAGCTAATAACTCATTGATGGTCTTCTCTATCTCATCCTTGAGCCGTTTCGGATGCCTGTAGGGTGTAATCATAACGGGCTTTGCACCCTCCTCCAACTCGATGATATGCTCAGTGCCTCTATCTGGAGGTCTACCAGGTGGAATGTCACTAAACACTTTGGAGTGTTTAGTCCTCAATATCTGAATGTCTGGGTGGTACTCACCCTTCTGCTGCTCCTGCTGTACTGGCATCAACATACACTCTGCAGCCCAGTCAACCATATCATGACAAATGAGTCTCTCCATCTGCCTAAACGAAACCATCCTCAAATTACTGTCTCTAATGGACTTGATGACATGAGGTCTCCCATCAACCTTAAACTTCATCTCCATGTCTCGTAGATTAAGTGTGAACTCACCCAAATCGTGCAACCATGCCATCCCTAACACCACATCGGTATCTCCCATATTAACAACATAGAATTCAGTCTTGAACTCATAGTTGTTCAGTCGCATCAGAAGATCAGTAATCTTTTTGTCACATTTGAGGGTGTACCCATCAGCCACCTTGACTCGGATACCCTCAAACTCCTCTGTCTGAATACCATGTCTCTCTACTAACCGTGCATCAATGAAATTATGAGTGGCACCAATGTCAAGTAGAGTGATCACCTTCTGACCTGCTAGGAGCCCATGAAGTCTAAACGACCCATCTCTCTGAAGGCTAGTCAAATGTGCTTCCTGTAGCTTCCTTCCTCCTTCGTTTTCACCCTCATTTTTGGACCTGTCATCCTCTGAATGCTTGGAATCAGCTTGCTGGTCTGACAGATCAGATTGCTCTTCTCCCTCATAAAACCATTCCATCTGATTGTTTTTAACCTTGGGACGAAGTGGGCATACATGTTTTTCATCATAGGGTGCCTTGCACCAGAAACACAATTTTTTCTTCCGTAATTCATTCAGTGTTTCTCTGTCAAAGGGTGGTGCGTTCTGTCTCTTAGGATCGGGTGGTTCCCTCTTTCTATCAAAGGGCCTATTCTTGTCAAAAGACCTATTAGGCCTCGTGTAGGGTGTCGAACCTGAAGTGAACTTGCTGCGAGGTGCTGCAAGCTCCATGTTCCGTGACTTCCTCATGGCCTCCTGAAGGGTAGGAGGATCAAATGCCTTGACCCAACCTCTCATAGGCTCTGTCAAACCCTCGATGAAGAGTATAACAAGTCTCCATTCTAAAATGCCGGTCACCATGACTGCAACCCTCTGAAACTCACCAACATAAGAATCCAGACTACCTGTCTGTCTGAGCTGAGCTAGCTCCTTGAAGTAGAGTTCCAGATCCTTCTTGTCAAAATGCTCTATGAGCCTGCTGGTGAACTCCTGGTAAGTAGTGACTGCATGATGGCCAAGTGTGTACATGCTGTGATGCCACCAATCATGCGCCAGCCCATCAAGATGCAAAGTAGCAAACTTAATGGCCTCATCCTCCTGCATAGGTCTTAGTGATAGATAATTGTCCAACTTCTGGACCCAAGACCTCACTGACGTCTTATCAGAACCATCAAAGTATGGCAAGGTGATCTTGCTAACTGCATACTGCAAATCCCTGTTCACCTGTGGCTGTGGCTGCTCGTGCTGAGGAGCTCTACAGTCAAATCTGCCTCCTCCTCTAGGTTTATGAACATCCATAAACTCATGAAAAGATAACGCCTATCTGATCTCAGGTGCTAATGATAGATACTCGCCGTGAAATCTAGTCACATCCGCTACTGACATGCCATTATGTGGCTGAAACTCCTGATGATGCCCCTGCTGCTCTGCCCCCAGAGTCGGAGGTGGGGTCTCTCTGGGTATGAATGTAGGTTGTCTAGGCCTACGCTCATGATAGATCAGTGATGGCTGTCGTGGTGCTGATGCCAAAGGCTGATCCACTCCTGCAGTCCTGCTAGACTGTCTGATCTGGATAAAGTGCGGCTGGGATAGAGTATACTGTCTAATAGTGCCCATCAACTGGGACATCATGTCCATCATGTTATCATGCCTGCGTCTAAACTCCTCTTCAGTAATATCACCCTCTACATGCGCTTTCCCTTAATCCCTAAGTGTCTTTGTAGGGATCTCACGGTCTGCCATCAGTGTCGTGACACTGTTCTCACTGCTGTTGGAGCTAGATCTGTGAATACCCAATACTCCTGACACTGTCTCACCTTCAGGAATAGGTGGACCTGTCCAATCGTCGATTTTGCTTGTTCCTACACTCTTAGTATAATGAATAATGTCTCTGCTCATGAAAAAGCAACCAAAAAGCACTCTATATACTAAAAAAGCGACTGAAAAAGCACAGGATGGCAGGAAAACTGTGCTCTGATACCACTGTAAGAGACCAGGTGTCTCTCAGCCCAAATCCTTAACTGGAAATGATGATTTTTTGTTTGTTTTGTATTTTTTTGGTGTTTTTGATGATTTTTTGCAATAAACAAGAAAGCTGCGATTTTGCTCTAAAATACCTTAAAAATTCATAATAAATAAATAGACAATAAATATGCATCAATACTGCTCAGAAGATGAAGGCGCATATGTCTATTGATTTTCCAGAACACATACAATGTATGAAAACGAACATATGAAGAGAAAACTACTTTTTATTCAAAAGAACCTGATTACTTGCAGCCACCAGATAATAGATGAAAATGTACGGCTGAGTAAGGAATACAATATTCAGGCTCTGAAATCAATGCTGAAGCTCCAATAACCCTAGGCGCACCAGACCCAAATGATAGAAGCTGAAGACTGGAGGCGTGGTTTCCTATGGAAGATGGTACGACCTTGCTGGTACAGAAATGTACGGCCCAGCAGCAGCAACAAATGTAGTATGGCATCAAGACCCTAAGTGCCAGATCTCTGATAAATGGTCTATGATAAGTCGCCCTACACAACTGATGAATAAACTCTGTAATTCCTTCCCTAAATCAAATCAATAAGCTCAACTGCAACCTCTGTATGAAGTCACCAAGTACGACAATCTTCAACTGGTATTTCACAGCCTCAGTATGCCAGATCTTGAAGAGGTATCGTTCTTCAAAATCAAACGTATGCTGAAACCCTAGGTTTGCAAACTTCAATGCTCAGAGCAAAATAAGACAAATTGAATAATCATAACATAAGAGTTCGATTTGTCTTGGCAGTGAATATATAACCCCTCTTGAAAAATTTGACCAAAACCTCTTTTTAATAATCATTTAAATAAATGATTAAATTCGCCTTTTTGGACTTAGGAAAAATATTTAATAATTGGCACCCCCATCATTAATGAATAAATACCTATTCATTATATTAATTATTCCACTTTATTATAAAGTATTAAAAATACTTTATAATACGCCATTATCATTAATAGTTAAGTACGTTAATAAAGTGACTTTATAATATAAAGTCAAAATATTAATTATTTAATAAATCATTAAATACTCCATTATTTTTCCATCTGACCATCAAACTGATGAACTGGGTCGACTTTGAGCTAATCAGTTGAACCAGGTGCCCTGCCCGAAATAGCAGCTTCCGCCTGCCTGACTTACTAAAAATAGTAAGTATCTGAAAAACCTCTCTGAATGATTCTGCGAAGGCCCAACCTGAACCAACTAAAAGAATGAAGCTCCTGAACACCGGGTAACTGCCTCAAAAGATCCTCTACACACAACTATCAGCCTACGAGGATCAGAATGATAGGCTAACCTCAAATCCAGCTGCGCTGACTAAGAAGGGGACATCATAGTTAGACCCTTTAATTTGCATCACGATGGAGTTGAGCGGGAGTCATGCCAATGATGCTCAACGAGAAAACATTTTGAAAACTGCCACGTGGGATTGCTTGGGAGATGGTTTGCAGGGGAGGGTCGGGCGTTCCTCTGCTCCTTCTTTGGTGCCACCTCTTGTTGTGCCGACTCCTGTGGTGCTGATTGTGCCAGTCTTTGGTGGCATCCCTACTAGCTTTAGGGCCGCTTTGGGCTGCCATTAGAAGTCTTTTTCTGATGTTGTGTCTAAGGATTGTGCTCGTGCTCCTAGGCCTTTGGTCTATGCCTGTGCTTCCCCTATTGTGGTTTGTGGACCTGAGGTTGCTGAAAATGAGGATTACTATTTGAAATAGGGTGTGGTTTGCAGGTTTAATGGCTTATGGCCCTCCCTTCCTGATCTCCATGATTGGGTCTTTTCCTCCTGGAAGCCTTTTGTCTCTGGGGAGATTGAGCTCTATCCCAATGCAAGGGGTTTCTTCTTAGTGACCTTCACCGTGTTGGACATGGGATGGATGTGGGGTATTCATTCGCTATCCATCAAGCCTTGGTCCCGCTCTTTCAATCCTCTTATGAAGCCGCTGAATACCACGCTAGTTTGGGTCCGACTGCTGAATCTCCCTCTCTAGTATTGGGAGGATTCTTGTTATGAAGCCATTGGCAATGCCATTGGATGCTTTCTAAAGGTGGACTCTATGACTCGAGATCTTGGGCATACTACGGTGGCTTGTATTTTAGTAGATTTGGACATCTCCAAACCTCTTCATGGTGATGTGGTCTTATTGGTGGAGGATAGACCTTGGACACAACTGCTGGACTATGAGGGCCTCCCCTTTCGGTGCAAGAGATGTTTCTCCACTGGTCATTTGGCCTTTGGTTGCCCTCTTGCTCACCACAAGGGTGATACTACTTGGTGGAAGGATGCTCTCACAAACCATCTCACAGTTGGCTCTCCCTCTTCGTATTGTTCTTCTTCTGAGGAAGATCCTTCCTTGGCTATTTCCAAGGAGTTTGTGTCTTTCCAGGATCCTTTTCCGACTATCCCTTCCATGGAACCATTGTTGCCTCAAACTGTTATCATTGTTTAGGAGAAGCTTTCCTGTCCCTCATTGAACTCCTCTATTGGTCCTTTGGTTCCTCTTGACTCCTCTTCTATGCTATCGACTCCCTCACTGTGTGGTGGCTCTTTGCCCGTGGTGGCTGTTGAGGATCTGCTCCTCTCACCTCGCTCGGTGGATTTCAATTCTGAGTCTTCCTGGTTTGTTGTGTAGAGGAAGAAGAAGGGACTACCCAAATCTGTCGCTACTTCGTGACCTAGGGTTAAGGGAGTTAGATTAGTCCCCTTAGGTTCTGGGGTGGTATAGTCCTCGTTTGTTGTTCGACAACTGTCTATTAGTTGTTTCTGTGTGTGGCCTGTTTGGCCTGTTGCTTTATCTCCTAGTTCATGTCCTGGTTTGAACTAGCTTCTTTTTAGCTCCGAGAGCTATCTGTGTGAAGGGTACAACACCTTGTAAATGTTGCTTGTTTTATCAAAAACAATTTAAATTAAAGTTAAATAATTTTATTAAAATAATATATCTAAATTAATTAAATCATTAAGTTTTCTAGTAAAAATATGATATTTTCATATTATAAATAGTTCATCTCTAAGTTATAAATGTGAATCATTTTGTGCACTTACATGTTCATCTATTGGACACTTAATTTATTTTGGACTGTTGTATAATTATACATTTCATATTATCCATTTCCTTTATTTTTTTAATGATTCAAAGTGCATATTTTTGTAATAGGTCACATTAAGTCATGCATACCATTAGTTAAATATTTTACTTCAAATATTTAAATGTTATATAATTTACTTAAATAATTTAAATTAGTTAAATTATTTATTAAAATAATATTGAATTAGTTAAATCATTAAATTTTTTAATATAAAATTATTACAATATTTTAATATTATATGTAGTTGTTCTTTTATTACAAATGTTAGTCATATTAGTCAAGATACAAGGCCCCAAAATGGAATAATTGATGCAAGAGTTCTTTATCTTACGTTTCATCAATAATGTATTTCAGCTTCTCTTTGTTTTAAGAATTAATATTCTTTACTAACAAGGCTAGCCACATGAAGGTGGAAGCTTGTCAAACACCACATTAGAGGAATTTTGAATATATTTTACTTGAAAATTCCTATATTTTCTACCTACAATAAGACACATTATTATAAATACATAAATAAAATAAAGTAAAATAATCCTCAAAAGTTGAAACTATACTTACAAACTATAAAGCTTACTCCAGTGTACCATTTGCATCCTCTATAATTTATAAGATCTATTATTGATTCATGCTCATCCAAAGTGTCCACTTATCTTTCATAATAAGTTTCCCTTGCCATCTCACTAATTATACATTTGTTTCTACAATGAAATGAGTAGTGTAGAATCCTCTTATGTGTCTCATGATCTTCAAATGTGTTGTACCCAAAACCAATTTTTTTGCTTCATCAAGGCATTTTTCTTAAAAGAGTCTAAACCTTGCTAAAATGATAATAAATACAGTTTTTGGGCAATATCAAGCATGGAGTTTTGCATGGAGTTTTGTCAATGTTGTGTCAGTCAAAGGCAGTGTCCATTGACTAGAACTTGAATCAGAGACTCAGAACGGGGTATTTCATGATGGAGGAGTATTTCACGATGACATACCTTTGCATAAGTTTTCAGTGACTAAGGAAAAGATTTCAGTGGTCAATTTTTTAAGATTTCTCAAGGAAAAGCAAAATTGCGCTCCTGTAGCCCAGGGGCACCCTTCTTTTTGAAGGCTCAGGTTTTGTGGTATTTGCTCATGAATACAGTCAGTCTCTTCAGAATTACTCCAGTTATCCGATGAGATATCTTGCAAGGATATCTGAGACTCATGAATTTGGTAACTGATATCAGAAAGTGAAGGTTCCAGAGGTTGCAGATTGTGAAAACTCATCACTCTTTAGCTTTTATGCCCTTGTAGCTCAAGGGCACACCTCTTTAAGGGGGGTTAGATCTTTGCTTTCCTGCTTGTTGATGCATCTGATCTCTTCACGACTAGTCTGCCTATTCGACGAGCTATTGAATGCAGTCATTCGAGTTTCGGAGCTCTGACAGTCAACGTCAGAAGTTGAGATAATGAGGAGAGTTCATATCACAAAAATATCTCAATTGGTGAAATTGCACCCCTATAGCTCAGGGGCGCCCTTCAAGTTGACCCCTGAGATGATGAAATTTGCAGATGAGGTCTTCCTAACATTTTACTACTTTAGTCTGGGTTCGCAATACACCAGTCAACCCGTCAATCCGACATTTCGAGTGATCGTGGAAAAAATTCTACCAGGCACATAAATTAATGGGCAAAGAAGCATAAAACATTTAGTGTAGTTTCTATAGGATAGGGGCGCCCTACCTTTAGGCCTGTCAGATGGAGTTATTCGCTTTTGAAGTCTTCACAAGACTTGTGCGTAATTACTCCAGCTATTCAATGAGCCCAACCGTCAGCCTCCGGGATTTGGAAAATGCTCATATGTGCGAGGTCTTTGGCGAAATGATGAAAAACAAAGAAAGCTTAGAAAATGGTTTAAGTCTGGTTGTCTATTCCATCTTGGGAAAGGGCCCTTTCTCTTTGAGGTCTTAGAAGCAGTTTTCTCACTTTGTTGCCTCCAGAGACACCTCTCGTAGGTCCTTCTGGCTACACGTTGAGACAGATGGTGCTCGAATCAGGCCACCCTAGCTCCAAATATCAGAAGTCAAAGTAGGGCATCTAGATGAGAGTTGTAATTTTGTCGAAATGGTGTTTGAGCCTTTTTAGGCCAGGGGCGCCCTTACTTTTGGGGTCCTTAATGTAGCTTTCAGGTGCCTTATGTATACTTGTTGGATGCAGAATACTCCTAGTCACATAGTGAGCCTATCCTCCATTCAGCAAGGTTCATCGTTAATCGTCAGCAGTCATTTGAAGCGTCAGATGGCAGTATGGAGAAATGGCTTAAGTCTGGTGTCGTAAAATCAATTTAATCAAGGGCGCCTAATTTTTTGAGGTATTTGTTAAAATAAATATTCGAACAGCTCCCTTCGGGTTTCTTTTTGTGAATGTGTGTGCCCCGGCCTGTGAGTCGCTGAGTTTGGTCGGCTTTCCATCGAGTGTTGATCTCCCGCTGTATGCATCCTCTTTTCGCAGCTTTGGGTAGCGGCTTCGCTTTCGGGTCCTGAGAGGCTGCGCTGGGCGTCCACGTGTCTCACTTGCGAAGATTTTTATTTCTTTTTGCCTTGAAGTCTCTTCGAGTTGCGAAAGCCTTCTGTCAGGGCCACCACTTCTAAAGATTGTCAGAGGGACCCACATCTTGCTACGTGGCGGCATATCGCAAGCTTTTCATGCAGGAACAAAATGAACAACCATGGGCTGCGTAGTGCTTGCTCGGGGTTTTCTTTCTACTGTCTAACAGGTATTGGCGGGCCCTACCTTCTGTTAACTGTTAATCATTCGCAGATCTTTTAACACAGCAGGGTGGTGAACAACCGCGAGCTGCGAAACGCTGCCACGCGTCTTTCACACCCGGTTGATGCGGCTTTCTCTCCACATGAAGAAGGACCTCAGCTCATTGGACACTTGTTGCATCTTCGCAATCTCTCGGCAGCAAGGAGAGAGTTTTTCATTCGGGTAGTGACAGGATGCCACGTACCTTACAACTGATCCTTGAGGCAGGCGATAGGCTGGCTGGCGAGATTATGTTATTGGATGCTGCTCTTCATGGTTCTTCAAGCGGTGGATGACAATTGTCGCCTCAGGTATGGCTGGGACCACTGCCATCATTACAAAGGGCGCGCCTGCAACTGAATAACCAGATGCTGTGTTCTAGCTCATTGCTGTTGTAACAGCATTGAGAATCTTTCGATTCTGGCATCATTACAGGGGATTGTGGGATCTTTTCTGTTACAGTTTTCCAAAGCAGTGGGAGTTTTCTCTCCAGCTATATATATACTCTCTCTGTCAACAAAGGGAGGTCAACAACGAAAAATAGATCCAAGAGCTTTAAAAAAAAGAATACTGGTTTTAGCAAGAGATACCAGGCCTCTTTTACATGTTTATTTGCAAGAAAATTTCAGACTGTGCCCACTGTTTGGCCTTTCTGCTTTTCATGTTTTGATCAAACTGTAAACTGTGCCTTCTATTGTCTTAAGCATTTCATTTGACAAGATTTCTATATATTGAATACAAGTTTGCTTATCTAAATCATGTCTAAATGACTCTTCTTAGTAGTAAGGATGTATGCGATATTATTTTATGTCAATAAATGAACTGTTTATGCTATAGCTTTAAGTTTTTGATGTTTTGGAACGAGATAACACCATTCAGGCCCTTAAGTCTATGATTTATCGTGCCCATCAGCAAACTTTGGCGCATCG
>VDFB02281492.1:481598771-481703143 GCA_007258455.2 Sequoia sempervirens
GGTAGCATCATTTGGCACAACCACCAGTGGCGGTGGGAACACCAGGTTCCTGAAGTCAGTGTATCAGTCTATGTCGTAGAAAGGTATCACATTGTAGCTTCGAAACAGGAAGTGAAGGGCCTAAGTAACCCTTTGCTGGTGCTGGTCACGGGTCTGCAGGCAGAATCCGCTGAGGAATGACAGCCATACGACGACAACTTCTTCTTTAATAAAGTGATGCAGGTCACTGGCTGTTGGTAGGCCTATCCCATATGCAGCATGTGCAACGACCTCACCAAGCCCATTCAAGTATTTCTTCGAGAAAATTTCCTTCACCAGCCTCAGGATAAGTGGTCGAGGAATGCTGATGTCCAGCATGGACGCTACAAAGTGTGAGCATATATTGGTATTCACCCTATACTTATCCTCATATTCTACGCAATCCTTACCTAGGACCCACTTAATGGCTACCAGAACCAGCGAATGTTTGTTCTTCATCATTCTTTTCAGCCTTCTAGTGGAGATCTCACCTAAGAATGCCGTCTGTAATTTAAACGAGGGTAGGCGAATTGGGGTATCCATTCGTCCTGACACTGTCCCTAAGTCTCCTAAGATAATGCCGAATTTGCTCACCACCTAACCTATGAAGGGACTTGCTTAGCAATCTGCTACTGACCTATCACCTCTTAAATGCTAAGTATGTTTGCTCGCTATCTACTGGCCTATTTATAGAAAAATTGACAAGACATATGCCAATCCGCCTCTAAGAAACATGATGTATGCTGGCTGCCATCTCGAAGGCCGAGTCTACATTTGTTCACATTTTGGGCTGGTACATGCATGATAGCACGGCTCAAGGCGTGCTTAATTAAATGAAGTTGATTAATTAGCTTTAAAAAGGTGGCACTTGTTGGTGAAAGGATGTATGGCCGTAGGCTATTGTGTCATATCTCAAGTGCATCCCAAGGCCCAAGGCGATACTCGTATCTTTTTCAGGCGGTGATCATTTGTTTGGCGTAATCATTCCAACGGGGATATTAATTGCCAGCGCATGTTAACGCAGCATTGGAAGGCCAGTTGCAAGCTCAATTTTCAAGGAAATCAAGGCGTATCACACGATCTCTTAAAAGCAATGATGAAATCTGGCCGCCTCGAAATAGAAATCAGTTCATCTTGCACAAGTTGTAGGATTAACGGTACATGCCGAATTAAATGCAAAAGGATTGCTTTCACCTACCACCTTGGGAAAGGTTGCTATTATTGCAACAAAAAGGCTTAAATATTTCAAAGGTTTTTACAAACACAGAGAAGTGCAAAGTTTTTTCTGTCTATCTATCTAGAGCAAGCAAATTCGTAGGCCAGGAGCTTACAAAATCTGCAGAGAAAGAAAAATGTCGGGATCTTCAGCCTAGCAGATGCAGGAAGATATTAGCCAGGAACTGTTCACGGCTATTCGTTCTTCGGCCGAGGTATACGTGTACGAAGATGTAGCATATGCCATGCCTAGTATACCCGCGAAGATGAAAAGAGCCCACACGGAGGAGCTGGATAGACCCAAGGAATGGAGTAACCAGAAAAAGGTTAAAGAAAAATGGGATAGTATCTATGACCCAAAACTTGCAAAGAACCCTAAATCTCTCAGAGAGGCAACTTGTGCAAGGTTATCAGCAGCAAAGGCAGACCAATCCACGGCAGGTAGAGTATGGTATAGCGGTCTCCCACAATACATGGTCTCATTGGTGCACTATTGCCCGGAGGTGGTCGACGCGGCTTTTCAGCGCTATAATCCAGATACCCACTGCATTGAAGGTCGCAATTTAAGGGTTCATATCAGCCCAGAAGCTATCTGGCACATGTTATGTATCTCGGATCCAAGCAGAAGGAAGGAGACTGTCGAACCTTTTTTCCCAAGCAAGGGGGAGAAAATATGGAAGAAAATGAAAACCGGCTCTGATTTTTTGTTAGAAGAAACTAGTAAGAAAGGTATCGCATCCGCTAAGGCACCAAGTATCTCTTTATCGCGTGGTTCATTCCGCGATGATCTCCAGGACCCCATGTCCATGCTGGCATTTGTTTGTGGCCGAGACTCCGATGAGAAGATCGAGGCTTTTCAGTTGGGCCCTGCGATACAGTTTTGCAAGCAGCATGAACTCTTCTGGTATGATTTTGCTGAGTTCATGGTTGAAGAAATGATACATCAAATAGAGAATTATCAGGCGGAAAAGAAGTTTAGATTTCTTTCCTACCTGGTCCACATGTTCCTGCACCAAAATCCCGATTTCTTCTCCCGATTTATTCCGCTATCAATTTTTGATGAGCAGAACAAAAGAAAGCCGGTATCTACATGGACACCTTTCCTTTCCGCAACATATGACTATTATGTCTTCGCGGACTATTTCATAACCCCAATTTTGAATGATTTGATCAGAGAAGGTGATATCGTCTAGCTCACCACGGAGCAGACTGGATTTATGCAAGGCTACACCCCTGCTTGTGACTGGTTCTTAGGCAAGGATTTCACAATCCTCCGAATGCGGGGCTTTACTGGCAAACCTTTCCTGCTCCCGGCTTGCATCACCGATAGAGTGCTCATGCTGGAAGTTTTCTGACAGGTGTGTGTCATTGATTTCATGTTCTATAGTAGCGGAAGTGTCAAGAAGAAGGGATTCTTCACTTGTCCGAAGAATTTCAAATCGGTAACTCTAGTTAAAAAACAATCACACAAGTTGCTAGAGGAGAAGCTAGCACATCTAGGGTTGGTACTGGTAAATGATAAGTGGGAGTACAACCCTTTCAACGACCTGCCACAGCCACATATGAAGGTTACCCATGTTCCCCTACCATACTAGAAGAAGTGGGTTAATACGCAGACTGATAGAGAGGAAGATTTTGTTGAATTAGCGCAAATCCCTACACCGGATACCAGAGGTCCATGGCACAAGTTCTACTTTCCTGTGGCCGTGGCCAGGGACAATCTTCCGATTGAGTGCAGCATGTATAACAAGTTGAAAAGGGGCGAAGAATGGAGCGATGAAAAGATAAGAGCTTTTTGGAAATATCGCCAGTAAACAGCATAGTTGGATACTCCTTATAATCAACTGAAGGACGACCAGGAGTTTGATAGATGGTGGAATGAAGGCCACCCCAACCCGAACTCTAGTGCTGACAGGAGCGAAGAGGGAGAGGGATCCGAGGAGCATGAAGAAGAAGCGGCGGTATCATCCTCTTCGGCGCAAAAGGGTGAGGCTTCTAAGCAGACCGCCTATGTGGCCACTAATGTACGTTTTAATATATCAAAGGGCTTGCTTACACGCACTTGGGCCGTTAAACCGGCCCGGCTAACGCCTCATCAGAAGGATCCGACTGCCGAAGTTAGTGAGGGTCTGCCTGCGAAAAGGCAGTGCACGGAAAGTATTATTTGAGGTGTTTTACAAGAACCCTTGCTTGAGGAAAAGTGCCCACTGCTAGCCAAATGTCAGAGTTTGCAGGCGAGTCACGGATGATCTTGGAACCACCGTCGACCAATCAACAGGTACATTTTGCTCCTTCCTCTCTTGCATCTCATTCTTTCGTATCCGCCCCTGCTCCGTTAGTAACTCCTGCCATAAGTCTGAGCCCTCTACCTTCTGCTTCTGATCCAGCTTATTCGGTTGGATTTGCCCAATATTCGTAAGCCCAACCGTTTATAATTACCTCCAGCAGCCTCACGCCTACCGCTAAGCCGCCTTCAAACTCTTTCCCTGTACCCGCCAGAAAATGTTCTCCGTTTGCCCTCTATTCTTTTTCTGCTTATCGATCCTTTTCCATTGCAACAAGCCGATACCCAGTCAGCAACTATCCTTCCCCGACTGATTAGCCTTACGACTGAATCTCTGATTCAGCCGCTACAAATGCCTAGCCCTGCTAATAGTTCTCAGGCCAAGCTATGGAACGTGTCACACTTTTCTCCGCAAACTGTCACTCTCCAGAAGAAGAAAATGCGTGTGCTTATGAAAATTACCTATCCCTATGCCCTGCCTTCTGGTGTTCCTTTCGCAGATGGGCTAGTATCATCACCAGCCGAATTCATAGCACAGGTAGATTATGGAAAAGAAGCGTGCGCAAATAGAATGAGGCGACGCAAGGAAAAGGAAGATAATGCTCCCGCCGAACCGAGAGTACAAGCTTCGTATGATGAGGCCCGGCAAGAATTGAAATTTGCAACCATGTACCCAAGGATAAGCAAGCCTCAGGGAGAAATGCAACCTGAAGATTATGAGATCTATGCTGTCGGACTTGACATGAAGATAGCCCGGCCGCAAGATAAGGTCGAAATCATGGAGAAGACGCAACGGGTGGTCACTTCCGACTTCCTCAAAACTGGTCGCCAGTTAAAGAAGAAAGATGAGCAGCTCAAGGCAGCCAAGGAAAGGGTGAGCTTTCTATAAACAAAGAAGAAACTCGGGAGGCGATCGAATGGATCAAAGGGTGCTAACAAAGAAAAATGAGATAAACAGGCTTTAGGGCGAAATTGCGAAAACCTAAGTTGCCGATCCAGGATTAGTAAAAGAATTGCAAAGCCAGAACCAGGCAACTCAACAGAGCCTACAGTCAAAAGAGGAAGAGCTTGAACGAGCATTGAGTATAGTCAGGGAATGGCACAAAAGGGCGAGGAGTTGGAGCGCCTACAAGAGTAGTATCAGCAAAAGGTACAGGAAAAAGAGGCCGAATTCAAAAGCCTGAAGACAAAGCTGGAAGAGGAGCTCCGAGAGAAAAAGATTCTCCGAGGAGTAATCACAACCACTCCCGAGCTGAACAAAATTGGAATAAAGGAATGAGCAGCTATATGGAGCAGTTAGCGTCCGAGAAAAAGAAGAAGGCAGAATTAACCGAGGCCCTCATTTCAAGAGACGCGGAGATTTCTTTGCTGAAAGCCTCTCTACTACCTGCCCCTGCCCAACCTGATGTCATCCCGCTGGTTAGGCAATTGTACATTTCTCACTGGGAGAAAGTCAAGACCTTCTGCCTAACACTGCAGCCTACCCTCCGATTCATCGACAAGGCATCAAGACTCAATCAAGAAGCCCACGACACAATGGAGCAGTTCTCGCGTTTCATCCTGGAAAAGGTTCCTGAGGCAAGGGACTTGCTCAACAAGCTATACTCTGTCTCAGACGAAATCCTTGCTGAGGCGGGTATCAAAGATCGGGACATTGCTGCTCAAATTGCCAATAAATTCATCCATTGTCACTCCGCTTTCCAGCGCACTAAGACATCGACGAATTTTCTAAGCAAGGCACTTGACGGCATATGGGGAAGTTTCTCTGAGTTAGGCAAGCTGGGGCTGCCATCCCCGTACCTCGAGGATGGCTCCATTGCCACAACTACACAGATTGCGGAGGCTATTGAGCAGAAGGAGAATGACCCGGAGGCATTCAGGGAATTCGGCAGCTCCCCAACGACAGCCGACATTGAGGCAATCATTCATCCACTCTCCCAACTGCTTTTCCATATCCAAGCAGGCACCGGCCTACCTGAGGTGCTTCCTCACAAGGAAGCTATTGACCTCCGCGGGGCACAAGAAAATTTGCACAGCATGGCAAAGCCATCCGAAAGTGAATGGTCGCCCTTGCAGGCTGCTTTTTCCAAACTCTAACTCCATTTGCCCTATGGATAAAAGCTCTGGTCTACAGAACCAGAGAGTTTTTTGGGTTCTACGTTCCTTGTCTGAAACGCCCCTGATAGTCACCAAAAGCTGTTAAAATAAATATTCGAATAGCTCCCTTCGGGTTTCTTTTTGTGAATGTGTGTGCGCCGGCCTGTGAGTCGTTGAGTTTGGTCGGCTTTCCATCAAGTGTTGATCTCCCGCTATACGCATCCTCTCTTCGCAGCTTTGGGTAGCGGCTTCCCTTTTGGGTCCTAAGAGGCTGTGCTGGGCGTCAATGTGTCTCACTTGCGGAGGTTTTTATTTCTTTTTGCCTTGAAGTCTCTTCGAGTTACGAAAGCCTTCTGCCGGGGCCATCACTTCTAAAGATTGTCAGAGGGACCCACATCTTGCTACGTGGCGACATATCGCAAGCTTTTCATGCGGGAACAAAATGAACAACCGCGGGCTGCGTAGTGCTTGCTCGGGGTTTTCTTTCTACTGTCTAACAGGTATTGGCGGGCCCTACCTTCTGCTAACTGGCAATCGTTCGCAGATCTTTTAACATAGCAGGGTGGTGAACAACCGCGGGCTGCGAAACGCTGCCACACATCTTTCGCACCCGGTTGATGCGACTTTCTCTCCACATGAAGAAGGACCTCAGCTCATTGGACACTTGTTGCATCTTCGCAATCTCTCGGCAGCAAGGAGAGAGTTTTTCATTCGGGTAGCGACAAGATGCCACGTACCTTACAACTGATCCTTGAGGCGGGCAATAGGCTGGCTGGCAAGATTATGTTATTGGATGCTCCTCTTCATGGTTCTTCAAGCGGTGGATGACACTTGTCACCTCGGGTATGGCTGAGACCACTGCCATCATTGCAAAGGGCGCGCCTGCAACTGAATGACCAGATGCTGTGTTCTATCTCATTGCTGTTGTAACGGCATTGAGAATCTTTCGATTCTGGCATCATTACAGGGGATTGTGGGATCTTTTCTATTACAGCTTTCCAAAGCGGTGGGAGTTTTCTCTCCAGCTATATATATATTCTCTCTATCAACAAAGGGAGGTCAACAACGGAAAATAGATCCAAGAGCTTTAAAAAAAAGAATGCTGGTTTTAGCAAGAGACACCAAGCCTCTTTTACATGTTTATTTGCAAGAAAATTTCAGACTGTGCCCACTGTTCGGCCTTTCTGCTTTTCATGTTTTGATCAAACTGTAAACTGTGCCTTTTATTGTCTTAAGCATTTCATTTGACAAGATTTCTATATATTGAATACAAGCTTGCTTATCTAAATCATGTCTAAATGAATCTTCTTAGTAGTAAGGATGTATGCGATATTATTTTATGTCAATAAATGAACTATTTATGCTATAGCTTTAAGTTTCTGACGTTTTGGAACGAGATAACACCATTCAGGCCCTTAAGTCTATGATTTATCGTACCCATCAGCAAACTTTGGCGCATCGCCTTAGATTAGATTTTGCTTCATTATATTTGTTTCCTTTTCCCTTTCCAAAAAAACCATTATAGAAGAAGCCGACTTCTTTAAAATTCGGAGGTCACTCAGTTTGGCGCAAAGGGTCCCCCTTGAACTGAGTTTCCCATAAGGCACTGTTACCTCGCCAATTTTTGGCGTCAACAGTGTTAAATGATGGATTTTGCAGTGATGACCCCCAACAGACATTTCTTCCTTGCTCTATAGGTTTCGTGATGAATATATCTGCTCAGTCTCAACATCACTCGGTCACCCAGAAATCAGTGTCGAAGATGGCTAGTTGTAAGTTTGTAGTCAGCTAGAAAGTAGGAAGTTAGTAAAAAATGTCATATCTTGAGCAAATGGATGCCTATGAGGTCAAATGAGGACTTTTTGAAATTAGTAAAGGTTGTCGAATCCATCCAAGTGCTTTACGTGGTTTGTCAATTAAAGAAAATAATATTAAATATGTATTTTGCATGCTAAGGCATTAAATGGCGATTTCCTCAAATTGGTGTTTCTTTGTGTTGGGATTTCGAAAACGCATGAATATTTTTATTATTATTTTATTTCAGACTTTGAATCAGTATCAGTTCAACTGGAGGGGTCCAATCAGAACAATTCTATTTTTAGTTGAGGTTTTAAATCTTGCAATCACCTTTGAGGTGCGAATTTATTCTATTTAATTCAAGCACGACGTCATATTTCATTCACACAACTTGAGAAAATTTGTGTTTCTTCAGAGCAAAGACGAATTTCCTTCAGAGTTGGGCGAATTTCTCATCAACAATCATTGGAAAAGACATCAAAACACTTTCTTTGCAGGTACAAGTCAGATTTATCAGCAAATTTCAAGGCAGAGTGGCGATTTTGGTAGAGGAAAACATAAAAAAACATCTTTCTTCTTCTCAATTTCTTCTATTTTCTCATCTTAAATTCATTCGCATGTTTGAAGAATTGGCGACTTTTGATAAAACAAATCATCTGAGTTGATTCATAATAGCTTCCTTGAGAAAATCCACGTGCCATAATTTTTCAGGAAAATTTACTCCAGAGCATCAGTTCTCGAGGCTCTAATTTTCTCAACTGAAAATTCCTTGCATGGGCGAGTAGAAGTCAAATTTTCGCATTTCTGACATTCTGGGTCATCGTAGAATATTTTTCTAGACAAAACCCATATCTCAGATTTTTCCGTAAAAATTGCTCTCTGATAGGTTATTTTTAGCCTCAGCTGGCTATTTTAGCTTTCTAGAAAAGTTGTTAGAATATAGCCATATTCACAGTCAATAGGCAATTTTTTCAGAATGCAATTCACATAGACTAAATTCAAGACCAAATCATGATTTCATCAGAAAAGTTGACACCGATTTGTATCAAGTGCATTCAAAGGGTTGACAAGCGTGGTCACTCAAGTCCACATGGTTGCATGCCTTGCATGGCTGATTGTCTTCCAAAGCCTAGTTTAGAGGGTTGATACCGTTGGAATTTTGCATGTATAGCAAGTTCATTTGCATTTATCACAACCAGGGTGTGCACAGTCAAACTTCACAGTTTCATCATGCAACACTCTTTCATTAAGGAAAAGCGTCAGAGACATCAAGCTGCGAAAGAGATAGTGGCCATCACTTCAGTTACAGAGCCACCAAAGTTATAAGTTAGTGAGATGCTAGTTTGAGTGTGCAAAGGTTGCCAAGATTGACAAGCAGTGAATTATGACGACCCTCAGATGGTGATACAGTCAACAATCTTGTTGAGGGATTGGTTGCTCGAGATGATGACCAGTAGTCTTCAGTTCCCACCTCTCAGGATAGACATTACACACAGGAGTTAAACTTGGTGTTACATTTTTAAGTTAACTCGCTGTATCATCTCATGCATGTCTATTATGGGATTAGCTTTATTCACTTGGAGTTGTATTTAGGGTTTACGTTAACTGATGGTAGTGTTCCAGTTAACTTGCTTTCAATAAGGACGTGCATGCTTGCACATTGTCCATTTAGATTAATTTGTACCGGTTAACTGATGGTAGTTTTCCAGTTAACTGTATAGTTTACTTTATTAGGGCTTAGCAATAAATCTTGCATGCATTGTAGGACTGTAGTTGAATCAAGGTGATTTTAGGGTTCCCTACACCTTTTGATGTCTATAAATAAGAGCTTTTGCTCATTTGTACATAAATTTTGCACGAGAGAGAAATATATGCTGTGCCTACCTTGCCTTTAATATTGCTCATTCTATATATGTTCATGAGTATTTACTATTGTGATGAATTGCTATGCCACTTGGGTTTCATGCAATTATGATGGTGAATTCTTGCTTTAGTTAGATATAGTGGCTAGTTGATCGTAGACTGTATGCGTGTCTCGCCTATGCAATTTATTATCCTAGTTGGCTATCCTTTATGTTATGTGTTCAATAAACTCATTTAGATTGAGCTAATAGATGTGCCACCTTTCCTTCAAGTTGAGAATCTGTTCTTGGTTATCGTATGATGTGTGTGAATAATAAACTTATTTAGATTGAGCTGATAGTTGTGCCATCTTGCCTTCAAGTTGAGAATCTGTACTTAGTTTATCGTATATTGTTGTTTCTAATAAGCCTATTCAGACAAGTAGATAGTTGTGCCACCTTTCCTTCACATTGTGAGTCCGTACCTGACTTATCGTCAGATAATCATTCCCTCTTTGTTTCCTCATGCTCTAAATTCTTGAGGGGATTGGATAGATAAGTTACTTAGTTTTGTGTGTTGTAGTTAGTGATTTGCGAAACCAAAAAATACTTAGTTGCAACATATATAGTTTTCATGAAAGCCTTGTACCTCTTACAACTAAGACAAAAAGACAAGATTTAGTTTAGTTTATTTCCCTTTTCAAGTACTTTTGTCAAGCACAATGAGGGAGCTTCCCCTCCTAATTTGAAGAGCACTCATTGCGTAGTGTGCATAGCTGTCCGTACCAACTTATACTCCAGAGGTGTTAGTTGTTACACCAACAAAATGCATAGAAACCATACTTCCTTATCATATTTTTTTAGAATCAAGTGCCAAAAAAAACCATAAAACCTATTAGATATTAAAAGTTATTTCTAGTTATGGTAGGTTCTAACAATTTATGTTTTATTTCGACACATGCTAATTAATACTTTGTTTCCTCTTTATTGCCCTTAGCTGCAACAATAACATTTACATGTGCTAATAAAGATATTAATTACACATTAGGTCACTATGATGCATAAATATACATGTATGCAAGTGATCATTCAATGAAATACTTAAACAAATACTTAGTTATACAAGATATATAATATTTCCAAAATTGCCTAATGCCAAAATTTGGTTATGCTCGTAAAGTGTTTCATATTGATGTTTTATATTACTAATAGTGATCTATGATTCCATTCTACATTTTCACATGATTTCCACTTGCTTGTATTACAATATAACAAAAACATGCAAGGTTCCTACTCCACATAGTCCATGTGCTCATGCTTTAACTCCAAATTGGGTGTCATTTAATGTCACAATCATGTCATGATGGTAAGATTTCTTCTTCTACCAATCAAAAGAACTGTCAAAATTTTGAGGTTTAGAGTATCCATATGTTAGTGTTGAAATTACACCTATCCACAAGTGTGCATGCATCTCTAAAATTAAAAAATGTCAATAAATTTTTGTTTTTTCTTGGCAAGAGCTCTATTCACACATGCATCAACTCCATCATGTTTTTGTTTACCATACCCCATTTGAAAGAAAATCCATATATGTTGGTCGTTATTTAATCTACGAGTCATGCATAACCAATAAAATATTTAAGAATTTATGAACTAACATCTACAATTGCCCAAACATATGAGATGTTTTTTTAATCTAAATTTCTCTTTGCTTTAAATCCTTATCAAATAGATTGAAATGATATTGCACAAAACTAATAAACATGACCGATTATCATTAATATATAAATAATACTCCTTAAATGTTTTTAATCCTCATTTGTACTATTAGTTGTATGTCTATATATAATATGGATAAAGTAGCTACCTAGACTATATTATAATAATCTGATTGGACCTCTTATTGTGTTGTAAAAATATAGTTTTTCATAAAGTCAACAAATGCAAGTATAAATTCTACTAAAAATATATACTTGCATATACAAAAATATTCACCAATATTTGTAGACTCTCTTGTTCTTGAATCATGTGATGAACACATTTGTAGTACTCTTCTTTGTCACTAACTCATAGTGATTTACAATTTTTTTTTGTCCTTTAATGGGCAATGAACACTGTTGAACCTCTTTATATCCATTCATTTCCTTCAAAAACTATGTGAACTATATTTGTGCATAAATTCTCCTAATAATTGTATTTAATATAATATGTAATCCTTTGAAATTTAAACATTTATCATTAAGGTATTTCACATAATAGAATTAGTATCAATTCTCTAGTTGTTCTAGAAGGTGGACCAATATCGTATTTTTTGTATAATATGGTTAGTATATGAAAATTATAACATTTTTTTGAAATGCTTCACAATGATAACATAATTGAACTTATTTTTTTGCATCAAGTTGTTTGTTAATTTTACATAACAAGGCTTGCATTCACTATTTAATATTTTTTTATACTAATTACATTATAATTTCATATCAATTTTTTTTTAAAATTTTGTTTGGTTGATGTTTAATAAATATTTTAAATGTGGTTTAGTATTTATTTATTCTACTTTTAATTTTAATATATCTCAAATGTATTAAAATATAACCTTGTATTATCATGTCATTTTTTTTCTTAATTAGTGAGGGATTTATAGGGACCTCTTGAATATAAAAATTAATTATAGATATGAACAATCCACATACCTATAATAAAATAAAAAAGAGCAACTTGATTTGCCAACCAAAAGTAAAAAATAAATACAAAAACCACCAACCTAGTGTAGACACCTAAATTTCACTAACTCATTTCTTCTAAAACATCGTCAAACCTCATCATTGGGTCTTATCATTTCATATTCTAATTTTAATAAATAATTTTATTATTTAATTAATTTAACATCATTCTCCTCTCATCTTGAATAATTAGTTATTTAATTATTCTAATTTTGAAGTTTTCCTCTATTTCCATCATTAATTAAATAATTATTCACTATCATCACTTTTCCTCTACGTTAATTAAATAATTTTTATTATTTAATTAATTTAATAATTATTCTTCTTTTCTAGATTAATTAAATAATTCATTTCCCATTTTCCACTTCTTCAATTAAATTGTTATTTTTAATTATTTAATTTATCTATTTATTCTTCCATAATTATATTCTCCCAAAAAAAATAAAAAATTATTTTATTTATTTCCCCATGTGCACATGAGTTAAATAATTATTTATTTAATTCTTCCATTAATTTCTCATGCATCTTCCACCTCACCAGTTGACTCAGACCCACTTTTAGTCCACTCCTCAATCAAACCAGTCTTTTGTCCAATCTATCCTGTTTGACTCACAATCACTTCCACTTCTCTGATCAATTAATCCACTTCACTACCTCTTACACTTAGTTCATTCAAATCATGCACCTAATTAACTATCTAGTCAATTCCTCTCAACCATTTTGGACCATTGATCTGCTCAGTCCTTCATCAAATCTAGACCATTGATAGATATCACAATCTATAAAATCATCCTTCATCCATCTCATTACTCCTCTCATAACTATTCAAATTATCCAAAAATTAGCAAGAACTCTATTCACATATCATTTCAAGTGCTTTTGTCCAAAATTTGAGAGCAACCACGATTACACCTTTCTCCAAGGTGCAAATAGGAGAACAAGGGAGCTAAGCTAAGGTTGTTGTTTAAGGCATTGCTATGGAGGTTTGCTACATTTTCTAGTTATGCAACTTCCTAATGCTCTATTGGTGTGATTTATGAGTTTTATTGTGAGTTCTTTATTTATTGTTTATTGTTCACTTTCACAATTCATTTTTTAGGTCATACATTCTAGCATGATTGGTGGGACCCACACCCTTCTTTTTAACATTCAATTTTGTTTTTGAAGATTTGTAGGTTGTAGGTTATAGTGATGTAGTTGAATCAAGAATGGCACTTTTGATGGTAGATCGATGCATTTGACATGTAGATCGATGCCTTTTAAACTCACAATGACACATTTGAGCTACATTTATGTATTTGAGCAAACCATTTAACAGGTTTTCAAACTTACAATGATACAATTAAAATTTACAATGATGTTTTTTTTTTATCATGGATCAATGCTTTTGATGACATAGTGACACATTTAATACTTATAGTGATGCAATTGAAACCCACAACAACACAATTGATAGGTAAGGTGATGCATTCGCAGGTAACACGATGTAATCGAAATTTACAATAACACATTTGATTTTTACAACGTTATATTTGATTCAATTAATTGAATTTTTTTGCTAACCATAATATTTTCTCTATTTTTTTGGAACTAACACATTTGGGTAGTTGTGGCTTTCATTGGTTGAAGACAAAACTATGAAACTAATGACATATTTTATGTAGGGTTTTATGTGATTAAATTTTTCTAGAATAGCTCACATTTCAATTTATTAAGGGAATAAATTTTTTGTTATGTTTGGTGGAGTCTTGGGTGCATATGCTCTCTCCTTGTGCCTAGTGCGATCATGAGGATAAAAAATAACTTTGAGTCCAAATATTTTTTATTTTACCCAAGGAAGTGATATTTGTGTATGCTCTCCTCTTGCACCTAATGCAAGATTAGTGTTAAAAAATTAACATTTTCCTTCTTTTTATTTTAGTAGGAGGCCTGCTTAGGGATTTCATCACCCCAAGGGTGACCTCAACCATGTTTTTGGGTAGGGTATATACGGGGGGGAGAATGAAATTTTTACCCCAAGGTGTGGCTAATGTCATTCAAGCCAAGCCATGAGATCCTTGATCCATTGAGACTTGTTAGGTGAAGAGAGTGGAGGAGACCCCCAATCTCGAACACTACAAATAGGTTCACTATGCATTGATTATACAAAAAACCTTTGTTTTAGAAGCCTAAGACCATCAACCATTATTACTAGTGGGGTGCAATGTACACAATCATGCATGAAGTTACCCAACATGTACCATCCTAGGGTAAGATATAATTATTTTGAGGGTGTAAAAATATTTCAAGGGAAGGAGGAAGGTGAGCCCTTGTACCACTGGAGACCTAGCTACCCCTCTTTAAGAGTGGAATGCATGTATCTACACTTTCCTACAATATTTTATTGCTTGGGCCTTTGCTAACAAGACAAACCTTTAATACTAACTAGGCTGTACTTCTTTACGTGTATTTATCATGAAGACCTGAGAATACCAATTATACCATACCTTGGAGTCAGTTTTCTACTATTCTCTGCTATTTTTTATATCTTTCCAAACAAGTCCAAAATCAATCAAAACTAGTCAAACCCTAGAAAAATTTTAGTTATACTCTGAAGATTACACATTTGACTATTACTATGATGCATTTGCTATTACAATGACACATATAATTATTATTCAATGCATTTGATTATCCTTTGATGCATTTGATATGAATAATAACGCATCTGATCTACAAATCGACACACTTGACATATTTCAATGCATTTGATTTAAATTGGCTATGTCAATTTGAAACCTAGATTTTTTCACAGTGATGCATCTTATTTTATTTTTGATTCCTTTGAAATCCATAGTGATTCTTTTGACATCACAGTGATGACTTTGAAAAACATAGTGACACATCTGATATCTACCTTGACACATATGATTCTAGTTTGACACATCTGATAACTTCTTTGACACATTTGATGCCACAATGACACCTTTAAAACCTATATCAACACATTTTATTGCCAAAATAATTTTCCAAAATCCTAAAAATACTTCAAAAACTTACCTATACACCAAAATAGATTGAAATCTACTGAAATACAAACATACCATAGACTTAAAATCTAATCTTTAATAATCTATTCTATCATGCTTTCATCCTTCCATCACATTCACAAAAAAACTCAAAAAATTAGGTTGATACCTATATAAAAAATTATTCATCCATAACCAACAACCATTTATCTACCAAAATTGATCCATAGAGTATCTAGATGAAGTACATCCATCCATTTTTGATTTGTGTTAGTTGCTTAGAAGTTTGACTTCTCGAGTAAAAGGACCAATTAGCTTAATAGTGTTATACATTAGCATAAAAGTCCATCTACTTCAAGGTTGATATATTTCACACCCCTATTTGTTAATTTGAACTCATTAGTCTAGGCCAAATTTAACATATCAAACCAAATCCAATCACCATCTAAGATCTAGACACACTTTGGACCTTTCTTTGTCTCACCATCCCACTTATCAAATTCATCAAAGTAATAAAAGTCTCAAATTTTTTCATATGCATGTAGAAACAAGGTCCCAAATGAAGAGAAAAATGCAACACCAACAAGACCCCAACATGGTACCCACAAACATAGATGGTACTTTCTAAGAAACAAAAGGAGAATTACCACACATGTTTGGACCAAGAGGTTTTGAAACACCACCCCCACTAATTCATAGAAATAGTCCTAACGTTGGTGGGGTAATAAGAGAAGTAACACTTGAGGAGTTGGGAGAAGCATAACAAGATGCTAATTCCACAAAATTGGTACTCACTTCTTGCAGCCAATCGTGACCAATACTTCTTATTACTCACACAAAAGAGAGCTAAATTTCCTTCTACATTTGACAACATACTTATACAAGATATCACCAATAATACTCCATCACAGACCTTGGGGAAGCGAGATCCAACAACATTGAATAGCACAAACTAATTTCTTCATACCACCTTCTATGCCACAAAAAAATAACTCCTTCATATAACCTAATAACAACCTTACCATCCAACCTACTAACAACACTCCCATTCATTCCTCATGCTCTCCTAATATCACACCTCAACAAATTGCCACCATTATCCCACAATCAATCATACCCACAAATTAAATGTATTTTTATCTCCCATACACACTTAGGTTCCCACATACACCATTAAAATAATTAATCCATTATATAACACAACATATAGTAATAATGTTACCCCCACTTCAATAATCATTCCACAAACATCTCTACAATCATCTCACATCTCACAAACACCTTCGCCCAACTTGCATACAAACAAAAACACTATAGCCATTTCGTTATATCAATAAAAAATTCTATTCAATAACCCTAATATCCCTACTTCGATGAAAAATACACAAGCACCTTCACATGTACCCCATATCTCTCAACCACTTGCATCTAACACCAATACCCACATTCCCAAAAATCATAAAACCATTCACCAAAACTACAACCCAATATCACAATATCCACATGTTATCATCTCAAATCCTAACATTATCACTCCAAGACAAAACATAAATCCAATTAACCAAAACATCCATCAACATAACCTTCCTCAAAAAACCATGACTTCTCAACAATAAATTATCCCACCAAACTCTCTATCAAAGCCATAAAATAAACCCATCTAATCAAAACATGCATCCACATAACAAAATTCAAACCCTCATAAACCCTCAACAATAATTCACCACATTAAACCCATTTACTAACTCCAACATATCTACTCACACCTACATTCCACAAAACTATTCACATTCACCAAAATAACCCACCAATAAATTTCCCCAAGGTCAATCATCAACACATCTCATATTTGGCTATAACCCCATCAATATACCCACTCTCATACTCTAGCAATTTGGATATACAAATCAAAGATTTGCAACAAAAAATCTTAAATATCAAAATAGGTCCGATGAAGAAGAGCTACACACTAGAGAACATATGCCATTATCCTTTTGATAGGACAATATCCATGCCACCTTTCCCTCATAATTTTGAGATGCCTAAATTTGACAAATACAAAGGAAAGGGAGATCCTTATGAACACATTAGATAATTTCACTTTGCTTGTATAGAGGTTGTTCATAATGATACTTATGTTATGCCCCTCTTCTCAAGAAGCTTAGGAGGATAGGCCATGGAATGGTTCTCTCAACTCCCATTTGGCATTAGAACTTTCATCGAATTGGAACAAAAAAACATCACATTTCTGATACAACATCGAACATGAGATCTTCATGACAGATCTATATAACACCAAACAAAACAATGGAGAAGCTTAGCTAGTAAGTGTCCTTGTCATATACCTGAGAAGCAACTGGTTTAAATATTCATTCAAAATTTGAATATAGAGATATGATTTCACCTAAAGGTTCAATTCTCTAATACCTTTGATGAGGTCATAGAGAAAGGGGTTACCATTGAGAAAGCAATTATAGCCAAAGGACTTGTAAAAATATTCAAAGAGAACAAGGATAATGCAAGCTACTCAAATGAAAAACCTCATTTCTAGTATACAAATAAAAATTTGTTCAATGATGGTGTGGTTGATACCAAAATGGCCCAACATGCTCAACCCCAATTAAGCTTACAAGCACCACTTTGAAGTTCAAAAATCGATGATTGTCCAAGATAAATTACAAAGACATCTACCAAGACAAAAAAATGCCCCTCGACAAAAATATACTCCTTTGGTAGAACCCACTAAATCAACACTCCAAAAATTGTTTCAATTAACTTTGATCATGCTCCTAGGGATTAGACAATACAAACCTCAAGTCAAACCCACATGGTGGAAAGACACAAAATTTTGTGAGTATCATAGGGCCAAAGAAAATAAGACACTTGCTTGTATATAACTGAAAAATCTCATTCAATATTTTATTGACCAAGATGAAATCACTATTTAGGATCATCTCGAACATTTATCTCAAAATAATCAGATCAATAATATCAATAGCTCACACAATGAGAAATTAGGCATATATCAAGATACCTTTTCCGAGCATGATCAAAGCCATCCATCTATGTCTAGCAATGACTCATCTCAAAATAATTACACTAATCATGGTTGATGAGCTTAGATAATAGCTAGTTTTCTTTCATTAAGTTCATGAATTTTAGTATTTCAACCTGCCAAGTTCATAGAAAATCCTAAGACTTATACATCTTTTATATCTTTCATGCATCTTAAAATAGACTTTAGTACGTGGAAATATAATTATGATATGATGGTATTTGTATGACTGGATGTATGAATGTTCATGAATTTCAGTATGATTCTATGCTTGATTCATGATTATTAATGGTGTGTATGGTTTAGGATGGAACTAACCTTTTGTAGCTAAGGAGAACTATAACTCACAACAACTGGATTTACAACCCATAGCATAAGACTGCAACCAGTTGTAGGGGAGCAACCAAAATGCTTGAAACATGACAACTCTAGTAAGGAATGATGATGACCATTGAATGGTCAACTATGAGTCATCACTAGCACCAAATAAGATGATGAGAAGGAGTCTACTATGAGTGGAAAATATTAATGATGTGACAGTTTTCTATTGCACATTTCTGTCATACCATTAAGGAAGAGTTATAGTTTAAATTCTCTTCTTCTATCTTTTTCAATTATGGTTATTAGTTACATAGACTAGTCCTCTCCCTATTCTTGAGGGAGCGTGGACATATGTATTTATGTTCTATTTTTAGTCCTTGTGTGAATAAAAGTCCTCTTGTGCCTATATATTGGGATTAGTGGTTGAGGAACAAGTCTAGTTTTTAGTTCTAGTTTTTGGATTGTTTTACTAGACAATACTTCACTGTTGTTAGTTTTTTGTTATTTAGTTGTAATGGATATGTATCTCTGAATGGGAAATCTTCTGAAGATTCTTGTTAGACTATAATAAGTTTAGTTACTATCACGATTTGTTGATTAATAGTGCATATTTGATATTTCTTGTGGGCACAACTCGAGCAAGGGCCACTTGAGGTACTACCAACCAATTTTATTTTCTACATTAGATTAGATGTTGTATTACTATATCCATTTATCTAAATTCTCACTTATATGTGTGTGAATTCCATGAATGATGTATTGTAGTACGAATTACATTCTGTAACATTATGTTGAGTTAGTCTTTGGAGAAGTTAGGAGTCAAAAGTCAGTAGTGTTAGTTGCAAGTTCAGATTTATTAGTTAGTAGTTACAACGTTAAGCATAAGGTATCTATAGCATAAGCAACATATTCATGTTATTTCCCTTGTTTTACAATTTGATAGTTTACTTTCTATGATCAGGGGTAAACGTGGTCCTAGAAATGAGAAACAACACAAAACATGCAAGAAACCATCTAAACACTTAACACCTCAAGATTGGGCAAATGATTAGCTTAACAAAACAAAATGGAACATTTCACCTTGTCAAACTGTTCTTTTGGTTGGCCCTTTGATTGTTGATGTGATATATGCTCCTCTTGATGGAAAAAGGTGTATGATTGAAATGCAATATGGATGGAAAATATATGAGAATGCTATGTTGTATGCAAAAAAATGAGAATTCTAGCTAAGTATGGCCTAAGTGTAGATTTTGGAAGAGTTTGGCTAGCACAATGATCTCCTCCCAAAATTATCTAGAAAAGAGGGGGTATTTATAGAGAATTTTGAATTCTCTAAAGAAATGGACGGTTGAGATTAAACCAACAAGGACAAGATGTGGGGCTATGGTGAGTTGATGAATCACAAGCTCTCACATCTTGACATATGGAATATGAAGTGGCTTGGAAAATATGATGTGTAAATGAGGTGGAAGGAGGGTACATGAGGTGGAAGAAGGACAAATATTTTGCAAGTACCTTGGGGGATAAGAAGATTTCCTCAAAAAGGAACTTCTTGTCCTCAAGTGAGAATGAAAATGACTTTTGAGGAATTTTAGAATTCCTCAAAAATCTCCATGGGAAAAGGGAAAGTAGTTGGAGAAATAAATGTGAATTAAAAATTCACATACTTGCAAGAATCTCATGGACAAGACAAGGTTCCATAAAGAGAAGCCTTTGTCCACATGTGACTTGATGTGACAAGTCAAAAGATTCTAAAAGATGCATGGGAAGAGGAGATTCTAGGAGGAATAAATGTGAATTTAAAATTCACATGGGGAAGAGGGTCAATGCCAAGAAAGACAAATGAAAAGGTTGACTAAAAAGGGGTGTTAAATCTGGCTAATGACCTTGATTAAGATTGTGCAAACACATGATTAGGATAATTAATGCAGAATTAGAGGCAAGTGGAAAATGTTGGAGGATATGACATTAATCTTGATTAAGTGGTGTACATCTTTAATCATGGATAAATTAAATTAATCTAGATTAGGAGAGGGTTATGGAGAATATGGAAAGGAGAGAGAAAGTGAGGAATTAAAAATTAATTTAAATTCCAAGAAGTCGCATGAATAAATTAAATAAAGTGGTATATTTATTTAATTTAGAGAGGAAAGAAGGTAAAAGTATTTAATTATTAAATTAAATACTTTTAGGAACCTTATGTAGGACATGAAATATTAATTAAATTAATGATTTAATCAATACCATCAGGGAGGATGAAATGGACGAGTAAAGAGATGAATAAGGAGATGAGTTTGACCATATGGAAGTGGTCAAATTTGGATGCCTACATTTTTTCCCTCTTCAAACACTAATAGGATAATAGGGTTTCGAAGAAAAATAAAATGCAGATGACTCTATAGAGGAAGCAACTAGAAAAGATATGCCCCAGCATGGGAGAGGTTGTGTGAGCTGCCCAAACAGAGGGATATTAAAGGGGATGCCCCAGTCTCGCAAGAGAAGGCTCATAACAGAGGATTGGGAGAGAATGGTAGGGTATGCCTCTTCGAGAAGGTGGACGGGGAAGGAAAAGGGGTCCCAGGCAACTTCTCAAAAGTATGGAGTGGTATACGTCATTGGAAAGAGCACAATTTTTTTGGAAGATTGGCATTTGAACAGAGTCAAACGGGTACACAATTTGCAAATGGCAGTCCCGGGAAGATAGAGGATGAATGAATTAATTAGAGGAAGATTTTGTTAAATAAAGGGAAAAAATTCCCTTCATTTAAAAAAGGTAAAAGGGAGGAAAAAATGTTATATAACGTAATTCTATCAATTACCTCTCCTCATTTGAAGAACTATTAGTTGAGGAAGAGAGGGAGAAGAAGAAAGGGAGCGGGCCAGAGTGCAGGATCCAGGACTATGATAATGACATTATCCACTAGGGAGACGAGGTAGGGCGGTTCTTCAATGAGTGTGCCATTCCATGTGAGGTTAGCCCCAAACCCAACTTTGTGATTTTTTCTAATTTGTTTAAGTTTTAGAAAATTTAAAAATATGGGTTTTATTGGGGGGGAGGGTAGAAAAATGGGTAGGAGGAGAAACTAGGATTTTTGTGTTTCAGTCGGGGAGGAAAAAAAAAAGAAAGAAAAAAAAAAGGTTAGGTAGGTAAGGGCGATGGGTACGCCCTGAAAGAGGGAAAGGTCATGGGTGAAGGGGTAGATTTGGAGCCGGGTCCCACGAAGGAGCGAGTCTATCTGTGCCCAGGAAGGTTTTCCCATGCATGAAGGCGGGTTCGACCGCATTGGCTAGGGGCTCACCCGGGGCCCGGGAGGATTCGCTCGAGCTTGGGTAGGTCCACTCGTGCATGGGCGGGTCCACCTCGTGTGCACTGTGCGAGCTCGCTTGGGAGCCTGGGTGGGTTCACCTGATCTAGGGTAGGTTCGCCTGTGGGCTCGGGTGGGTCTGCTCGCATGCTCAGGTGAGTCCGCCCGACGGCTCGGGCAGGTCCTCTCGCTCTCGGGGGTGGGTCTACCCATGACCAGGGGTTGATCTGCCCGTAGCCGGGGAGGGGTCATCCACAGAGGGGTAGGACCGACAAGGGGGAAAGAGGGAAGGAAGATGCAGAGAAAATGAGAGGGGAAAAATGACAGTGAGCATGTCATGGATGCAAGATTTTAATAGTTTGTGGATGTGGGAGAGGCGGTTCGAGATACGAAGTAGATGTATAGTGGCCATGATGGGCACAAATCATCAGGTGCTAGTGGAGGCAGGACTATTGTACATGCTATCATATCCGACGATTAAGGCCCATAGGGCTATGTTGATAGCATTGATAGAGTGTTGGGACTCAGTGATGTCGACATTTCATCTGCTGACAGGGGAGATGACGGTGACTCTAGAGGATGTATGGAGGATTATGAGGCTCCCCATAGTAGGGCTCTCAATTAGTGAGTGTTAGGTATAGGGCGAGGCACTAGACGAGTTCGTGCAGGTTGTGTTTGGTGATGACAAGCTAATGATTTAGCAGCAATAGCTGGACGTGGATAGATGTTTGTCCTGCAGAGTACCGACATTGTTGGTATACCTGATAATGCTGATTAGTGAGATATTATTGCCAGACAGAGTGGTCAATTTCTACACCTCAGGTTTGTTGAGTTGATCCATCACATCATCGAGGGTCGAGAGGGTCAGTTTGCCTGGGGGACTTGTATGTTAGTGCAACTGTACAGGGATATGCATGTGGTATGCTATTGATAGGTGCTAAGTTTGACACATGTCACATCGCTACAAGTGTGGGCTTGGGAGCATATCATGGTGACTAGGCCAGTCATGTTGAGAGTAGGAGAGAAGGATGACAAAACAATAGTGGCTTAGGTATGAGGGACATAGGTGAGAGCGATACTACGGTATCAGGATGTCGAAGATGTGGATGTTTGGAGGAGATGATTTGATGAGGTGCAGGCTGAGATGATAGTATGGCATCTGTATATGCTGCAGTGATTTAAGGACTAGAGGGACGATGAGGAGAGATACATGGACTAATTCTAGACTTGATGTTATATCATCGGGAGGGGTCCACGCGTAGTGGAGTTGCACATGCCAGATTGGGTGATGATACAGTTTGGAGTGAGGCAGGATATTCCCGCGGGGTGACTGACATTCCGACGATTAGCATGAAAACGACCATGGGGGGATGAATTGAATTTGGTGGTGGTGTGGGAGGAGTTGGAGACACTACAATTTGTGCCATACCTAGGAAAGAGGGAGTGGCAGAGAGATGCAGGGATGACAAATCGATATGGTTAGTGGTTTCAGTGACATTCGCCTCCACAGATTATACTAGTGGTGCCTATTAAGGGGGAACTAGGTTTTAGGTCTGAGGATGAGAGATGACTGAGGGCAGAGAGAGAGAGATAGGGTCCATGGGGATAGTAAAAAGGAGACTAGGAGAGAGAAGGATGACGAAGAGGAGGACAGGAGTGTTGATGGTGTTTTCTGCACAGCAACAACTCAGACATAAAATGATATTCTATCTCTCTTGAAAGATAATCTTCAACAATAAATTGCTGAAAATCACCCCAAGGTCTCTCGAGTGTCAGGTCTTGACAATGCATAAACAACTCAGATAATATGTGAAAATGCTGGTAATCACAAGGGGCCTTACAAATGAACAATGCTGGAAGTGAATTTTCATCAGATGCAACAATATGGTGATGCTTTTCAATCCTAAAACTAACCCAGATTCAAAATAAACAGCAAAAGAGATAAGGGTTTAGAGAGATTCTATTCTATTCTATTTTTAAGAATAACAATGCAAATGATAAACACTTGAAATGGACCAATCCCAACGAAACCAATCTCTGCTTGACCAAGATTAATCTACAATCTTACAAAAACAGTGCAATCTTCTAAGGTTTTAAAGATTTTCAGATCATGAACATTTACCCAAGACAACCCAATTGCAATTGAAATGAATAAATCTCCATAATTGAACCAAGCACAATGAATATAAAGGTCTAGGCTAACTTTACAAAGCAACTAACAATTAGCTAGCTGCAAAAAGTATGGACCAGGGATTGCTGCAAACACTTCAAACATTAAATCATGAACATCATTGAATCAGATCTAAATCTAAATCTAATAACCATGAGCAATTTTAAAAAAATAGAATCATAAGAACCATGCAAGATAAGTCAACACAAAAGAGATCACCAGAAAATCACAATGCCTTCAATTGTATTGAATCACCAAACTCCAGCAACAATTCCAATGTTCTGTTACAGCATTTGCTTTAAAGAAGCTAACTCCTAACTCTAACTACTGCTAAACTCGCTTGTATCTATCTGTATATTCCTCTGTTCTCTATTCTATCTATCTACCCCCTTACAAATGAGGCAAAAATTCCATTTATAGAAAACCCCAAACATGTCGGCCCAATTAGATTTTACAATAATAACTGGCCCCAAAATAGGTCGGCCCAATTAGGTTTTACAATAATAACGGGCCCCAAAATAGGTCGGCCCAGGAGAATTTCAAAATAGGACAAGATTTACATTAAATGGATGAATATTATCCATGTCGGCCTATGATCTCCAGCAAGATCAGATTTACGTGTCTTCCAGAAAGTCCTCCAACTGTAGACAGTTTTGGCACAGATTTTTAGGCAGGTCCCACTTTTAATATCTATTTAATCCTGAAAAATAGATATCATCATCAATAGCTCACATGTTAAAAATCCAATCCAAAATAAATTTGAATAACAGAGATTGGGGTAGGGACCATAGGAGATATAGAGGATTTGTGGAGGTAGTTAGAGCTGCTAGGGCTAGAGAGAGTAGAGCTACATCGGTAGTGAGATGGGCTCTGTGATAGAGTAGATTGTCTAGAGGAGACTGTTGGAGATATGTGGTTGATGTAGAAGAGAGAGGATGAGCTGAGGGTGTAGATACATGTGCTGCGGACAAAGATAGATGTGGCACAGGCATAGATACAAGCCATAGAGGCAAAGAGGGATGTGGAACAGGCATGTGCTCAGATGTTACAGAGTGAGGCAAGTGGCAGAGGCACAAGTTAATTTTGTTCAGAGAGAGGGATGCAGCGGTGTCACAAGGATCAAATCTTTGGAGAGAGCGAGATGCAGCCGAGTTGAGACTTCAGGCACTACAGAGGGATAAGGATGTAGCTGTGGCTCAGACATAGACTGCATATAGGGAGAGGGATGCCATAGAGATGCACATGCAGATGTTACAGAGTGAGCGGGACACAACACAGGCTCAGCTGGAGGAAGCACAGGTTGATGGGGGTGAGCCAGGGGCAGAGGTATAGGGGTTATAGGCATAGTTATAGGCTGTAGAGGCTGAGAGGGACAAGGCCATAGAGTAGGTGCAACAACTGATATTAGCATATGATGCTTGGGGGTAGGAGTGGAGAACCATTAGTGCAAATTGAGACAGGTATAGGCATGAGCAAAATTCCACTAGATATCAGGCTGGACAGAGAGATGGTTATATGCAGGAGGCGAGTTACTAGAGGTGTGCTTATGAGCATGCCTTTTTAGATCTGACCCAATGCACAACGTGTTACATCAGATAGGTACCTCAGATGCCAGTACTATCCTAGTCATTAGGGACATGTACCAGAGGGTATAGTGACTATCGATAGACTCCTCCTTACGGTGGTTACCAGGGGACTCCCACCCGTGAGTACCAGGGGACCCCCACACACAGAGGGCCAGTGCCTGACTCTCCTCAGAGATCAGACATGGGAAACTCACAGTAGAATAGTTAGAGAGCAGATGACAAGATACCGATTTTTTGACAGGTGTAGGATGGAGGTTTAACACATGTCAGCAGAGATAAGAGGTGATCTACATCTCTAAATTTTGTACCTTATTTGATGATATACATGATGGATGTCTATGTGAGTATATTTGAGACATTATGATGAGATGGACATTGTATTATTTTGATTATGATATGCTATAGCCCTTATTGACTTATGCGTTATGTTTTATGTGATGGATGATTCAATTTATATATGCACATGTATATGATATTTTGTGTTTATGTGGATGGATGATTTAGTTTATGTATGCACATGTATATGATAGTTTATGCGGATGGATGATTTGGTTTATGTATGCACATGTATATGATATTTTATGTTTATGTGGATGGATGATTATGCATGTATTAGTGTTTATAATGTAGGATGAGATGAATACTTGAAATGTAATTAGGATGGATTGAATAGTATGTTTTGCACGCAGTAATGCATGTATTATGTGGATGCTAATATGGACATGTATGAGTTAAATGAAACTAAGATGCATAATCTAATCAATCTATGAAAGATAAATATGTTGTATCTACAATGTAACATGTAATATGAATGAAACATGAATTCCTATAATGAAAACCTAAATGTCAATAAGGACTTGCAATGGGAATGTTGGTCGATGATAGGTGTAATGTGGGTGTGATACTGCACCTGTCAAGAACCATTAATACCCTGAGAGGAAAATCAAGATGAAAAAGAATCAAAGTTTGTACAACCTAAATCATGAGTCATGGGTGATGAACAAGGTTGAATGAAGGGTGCATGAAATGTAGTGAAATGCATTTAGGGATGCAATTTTAGATCTTTGGAGCATTGATTTTTGCTATAGCATAAGATACCAAATACCTTGATATATGAGACCAAGGTGAGTTGGCATCCAATGCATGAAACAAACACAACAAACAAGGTTATCCCAACACTCCAAAGTCGTGAGGACCTTGGTCAAGCCAGGTATTGGAATAACCACAAGCACAAAGGGATGTTCCAAACGTAACACAATTTCCTAGGGATCTTGGTGGGTACTACGTGGGAACGACCCAATAGACAATACCAATAAACGATCAAGAGATGCCCCTTCGTTAACTCATCAAAACACACCATAATATGATAGATTGTGGTAGTTTTGATAAGTGAGGATAGGGAGCTCAACAATAAAAAAAAGCCAAGAGTATGACAAAAAATCATAATCAAAGTCAAATGTCCTTTGCCATAAGATCACAAGGATGGATGGGTTGATATGGTCTGTTAGGAAGGATGCATTCTATTGAGACCGATGATGGATACTAAACTAAAATGACCTAGTTGACACAAGATATTTTCCATTAATCAGATTCTCTAACACTAGAGGATCTTGTTTGTGAAGAACTAGCTAGATAAGGGCACTCTTGACAACACAACACAAGAGTCCAGACAGAGGATTGACACACCCTACAGACCTAGGGGCTTTGGGATCAAAGATTAGCCTTTCCTATGTGAAAGCGCAAAGCCCTTGTAGTTCAAGAAAAAGGCCATAAATAAAGCATAAAGAGGACAAATGGAGACCAATGAGGGATGAAGAAACAAATCGCTGAGGGTGGATCAATAGATCAACCTTGCCTACGTGAATGCGCAGGGGAAACGTAGTTCAGAAAAGACAAACGATGAATGACCATGGATAAAATCGAAAAGAGGACGATGGAGAAAAATGATGGGGGACCATCATAGGATGATCCAAAGGCCCCAGGGGTAGATCAAATGATCAACCTTGCCTATGTGAAAGCACAGGGGCAACGTAGTTTGACAAAGGACGAGAAAATTGATGTGATAGAATGAGGTCTAGATGGAGACCAACATGATGGATGATCCTATATGATGACACAAACCAATCGACGATCAGACAAATGACACAAGATCAGAGTGGGATAATGAAAAGCTCAGGATGAGGGATAGCCAACATGGATTTTCCAATGCTCAATCAAAATATACCAAATGACCAAGGATAGGATGGGATGAGATGTTAGGATAGAATAGATGAAGTCATAAAGTAACCAGGACACAAGGTAGATAATGATTAAGCCCTCTACGGATGATGCCTGTTACTAGGTTTTCACCACCCGTACTTATCCAAGGCACCATCAAAGGTGGTTTTCACCATAAGACGAGTTTATTTCTCTTTACTATTTTTGGACTTTTTTTTATGATTTTAATGATTTTTTTTTGTATTTTTTTGGATTTTTACAAAGGTAGGGTTACCAAGCAGAATTAGGTGTAGAACCTCTTTAGGTGCATGATAGTGATAGGCTCTTCGAGGGGCTCTCCTTCAAGGGTAGCAAGTCTGTATGCCCTAGACCCATACTTAGTGGTTATGATGTAAGGACCCAACCAGTTTGCTTCAAATTTACCTTTCTTATTGCGGTCCTGCTGAGTACGCTAGTTCTCTTTAAGGACAAGATCACCAACTTTGAACTGTCAAGGAAGAACCTTCTTGTTGTAGTTACACTTGAGGTAGTTTTGGTATGCTTGCAGATGATCATAGGCTTTGATTTGTCTTTCATCAAGTAACTCTAGCTGTGCAAGCTATGCAACATGAGCATCCTCCTCGCTAATAAGGTTCTTCAGAGAAATCCTCAGTGATGGGAGCTCAACTTCAATTGGAAAGATGGATTCAATTCCATACACTACAGAATAGGGGGTGACACATGTAGGGGTACGGATGGAGGTGCGATATGCCTAGAGAGTGGGATGGATATGGAAGTGCCAATCTCAACCAGTGTTATTGACAACCTTTTTGAGGATGTGGATAAGGGTCTTGTTGGTTGCTTCTGCTTGACCATTACCCTGGGGGTAATAAGGTATTAACCAATGATGTTGGATATGAAAGGTGTCACATAGATGTTTCATAGCCTGATTTTTAAAAGGTTTTCCATTATTAGAAAGGATAGTGGATGGGATACCATATCTACACAGAATATGACAAAGGATGAATTTTGAAATTTGAGGATTTGTGAGAGTGGCATTGCTTCCGCCCATTTGGTGAAGTACTTAGTGGCAGTAATTATGAATGTATGGCCATCAGAAGATGGTGGATAAATCTTTCCAATCAATTCAAAACCCCATTGAGAGAAGGGCCATGGTGCTAGGAGGGGCTGAAGATCCGATGCTGGAGCATGAATCAAATCTGCATGTTGCTAGAAGGGAAGGCATTTCTTCACGAATTCACAAGCATCATGTTCTAATGTAGGCCAATAATATCCATCTCAGAGAATTCTTTTGGCCAAAGCCATAACATTTGAATGGGCCTCGCAAACACCACTATGTACGTTCGTTAGTACAATATGGGCTTCGGTCTCATCCATACACCTAAGGAGGGTTCCATCATACCCGTGACGATAAAGCGTATCACTGACAATGACGTATTGGGCTGAACATTGAATAAAGGATTTTCATTGGTTTGATGTGAGGTTTGGGGGTAGAATATTATCATGCAAATAAGTATATATGTCTTGGTACCATGGTGAAGCAGGACCTACGATGTCACACACCATGTCAGTCTCAGGGATATCATATGCTGGGATTAAAAGTTGTTCCACAAGGAACTCACATTCCATTTGATCTTTAAGCTTGTCAATCAGGGAGCCAATAGTAGCCATTGCATCAGTTGCTTTGTTCTGTACCCTAAGAATTTGGTCAAATTGTATGAAGGTGAAATATTTCTTGAAGTCATCCACCATACGTTTCTAGGGCAACAACTTGTCATCTTTTGTTAAAAATTCATCATTAACTTGATTAATGACCAACAATGAATCACCAAAGACTCTCAAGTGAGTTATGTGCCACTGCTTTGCAATTCAGAGACCTGTGAGGAGGGATTTGTACTCAACTATGTTGTTGGTACACACGAATGCTATTCTGAATAATTTTGGGATGTATTCACCTTGAGGGGTAACAAACATAATTCCAATGCCTGATCCATTATGAGTATATGAGCCATCAAAATACAATGTCCAAGCAAGTGCTTATGTTACTATGAAAACTTCTTCATTTGGAAATTCAGTGACCAAAGGGTAAGCATCCACTAGGGGTGCCTCGAACAAATGATCAGCTATGACTTGTCCTTTTATGGCTTTGCGATCCATGTACTCTATGTAAAATTCACTTAGGAGCATGACCTACTTAGCCATGTGACCGGTTAAAGTGGTTCTGGATAACAAATACTTTAGTGGATCAATTTTTGCTATTAATTTGATTAGATGGCTGAGCATGTAATGTTGGAGTTTTTGTGTACTGAAGACCACTGCAAGGTAGGATTTCTCCATGGGTGAATAATTTAATTCATAGCCGACCAGTGTTCAACTGATGTAGTAGATTTCTCTTTCTTTTAAGGACTCATCATGTTGTGCCAATAATTCCCCTAGTGCGATTGAAGTAGTGGAGATGTAAAGCAAGAGGGGTTTCCTTGGAATAGGTGGCATCAAGATCGGTGGATGAGCCAAATATTCCTTGATCTTATCAAAACCTATTTGACATTGTGGATTCCATTTGAAGAAGTCTTTTTTTAGAAGATGGGTGAATGATTGACACTTATTTGCAAGCTAGGCTATGAATTGATAGATGGATTGCAGCTTTCCTCAGAGACTTCTTAATTGTTTCAAATTGTGTGGGGGTGGCATAGCTAGAATAGGTTTCACCTTGGCAGGATCAACCTCAATGCCTCTTCGAGAGACTATGAAGCCAAAAAATATACCTGATGTAACACCAAAGACACTTTTTTGGATTTAGTCATAACTTGCAATGTTCTAACCGCTCGAAGATCCTTTTTAGGATGACAGGGTGCTTTGCTCTGGTTTTGGATTTTCCTAGCAATTCATCGACATAATCTTCCATAATAATATGGATGAGGTCATGGAAGATGATAGTCATTTCCCTCTGATACGTTGCCCCCGCATTCTTGAGACCAAAGGGCATAACATTGTCGCAAAAAGTACCCAAGGTGTTGTAAAAGCGGTCTTGTGTTGGTCTTCAGGTGCAATTCAGATCTGATTGTAACCAGAGAAACCATCCATAAGGGATAACATCTCATGTCCCGCAGTTAGGTCAACCAACATGTCAATATTGGGCAGCGAGAAGTCATCTTTTGGATAGGCTTTGTTAAGATCCTGGAAGTCTATGCAAATCCAAATGTCTCCGTTTGGTTTGGAAACATGCACTATGTTGGATATCCAATCAGAGTAGTCAATGGGTCTGATAAAACTAGTGTCCAATAATTTCTCCAATTCCTTCTTGACTAATAATGCTACTTGTGGATGCATTTTTTGGAGCTTCTGTTTGACCAACTTGGCATCTGGGAAAACATCTAGATGATGAACTACTAAAGTAGGGTCTAAGCCTGGCATGTCTGAGTATGACCATGCAAAGTTAATGATACCATCTTAGAGTAATTGAATAATGACTGAATATTCTTGCTCTGATATTGATTTGGCTACATAGGTGATATTAGGTTTTTCAGTAGTACTTAGGTTGACTTCTTGAGTTTCTTCAATTGGGATGGATGACCATGTGGATAATTGAGTTTCCATAAGGGGAAGATGAATGTCTCCATCCTCCAGTGCCTCTTCGAGGTTTTCACTATCGGATGTGTCATTTATTTTTACTTTTTCCACGTCAGGAAGTGCCTTAGAGTGGTTTTCACTAGATGACTATTTTTTATTTTTCTTGTTTTTATTTTTTTTGCGACTGGAGCGTTCATCCTCCCCCAATCCCATGAGGTTGACATATGTATCCAGGGAGACATTGACAGGTGCACTGTCACATTGATCCCAATCAATAAGTTTAGGATGGCGAAGGGATAGGCTAATGGTAAAGACAGATAGGTAGTTGAACGTGGATGAAAGGTCTATGTGATCGACATCATCGTATGCAGGTATGATTGATTCTTCCTCGGGTATGTCCTCCAAGATACCATTGTCCACAGTGACACTATTGGAGGTATTAGATGATATTGCATGGCCTTTCTGCTTTTTTTCGTATCCAAGGCCTATATTCCGTGGAAGCTTTGATACATCAATAGGCTGCAACTGTCCCTATTCTTCCTTACCCAAGCCCTTGCCTTGGTAGTTATGCTTTTCTGCAAACTTAGCTGACCAAGGGTATACTTCCTGAAAGTATTCCTTTAGAGGAGGATCTGGTTGGGGTTCTTCATGATATACCCACTGACTGATATCCTCTTCTAGTGCATCTATCTTTATACTAGGAGACCAAAAAGTGGTAGTGGGAATTTTTTTGGCATTGAAGGTGATGGTCTTGTCTTCTTGTGGTGTAGCCTGTGAAGGTTGGCCATACGTGTGTGGTGACAGTGGCATGGTCACCACATTTAGAGCGGTATGCATTTCATATTCACCACACCCCTTGTCAATGATCTGGACTTTGGTTATTGTAGGATTGGTGGCAGGAGATGGAGTGGCTATCATGGTAGATGATGGATTCTAGGATGATGACTAAGATGCCCCCATTTTGACCACAAGAAAATGATGTAAATTGGGAAATGATGCTTCTAGAGTGTGGTAGTATTCAAATGATTGTGGGTTGACATAAATGGTGATCTCTTGTCCATTAACCGGAAACTTTAGGCATTGATGGTACATGGAGGGGACGACTTTCATGGCGTGGAGCCATGGGCAGCCGAGGAGGAGATTATATGGTAAGTCCAGATCGAGGACATGATAGGTAGTGTATTGAACTATAGGTACAACTTGGATAGGAAGACTGATAATCCCTTCAAAATTTCTTTCCACATTATCATAAGCCTTGATCGTTATGATTTGATTACTAAAATTTTCTTGAGTATACCCTACCTGTTTTATGAAATTTAGAGTGCATAGATTGAGGGCAGAGCCATTATCTACCAAGACCCTTTTTATTTTATGATGGGAAACTAGGACTTCGATGTGTAAGGGACGGTTGTGATTGGCATCAATATTTGGCATGTCATTCTGGTTGAAATGTAGCAGGTCAGATAAGGCCAGGTGTCCCACTAAAGCTTGGAACCATGTGGGATCGATGTCGTTAGGTACGTGAGTTTCTTGTAAAGCTTTGTTGAGTATTTCCTAATGCATGGGAGAAGACTTAAGCAAATCCAAGATTGAGATCTGAGTAGGGGTCTTTCCTAAGTGATCAAGAATGTTGTACTGATAGTTTACATGATTTGGATGGGCTAGTGTGGAGGCTGCAAGAACAGTAATGTGGGATCGTTGGGTAGCAATAACACATTGGGGATCTTTAGCTTTACCATGTATCATGGACACACAGGGTTCTACCTACTCAATGTAATGGATAATGCCATCATAATTGAGGGGTACATTCTTATGGCTTATGTTATTTGTGCTATTGTCTTGGGGATTATTGTTGGAGGTGCTTGCACCTTGATTATGGTTAGGGAAGGCATTTTGATATATCTGCAATTGAGCATTGGATGATGAAGCTTGACTAGTGTTGACTTTGATATCTCCACGATTGATAAGATCTTGGACATAGTTTTTGAGACCTTGACACTTATTCAAAGTATGCCCTTTAATATTATGGAATTCACAATATTCATTCTCCCTAAACTAGGCTGGTTTGGGCTTAGATTCATCAAGTGGTTTGGTGACAGGATATGTGACCAAATAGTTGACCTGTAATAACTTATTGATGACGACACTCAAGGGTTGTCCTAATTGAGTATACTGGAATTTTCCATTCCCTTGACTGTTATGGTTTGAATGTTGAGGAGGATGAGATGCCCCTTGTGGCATGGATATGGCATTGGGTACAAATGGTTGTTGTCTCTGGGATGTATTGGCCACTTGAACATGTTTAGTGTCAGTGACACCATCATTCACTACATTTTTGTTCTTATTCCAAAAGCGTGACTTATCACCAGATGGCCTTTCTTTGTCATGGTTGTGTATCTTGATGTTCCCTTTGGCAATAAGGGCACGTTCATGGATGGGTCCTTTTTCCACTATCTCAGTGAAAGTGGTGACAGAGTGTAACCTAAAATTATGAGCCATATCAGGATGTGAGTTCTCCACAAAGAGGGTGACCATGCCTTTCTCTTTGAGAGGGGTTTTCATTTGGCTTGCTAGTGCATGCCACCTTTGAAGGTAGCTAGCAAAGGTTTCACCTTCACGTTGCTTCTCTTTGAGGAGATCCAAGGTATCAGTGTCCTCCAAATTGAAGGGGAAGTAAGAAACAATTTTTTTTGAAAGATCTGCAAAGGATTTTATGGACCCTCATTCTAGACTCATGAACCATTCCAGGGCATTGCCTTTCAGGCTTTGTGGAAACAAACACAAGAATTAGTTGTCATTGTGCATAACTTCCTTAAACTGGGAGTAAAACTCTTGCAAGTGGGCCTTAGAATCTTTGTTTCCCTTGTATCTGTCAAATTTTGGTATTTTGAAGTGTTTAGGGAAGGGGATCAATGAGATAGAGGGATCAGATGGATAGGGGCATATGTCTTCAAATTTGAAAGATTGTATACCAGTCCCAGCTTGGAGATCTTGCAGAGTAGCTTTGATTTCTAATAGATTTGTGTTGGTTGGTGGCATGGGGGCCAAAGTTGGGTTGGATGGATATGGATGATAGGATGATGAAGGATCTTGCTGAGATAGTGTCTGAAGGTTGACGTATGGATTTTGATAGTGAGATGATGATATCCCTTACTGGTATGCCAAGGGAGTTTGTTGGTATTGGGGTTGTTGTTGCGAGGTATAGTACATATTTTTTTGATAAGAATGTGTGGTAGGATGCTGAGGAGCTTGAATGTGGTGTTGCAGATTGGTCTGCTGGTACTAAGGTACTGCCACAAATTTTGGGAGGCCACATAGGGCAGTTGTTGCTGGAATTGCTATTGGTTATGATAGTAATAATTTTGGGGAGGTTGCTGATATGATGTCAGCTGTTGCATGGGCCGAAATGGGATGTTGTGTTGTGGTTGAACTTGTAGACGTAAAATGGATGTGAGGAACGGGGATATGGTTTGGGAAAAAGGTTGGGATGGATTTCCTTGTGATTGGTGTGGTGGTTGTTGTGAAATTAAAGGATTATGCGGGGGTTGTTGCTAATGAGGTGGTTGAGATAATGTAGAGGTGTTCTGCAAAGGAGGTTGTTGGGCACCACTTAGAACATTTAGGTTGGATGTACCTTGCAGAGGTAATTGAGGTGGTATGTTATGTTGGGGAGGCTGTTGAGATGTGTATGAAGGTGGTGGTAGATTTGTGGCCCCATGCGGTGGAGGAAATAGGGTAAAAGGGTTTCCCCCAACATTGAATGGAGGTTGGTTTGAAAGGGGTGGTGCTATCAGCATTAATGGAAGAGACTGCAGAACAGCTTGTGGCATGCCGTATGCGAAAGGATTGTTGGGATCAGATACTTGAGGAGCCCCCATGACTGAGATTGTGGCATGTGGGGGATTGTTAACATGATAAAGAATGGAATTTCTGAATTCAGGTTAATGCCAACCCTCCACTGGAGGAACATTGGGGATGTATGAACTACTTGGTGCATTTTGTGAACCTTGGGATATGTTAGATGTGGAACTGCTATACTTGGATAGGTTGACACCTGATGGAGGTTTGACACCTTTTTCAATTAGGTGGGCCAAGATTTCTTCCCCATGTTTTTTGAATAGGTGATCTATCATTTGCACATTGGTAGGGTTACTAAAGTGTTCTTCAAGTGTGAGTTTGGGTTGATTGACTATGTTCTCATCTTCGGGTGGTGATGTGTTTTGACCGTCAGTGTTGGACTATGATGATGTATCATTCTAGGGATCTCAAGGGATATTCGTACCATTATTGGGATCTTGTGAGATGTTTTCTGTGTTGTTGGGATCTTGAGGGATATTTGGTTGGGAATTTTGGGCTTGTTGCTCGACCATCTTCCTTGTCTGTGACCGGGTTTGAACGGGCATGCAAGAAGACAAAACAGACTAGGATATTAGGTTGATCTGGATGATGATGAAAGGATTGACCTAATTAGATGGTGGATTAGCTGACAAGGATGTAGCTCAATAGGATTGGTTTAGATGATCAACGAAGGATCAAATTTTTGATTCAACCAAAGTGGATTGTTTGATGAGATTAGATTGGATTGATCGATAAAACAATTGGTGAAGTTGGATTGGATTGAATAGATTGACTGGGCGATTGATGATATAAGGATTGGATTGGAGTGAAGACTGATTGATAAGATTGGGTGGTAGGATGAATGATGATGACCAGAATCCTAAACCAAGTTCAAGAGTAATCCTTGGTAACACAAGGTGTTGATTAATTGACTAAAGGATGGATGTATGATAACAACACCGAATCCAACTTGAGATAGAAGTGGATTCATTGGGCCGATGAGGATGACCAACTTAAGATGGATGAAAATCCTAAGTTTGTTTTGATGGATGACGATTAGAGACGAACACCTAGGTCAATTTGGATAACTACTTTAACAAATTTTAATGGAATAACGGTGATCCGAAATAGGGAAATGATATCTAGAACAGGGAGAACGGTTGGGTGATCAGGGGTAAACGTGGTCCCATTGGGTGTGCCAGAAATGTGATCAGGGGTAAATGTTGTTCCAGAAATGAGAAACAACACAAAACATGCAAGAAACCACCTAAACACCTAACACCTCAAGATTGGGAAAATGATTAGCTTAACAAAAAAATAGAACATTTCACCTTGTCAAGCTATTCTTTTGGTTGGCTCTTCGATTGTTGACGTGATATATGCTCCTCTTGATGGAAAAAGGTGTATGATTGAGATGCAATATGGATGGAAAATATACAAGAATGCTATGTTGTATGCAAGGAAATTGGAATTCTAGCTATGTATGGCCTAAGTGTAAATTTTGCAAGAGTTTGGCTAGCACAATGATCTCCCAAAATGATCTAGAAAAGATGGGGTATTTATAGAGAATTTTGAATTCTCTAGAGAAATGGACGGTTAAGATTAAACTAACAAGGCCAAGATGTGGGGCTATGGTGAGTTGAGGACTCACAAGCCCTCACATCTTAACATGTGGCATATGAAGTGGCTTGGAAAAGATGATGTGTAAATGAGGTGGAAGGAGGATACATGAGGTGGAAGAAGGACAAGTACTTTGCAAGTACCTTGGGGGATGAGAAGATTTCCTCAAAAAGGAACTTCTTGTCCCCAAGTGGGAATGAAAGTTACTTTTGAGGAATTTTAGAATTCCTCAAAAATCTCCATGGGAAAAGGGAAAGTAGTTGGAGAAATAAATGTGAATTAAAAATTCACATACTTGCAAGAATCTCATGGACAAGACAAGGTTCCAAAAAGAGAAGCCTTTTCCCACATGTGACTTGATGTGACAAGTCAAAAGATTCTAGAAGATGCATGGGAAGAGGAGATTCTAGGAGGAATAAATGTGAATTTAAAATTCACATGGGGAAGAGGGTCAATGCCAAGAAAGGAAAATGAAAAGGTTGACTAAAAAGGGGTGCTAAATGTAGCTAATGACCTTGATTAAGATTGTACAAACACATGATTAGGACAATTAATGAAGAATTAGAAGCAAGTGGCAAATGTTTGAGGATGTGATATTAATCTTGATTAAGTGGTGCACATATTTAATCATGGATAAATTAAATTAATCCAGATTAGGAGAGGGTTATGGAGAATATGAAAAGGAGAGAGAAAGTGAGGAATTAAAAATTAATTTAAATTCCAAGAAGTCACATGACTAAATTAAATAAAGTGGTATATTTATTTAATTTAGAGAGGAAAGAAGGTAAAAGTATTTAATTATTAAATTAAATACTTTTAGGAACCTTATGTAGGACATGAAATATTAATTAAATTAATGATTTAATTAATACCATCAAGGATGATGAAATGGACGAGTAAAGAGATGAATAAGGAGACAAGTTTGACCATATGGAAGTGGTCAAATTTCGATGCCTACACTTTCCTTTCCAACCTTTCTATTTTTCATTACATGTGTGACCACCTATGTTTCATTGATATAGGGCGTAGTTAGGATCCATGAATACACATATAATGCCAACACTGTGAAAAGCTTATGAGATCTTATTGATAATTTAATGAAGCATTTGTGAGGGTTTGGTGAACTATTTAGTTAGGAACTTTTTGTCTAAATTGTGTGTCCACTTGTGAACACTAATTTGATTGAACATTAGAAAATCCTTATATTTTTGGCATTATTTTCGAGGACGGTGCTACATTCAGGATTCTCTTGTGTAATTTCGAGCTTTCATAGTTTAGTGTTTTTTCTTTCAACATTAGGGTAGTTAGGTTTCAACCCACAAACAACAAAATGCTTTACTAACAATGTGTAGGAACCGTTTATCCAAAGATTCATAATCATTCTATGTAGAAGCAACAAGATGCTTTGGGAAGATTTCTCCCCACATCACATGAAGCTTTAGAGGATACTGGAGGAAAAAGTGAATAGAGTGAGGGTATTCTTGAAGAATAAAAATATGACACCATTACCCACACTAGATATAGAGGATACTTCCCACATACACATCATCATCATGGATGATACAAGAATTGAAGACCCACTAGAAAATGTAACCTTTGAGTTCCCCATTTCCAACCAAGAGAGAGAAACTTCTTTGAAGAAAATACCTCCTTTAGCATTACCTATCTTCTATGGTTTAGTCACGAAGGATCTAAATACCTTCCTTTTAAAGTTTTATGTGCTATGAAAAAGTTATGATTATACCACAAATGCACATAGGCTTAGATTATTTCCAACAACACTAAAGGATGCTACTTTGAGATGGTTTATGGGTTTTGGAAGAGATGCTATTCAAAATTGGAAATCCATGAAGACAAAGTTCTTGGAAAAGTACCAAGATTACTATAGAGGCATAAATAAAAAGAGGGATGATATTTTTAGGATGTCACAAAAGGAAGATGAATCCTTGGAAGACTATATGGAGATAGTTCAGTTCTTAAGAAATCCCACCAAAATAGACTCCCTGATGAGTCCTTAAACTTGATATTCTTGAGAGAGATTAATGAGGATCACATGGATGAACTTAACTTCATTGGGGTAGGAGATATCTCATAGGTACCATTTTAGGAAATATTCAAAGCATACAAGAACTATTCAAGGTCTTTCACCAAGAAGGTTAGAGGATACAAGACATCTTCTATCAGTATGTCACCCAATGGAGTATCTAGAATAGAGCTGAGCAATCTTTTGTCAAATATGAAAGAGGATATCATCAACCACATGGATAAACAATTAGACACCCTTCATGCAAAAAGAAGAAAGAAGAGGCAAAAGCAATTGTTACAAAATATTGCCCACATTGTAGACAAAGAAAGACTAATTGGATGTGCAAGAAGGTGGCAAGTATTTTTGAAGATAAGCAAGGGACACCAAAATTTCATACAATGGAAGATGAAGATGGAAAATTATTCTACATAGCTCAAAGGAAACCATGACAACCAAGACAAGGTATGCCCCAAGACCCTTTGAATTATAACATGTCATTTTTTGACAACAATGCAAATTTTCCTAGTTGGAACCCTCAATCTTGGGCCAATATGCAAAACCAACAATGGTCAATACCTCAATCCAATTGGAATAAACAATAGAAAAACATGTGGCCAACAAAAAATTGCGAAGGATCTAACTATAATTTTTAATGGCCACCCGAACAAAACCAATGCTAACCTCAGTTGCAAAGAGGTTAGTAGTGGAAAAATAAAAACATGAATTATTAGTAGCCACAATAGCCCTTGCAACCACAACAACAAGCCATTATGCAAAACGCAAAAATACGTCACAACAACCTAGAGAACCTCAATTGCCAACACAACTTGCAACTAATCCCAATAAAAAGATATTCAACAGGCTTAGCATAAGAAATCTATTCAATACCATACTTATGGGGTTGAGGTGAGTGATGCCCACCCCAAATCATGGAAAATGTTGGCTGGGCCTTCATCTCCTCACATCACTGAATTGATTAATGAGGAACTCCCAACAAAGACCTTGGAAACACAACCTAAGGAACCTGAGTCAAATCAAGTTAACCCAACAACCATGAATTTAGAGCCTCCATTCCCTAAGAGATTAGTAATTCAAAGACATCAAAACTAAGCTAAAAATTATTTGTTGGGACAAATTAAGGATGTTTGCATCAAAATATCCATTATCCAAGCCATTAAGGAAGTTCCTATTTATACTAAAACAATGAGAGATCTATGCCTCAAAAATCTAGGTAGGAAGCAAAAATATCCTTAGACTATACATGTCTTAGGATAACTTACAAACATTATGTTGGGAAACATAACTATCCCCAAGTATGCAGATCTTGGGAGCCCTGTAGTTGATGCCAAAATAAATGAAACTCTCTTTAAGACAACCTTAATTTACTTAGGAATATCTATTAATGTAATGAAAAAAGAGACCATGAAATCATTATAGTTAATAAAACTCAAACCTACACCTACTATGCTATAGTAAGCAGATAGGTCCACAATTAAACTTGAGGGTATCATTGAAGAATTGGTAATAACATTGGATTCATGGGAGTACCATGTGGAATTTATGGTATTGCAGCCTAAAGCTAATCTTGTAGGCCATCCCATCATATTAGGAAGACCTTGGTTGGAAATAGTAGATGCCTTCATGTAACATACCTAATGTTTAATCAATAGTTTTCACCTAAATTTTTACTCAAAAAATGAATAACACAAGTTAAAAAAGAAGGTAAATGATTTTTTTAAATTTTTATTAACATAAATTCACATTGCATAAATTATAATTTTCACATATAATTGCATAAATGAAATATCATTACATAATTCCAAGTAAATGAAAGTCATCTTTTCAAATACAAATTACAATTGATTCATGATCATATTCATATACAAATTCATAACTAACAAGAGTTCAATGGTCAAGCTATCTGCAAGAGGGAGAGCATCACCCATGCGCTTCTCCTCCAATCACGAACTTAAGAGGTCCCTTGGATATCTTCCTAACTAGAAGTGGCCCTACCTTTCAATGAAGAGTATGGTATGGAAACCTCTAATAATACACATATGAGCATTTGGTGTTGCGTCTTACATAACTAGTATGACCATACAACTATGGATACCCTCCAACCATGCATGAAACTATTGACTAGCTATACAAACCTAGATCATAGTGACTTGACAAAGTGTAAGAAATTATTTGTACACTTATTTTAGCCAGAGTTATATACATAATAAATCTACTTTTTATGAAGCAGTGTCATATGTTCACCCACCCTTACTTGATGGAAAATATATTGAATTGTGGTTAAATATTATCTTGGTTTTCCCCCAAAGGTTAACAATCATAGACAAAATTTCCTTCAAAAGTGATGACACACTAATATTGATTTGATAGACCAAATAGATTTTACACATTCTCTTGAATACCTTGTTACATACTTGTAACAATCTAGGATTAGTAACTGCCTCTTATTCAAGTTCTTTCTTTCTAACTATGGGAGTAACGACTCTCCTAGTTTATGCATAATTAGTTAATATTGATGATACAATATAATTGGTTAGACACACCTAGTCTCAATATAAAGTATTTACAATATATTGATTATGAATAATAATTTAGTATTAAACTTGATTGAAGATTACTTCTTCATATTAAGTTTCAAACTCTTTGTTGTCATACCTAGTATGGCTCTGTCCACTCAAGACTCCATAACCAATTTGGTTATTAATGACATTAAATACCATTTAATTTGATTTGATATAATATATTACATTCATAGTGATGTCCCATAATACGAGCATAAAAATTTATTTAACTTCTGATAACTCAACTAAGAACCATACGACTAATCTCTAGATTTCTTAGGGGTTCCTTCCAAGTTATCCTTTGCATAATTTATATAGGGTTCCTACGTTTTTCTATACATATACATTTATATATCTTTTCCTTTAATATGCCACATATATTCACATGTTTAAATGTATGATGAGTTGTTATCCAATTTGAAGAACAAATTATACTTGAGAGGAGTCTATGCTTATGCACCTTAAAATCTCCCCGCATTATGGATTTTGTTTGTTGAGACGTAAAGTCCTCTTCTTTAAGATTAGATTACCATGAATAGGTATAGACTCTTGGTCAAAATATAAGATAATATCATTCAAAAGATAACGAGGACGTATTGACTTCTAATATATATTCAAACCCTATTGTTGAATATCAATATAAAATATTTCAAACATTATAAAAACAATACCATATTAATATGAATAATATCATATACTCTACTTAGCTTCCCTTTCTATGTTATTGTAATGAGTTGGTAGTTTAGGTTTCACATAGCTTTAAAGAGAATTAACCTTCCAATGGTTTTTCTTTCTCTCAATTATATTCATACACAATGCTTATAATCATGTAGTGCTTCATAATCAAATAATGTAATTTTAGATAACTACTTATCATGCTCTTCTAGTTCCCTAATACAATTTGTCTCTTGTATTTCCAATTTAGCTATATGCATAGACAATCTAGCTATTTGTACATGCGGTCACATACTATCTAATAGCATTAATACACACACAATGAAAGCATAAGCTATTTCAGACAATAATAAAGCTTGGTTTCAAAATTAAAATAAGAAATAGAAAGAGATATCTTAAGCACGCTTGGATTAAAATAGATCCTACAACTCCTTGCTTCAATACTCAATGGCTCAACTTGCTGCCTTCTCTATTCTCAACCCTCAAATATACTGCTACTCTCTAATAACAAAGTGAATGCACCAAATGAACTAAAAATGAACTATGAATGAAAAACCTTTCTAGTCTCTCTTGATAATTCAAAATGTATATTTCCAAATATACTTGCTCACACTACACTATCTCCTCATAATTTGACGTCTATCCTATGCTCAGAAAATACAATATGAATGCACCAAAAATGAATAGCAAAACTATGAGAAGATACATCCTTTTATAATGAAATTGAGTTTAGTGGTCGATCCCTTTAAGATAGCTAACCCTTGATTATTTACTACCACCTCTAAAACATTTTTGTTAGTCATGGTACTAGTTGTGCAAAAATAAGTTAAATCACGACTCAAAACAACTCAATCTTGTACCAAGTTTGCTGGCTCAACCTTTTTTTGTTTGCTGGTAGGTTTCATATAGAAAAAAAGTTTTCCATATGGCATGTTAAGTTGCTAATTCAATATCAATTCAAAACTTACTTATGCACCCCATATGTGGGTTACAAACTTTCACTTGGTGTGGAAAATTTACTTGCATGCTAGCAGTGGGTCTCATGACTCATAACTACTTGTTATTAGGCTTTTCATTTATTCATGTCTTTTCTACCACTTTTCATGACTTACGTGAAATTTCACACCTCCAATATGGCTGCCATCACATTATTATGACATTAATATGTACATATATATTATAGTATATCCAGTTGGTAATAATATGTATATATATATATTAATATATACTTATATCTATTTACTTATAGCAATCACTCATTATACATGTATGTATATATATTAATATATATAACAATCATGAAAATAAACAGATATCAACCAGTTTAAATATAATAACACATACATATGGTTGTACATAGATATTACTATCTATGTATGCTCTTAACTACATACATACGTATATATGCACCATCGTATATATACATATACATATTCTATATATACGTATCTATATAGATACATAATAAATAACATATGATTAATGAAAAAAGCATTAACACATTAACTCAAATTGGATGATCAATCATGGAGGGTTAAATAAAACCAACCCTAAGTTTCCTATCATCCAAGAAACTATCAATTTAGACTTAGCACTTATCAAATCAAAATTGAGACATACTCAACAAGTTTTTCCTATCCTTTGCAGTGAGTGTGTGTGTCTACTCAGATAAACATATCAATGCTTCCCATACCAACCTCCTCTCCTAGGTGATACTATCCCTCCCCCTTTGGAGGGTTGGGACCTTTCCTGCATCTAACTTAGTTAGATGATAACATATAAGTCAAACTTATCATATATCATAAGCATCATTAAAAAAATTAAAATTTAATTCATCATATTGCATAATCATACATTTCATTCATCCATTGAACACCATCAAGACATAATCTTGCATTTAAAATCATATTTAATCATAAAGGTAAAAGTAATTTGGTAATTTAGAAACAAGGTGTAACATATCCTCCCCCTTAAGAATCAAGATATGCCAACACTATACTATGAGGTTGGTTCAACTATTTCCTACCTATTTTTTAGTAGAAATTATCTTTCTTGCAATCCATCAAATGAATAAGGAACCAAGGATGACCATCAATAGCATAGTGTGCTCCTTGACTACTGTCCATCTCGAGCATAATAGTATTTCTCCTAGACACTTGTCAATCTTAAGCATAATAGTACTGCTCCTTGAATCATACTTAGCATCAACAAGGTTTTCTACCTATCATTATTTTTATCTTATTTCTTTTCTTGATCAACCTGATCTACTCTTCCATTTCAAACAATATTTTTGGACTAAGGCTAATCCTATCTTCTATCTTATCCCAACTGATAGGAATTCGACACTTACTTCCATATAATGTTTGAAATGGATAAAATTTAATCATTTATAGAATTCATTGTAATAAGAATATTCTACAAACCCACCAAGACTCAGTTTACCCTTTTTATCTGACTAATTTGTCTTAGGGTGATAAGTTGAGCTTATTTTTATTAAATTTTCAATAAGGTGATTATGGTTTACTTAAAACCTTAATGTTACTTGTATGTCCCTATTTAAGATAACCTTATCAAGAACACCATGCAACCAAAACACTTCTTGCATGAATTAGTGGTTATGACTGGCTCCCCACCTGTCAATTTCCTGATATGAAATGGCTACCTTAGTGAGCCAATCCACCACTACCAAAATAACATTATGCCAAATCCTTGACATAGGAAGATAAAAAACTATACTAATTATCTACCACTTCCTCTCTGGAATTTCACGAGAATATGTCTTGTCACGTGATGACATTACTTCTTCATCCTCTAGCATTCTGGACAACTTGCTACAAACCTTGCTAAATATCTCTCCATTCCCTTCTAGAAATATAGCAGTCTCACATAGCCAATAATTGTCACTCTAGATTGTTTGGAATATGACACTAATTAAAATTCTTATCACACCTTATTCCCTAACTCCTCAAAGTTTGGTACTTAGATCCTTCCTCTAATTCTTAGTAGTCCATTTGAATTAAATGAAACATATTCCTTGGAATCCTACCACACTTGATTCTTGAATATTTAATAAATAGATATTGTCAAGGAGATATGTCTCCTTCAACATTCCACAACTTGGTTTTTTTTGTGCCCTTCAAATAATTGATTTCAAAGTCATATTGAGATTTCAACTCAAGCCATCTCCTTTGACTAGTATTTAGATTTAGTTGGGCAAAAAATACTTTAGACTATGTGATGAGACCATAAAATGTCTCATTATATCTATGAAAAAAGATCTTTTTCCTTTGCATATAAAGTGGATCTAAGTGTAGCTTCCAAACTTATTATTTATTTATAATGAAATAAAGAAGTTATATTTGGTTATTTCTTTGTAAATCATTGTTATCTTATTGTCAACTATTACCATTAAATCTTGGAAAAGGGTGTTGAAGTGTATACATGTATCTCCAAAGATCATGTTCTAAAGATGCTCCAGAAGTGCTCTGAAGACCAACACATAATACTCTAAAGATGCCAATATTGTGCTGAAGTATAGTTGGATCCTTTGGATTGAAGTAATCACTTCCTTGATATCTATAAATAGAATTTCTATATTTAGATATCCTATTTTTAGGCATTACCATTTATGTTAATGGCCTAAATTAATCCGGTTGTATTCATACTTCTAAATTTGTAAATCCAGATATGTATTTTTAGTCCATAGTTTGTTGAGGCGGTTCCAACATCTTCCTAGAAACATGGATCCCATTGCCTATATTTGGATAAGTAGATTTTGGCATTAGATTACCTTGATTTTTGTAATCTGTTATTAGGTTTTGATATGTGTTTAAATACACATCTCCTTCTCATTTTATGAGAGCTTGAAGCAGAAAATCAATAAAATATATTTTGAAGTATGAGAAAAAGCCCATGTTCTGAATAAATCTTCTTCCAAGGAATGAGCTGGCCACTCATTCCATGGAAGATGGATCAATTTATTTTATTTGTTTATTTATTTCTTTATTCTGTAAATTTTTATTCTCTTTCTTTTATGTTTTGTAAACATTTATCTATATAATTTGTTGTAAACCTACAGGTGTTTTCTGTGTTTATTATTTTCTTTCAATTCAACAATTTACTTTCTGCAAAGTGTGCTCTTTAATTTCTGCAAGTGTGGTGTGCTCTTTCAATTCCTACAAGTGTGCCATTTCAATTATGTAAGTGTGCTCTTTCAATTCCTGCAAGTGTGCCATTTCAATTATGCAAATGTGCTCTTTCAATTTTGCAAGTGTGCTATTTGATTTCAGCAAGTGTGAAGTGTGGTAGAAGGGTTGTTAACCATAAATATCTCTCTCCTATTGCATATTTCATTTGGATTTCATCCTCATATTGACATTATTAAATGATGTGATTGATGACCTCATCACCATGCTGGTCTATTTTTAACTCCAAAATTTGTCCAAGTAAATAATTCCTACATAGTTACCAAGCATAAACAATTTCTGCTATCTCAAAATCTTGTGGAACATGGTTTAGTTCATATATCTTCCATTTTTTAACTCATAGGTGATAACTTGTCCTTCTTAAATAAGAATAATGCCTATCCTTTTCTCAAGATATCAATGATAATCATATATTGGCCTTCCCAAATCAAGGACTTTATAGAATTGGTGTCATAATTACTTCTCTTTTATTTGGTCAAAAGCCTCTGGCTTTTTCCTGATCATTCAAAAAATTTCACTAATATCTCCTATAGCCTAGTCTTTAACTATATCAAATTTGTTGTGGAAAATACATCATCAAATCTAGGAAATTTATTTGGAAATACATTATCAAACCCTGTTGGATAGGGTACCTATCTGAATTTGATCCATATACTTCTTTTCTTCCCCTCGATGTTTCTGAGACTTATAAAATATTAAATCATCTTAAAAGTTGAACACTTGTAGTCATCTAGATTTTATCATGGAGTTGACATACTTTTAATTGACCTTCTTCAGTTGAATGACTGTTACTTGCCTTAAATTATCCTCACTAGTTATACCTCACAGATACACCTTGATCCCAAGGTTGACTAGAAATTTCATCATTTTAGGAAGCAGTCTTCCTTAGGTCTATGCCTCATAACCAATTTATTCCAAGGTTGACATAAAAGATCCTAAAGGACCACTTACATATTTATTCTCATTGAAAAACTTGGAAATTCAATCTGTACTTTGACCAACACTACTCTGCTTGAGCTCTTTTCTAGTTAGCCCACTTTATTGTCCAGTTTTTTCCTTGCAACCAACTTTTCTAAGAAATTTTTTCCATAATTCTTTGTGGCTTTATCCCTTTTCATAACCTTAGATACTTCAAGATTTATTTAGTTTATTTTCACATTTTCAAGTCTTGACTCCAAATTAACCATGCCCATTCTAGTTGGTGAGATCATTATAGTTTTCTTCTTCACCTTTGCGAGTTGCTTCCTTTTTTGACCTACTCTAGCATCTGACTTTTACTCTAAGGTACTAGCTTACATTCTTGAATTCAAATATCATTGCTAGGTTTTAATCTATTTTTGAATTAGGATTGTCAAAAGGTTGTCCCACCTCTTGGATACCTCCCTAGTTGGTTTTGATTCAAAATATGTTGAATTTTCTACCTAATTTTTTCTATTTATGCACACAATTAGCTCCTCTAATTTATCATTTATATAAATAAAAATTAATCATATTCATGGATTACATAGTATCCTTATTTAATACACAATTCTTACTTTTTGCGACTATAGGTTCCTATTAGAAAGAGGGATTTCTTTAGGTTCTTTCTCATCCTCAGAGTAAACCAAAAAACTTTGAAGGGTGGATGTAATTACATGTATTCATCCATTACCTTCTTACTAAACCCAAGTGCATTCCTACCACAAACCAAGGGCATCTCTCTATGGGTTTTTAGTTTTATTGGTTTGACCTTTTGGGACGACCCTTTCTTAGTCCCAGAGTTAGACACTTGTTTTGGGAAATTGGTTTTCATACTATTTTCCTTGTTCTTCTTTTCCTTGCCATCCTGGCATAAGAAATTTTCAAACATTTTCTACTAATAATGTTTGAGAAAAAAACTTATTAATGAGCTCATAGGTCCAAGTATTGAACCCAATAGCTTTGATACCACATGTAACATACCCAATGTTTACTCAACAATTTTCACCTAGGTTTTAACTTAGAAAGTGAATAACAAAAGTTCAAAAAGTAGGAAAATGAAAATTTTCCTTTTCAATAACATAATTGCACATTGCATAAATAATTTTCACATATCACTGCATAACTGAAACATCATTACATAATTCCAAGTAAATGAAACTCATTTTTTAAAATATAGATTACAATTAATTCACGATCATAGTCATATACAAATTCATAACTCATAAGAGTTCAATGTTCAAGGTGTCCTCACATGGTTCACACTTATGTTTCACAAGCATCGACTGTAACACCCGTCGTGCAAACCCCAGAGAACACACACAATGCAATTAATTTTTTTTTTTAAACAATACAATTGAACATGTAAGAACATTAACCATAATCACATAACATATTACATTACATTATTATACTTAGTTCTCTGGGGCACGCGAGGTTACTTCACAAACAACTAACAACGAAAACAAAGATAACAACAACACAATTCACTACTTATAGCTATATTCAATGATCACACAAGCTACAAGAAAAGATAGAAATGAATTACTAACTTTGGCAATAGAGTCTACTTACTTAGGTCAGCTTAACATACCTTTTACATTCTATTTTATTGATAAGTCTTTGCTCCCAATGCCTATACCTGCAAGGTCTACATGACTTGGCACACATATCAGATCAAAGATAGTTAGCACATGATCACTAAGAGAAGCTATATAAATCAATGGTAGTTTTTACGTTATCAGAAATAAACAATAAATCTCAAACAAGACTCAGGAGAACAGTCCTAGGGGCCCGACCTAATGCCTCGGGAGCTCATCACTTGATGGCCTTGCCTACGTATATAATTCGCAGAGGCACCGTAGTTCGACAACTTGAGCTGCTCCAACTCATTGACTAACCAACCAAGGGTTCACTCATAAGACATTCAAGGAGGAATCTACTCCAACACAAAGTAACACAACACCACAAATACACGTTAAACTTAAACCTCTATTCATAAGCATTATGTGACCCATACAAAATTACATACTAGGAGAGTGGGTATGCAACCCTTTCTAGGGTCCATCACCCCAGACAGTTTCTTAGGCGGCTGCCACCCACTTAGGTGAAGCCGAAGACTGCTGAACTAGATAAGCATATTCTTGCAAAAATAAAATAAAAATAGCCTACTCCAATATTGGAATCAATCATGACAACAAACACAAGTGTTCTCAAAATTTGGTGCTTCATCTATTAAATAATTTACAAAAAAAATACAACACCACTCATATTTAATATTGAGAAATTAAGCAAATCCCCCCCTTGATTACATTACCATTATTTATTTAATTTTCATTACAATGTGAACTTATATTTCTCACTGTCTAATTTAATAAATAGGCTACAATCCCACCAATACACTAATTCAATACATGGTTGCAATAGTAACATTATTCAACATTAAGGATAGTTATCAAAAGTATCATCTTCCAAGAAATTAAAAAAAATATTTTAACAACCCCATTGAAGGAAATTATTAAAAATATTAATATTTAACTATAATTTATTAAAACCAACCTTTCCTCCCCTTTTTCTTTGAGAAAATTGAATGATAAAATTATTACTAATAAATAAACAAAATAATAATACTTAATAAAATTGATTAAAGAAAACTATTAATAATTTAACCACCATTGTAACAATTTACTACTTAAAGTTATGAAAGAATTGAAGGCTAAATTATTTGATAAATAATAGCACTTTACTATTTCTTAGCTCCTATTCACTAACATATCAATCAATCATCTTTAGAACCCATGTATAGCTAATAAATTGAACTAACATAATATATGCAATTAATAAAGTTGAATCTTAAAGCTATCTAAAACTATAGTCCATCAGTTATTGTTCCAATATTAATAATTGCAATGAATAAATATGAATTCGTAGATATTCTAATTGGTATAAGTATATCAAGTAATGATAATGGATAATAAGCTAGGTTTATCACATCACAACTTAAACGATGAATTTTCTAAACCAACAATAAATGAATATCCCACAGGTCTATTATAAAAACCAAGTAACCAATAATATACTGATTTAATTTAATAAACCATACCTGCTAAGTCCACATAAGGAAGAATCTAAAATGATCTCTATTTTATCAAGATATTTCTTAGTTGGGCAATTCTAAAATCCACAAGTGAAGTCATTTAAGAGTTCTCACTAAAACCAAAGGTCCAAGAATTAAATTAATATGATTATTAAAAGATTCCAACATTTAATATAACCAATTACAATTGTCTCGATATAAACCATACAATAAATTAAGGCTTATTTTATTTTAAAAATATCTATTCTATCAAAATAGCCAATTAAACAAATATATTTAAATATATATATATATAATACATATAATTAAACATATATATAAATACTTATTAATTAATACATTAAAATAACTTACTATACTCAAATAATGCTAATAATAAAACTAGTGTATTGCGACTTGTATAACTTTTGTTTTCGGATCTGGGTCTTTCTACAATTTTTACTGAAGGTGCGCCATTAAGTATTTTAACACATATAAAAAATTTAGCCATACCCAGTTCGTAAATTGTGAGTTATGATGAATTTAGTGACCCTATGTCTCTGCTGTTTTCTACAGGAAAATATTTATTATTTTATCATAGGATTTCATTTTTCCTAATTTATCAGAGGATTTCCTTTGTTTTTCAATCCTACAGAGGTCTTCTAAATTATATGTGATATTTTCTAAAATATCTATTGTTTTCTTTTCGAATTTTCTACCATTTTAAATTCATTTCCTCAGAGAGGATCTAAGATTTTCACAATTCTTCTACAAAGATTTTTTTAAAATTTCACAACGAATTAACAGACAATATTTCAACATATGTAAACAAATTATCTAATTCTCTTTTTTATAATTTCACCAAATCAAAATAAATATCTATAATTTTGTACAGACAATCTTTTAACAACACAATTTAAATAAACATTTAAAATAAAGAACCTGGAGTCCTGTGCTTATTTGAGAATCTGGTGATGTTTGCTTGTTTCCGATGGCCTCTACGATGAGTTTTTCCTTCCTGCTTCGAATCTCCTCTTCAGAAAGCTGTGCTCAAATCTCGAATTCAAATCCTTAATCCCACGACTCTTTTCAAAGTATTCCCCCAAAACAAAAGAATGGAAAAATCCCTTTTGAAAACTTCAGAAGATTAAAAAAAAGGCATCACAATTTTTTTTTTTTTATATTTTTTTAATTCTTGTCTCCATAAAATCTCTCTGTGAAAAACTCATAAAATTCTTAATTAAATAAAAGATATTCCAATTTATTCAAAAAGCTCACAAAAATATAGAATAAAAGAATTTAATTCTTTAAAAGCAAGCTTTTCAGTTAGATATCAAATCACATTCGCTCTTTCATCTTTTTCATTCTTTTATTTATTTATTTTTCTATTCTTCAATACTTTTTGTTTTAATCAGCTTTTGCAAGCTTTACTTGCAAGACACATTATCTAATTAATTTAAATAATTTATTCTAACAATTATCCTCAACAAATAATTAATTAAAATAATAAACACTATTTAATATTTTAATTATCATTTAATAAACTCATGACTTTTAAAAACATAAATAAAATATTTAAAAATTTAAATACAATTTAATCTAATATTTTAATAAATAATATTACCCTTATTTAATTAATTCAATCTCCGCATATAAAATACCATTAGAAGCCCTTGTCCTATCTTTCTCTTCCGACTCCTTAGCCAGACTACCTGCACATCTCAGGTGAGAATGGAGGGGTACTACATCGACTACCGTCTACAAGAGGAAGAGCATCACCCAAGCACTTTTCCTCCAACTATAGACTTAAGTTGTCTCCAACACATCTTCCTAACCAGAAGTGGCCCTACCCTTCAACAAAGAGCTTGGTATGGAAAACTTTAATAATGCAAATTTGAGTATCTCATGTTGTGTCCTACATAACTAGTACGCCCATACAACTATGGATAACCTCCAACCATGCATGACACTACTGACTAGCTATGTAAACTTGGATCATAGTGAATTGAAAAAGTGTAAGCAATGAATTTTACACCTACCCTGTCTAGAGTTATATATATTGAAACATAGAAAAAGAGGTTCACCATCAATAGGGTATCAATGATGAACCTAATTTTCATTAGGTGTGTTTTTCATTCATTTATGAGGGCCAAAACATGCAAATAAAAGTTAGAAACTAATCCTAATTGTTATAGCAACTATGAGGGGAGGTTTTAGAGCTCAAATTTATGTGTACCTTGCTGCAAGAAGCTTGTTTTTAGGGCACTAAGGACTCATTCTCCTTTAGTGGCGAATGGATCCCTATTAGGGTTTTTGAAATTGAGATTTGGGTTATTTTCCTTGATGTTTGCACTCTCAAATCCTTGGTTGTTAGCTCCCGAAAACATGTAATAAATTCTATAGTTTCAATTCTATCCTCTTGCACTATAAAGGTCAACTTTGCAACTTGACAACTTTTGGTAATTTTGTTCTAAACTTCTTCTCCACTTGATCTTCAACCTATAAATCTACGAACACACATTCAAGGGAAGAAAAACTTGTTGATTGTTAGTGAATAGGGGTTTGCCTAAGTCAAAACCCATTTAGGTAATTAAACCAAATGATGAAATAATGTAATTAAAGCATGAAACATGAAATATGAAATGTGGATACCTTGGAAGTTGTCTTGGAGTATAAATATGCAATCTAACATGAAGTGGCCATGAAGAATGTAGATCTTGATCTCAAATAGATGTGAAAAAATGCTTGCAAAATGGATCTTTAATGCTATATCAACTATCTTAGCTCAACATGCATGAATGCTTTATACCTTAGACATGATGAAATGACCTTGAATTGCTACAATAAAATCTTGATAATCTTCCTTTGAATGCCTTTGAAATGCTCTTGGAATGCTCAAATGATTGAAAACTTTAATGCTTAGGCCTCTTGTAAAATTGCTAGGAGAAACAATGTGAATTAACCCCTTATTTATACTAAATCTAGAGATTAACCCTAAAATTCAAATAATTCAAGCCAACACCAGATTTGGAAATGAATTTACTAAAATCCTACCAAAATCAAATTCAAAAAGGGGGTCCTTATTAAGGGAGGACCCATTTGCTGCCTAGGGCGAATGGGTCCTAACACAAGTTTATAGGACCTTGCTCCAGGAGGGTGAAAGAACATAAAAAACCCATGTCAAATATGTAAAGAAAGGGGGGTCCTATAGAGGGAGGACCCATTTCCCACTAAAGGTGAATGGGTCCTAGCACCATTTTCTAGGACCTCAAATTTTCCAAATTAAATATTTTATAATTTGAATATTGGGTGTTAGGATGAATCCTCAGAAGGTGTCATAAAAAGGCTTAAATTTGAATTAAAGGGGCTAATTAACTCTAATTAACCACAATTAATTAATGAGAACCTAGGTAAGCGTGAAAGTATGTTACAACACTTTACAACACCTAAAAGAGGGTATAAATTAAGTGCATTTTATTAAAAAAGGGGCCCAAGATTAACGTGAATGTGTACAACACATTACAACACTAAACATAGGAAAAATTAGGATAATTAAATGTTAATTATTTCCAAATCAAGGAAAAGGGATACTTTTTTCGTTACTACACTTTTCCCCCACAAAAAACTCACACTAAAGTAGAAATTGAAGACACTTTAGTATGCAACAATAGCAAAGATACATAGCCATACCATATCAAAGTCTAAGAAAAATAAAGAAAAACAAAGGATCAAGCATGACCGTTCCAACACGTTGTGAAACGAGGTTGTTTTTCTGTAACATGCGATGCTTACTCTGGGGTAGTGGAACCTTAGTCTATCCACTAAGTGAGTTGTCCAAAAATATGTATGCTCACTTTGGCGTAGTAGAACCTTAGTCTGTCCACTAGGTGAGTTATCCCAATGAGGTGTTTTAGTGAGAAAGTCATACCAATGTGTTGGGATTTTCACCGTATAATGAGAAAGTCATGCCAGTGTGTCAACTTCTCATCATACTAACCATACCAAAGCTATCCTCCTGATAACTTCAATAAGGAACCACAATGTAATGCTTTTTGTAATTGTTTTTGAATGTCATGTTTGTAATTTTTTTTTTGTTAAAGGGGATTTTGCTTTGTTCATGTAAGGTCTTCTTCTTTGGGAGCATTGTGCCTAATGCCTCCAAGAGAGGACAAGTCAAGGATATCAAATTTCCACTTATGGGATGCCTTGTTTGCATCATTCCACGTAGGGAGATCATACACTCTTGGAGGATTTCAAACCCAATGACACCGCCAAGAAAAGGAAATATTACAAGAAAAAAGAAAAATCATGCCATGAAATACATTGAAATATGTCATCGATGTATGCCCCCACTTTAAATCAATTGCTACACCATTGTTGTGAGCAATTACTTTAAAGTAGCCAATGTTTTTTTCCTAATACATGAGAGCTTTCCTCAGAAAACCCTATGCCAATTCATATGTTTCCAAAATAAAGATGTGTCATGAACTAGGAAGGAAGGGTTGCCCCAAGAAATAAAATACTAAAGATAAATCTGTATGTTACATGCGAGCCAACTTAAGGCATGTCAGTCACATCCCAAATTTGATCTCATATTAACATGGAAGGTGGTCAATTAGCCAAAAGAGACAATGGACAAGTGACATACGAGGACAAAGATGAATATTGGCGTAAAGCATCCATCTTTGTCGTAAAGTGTCCCACTTTGTCACAAAGTGTCCCAATTCCTAACCCCTTACCCCCACTGAGTGCATGAAAAGGGTGAGCCAAGATAGTTGATGAGAAACATGAAAATTAGTATCAATTATAGGAATGAGGTGCTTCAACACAAGAAAGAGCACCACACTCCTTAAGATGTTGAATTTTGTTACTCAAAGCCTTACATTCATTAGTAGGATGACCATGAACTCTATGATATGCACAAAATGAACTCTTGTAATAAAATTTCTTTCATGTTCTTGGAGGGAGAGATATCAAATGATCTTGGAGGATTCTCGACAAGATACTCTCTTGATCAATAGTAGAAGATGTTCCTATATTTTGCAACATAGATATCTCTTGCTTAGTACAAGGTGTCATACTTACACAAGACTCTTTAGATTGCAAGATTTTGTACTCTCCTTTATAGGAGGGTGTAAAACCTATCAAATTCAAATCATTAATGTTTTGTGTGATGAAATTGATATTAAGTGAGGATTTCTCTATTTATTTCATTTCTTTCGAAGGATAATAACCAAGACCACTAGTGTCTGTCAGTTTAGGATGCAATAATGTTAAATTTGGATTAGAAGGATCTTTAGTAAGAGTGTTGATATTGAGTGAAGGCTTTCTCATTGCTTTTATTTCTATCAAAGGACAATAACCAAGACCATGAGTTGTTTCTTGTGTGTTAGGTTCTATAGGGACATGAATACCTTGTTCTCTAGCACCACATCCTTTTCCAATATAACCAAGTTGTCTCATAAGTTCATAACCTTTTCCATAAATATTTTTCATTTATTTAGGATTTAGTTGCTGTTCATAATTAACTTCATCAAATTTTTTTGTGTAATTGGCTTGATCTTCTAAAGTGGTTGAGGTGGATGCTTTCAAATTTTGTGTTGACATTACTACTTTTTCTTTTCACTTTTCAGACTCTTTGTTTATGATCTTGTATGCACCCATGAATGTAGGTGTGAAATATAAGGAGCCCCAATCATCTTCTAACAATTTAGTGACTTCCTCAGTTTTCTTATCATGTTATTTTTCCTTTATGATTTTTGCTTTTGCTTCTTGATTCAATAATTCCAAGGATCTCATCCTTCTCTCTCAGCAATCACACAATTTTTAGGTTGAGGATCGGCCTTAAGTGTGTTAAATTTTTTGTCATATATGTACTTCATTTGATGATGAAGAGTAGAAGGCACTCCATTCATTGTGTGAATCCATGGCCTTCTTAAAAGAAGATTATATGAACTTAGCTCATGAGGCATAACATAGACCAAAGTATGTAATAAGACCTTTCCTGTTGGAATATGGATTGCTTGATGGCAACCTAATTCATCCTTCTGGTCTGTAGACCAAGATTTATCCATACCAACAAGATAAGTAAAGATCAAAGTTTTATTGGCAAAAAGTATGAAGAATAGGGTATTTGGCTAGTATATCTATCTGTACCTCTCACCGATCATCATTTTGAGTTGTGGATCTCCAAGAGAGTTTTTAAAGCATCTATACTATCTTTTTTGTTAAGTTTTGTGATGTTTCATTGATCAATGTATGAGTTAGGAGATCCGGTTGAATGATTTGGTAGGATGTTTTTTTGTTTATTTGCTCATTATGGCCGACCTAGTGAATGTCGCATGTTGCGGATGTATAAGGAGTAAGTGATTAATTATTTCTTGTGTTGGTTATTTTTTTTTGGGTTGTAGCTATAGTTTAGCTAACTTGTGTGGGTGAAAATTAAATTTAATTTGCGATTTGAGCCAACCATTGAAGGATATTTCATATTTTGTTAAAGTCAACTTGAAGCAATGAATTTTTTATTAGCAGATATATATATATATATATGAGATCGGTAATTCATTTTGTGTATGATAAAGAAAGTGTGAGAAGCAAGTGAAAGTGTGAATATGTGTGAAGAGCAGAATAGATGTGTGTATGAGTATTAGAAGGGTTATTGAGCGATCTTTACACAATTTCAGCAAAGCAAAGCAGACTAAAGCAAAGCAGAGTAGGGTAGAAATACAAAATTAGTCAGAAGGGTTGAAGATTGTCTACTGAACTTCATTGGAATTGAATCTAGGCATTTGAAGATGCTATTTTCTTAGTTCAACATTTTTTTGTAATCACAAAAAAATTGTAAGGTAGTGAGCCTTCCTTATTTTGAGCAGTGAGCTCTAGGTAGTGTGCCTGAATGCATGTGCATTCCCTTTTATTCATACTTTTAACTGAGTATAATTATGGATTAATCTCCATCGTGGTTTTTCCCCTAACAGGGTTTCCACGTAAAACTATTGGTGTTATGGTGCTTTGATTATCTTGTTCATGTGCTTGCATCTTTATTTCTATTTATGAGTTGTAAATGGTTTAAGGTATGGATTTAAAGTTTAATTTTTCTGAACACTGATTCACCCCCCTCTCAGTGTTCCCCGAGTCCAACAATTGGTATCAGAGTAGGTTCCTCTACAAAAAGTTTAACAACTTGAGGTGGATCTTGGATTGCAATGGACTCTGGTGCTCTTCAACAATAACTTATGGTGGTACTTGATGATATTGATCAGTCTAAAGTAGAATTCATGGAATGAAAAGTGAATCTTGTGGATGCTGAGAAATTCATTCAATCATTGAAGGATAAAATCAATGAGTCAAGAGAAAAGAGGAAGGAACTTTGTGATCAGCTGAAGCAGAAAGAAAATAAATGATTAGAATATTTTCACCTGAATCAGACCCTAAAAGAGATAACTAAAGAATGTGAAAATCTTGCTAGGGACAATGCTAATCTAAAGCTTGAAATGGAATCTGTGGCAATGAATCTAACCAAGGAGATTAAAGAAAGGAAGAAGAATGAGGAGAATTTGGCCCAATATTTAAAAGAAAAATCGGAAGAATTCAACAAAGTAAATAGTGGATTCATTCAGATGGAGATTAAACTGCAAGAATCTAGAAATAATGAACAAGAGCTTGAAAGATAGTTATTCTCAGAGATGAACTCACTATTGCAAATGAGTACAATGAGAAGTTTAGAACTAGTTATGCTAAGCTTAATGAGTTGAATAAAGGAAAAAAGGATACAAATGATAAGTGAGGTCTTGGATATGAGAAGGAAGAAAGCTCCAAATCTGAACATAAGGAATCTAGATAAAGAAACTAGATGAACAAAGGCAAAATGTATCTGGTAAGACAATCCAATGCTCATAAGTTTAATGGTTACTGCTTTGCTTGCAAAAAAATTTGGTCATATCACTTCTCAGTGTAGAAATAAAATAAATTTAAGCAGTTCATCATTTCCCGGTCAGTGTTTTAGTTGTAATAAGTTTGGTCATAAGTCAATTGAATGCAGAAGCATGTCTGTCAGTGTAAGGAATGCTCAATGATATACCTGTGGAAAATTTGGGCATATTGCTAATCAGTGTAGATCAAAGAGAAATCAATGGAATGAATGGTATAGAAAAAGAAATCTGGTGTGCTACAATTGCAACAAATTTGGTCACATTGCAAGATTCTATAGGAACAAAAACATGGATAGAAGAGGTCCAATATACAAGGGAAAAATATCGCAAAAAGATGGAAAAGGAAAAGGGAAAGCGACTGTGGAATAAATTAGAGATCAGATGAAGAAAAAATGGGTAAGGAAGAGTGACTCTGATGAAGGGAATAATTCTACACTAGAATCTTCTTTTGATAATTCCTCTAGAAATTGATCTCAGGCCATTGGCCTAGGGGGAGTCTTTTCAAGAGAAATCCTTTGTCCCCCTATCAGTAGTTGGCACCGAAATGTAGAAAATTGTTAGTAGTTGTGATAAAAGTTTGCAAATGCATCGGTGATCACTTATGCAGAAACATGAGAAGTAGAAGGTCCGTAGATAAATTTTTATTTTGTCGTCTAAGAAAATAGAGTACCAAGAACTCCTAGGGAAAAATATTTAATGCGAAAAAAAGGTTAGGTGCGTGAAGTTATAAAAGGGTATTTGGAACCCTCATTTGACACCTTGCATTGAAGAAGAACAAAAAGAGAGCCTCTGCAACGAAATTTCAAAGGAGCAAAGAAAATTTGGTGACAAATTCATCAAGTATCTCAGTTGCTTGTAGAATTTCAAATTTTGTGCTCAAAACTTGTTTCGTACAAAAAGAAAAATAAAGAAAATAAAAGGAATGGTGACTTTGGATGAGTATAGCAGTGGAAAGATTAGGGCTGTAAGAAATTTGTTGCTAGCTGGTGAATTGAAGTGGCTTGAAGGTGTGAAACATAAAAGTTTGGACATTTGGAATGAGTTTCCTTATTTTGTCAATGCGGAAGTGGTCAGGTTTATCCTAAATAGATTGAATGTGGACATGCTAACCTTGGATAAGCCCTATCTTATTTCAAAGGATGTGATTAGAAATTTAACTGGTCTATGCAATGTTGGGGATATTCCAAAAAAGAAGTCAATTCGGAACAAGGAAGTCAAAACCCTAACCAGAGTGACAGGAGATCAGAGGGCTCTAGTAATTTCAATGATCAAAGATTCAATAACAAGGTACATTGCACATGGGATTTTATACACAATTTTCTTCAGAAACAGGGAAGGTGCAACTTCAGCAAGCACAATTTATATTGCTCACAAAATGATAATGGAAAATGAAGACTTTGATCTATGTGGATTGCTAAAGGATCAGTTGATGGAAAAATGTGCAATTGACGAAAGAAGAAGATTACCCCTTCAGGTTTGGTACTTTGATCATATGTATCATGATGTATTTTATGAATTACTTTCCTTAGAATGATAATGTTGTATGGAAGGAAAGTGAACCGGTTTGTAAGAATTTTTTTGAACATTCTAATGCTTTGGGAAATTATGAGCAAGTATATGGAAATTTCTTTAAGGAATTGCTAGGGAATTCTGGAGAAGTTAACATTCCCTTTTGGTAAAGATGCTTGAAGTTGGATCAAATTCTTGTAAAATAGAAAGGAAGTAGAAAAGGGCTCTAGAGTTTGCTGATGACACCCATTCAACACATAAGTCTACAAAATTAGAAGGAAAAGGTAAATGACAGATAATTGTGGATATACCAGATGAAGACTTTGATGAGTACACTCCTAGGGATGAATCAGAATCAGTTGAACCAAATGTAATAGTAGTAGAAGGAAGCGATGAAGAAGGTGCTTTATTAAAAACAAAGATACTAAATATTGTTCAGGAGGAAGATGGAATGTAGAAGATTGTTGACATATGGTTAGATGGACCCTCATATGAGTAGGACCTGATTGAGAACACATTGAGTTCTTACTTTGTGCATAATAATATTGGTTTAGAAAGTTTAAAGAATGTGCTTCCAGAAGAAATGATTGAATGTATTAGGGAGGCTATGGCCTTTGAGCCTTAGGATAGGAAAGAGGAAGAAGCAATTTTGCATCTGAAGGAGCAGTTTAGGCTATCCCTTATCAAATTGAAAAATAAAATGAATGAGTTGAGGCAATGCATTAATTCATCTAATAACATTTACAACTATTTTCTTCGGTGGCCTCATGTTGTTGGAAGGTATAAGGAAAATATGGAGTAGATTGAAGCTGAGTTGATCAAAATTGGTCAAGATTATAGTATGCTTTAGGACCAGGATGGAGCATTCAAGAAAAATATTCAGGAATTGCAATCTGAGCATGCAAAATTCCACTTTACCAGAAATACTCTTATGGACACCTTTTGGAAAGTCAAGGATTTGACTGAATGTAGGTTGGAGTAGTTGATTGAGGTCTTGAGGAAAGAAGAAAAACTAGAAGAAGCAATTACAATCCCATAATCCCTTATTCAAATTATCAACAAGACATATGAGAATAATAGCATGATCTTAATCATTGGGATTTCTGTAGAAGCATGGAAGAAATTTCTTTCGAGTATGAATGATAAGTACAAGTTAATTTTCTAACTTAAGTAGTAGACGTACTTCAAATTTTTAATTTTTGAAAGGGGGAGAGAGCTCAGTGAAGAATATATTTTTCATTGATGTCAAAGGGGGAGGAGAGCAGTGAAAAATGTGTTATCATTCTAAGGGGGAGTTTGAGTTTTGAATTTTTGAATTTTGACACTTAGTCATTTTTCACTAAGTGTTGCCATCAATGACAAAGGGGGAGATTGTTGGAATATGGATTAATTGATGGAATGTGGCTTCTAGTGTTGTCATTTATGGAAACCTAAGTCATCCTTCTGGTCCGCATACCAAGATTTATCCATACCTGCAAGATAAGTAAAGATTGGAGTTTTATCGGCAAAATGTATGAAGAACACAATATCCTGCTAGTATATCGATTTGTAGGCCTCACTGATCATCATTTTGAGTTATGGATCTCTGAGAGAGTTTGTTAAGCATCTATACTATCTTTTTGTTAAGTTTTGTGATGTTTCATTTATCAGTGTATGAGTTAGGAGATCCGGTTAAATGCTTTGGCAAGATGTTTTTTTGTTTATTTTCTCCTTGTGGCCGACCTAGTGAATGCCACATGTCACAAATGTATAAGGAGTAATTGATTAATTATTTATTGTGTTGGTTATTTTGTTTTGGGTCGTAGCTATAGTTTAGCCAACTTGTGTGGGTGTGCATTAAATTTAATTTGTGACTTGAGTCGACCATTGAAGGTTATTTCATATTTTGTTAAAGCCGACTTGAAGCAATGAAATTTTTGTTAGAAGATATATATATGAGATTGGTAATTCATTTTGTGTATGAAAAAGAAAGTGAAAGTGTGAAAATGTGTGTGAAGAGTAGAACAAACCTGTGTGTGAGTATTAGTAGGGTGATTGAGTGATCTTTGAACAATTTCAGTAAATCAAAGTAGACCAAAGCAGAGCAGAGTAGGGTAGAAATACAAAATCAGTTAGAAGGGCTAAAGATTGTCTACTGAACTTCATTGGAACTGAATCCAGGTATTTGAAGATGCTATTTTCTTAGTTCAAAATTTTGTTGTAATCACAAACATTTTTCAAGGCAACGAGCCTTCCTTATTTTGAGCAGCGAGCTCTAGGAAGTGTGCCTGAATGCATGTTCATTCCCTTTTAATCATACTTTTAATAGAGTATAATTGTGGATTAATCTCCATCGTGGTTTTTCCCCTAATAGGGTTTCCACATAAAAATATTGGTATTATGGTACTTTTATTATCTTGTTCATGTGCTTGCATCTTTATTTCTGTTTATGAGTTGTAAATGATTTAAGGTATGGATTTAAAGTTTAATTATGCTGAACATTGATTCACCTCCCCCCCCCCCCCACCATCTTAGTGTTCCTTGAGTTCAACACTTTCCAACTTTAATAATTAATGTGACAAATCCAAGTGGTTATTTTCCTACATTATCAAACCCATGAATAGATAAAGAATCAGGTTGAATTTGGCTTTTGTCTACTTTAATCTTATAAGGAAGGTTTATGCTACACATGTTAAGGGCTAAGCCATTGTCAACAAGAGTTTTCTTTATCATTGCTCGATTAACATAAGCTATTATCATGAAAGCTTCATTGTGTTTTTTCTCTTCTAACAAAGGTAACTCATCTTTATGAAAATTAATGTCTAAGTTTTTCAGAATTATAGCTTGAATTTGGGCTGCCACATCGTTTGATTGTACATTAGGAACGGTAGAGACTTATTGTTAAATTTTTTTATGCATGTTATGGTAAATAGGCGAGGCTTGAAAAAGGTCCCATGAGGATATCTTAGCAGGAATATTCTTTAGTTGTTCAATAGTATCATACTCCTTTATTCTTTTTAAAGAAAAACAAGGAGGACTAGACAAGATAAGGTTAGGCAACGAGAGAGATGTTTGAGTTGTTTTTCTTGGTTGTGGATTGTTTCTAGTGTTATATGTATGAGAAATGGTGTAATAATTTGGTTGTTGTGAAACATTATTCTTAGGTGGTTCGAGGATAAGGATGGGTTTGTTTTGAACTTGTGGTTTTTGAGAGCGTGGATAAATGATAATTTTAGCCTTTGGAGAGTACTTCAAGGGATATCTAATGTGCATAACCTTAGATGACTTATCCTCATTTTCATGATCTCTTAGTGAAGGGGACTCTAATATCACTTCATCATCTTCATCTAAGGAATTACTATCACGAATGTTCTCATTTTCTTCCACCATTATATTCTCCCTAGGAGGAGAGTTTTTAGGAGAACTAAAAACTAGATGTTCATGACACTCCAAGGTTGGTTCTTCTAAAATGACTTCATCACCTATAGGGATGGATCTTCTTGTTCAATAAGGGTTTCCCTATGGGAAGAGGTACAACTAAGATTCTCATGAATTTCATCGATTGTATTTTTTAACCTCAAAGTATCTTCTTCATAATTAGGAGAGATACTAGGAGAAGAAAAAATGTGATTGTCAAGATTATCCATAATTTCATTTCTTTGTCCCATAATATCTTCCAAAATAGGATAGGTATGGGAAGAAAAATAAAGAGGGTTGTCATAGATCTTAAAGGTTTGATCGTCTAACACTAACCAATCGTCCTCACTTACAATATGATTGTCATGATTCCTTACAATTGCATCCTCTTTCACTAAAAAATTCTCACAAGAAAGAGATGAATAAAGATTAGGTAAGGTTATGTTTAGAAATGTGTCTATGATCTCATTCTCTTGTGCTATAATATCTTCCAATGTAGGAGAGTTTATAGAGGAGGAGCTTTCAACATTGTCATGATTCTCAATGAGTGCATCCTATAACACCAAAATACCTTTGTAACACATAGGAGAGGTATTAGGAGAAGAGAAACTATGGTTATCATGATTTTCTATGCTTTCATATTCTTCTATCACATCATTTCCACAAATAGGAGAGATAAAAGGGAGTGTAGGTTTAAGGAAAGCGTCAATATTTTCACTCTCTTGCACTAAGGGTCTCTCATAACTAGGGAATGTATTGAATGAATGAATAACTTGCTTATTGACTAAATTTTTCCTTAAAAACTTGGAAAAAGGAAGATACTAAAATTTGTGAAAATTAATCTATGACATGTATTGAAATGATCTAGAATGAAATGCGTAAATGCAGTTTTGAATTTTGACAATGCATTAAATGAAACAAATTAAGCTGAATTTAATGAAACAAAAAATAAAAAAACTAAAATAGGAAAGTAACAATAGAAAACAAAATCCTAAAACAAATATTTCAAATCCTTGAACATGTAGATCAAGACCTATTAGGGACTCATTCGCTAGTAAAGGCGAATGGGTCATGGATAAGGATTTTTGAAATATTTTTGCTGATTTATATGTGTTTTTCAATGCTTTTTAGATGATAGAAATTTTAGTTCAAGCCTGAAAGGCGAATGGGTCCCAAATCATGGTTTTAAAGAGGTGAAAACTACAATTTTTAAGTTATTTTGTGTGTTTTTTGTGCCTAGTTTCAAACTGTAACTCTTATGATAAAAATTTCTAGAATTTGCAAGTGAAATGAAGGGTAAATGATGAACTATATGAAAATTTTTGAAATGCAATTTTGACTCAATTTTTGAATATGAATGATAAAAATTACACTAATATGTAAACACTATGCAAAATAAATGTAATATGCAAGCAAATTTTTGAATTTTTTAGATTTAAACAATGCAAGAATGTAAATTTAAACCCCTATATGCAATGTTCACTAATGAAAAATGAAGAAAACCTAAATGAAATGAAAATATAAAGAAAAATAGGATCTATGGTTTTAATGCACTCTAGATTAGAAATTAAGATATTCAAAGGGATCGGGTTCACCAAAATAAAACATAGAAAAAGAGGTTCACCATCAATAGGATATCAATGATGAACCTAACTTTTATTAGGTGCGTGTTTCATTCAATTATGATAGCCAAAATATGCAAATAAAAACCAAAAACTAATCCTAACCATTATAGCAACTATGAGGGGAGTTTTTAGAGCTCAAAGTGATATGTACCTTTCTGCAAGAAGCTTGTTTTTAGGGCACCAAGGACTCATTCGCCCTTAGTAGCAAATGGGTCCTTGTTAGGGTTCCTAAAATTGAGATCTGGGTTATTTTCCTTGATGTCTCTACTCTCAAATCCTCAGTTTTCAACTCTCAAAAACTAGTTATAAATTCTGTAGCTTCAATTCCATCTTCTTTCACTATGAAGGTAAACTTTGCAACTTGACAACTTTTGTAATTATTTTCTAAAATTCTTCTCCACTTGATCTTCAACTTGTAAATCTACAAACACACATTCAAGGAAAGAAAAAATTATTGATTCTTAGTGAATAGGGATTTTCTTAAGTCAAACCCCATTTAGGTAATTAAACCAAATGGTGAAATAATGTAATTGGAGCATGGAACATGGAATAAACAATGTTGATACCTTGGAAGTTATCTTGGAGTATAAATTTTTGCAATCTAACATGAAGTGTCCATGAAGAATGTAGATGTTGATCTCAAATAGATGTGAAACAATGCTTGCAAGATGGATCTTTAATACTACATCAACTATCTTAGCTCAACAACATGTATGAATGCTTTATTCCTTAGACATGATGAAATGACCTTGAATTGCTACAACAAACTCTTGATAATCTTCCTTTGAATGCCTTTGAAATGCTCTTGGAATGCTCTAGTTCTTGAAAACTTGAATGCTTAGGAATCTTGTAAACTTGCTAGGAGAAAAAATGTGAATTAACCCCTTATTTATGCTCTCTTCTATCTTGATGATGAATCATAGAGTGTGATTCGAAACATTGATGCAAATATTTTGACACAATCTAATCCAAAAACTCTTGCAATAATCTAAATCTAGAGATTAACCCTAAAATTCAAATAATTCAATCCAACACCAAATTTGGAAATGAATATTACTAAAATCCCACTAGAATAAAATTCAAAAAGGGGGTCTTTATTAAAGGAGGACACATTTTCCACCTAGGGTGAATGGGTCCTGGAATAAGTTTCCAGGACCTTGCTCCGGGAGGGTGAAAGAGCAACAAAAGCCCATGTCAAATATGTAAAGAAAGGGGGGTCCTATAGAGAGGACCCATTTTATACTAAAGGTGAATGGGTCGTAGCACCATTTTCTAGGACCTCAAATTTTCCAAATTAAATATTTTACAATTTGAATATTGGGTGTAAGGATGGATCCTCAGAAGGTGTCATAAATAAGGCTTAAATTTGAATTAAAGGGGCTAATTAACTCTAATTAACCAAAATTAATTAATGAGACCCTAGGTAAGTGTGAAAGTGTGTTACAATACTTTAAAACTCCTAAAAGAGGGTACAAATTAAGTTCATTTTATTAAAAAGGGGCCCAAGATTAATGTGAATGTGTACAACACATTACAACACTAAACCTAGACAAAATTAGGATAAATCAATGTCAATTATTTCCAAATCAAGTAAGGAAAAGGGATACTTTTTCCATTACTACATTTATATAACTAGCGCTTGCACCTCAACAAGGTGCAATGGTTACGCCGATAGTAGGATATACTCTGGCAATATATTGAAGGGCAGTGGAAAAAATTGCAAGAAAATGTAAATTGCTTTTCTTAAGACTAACAATTTATAGCAAAAGTCAATTGATGATGAGATGTCATGATGATGGGATGCCAAAATATTTGAAAATGAACAAATGGAACTTTATTTAAGTCGGTATGCTATGAAAATGAACAAATGGAACTTTATTTAAATCGGTATGCTATGCTAAATGGTTTCACAACATAATGTAACACACCTTAACATAATGTACAGTTGTTGTTGGTTAATGATATACCTTCTAACCGAATGTAACATAATGGAAAAGTGGATGTTGCGGGAAAATATTTTTATAATACAAGAACTATTTTATGATGAAAATCACTAGCTCATGAGATTGGTTACGTATAATACAATTGTCGATGTTTGACGATGAGGTTCTATGATTGGTTATTGGGAATTTTTTTTTCCCAATGTATGAACAAAATTACCATAAGAAGTTGAATATATAAGAAGTTGAAAATTTATAGTTAAGGGAAATCAATAACATTTTAGCTACTCAACAATGCATAATATCTATTACTCACGATAAGCAAAACACACAAGAGTGTATTATTTAAAAGAAATGATTTCCAAAGGTAGATTCTAAATATTGATGCTACTTATTTATTAACCCAATATTTTTGTAAAAGAGATTTTACTCTTCTTTTCATTTTGAAAAGGATTGTTTATTTTCCTTTTCAAGAACAAAACAATTACCACACATTGAATGCATATGTGCACTCAAGACACTGTGATTGGACTAACAAGATCCTAATCAGACAGGGTTCAATTTTTACAGCTTACCATATTTAGCTTACAGACTAACTTTTAACATGCAAAATAAAATGAAGCAATATAGAGTCAAATGTCGGTGGCATCAATAAGAATCATATATACATTAGGAAATCCTCAAATTTGTCATTGAATATTTTTTTTTTCTACAAAAACTCTTCCATCTACATTTCACCTAGATAGCATGGATTCTATGGCATACACTTCTTTCCTAGTGTTGTTTAGCATTGATTCTATGACATACATTTTAATTATCCTTAATCTCCCTTTAAGAAAACAGTGATCAAATCTGGGTGACTATGAAATGCAAAGGATAATTAAAATGACTTTAATGGATAATAGATAACTTTGAAAAATTTATATCATCAGACCATAAATCACTAGTAATATCAATACAGTAAATAACACAATGATCATCCAATTTATAATCATAAATATGTTTGTGTTGCTTCCTATTTCTTATATACCCCAATTGTAGTTGTTCAAAGCAAGTGATATTCTCTTATGCCTTCTCTTGATCATCTTTTAGACAATAATGTCCTTAGGAAAATTTGGATGAGTCCTTTCTGGAAAGGGGATATCTAAGAAGGTGCCACACCAAGAAGATTCATTATGCTAGCCCTCCCTTTGCTACTCATAAAGGCTTAATTCTCAAATATAGAAATAGTGGTGTATTCAAATCCCACAAGGCATTGATGTAGTCAATTGCTCAAACTCCATTTTACATATTGGGCAAAGACAACCATTTTTTTTTTAAATTTTAAACCACGACATGAAAACCACTAATAGTTGATAGCCATGCATTAGCATGGCATGTAAACTATACACATTGAATTGGTGCCTCATGCAACTTCGTTGCAGATGTGCTCCTCGGGAAGGAGGAAGGATAATGAGAGCGAGCGTGTGGATATCCTTCACGTACACCCTAACACGTAGCACAAATGTTTCTAACTTTAGGTTGGACTCGGTATAAAGACTTGCCACACTCTAATCTATTACCACCCACACCTCAAGATTAACATTATTATTTAATTACCATAAATTTCTATTAATTAAATTCAACAATAAGTCTTTAATAATTATCATCATTGATTGCTCATCGGAGAAATAATACTATTATTTGATCCTTGCTATATATTATCCTCATTATTTTCCAAAGGGAAATAATAATATTATTTCCACAATTTGAACATTTAAGATACCCTCATTCTCCTTAATGATATTATTATCATTTCCATGATATAATTAATATTATTATGGAGTTACCCTCCATTTAAAACTAATCCATTTTATCAAAATTAGTATTAATATTAATATCATATTCACTCATAGTTACTAATTTTCAACACCATATTTACTCATAGTTATAAATTTTGAACACCATATTTACTCATAGTTATTAATTTCCAACACCATATTTACTCATAGTTATTTACTTTCAACACCATATTTACTCATAGTTATTCTATTTCTATGTTTATGCTATTAAAAGAGTTAAAGCGGTAAAATCTCTATCTTTACTTCAATGGTAATTATGATATTTGTACTTTCCAAATATTACCTCCTCGTTAATCCCTTTTAAATACATTATGTAAATGTTATTGAATATTTAACAACAATATAGTTGTTTGATCTTTGCATAAAAAATAATAACATTATTGAGATTAAATCTAAAAGTTATTGAATATTTAACAATGTAGTTGTTTGATCATTAAATAAAAAAGAATAATAATATTATTAAGATTAAATTTAATTTTGAACAAAATACTACACTATTGTTAATTGATCATTGACCAACATTATCTTTATAGATATCCCATCAATGTTTATACTTTAAAATGATAACATTATTTAAATAAACTACTAATATTTCATTTAAGACTATTTCTAGTATTATAATCATGTTAACCTCTATTGCCAAAATAACAATTAAAACTCATGATTTACATTAATATTTTTATTGCCTTGATTATTATTTTATATACTGGAGTTTCCCACGATATCATGATTTCTTCTTAAAATTGATAATATAATATTATACTAAATATTAAATGTAACAATATTAGTGATATAAGTATCATTTTTAATATTTGATTTTTATACTCTAAATTTGTAATATAATATCATGCCCATTATTATCACTAATTTTATTAGTGATGTAGATAATAAAATTTAGATTACATTTAACATTAGTATCCAATTTAATAACTCAAATCTAAATAAAAATATTCATATTAATAAAATACTAATATTATTAATTTTACTCATATCAATAGTATCGATATTAACAATATTTTTTATTATCTGGACAAAAGCCACACCAAAATAATGATAATAATAATATAATTTAACAATATTATAACCAAATATTGATCAATGATAGTTAATATTTTATTTGTTGGATCTTCTTTCAAACAACGGTGATTAATTTCATTGATAAAAAAATGGCAGATTAATTCTGTAAATTACTTGATCACCTGAATCTTTCAGATCTAATCCCACTATATGAACTCTCTACCAACATCCTTTTTTTTTTTTTCTCGCCTAAAGTCCATACTCTCTGCTACATATGTTCTCTTTATTTAAAAATAAAAATAAAAAATCAGTGAGATAATTAGCCAATCTCACTATAACCCGTTATATCTAGTGTGCTTATGAATCCTTCTCTTTTATTTTCCTATATTTCCCATCATGCTTATCGACTTTCTCATTTCCAGCATTGGAACGAAATGATTGAGCGACATAATTCATGCGCTATGCTAGTGCATTAATTTTAGTAACTTCCAAGGTAAAACAATAAATAAATTTTCTATATAAATTTTGACTTGTATTGCACTTGTTATAGGATAAACGTGCCATGTACCCAACCGAGTCCTTTAGGTGCCACGTTTGGAAGATTAAGCTTTCTTTTTTTTTCCTTTCTTAATTTATTTGGATTTAATTTCTTGTTGGAGTCCGTTGGCCAATGCTATTTTAATTTAATTCTCTCTTTTATTCCATTCACGCCCTAACTTTCTCTACTGCACGGTGAGGAAGGAGGGCGGTGACCTAGAAGCGACATTAGAGAGGCGTTTTAAGCTTCTTTCTCACTGCTCAGGTCGAACGTTTGGGTTAGGATAGTGTGAAGAAGGCAACAACGCCATGAGAGCGGCTTTGAACTTAATCCACTTCCCTTACCTGCTAAGATTCGGGCCACAATGCATGGATGAACATAAGGGGATGGCATAGTTCTTTTCTTTAAAGAAAAGATTATTCTTTCATTAATTTTGTATTTTTCTGTTATTTTACTTAATGAGATTATTTTGTTTGCCCGGTAGCGCAGGTAAAGGAGGGAGCACATTTTAAAAACCTAAATTCCCTAATCCATGTTCAAACGTTTTCTATACATTGAGGATGATTCTGGCAGGTCCTCACATGTCTTAAGGCATTGCAACTGGAATGCCTTGTGTCTGAAAACACAAGAAAGAGCGTACCGCCCCCTTATTCATCTATTTTTAAGTTTTTTTTTTTTTTTTAATTAATTAATTAATTTATTTTTCTGATTTTGAGTTTATTCAGCTTTCCGCTCCTTCCATTTCTTTAGCGGTCTAAGAAATGGGAGACCACCTACAAGGGAAATCATGCCATAGACATCACCTTGCAACTATGGAGACCCTTAGAGGAAAAACTGTGGGAAAAACCTTTTGTTGAACCAGACTTAATCACAAAACCCATACATGAAGCCACAAAACCAAGCTTTCATTTAACAAATTTGTTTTAGAATGAAGTAAAATACAACAGAAAAAGGATATAGCCACCTATAGATTCCAGAAACTACAAAACAAAATCACAAAAACAATGGCCGGTAACTTACCTCAATATTTTGCATAAATTGTATTAGGTTCAGATTCCACAACCTTTTCCAGCGTCCACTCTACCTCTCTACCTGCGCCAAAATGAGAGCTTTGAAACAGGGTATGGACATCGATCAAAGCATACATGCTATAGATAACTTGCCAGATGTTGTAGTTGCAACTGCCCTAGTAGATATGTATGCAAAAATGTGGACGCATAGACAAGGCACAAGGACAATATGCCTTCGAGTAATGTGTTCTCATGGAATGCAATAATTACAGGATGCACAAAATGGATTTGTTGAAAAGCTTTATAAATTTCAAGCAAATGCAATTGATAGGTATAAAGTCGAACTCCACAGCTTTTTCCAGCGTCCTCCTGCCTATGTCGAAATGGGTGCTAGGGAGTATTGTATGGGTAACTTGCAAACTCCTCTCCTTTCATGTGAAGAGTCCTGGAAAATGGATGCGGTGCCATCCCTAATTAATGGCCATGCCCGGTAAATTTGTAGTGGACTGTACATCGTACGCTAGGGATTTCCCACCAGAATAGTCCACTGGCATCAGACAGTAAGACTTTTCCAGTTGAATTCCCACCTATAATAGCCTATCAACTAATAAATCGACTTTCTATGAAGTGGTGTTGTATGTTCACCCAACCTTACTCGACTTGGAAAATCTATTGACCCGTGGTTAACACTTCTCTTGGTTTCCCCCCCAAGGTTAACAATCATACAAAATATTTCCTTCAAAAGTGATGAAACACTAATATTGATTTAATAGACCAAAAAAGTTTGACACATTCTCTTGAATACCTTGTTACATACTTGTAACAATATAGAATTGGAAACTACCTTTTATTCAAGTTCTTTCTTTCTAACCATGGGAGTAACGACTCTCCTAGTTTATGCATAATTAGTTAATACTGATGATACAATATAATTGGATAGAAACACCTATTCTCAATCTAAATTATTGATAATATGTCAATTATGAATAATAATCTAGTATTAAACTTGATTTGAAGATTACTTCTTATTAAGTTTCAAACTCTTTGTTGTCATACCTAGTATGGCTCTGTTCACTCAAGACACCATAACCAATTTGGTTATTCATGACATTAAATACCTTTAGTTTGATTCAATATAATATCTTATGTTCATAGTGATGTCCCACAATAAGTTAACATAAAAAGCTATTTAACTTCTGATAACTTAACTAAGAACCATTTGATTAATCTCCGAATTCCTTGGGGGTTCCTTCCAAGTTATCCTTTTCATAATTTATATAAGGTTCCTACATTTGTATGTACACATATATTCATATATCTTTTCCTTCAATATGACACTTATATTCACATGTTTAAATGTATGATAAGTTATCCAATTTGGAGAACATTTCTACTTGAGAGGATTCTATGCTTATGCACCTTAAAATCTCCTTGCATTATGGCTTTGGTTTGCTGAGATGTACAAAGTCCCCTTCTTTAAGATTAGATTACCGTGAATAGGTATAGAATCTTGGTCAAAATATAGGATAATATCATTCAAAAGATAATGAGGATGTGTTGTCTTCTAATACATGTTCAAACCCTATTATTGAATACCAATATAAACTCATTCAAACATTATAAATACAATACCATTAATATGAATAATATCATATACCCTACTTAGCTTCCCTTGCTATGTTATTCTAATGAGTTGGTGGTTTGGGTTTCACACAAATTTAGAGATAATTAACCTTCCAATGGGTTTTATTTCTCTCGAATATATTTATACACAATGCTTATAATCACATAATGCTTCATAATCTAAAAATGTAATTTCAAATAACTACTTATCATGCTCTTCTGGTTTCCTAATCCAATTTGTCTCTTGTATTTCCAATTTAGCTCTATGCATAGACAACCTAGCTATGTTTACATGCACTCACATACTATCTAATATAATTACTATGCACACAATGAAAGCATAAGCTATTTCAGAAAATTGTAAAGCTTGGTTTCAAAATTAAAATAAGAAAGAGAGAGATATCTTAAGCATGCTTGGATTAAAATAGCTCTTGCAACTCCTTGCTTCAATACTCAATGGATTAGCTTGCTGGATTCTCTATTCTCAACTCTCAAATATACTGTTGCTCTCTAATGAAAAAGTGAATGCTCAAAATGAATTGAAAATGGACTATGAATGAACAACTTTTCTAGTCTCTCTTGATAATTTGTGAAAGGTGGAAAATAGTATGCTCTCCCACCTTTAGGGTTTTGGACCTAAAAGGAGAAATTTTCACTAACTTTAAGTCAAGAACAAACCCTTGAGATCTCAATACAAAAGGGAAAGTGATCTTGCAAGAGGGCTATCCTAGGGGTTGAATATGATCTAATGAGGGGTTCACCACCAAGTCTAAACTTTGAAAATACAATGCAATGCAAGATGTATTATAAAACCCTAATTCAATGCAAATACTTATGAAATCACTTAGAAATGCAAAAAAAAAAGAATAGGAAAGAAAAAAGATGAATAGTGTGCACCTGGAAATATGGAAGTGATTGATTGCAGCTTTGAAACATTAGAAATTTTGACTTTTTGACCAACTGGGACTCAGTTGCGAACTTGGGTGAATTAGTCCCAGATTTGGGTTTCTGCATGGGAGTCTATTTCGAGAAAAAGGGTATTTGAATTTGCAAATAGATCTGGAAAATAAATATGGTGGGACTCATTCGTCACTCTTGGTGAATTGGTCTTGTTCCACTTTTTGGGAATTAAAAGTCTTGATCTGCACTTCAACAATTGCTCTTTCCTTCCAACTTGAGTTCCAGATCTAAATTTGTGAAAACACCTGCAAAACATAATATAAACTTGATTTTCTAATTGGGGGTTTGCCTTGTTCAAACCCCTAGTTTGGTAGTTAAACCTTGATAGAAATAACGAAATGTGCATGAAAACCCTAGCCTTAAGTATGTCTAAGACTAAGAAATATGGAGCATGATGCAATCCTATTCTAATGTGTAATAATGATGCGAGAATAGAAATATAAAGATGAATAACTCACTTGAGGAGATCTCCAATCTCCCTAAATGAGCTCCAATGATGTTTTTACCTCCCTTAGGCTGAATGTAGAGTGATAATGGAAGATGTAATCACTTAGGAAACAAGTCTTTAGGCTTGGCTTGATGACTAGTTGCATCTCCCCTACCTAGAATCCCTCATGATTCACCATAGACAACCATGATCAACCCTTGACAATGATAGATTTTGATTGAAAGTGAGATTGAAGACCTGTAAAACCACTTTAATGTTTCTCAAAGACTTTAAATTTTCTTTCTTTTGAAACTTGAATGTTCTTGTGAAAGACTGCTTGAAGATTCCTGATGCTTGTCTCTTAAAAAATGCTTGCTCAAAGTGCTTAGATTGATAAAAATGACTTAGAAGCTTGCTTATATAGGAATTAACACCTAATTGACAATTATCTAGATCTCAAAGGTTGACATCGACTTAAAAATTGAATTAAAATGGTGAATTTCCTGCTCAAAATTGAAAAAGACCCCAAATGGAACTCATTCACCACCCTTGGAAAATGGGTCCCACTTAAGGGGACTTATTCGCCCAAGGTGGCGAATGAGTCCCATCTTAGCTTTTTGAGGTGGGTTTTTGGTATTTTCAATGTTTTGAATGATTTTATGGGATTTTTAGGTGAAATGAGCCTCAAGATCTAAAATAATGGGTCTCAGGGACCTATTAATGATGATTTTAAAGGATAATTAATGCAAGGGTGCCAAATAGATCCAAATTAAGCGTGAAATTTCCTCACTTTCAAGAGCGTACAATTTTCTACACTACATTTAGACCCCACTTTAGTGCCCATATGACTCTACGTGCATATGCAAGCTAAATGACTCCCATAATAACTTTTGTTTCATAAAAGGATACACATGTAAGTTAAATCATGATACAAGAGAATGAATCCCCCATTGTAGCTATCTGCAAAACCACAATGTTAGGAACCACATCCTACAAAACGAATTCGTTAGTTGTCCCAAGATCCTCTTATCTAACTTCTCGAAATCAAATTTGAGGGTAGATGTATGCCCCCCTTGATTCTGCTTGCTTTATGAAGGTGGAAACAAGGTAGCAATCTAGCCACATCGAATAGGGTAAGTCATGTCATAGGGTATTTCCAAGTATCATACCACATAATAATATATAGTTGATGACGTCGAGAGTGTAATCACAATTCCAACACAACAAACGATGTCGAAAATGGAGCTCTCTAGCACCCATTATGTCAATTTGAATGAAATGCACTTTTTAACCCTAATATTGTAAAACCCTAATTTTAACTTATATAAGAGAGAAAGTGAAGTAAATTCTAACTATTTTTTCATTTACCTTTTTGTAGGTTGAAATCGATTGAAGAGAAGTGAACAATGCCTAGCAGACAAGATTACAAGCCTGTGAGATTGGACATCCTGCAAGACCAAGTGGTTTTTTTGCCTTAGCTTTGTCCTTACACATTTATTTTATGATTTTTACACATTTCTAGGTTAATTTTGGGCCTTGGAAATTTTTTCACAAAGTGTCCCTTTTGATTGCAAAGTGTATCACTTTTTTGCAAAGTGTCCTATTTCTTCGTGAAGTGTCCCAAAATGGTTCTAAAGTGTCCAGGACCTTTAGGAAAGTACACTAGAACAAATTTAGTACACTTTTATGATTATCAATGTAAAAATTTAAGAGTTTAAATGGCTTATAGGACATATTTTTTCTTTTCTGTTAGGTTCCCACCTGTTCGCGATAACATTTGGGTGGTAGGCGGATTAGTCTTCTTCAAGATTTAGCCCCCACTCTTTTAGTGGAGGATACAGAGCTTTTGCAGATTATAGGATTATATTGGGCATACCTCATGCCACCCATGAGGTACCATGATAAGATGTTGATGGCACTAGCAGAGCGTTGGGACCTTGATACATGTACATTCCATCTACCTACCGGTGAGATGACCATCATGCTAGAGGATGTGCACCACATACTCTAAGTTCCTATTTGGGGTGAGCAAGTGCATTTATGAGTGGAGCAGCCATTTCATGAGATGAAATATGACACACAGTTTTTCCTTTGTGGACCAGTGCATGATGAGAGGGTGAGGCCACAAATAGATCTTGTGATGCTACTATATTCATAGGCCCCATTGGTTAGATGGATTATGATGCTGATAGTAGCATTACTAATCATCCCTGAAGGCTAGGGAGTGCACTTGGAGGGAGGATTGATACACCTGATATGAGGGATGATAGAGCACAAATAGTATACACTTGGGGGTACAACATCCTAGCACACCTGTACTATGATCTTGGATGATTTTTCTTTCGGGAGGTGGACAACATGGTACACTGTATGCTTCTACAGGTTTGGTTTCTCAATCATATCACATTTACCAGATCTACTAGGTTCCCATGTTCGATGACCTTGGGGTATCCTTGGGCTTTCAATTATCCTCTATGAAAATTTTGGCAGTATGGCAATTTTCACTTTTGGACAGTCTGATTTGATCTACTAGAGGAGGATGAGATTCTTTAGAGACCTTATCAGCTTCTGCTACAGTGGCCAGATCACACTTGAAAAATGAGGAGATTGCAACTAGATAGATTTTTGATTGGCAGACATGATTACATAGTGCCACATTTCTACTATGATCGTGTCATGTGGTAGTTTGGTCAGGTCCAGATAGCACCAAGGGCATGACCCTTTTTCAAGAGGTCAGTATGGAGTGCTCAGAGACCTAGTGATTCTAGATGATTCACTACTGAGGATGTTGTCTACAATGACTCTGAGTATTTAGATCACAATATGCCTCTAGTCTTTGATGCTGACGATGTCAATGCCACATATGACTATGAGGAGTGGTGGATAGTATCACAACTAGCTCCCGTATTTTTGATGGATTAGCTGATAGGTGATACAAGACCACTCCTAGATGAGGGGGATGAGGTAGAGGACATGACCAAGGAGACATGCTATAGGGATGCATATAAATTTACAAATGTCATAGATGAGGAGTATGATAATATTGTAGATCTTGACTATGATGGATAGTAGGGAGGAGGGCGAGGAGGAGGAAGTGGAGGATGATGATGAGGAGGAGAAACCCATGAGCAAGAGTAGTGAGGCATTAGATGAGGATCCAACGGATCACGAGTGGGGAGAGCCATCTCCCATTCGTATGAATAGATCACAGGCAACAAATGTAGTAGGAACTAGAGTACCTACAACCATGGAGAGGCTAGCACATCCTCCATGCCCCCTACACACGACGAGGCTGATTTCACATAGCCTTCCATAAAGATAGGTGATGATATTTTATTTACTGTTATGTTTTATGCTTATTCTTATGGTTTATATATATCATGATGTGTACTGATTATGTTTATGGTTTCTATCTTATAGGGTTTGTGAGAGATCTCCATGATCTCTATCATCAGGTGGCTGCAGAGATAGTGCCCCCATCAGTTGATGAGGAGGCCACAAACTTAGACTATGCTCCTCCACCCATCATGGATCAAGACCCAGAGTTGTTCAAGCCATACGTCAAATTGTGGGTAGCGTATGAGAGTTTGAGGTGCATCCACTGGGATGATGCTACCCTAGATGTATAGTCATCTCAGACCCTAGCAGAGTTTGAGAGAGTACAGTTAGAGGTAGCTAGGCTTCAAGCAGAGAGAGATCAGATAGCATGGGAGTGTCAGGAGGCCCTTAGACATGTATGAGGCTTACAATTTTCTCTTAGTACACTCAATAGATCTTGATCACGATCGCATACTGCCACTAGACAGATGTGAGCACCAAGTGCCAAGGGGTCTAGTAGTCATAAACTTGAGTAGCATTGTATATATTGATGAAATGTACACAAAACTTTGATATATATATATATATATATATATATTATATTTTATTACTTGTGTTTATGTGTTGAATGTTAAATGGCAATGTGATTAATTAAATAATTTGTGTAAGACTATTTAATGAATGTCTCCATGATTTAACATTGTTTATGTGATCTAATTAAAACTCATTCTCATTTCTCTTAGATGCAACATTGTGATTAAGCATGTTATGCTAAATTAAATACACCTATGATCTAATTAAAGAACATTAATGCATATAAGGATCTAATCTAACACAACATACAAGATAAACTTGAATAACATGAAACCTAAAGTAATTACCTAAAAATGAATTAAATAATCACTTTAGTATTCAAGACACACAAATAACTGTTTTTCAAGAACGAAGCAATGCGAGAGCACATGGAGTATTATCCACTAACCCTAACACCACTGCTTTATCATTCATACTATTCAAGGATGGTTAGACATAATATTGGCGCAAATGCGTAGAATTAATAGGGTCTTTGAGGGGTGTGCCATCCATTTCTATTAACGTGTATGCACCAAACCATAAATTTCATTAATTATGTAAGGTCCTAACCAATTAGGATTGAATTTTCCTTTTTCAATTAGGTTAGCATTAAGTTATGTTGATTTTTAGATAAGACTAAGTCACCTTTACTGAATACACGAGGGATGATATGATCACTATAACTATGCTGTAATTTTTTAGCATTAGCTTGGAGATGCTCAAGAGCATTAATGTGTTGTTCATCAAGCATTTTAGGCTGGTTCAATTGTTGTTCTTTATAAGTGATGTCATCAATAAGTTTATGAAGAGCAATCCTTAACATGGGGATTTCTAACTCCAAGGGCATAATTGCCTTAGTACCATAGAAAAGGTTATAAGGTATTGTTCCAATGGATTTTTTGATGCTAGTACGGTAAGCCCATAACACATATGTCAGTTGTGTGTGCCAATCCTTGTTATGTTTGTTTACTATCTTCCTTAGGATTTGTTCGAGAGTTTTATTAGTTGATTCAACTTGACCATTAGATTGTGGGTAGTAAGGTGTTGAAAAGTGATGTTGGATGTTAAATGTTTTGAGAAATTTCTTCACGCCATTATTATTAAATGGTGTCCTATTGTCTAAAATTAATGTGGAAGGAAGTCCAAAGCAAGAAATAATTTGTTCCAATATGCAATGACATATTACATTAGAAGTTGTGGATCAAAGAGGAATAGCTTCTACCCATTTTGTAAGCTAGTATGTTGTAATTATAAAGGTATGTCCAATAGATGAAGGTGGTGAGATTTTTCTAATTAGATCTAGTCCCTATATTGAGAATGGCTAAATGGGAATTTGGGCCCGAAGCTTAGAAGTAGGAGCATGAATCAAATTTCTATGCTCCTTACATTTGTGACATCTCTTAACATACTCAAAGCAATATTTTTCCATATATCTCTAGTAATATCCCACGTGAATGGGTTTTTGCATTAATGATCTCCCTGCAAAATGACCTCCACAGACACCCACATGAGCCTCTTCGAGTGCTATGGGGATTTCAGATTCTTTAAGACATCTTAGTAAAAGGCCATCAAAGGATCTTCTATATAATACATCAATGAGAATGATATACTTAGTTGCAAGTTTGTGAAGATGATCTCAAGTATTTTTAGTTGTCGGCTTTGGAAAGGTACCCTCTTTTAAATAATTAAATATCGGTGAATACCATTCACTAGAGATTTCCATAGTTGTTATTAATACATCTTATATTTTGGACTTGATCGATGGCTTCATGATTGGGTGAACAATAAATGTGAAATCCTTTGAAGGATCTTGAGGCGATATAAGACAAGCTGCACTTGCCATTGCATTCACATGTCGATTATCCTTTCATGGGATGTTGTCAATGGTAAATGATTGAAACTTCCCTAAAAAATTCATTGTGAGATCCTTGTATTTTGAGAATTTTTCATGCTTTGCTTGATATGTCCCATTTATTTGCTTAATGACTAACTATGAATCACCAAATATCTTGACATTTCGAACTCCCAAAGCTAAAATAACACACAATCCATCAATTAAGGCTTGATATTTTTTCGTGTTGTTGGTGCATAGGAAGTTTAAGCGGTATGATAAGGGGATATGATTTATTGTGGGTAGAATTATTATAACCCTAGTGCTAGATCCTGTTCTACACTTAGATCCATCAAAGTATAATTCCCATGCTTTGTCATCTTTTTGAATAGTCCACACATTCTCATTAGGGAATGTTTCGACATTAGGTAATGCTAAGGGTGAGGGAACATTGGCTAAGTTTTCAATTAAGGTTTGTACTTTAATTTATTTTTGTGAAACAAACTTAAGGTCAAACTCTGTTAACAACATAACCCATTTAGCCAAGCTTCCTGATAAATTCATTTTATTGAAAAGATGTTTTAGAGGATCAAATTTTTTCATCACATGTATTTCCGCATTTAGTAAGTAATGTCACAATTTACTTGAAGTGAATACAAGATCCAAAGATTATTTTTCTATTATTGTGTATCGTTTCTCATAATCAATAAAAGTTTAGCTAATGTAATAAACATGATGCTCTTTACTGTTTTCATTTTTTTGATCCAACAATGCTACAAGAGCATGGGCTATTGTGGCTATATAAAGTATGAACGATTTATTTTGCATAGTGGGTTGTAAAATAGGTGGAGTTTCAAGGTACTCCTTCAAACTCTCAAAAGCTTATTTACAATCCTTGTTCCAATCAAAGTGCACATCCTTTTTGAGGAGATGTGTAAATGGTAACATTCGATCTACTAAAGATGTGAAAAAACAACAGATGGCTTGAATTCTTCCTTGTAAAGTACACAATTGAGAAATGTTTTTAGGAGGTGGCATGTTGACTATAGCATCAATTTTCTTCATTTCCACTTCAATGCTTCTATGAGCTATGATAAAACCTAGAAGTTTTCCACTATCTACACCAAAGACATACTTTTTTGGATTCAATCTCATGTTGTATTTTTGCATTTGCTGAAATATTTTCTAAAGGACATTCACATTGCCTTGTCTTGTTAAAGATTTGGCTAGAATGTCATCGACATAGTCTTCCAAAATCTTATGCATGTAATCATGAAATATTAATGTCATTGCTCATTGATATGTTGCATCCACATTCTTCAATCCAAAAGGAATCATGACCCAAAGATATGTTCCCTAAACTGTTGCAAATGCTATTTTATATTGATCTTGAGGGTTAATTAAGATTTGATTGTATCCAAAAAATCCATTCATGAATGACAACAAAGCATATCCCGCAGTCAAATCTACTATCATGTCATAATTAAGAAGGGGGAAATCATCTTTTAAAGATACTTTATTCAAATCATGAAAATCCATACACATCCTAATACGATTGTTAGGTTTTACAACTACGACAATGTTTGAGATCCAAGGAGAATAATCTATAGGTCTTATGAAGCTGGCTTCAAGGATTTTTTTGATTTCTCCTTTAACTAGCAAGGCTATCTTAGGATTCATCTTTTGTATCTTTTTCCAAACCGGTTTAGCATTTCCAAGAAGGACTATGTTGTGTGTCACTATCTTAGCATCGATTCTTGCCATATCCAAATATTTCCAAGCAAAGAGTTTGGGAAAGTTTGGAGTAACATTGTGTGACCTTCTTGTTCTTCATCATCAAGGCACTTTCCTATCTTAATGGATTTTTTCCTTATCATTGATGTCCATTGGTATTTCAATTGTATCTCCTAGAGGAAGTGCACTTGGCTTTGAAAATTCAGGTTTGTATTGCTCTTTACTCATGTCTATCTCATTACTTTCCTCTTCTGCATCTTTTTACTTGGTGCTAATCATAACGCATGTAACCTTTTTCTTTTGACGAGCAATAGGTGTCTTTTCATAGACTCCTAGCATTTGCTTCAAGGCTTCATCATCATAAAAGTATTCCCATGATGGTTCAAAATCTATATCAAGAAATTTAGGATGTTTCAAAGTGAGGTTGATTTTTGGCTTGCACATGATAGTGTTGATGTTTAATAATGGTCTCTTTATTGCTAGCGTAATCTTAGAATGAAAATACCCCAAACTAGTTTTTATATCTTGTGTGTTAGGCTCTATAGGAACTCAAATTACTTTTTCTTTCTTTCCACATCTTTTACCATTATAGCCCAATTTTTTCACAAGTTCATAACCTATCCCATAAAGTTTTTCCATTTCTTTTGGGTTTGTTGGCTGCTGATAATCTAGCTCATCAAAGTTTGTTGTATAACTTGTATCTTCTTCAAGAGTAGATGAGGTCTAGATTCTTGTGAATTTTCTTCCAAGTTCTGAGTTGACATGAACATTGGTTTCTTTTTTTTCTCCTCTTCTTTTCTTGTGATTATGTATTCTTGTATAAACGAGGGTGTGAACTCCAAGGAACCCCAATCATCGTCTAATAATTTTGACATTGGTTGCACTTGCCTTCTTTTATAGGTTCTATGTTGGATGTTGGAATCAATGTGCTTAGAGGACTTATCATTCCTTTTACAACTTGTAAGCAACTTTTAGGCTCAGGGTCTATTTCAATTTGGTATACCTTGTTGTTATACACATATTTCATGATATGATGAAGAGTCGAAGGCACCACATGTATCTCATGAATCCATGGTCTTCCCAAAAGAAGATTATATGAAACGTCATTAGGCATAACATGAATAGGAGTTTGTAAGGTATCCTTTCTAACTATATAGGTAAAGTAACCACATCGAGTGGTTTCTTTCCTACATTGTCAAATCCTTGAATCAATAAGGAGCCAGGTTCTATTTTTTATTTGTCTACATGAAATTTGTCTAAGAGCTTCACACTGCACACATTAAGGGCTAAGCCATTATCAACAAGGGTCATTTTTATGCCTATTCTATTGAATTGGGCTAGTATCATGAAGGAATCATTTTTCTTTCTCAATTATAAAGGAGGAAGCTCATGTTGATGAAAGGTGATGTCTACATTAATTGTATTCATTCCTTGTATGAGAGCTGCTATATCATTTGCATTTGTACTAGGAGGAACCACTACTTGTTGTAAGGTTGTTTGAAGCATAGTGTGATAGTTAGGCGAGTTCTAAATTAAGTCCTATAGGGATATCTTTGTAGGAGTATTATTAAGTTGTTCAACAAGATCATACTTCTTCCCACTATGCAAAGTTAAACAAGGAGTGGTCATGCCCACAAAAGGATATACTAGTCACGAAAAATACTAAACTGGGAATTGGACAATCTAGCAGGCGACTAACATCTTCTCATGGTCGTTCATTTACTTTATCAAACCAGGGAACATATACTTGAAATGGAGCGGTACTGTATGTGCACTAAGAACTAGTTCCAATCATAATCTACTAGAAATAAATGCATGGAAAGGAACTCTACTCACACTCACAAAAATTTAATGCAAAGCCTTCTAAACTTAATCAAAGCAGAAATCATGACAACTATTACTAAGCGACAAACTATGAACTGGCCTTATGCTGCAGGAACAAACACAGGGATGGATTCCCGATGCTGTAGGAACAACATAAGACTGAGTTTGCACTAAAAATTTCAAGAAATGAAATCTAACTCGTAATCAATAGGGAATAGACAACTAACTACATATACTTACTAAGTGGGCCCCCTCAACAAGCATCAACAAGCTTATGTAAAAATTAAACTCAAAACTCCATCAACTTTTATTCATAATCTTGAAAGCTAATACATTGATTATTCTGCCTGTAAGAAGATTAACACAAGAACACTACTTCTTCTTGTAATACTAATTCTAACACATACTGTTCTGTTGCTCACTCGCGCAGGAGGATAACTTAATTATATCAGGAGAACAACTAACTACCTAACTCTATTAGAGAAAGACGTGGACATGAATACATCCTGAAATCGAGGAACAAATTTCTCATAAATGAAAGCATATCTGTTCAACACGATTCAGAGAGAATTTAGCATTCCACTCTTCCTAGATTGATGATCATTAGATTTCTTCCCAACGATCCAGCCAAAAAGTCTTCGCTGGAACAACTTCCTCGACGCCGTGCTGGAAATGGACTTTACTACAGGGCCGAGATCCACTGCGCTTGACTCATTCATGCTTCCTTCAACCACCTGCGATGCACAAGGCAACAGATTTATAAACTTGATTTGATAATGGGGGGTTTTCCTTGGTCAAACCCTTAGTTTGGTAATTAAACCTTGATAGAAATAATGAAATGTGCATGAAAACCCTAACCTTAAGTGTGTCTAAGACTAAGAAATCTAAAGCATGATGCAATCCTATTCTAATGTGTAAGAATATGATGTAAGAATGGAAATATAAAGATGGATAAATAACTTGAGGAGATCTCAAACAGGGGAAAATTTAGTGGCGAATCTTCGCCAATTGATGAATTCTAGGAATTGGCCAAGTCAAAATTGGCAAATTTCTCGCACCCAACAGGGTGTCCAAATTGCTCAGATTTTTTGAACTATAGGTCCAATGCATGTCCATTTGCTAATGAGTTTTTTTATGAGGAATATTTAAGCAAGAAATTCACCATTGTCAAACTACGCGTTTCAATTGGACCGACTAACATTTTCGCCTAGAATCCCGAAAGCATTTAATAAAACACTTACATATTCACCAATACTATTAAAACAACATTGTATCAAGACCCATTTCAGCAATTAAAATTTACAAATAGTTGTTTGTGAAGATCCATTTCGCCAATTAAAATTTATAAATAGTTGCTGATAGGACCTATTTCACCAATAACAGTAAAAAATAATTACATTTGAGGACAAATTTCTCCTTGAAAATTACACACTATCATTGTATAAGCACGCAAGATTCACCAAATTATTAATAGACCATTTAAAAATCTCACAAAATTCACCAAATATGGAATCATGGATTGATATAAATACAATCGAAAGTGTCATTTATTCTTACACATTTTGTTTAGTTATGAGGTTCTACTTCTTGATTCAAAAGTCAATGAAAGCCAAAAACGTAGACTTAAAGGTGAGTGATCATTTCTTCATAGTGTTATTATTTAGATTAGAATAATAAGTTTTCTTTATCTCTTTCCCATTCTTGCTTTAGTATTGAAGATGATATTGAGTAGGGAATGTGATCTAAATTATTATTCTATGTCCTTAAACAAGAAGACCTTTTTTTCCAATTTTTATTCAAAGTGAGATGAATATGTCAAGTGAATTAGAGATCAATATGTCAAGCAACTCAAGTAGCAAGGGTAAGGCTCCTATCGCTTCTTAGGGTGGTGAAGAGACTCCTGCCACTCCTCAGGGTGGTAAGGCTCCTACCATTCCTCAGACTCCTACTGCTCCTCAAGGTGGTGAAGAGAATCCTACCATTCCTCAGGTTCCTCAGTGTGGTGAAGAGACTCCTGCCACTCCTCAAGGTGGTGAAGAGATAGGGAGGCCATCAAAATGCCAAAAACTTAGACGTAGCATACAATCTTACTTTGGAATTTCCAAAGTATCTGATCCATTAGGTCAAGATGAAGCTACATCATCAAGTCTTCCACCAAATATTTGTAGCATTCACAATACCTCACTACCACTAGAAGGTCAAGTTGAGATTGTCATTGATTTAAATAAAAATGTATCAAATAAAAATGGCAATACCACAAAATATCTTCCAAGGGATACTGTGGGCCTAGTTAGCCAGAATGAGATAATTGACTTGGATGAGGATGATGATGTTGGTAGCAAGAAAATAAGAAGAAAATAAAAATGGGGCGTGAGTGGGAAATGACAAGGAATTTTCAACTTGGTTGGTTGTCAAAGTACCCATTCATGGTATCAATGGGGATTAAAAATACAAACCATATTGAAAAGGTAACATTGGTCAAATGTAAGATTTGTAGATGGAAATGTGGAAGAGACAAAACATTGTAGCTAAAGATTGACATTATAGAAAAGCATATCGGTAGAGTTTATGAAAAACAAATCATAGATGAAAAGGAAAAATCAATCATATGATGGAAATCAAAGGAAGAATGTCTTCATGTTAGGTATGCCGTGGATTATGAAGAGCATGAAAAAATAATGTTGAACATTGCTGCATGTAAAGGTACACTTGAGGCTCAATTTGGAAAAGCAATGGAAGCAACAAATATGTCAAAAACTGTTCAAATGAGTGTTGTTTTTCATATTTTTTTCTAGAGGGCGTCCTATGACAAACTACCCAGAATATTTTGGTTTATTATCTTTTTTGAATGTTCCTCACTATCCCTTGTCACATTGGTTAGTAAATGCTGGATGGGAATGGGAAAACTGTCTTGTTGTAGTTGAAAAGGAATATTTAAAGGAGAAAGTAAAAGAGTCAAATTTCATTGCATTATCTTTAGATGAAGTTACTATGGTAGACAATACTTCTTGGGTTTGTATGCATTTGTATACTATAGAACAACATGTTCACCAAGCTCATCTTATTTGTGTTCATAAAATGAAGGACAGTTCAACATTGCAAAATATATTTGAACTAGTCAAGAAATCTTTGAATGAAATTGTAGGTATGGATGAGTTGAAAATTTCCAAAAAGTTGGTGTGTGTAGGAGCTGATGGAGTTGCAGTGATGCAAGGTCAAAGGACTGGTGTTTGCAAAAAGTTACAAACTACTTGTGCACCATACATGCTTGGAATTCACTACATGGCCCACATAATGAATTTAGCATTCAAAATTGTAAGCAAGTTTCCTACAATATCAAAAGTTGAAAATTTAGTTCGCAAGATCCATGCATACTTCTACCGAAGTCCCAAATGTTTCACAGAATTTCAAAATTTTGCTAAGGGAATAACACCAGGAAACAAGCTTCTCAAGGATGTCGATACCAAATGGATATCCCTGCATGGACTAGCACAACAAGTTCTTTCAAAATATCATTCCTTGATTGGAGTGATGTACGAGCATCACAACACAATAGACAAAGCTCCCAACCTCTTATATAGGTTAGGCGATATAGAGACACTCTTGACTTTAGCTAGTCTCCTCCCCATGTTGGATGAGATGAAAAATCTTGTGAAGAAATTCCAAGACATAACTATATATATTAATGAATATGCCAATCTACATAAACATACATGCTTGGCCCTCAATTATCTATATCTAGAGCTAACACAAGATGACCCAAATTATTTCATGTGGCAGAAAATTACTAATTTGAATAATCTTGATAATTATTTACAGTTTAATGCAAGCAGAAACTTATGTATCTGTGTACGTGGAAATGATGTACCGATGTACCATTGTAAGAAAACCAGACGCTCTAGCGGAGAAGTAGCTGTTAAGGAGGAAGATTTTAAAGGAATTGTTAAATTTTTTTGTGATAATTTGAAGGAAATTGCAAAATCTCTTTCCTCAGAGATAAGTGAAAGATTCCCTTGACATGAAATACTTGAAACCATGGGTATTGTGTATCCTCAATTTTGGGAAAATTGAGAGAACCCAAAATATTTTCATGATCAAGTAAAAATCTTGATCGAACAATTTTTGAAAAGTTTAACATACGATGAGCAAAATATAGAAGGAATTTTAAATGAAGCTAAGCTTAGAAAACAATCTGGGAGATTTGCAATAGCTGAGGGACCAATATAATCCATGGGAAAGGAGAAGGTGTTTGAATTGAGAACAATAAAAAAGGTTTAGACAAACTTATGTTAGAGTGAAATATTGTGTGGTTCGATATCAGAATATTTCAAACTTGATGATTTATGTCAAAACAATGATATTGGGGTCGGTGGAGGATGAGAGAGTTTTTAGTACATTGGGGTTTTTGAAATCAAAGTTAAGAAACAAACTAGACAAGAATTTGGAAAATTGCTTGAGGTTGAAAGGAACTACATATAATGTCTCTAATTTTCCTTTTGAAAGGGCACTCACAATCTGGAGGTCCATGTGTGAAAGAAGAAGGACTGGGTTGTGCAACACTCCAATTCCAAATGCGGGTACTGGCGGTAGTGGCAGTGTGACTAGGATAGATGAAATTGACACAAGTCACATAATGAGTGTTGAATTTGAGACACAGGATGAAGAAAATGAAGAGCAGACTTGGAATCAAATTCAAGACAACTCTTTTACTTTATCTAATGATGAACATCAGTTTGAGGACCCTACTCCATTTGGGAAATGGAAGAGAATTAGCAGTATTGTACTTCATGGATCAATTTCCATTTATTCCATACTGTAGTTGATATTTTATATTGTATTCAATGAAATTGTGAATCATTGCACTTCATTACACTTCATGATATTTTATTTTATAGTGCACTTCATGAATCATATTCCAAATTCAAACTATAGTTGGTGATATTTTATGTTGTATTCCATGAAATTGTGATATTTTATATTTTATATTTTATATTGGTACATACATAACATTCAATGAGGTGTTAGATGACGACGCCTTTGAAAGGAAATAAAAGTCCATAATGTCATGTGGTCACTGAAACTTGGAACCTTAGAACCAAAGTTTGAAGTTTTGAAGTTTTTGAAACGTTCGACCCACCGACACCAACTAGAAAGATGACCAAGAAAGACTTTCAACTCAACAAAGTGAACCATCAACCAAGTCAGGGAATTGGGAAGTTATAAAAATTTAGAACTCCACGACAAGGTTATAAAACTTTGAGGACTAGTGACTAAGCTTGTTTTTCTCCCTTATTTTGATTTTGTCGCCTCTCCAGCTGTAACATTTTACACAAACTATTAATGAAATCTGATCAATGATCTTTCATTAATCTTCTTTGTCATTAATATTATGCAATATGCACTGATGTATGTTTTTAATTCTGGCTTTGGTTTAGTGAACTAGTCAAAGTACCTTGATTAAATCATTAAAGCATGAATTCATATAAATATTTAGTGGATCTGCTAAGTAGTCATGGAGATTGAGTATTGATGTGTGAATTGTAATGCAATTTAACTAAGATTATGGATTCTTGGAATTAAAATCGCCTTATAGTTCATATTTTAATTGTGTTCAAAGTAAAACTTGAGCATGTACTCAATGATTCATCACTCAACTCAATTCTTATTAGATTAATAACATATTAACAATAGTATTAGTAGCATATACAACAATGGACATCAACAATTGTTTTAATTGTATCTAGAAGTTGAAACCACTACCAGACTTTTTCTTAAAATGATATAATAAATAATATAGATAATTGAACATCAACACATTACTGAAGTTTGAATTTGAGCTCTTAAATTGATTATCACATGAAGGAATACATAGAGGCATTGGAAATGCAAAATTTTTCTCAAAGAAAACTTTGCACGGAGTTGAGTTGGAACTTGGAAACTCATATTATCAAAAATTAAATCACTGCGCCACCTTTTCTAGCAACTTCCACTCTTCAAATGTTGGAATTTTTATTTGTTGTAACTGATGCTATTTGACATGAATATTTGTTAAGAATTCATGATTCAAATTGGAACTATCTTGGATTCTTTAGTCAATTTTGCATTCAGGGTTAACAATGGTTTGATGGAATCCAAATAGGTCACCACATCTGGGTTATGAGGAAACTGGTCCAAATCAATCTTCCTTGCATCCTCCATCTTCTTCCTACAATAATTCTTTCCAATGAATTGCTCATTTGTGTTAAAAGCCCTTGGAAAACCAAGCTCTATGAAGTTCCTTACCTTTTCATCCACCTTCTTCATCTTGTCTATAGCCAAATGCAAATATTCCTCTATTTCACACATTCTCAAACACTTTTCAATGACAGATGATAACGCCATTGATTTAGCAAGCTGATTAATAATCCCTTTTGATTTCAAAACATTGTCACTAGCTTTGTAGACTATTTGTTAAATTTGATTTGCTTATTTCTGTAATGCCAACACATTTTTGTTGTCTATTAAATATTTGTTGAGCTTATTATGATGTTGTCTGATAACATCAATCAATTGAAACATGTCACACAAATGATCAATCCCTTGCATTATTTCATCCCAGATCTTTTGTTTCATATGCCTCATTGTTTCTCTACAAAATGTAGATAACTTATTTTAACAAGACTTAATTTCATTTTTTGCTTCCATCAGCTCTACCTCCAATCTTTCATTTCTTTTTCTCTCCAATTTTTGTTCCCACTGTGCATTTCCATTTGCAATGCTTAGTCTCAAATTTTCTGAAGTGGATTTTTCCTCATCATATTTCTTTTTGCTCTTATCTAGCCTCTGCTTTAGTTCATTCACTACAGTCTCATTTTGCTTATCCTCTTTGCTTGTTGATATAGAGGTAGATTTTTTAATTCTTTATTCTAATTCATTGCTCTTTTTATTTGCTACTTTCCTCTTTTCTTTCTCATTTGTTAGGTCTTCCTATAACTTTTCAATTTGGGTCTGCAATTTTTTCTCTCTATCTTACTTTAGCAATGATGTGTACACCAATTCATTTTTCTTCTTTGATAGATTAATTTTGTCAGTATTTCAAAGTAAAAAAAAATCCAATTGAAAAAATTTCACCTCGAATTCAAATGGAGCCATCTGATTTGTTGGTTTGTTTTGAATTATGGGAAAAAGAATTGTGTACTCCATGATTTCTTTACTTGTGTCAAATGTGGGTAATACCATGGTTGTTGCAGGCTCTGAAGTTAGAGAAGATGCACTCTCCATCAATTGTTTCTTTTATTTTTTATTCAATTTTGATTTCTTTTTAAACTCTTCAATGTAATCAAGACTTGGGGATGTAGGAACAATGGAATGCTTGAATGGCGAAGGAATAGGAGTACTTGCAATTACTAATGATGTCACATCTAGACTAACTGGCATTAGGGGAGTGCCTGGAAATAACTCCTTTGTGGTGGATCCACTAGTAGTGTGACTTGGAGTTGGACTTGTCAAAATCCTTTGCCTCTTTTGTATGCCTTGATCACTTGGTGTTTTTGTGGTATATTGTGTTGTTTTCCTCTTGTATGTAATTTTCTATTGTAGCACATGTTGTGATTGTATCTAACCATGAGGATGAGGATTTGAAGCTCTAAGCAAATGACTTGTATTCCCTAGGTCTACTTTTTTACCTCCAACCCCAAGGCCAGATTTATCAATTGGTTTTCTATGCTCTACATATGTTACCATCCAAGGGCCTTGTCTTTGGGACCCCAAAGGACCAGCTTCATAACCCATTTTTTCAGCTATGGATTCTCCTGTAGTAAATGCTTCTTTTGTGGTGTCACTTAAACCAAGTTTGAAATTGACATGGATTTATTCTTCCCTATCATCATTAGATTCATCATCACTTTCTTTATCTTCTTGTTCATCTAGATGCTCTATATTCCATAATTTTCTAAACTCAAGATCTTCTTCGTTATCTCCATACTCTACAAGAGCTCTTGGATCACCTAGATCCTTCCTCATAGACCAAAATGCAGTAATTTTTTATCGTGACCTATTTTTTTCTGTAACTTCCATCTCTAGAGAATCTGAAATTTTTACTCTACTAGATGGTTTATGACTTTTTTCATAAAAAATGTTGTACCTCCTAATTGTCTTTTGATGCAATGTCATAATTTTTTCTAAAAATTGTTCAAAAGAAATACCATTCTCAACAATACTTTTCTCCATTGATACTTTGACCTCATCCCAAGAATCCTTTTTTCTCAAGTTTTCAAGCAATGGTTTACTTTGATGTTGAATTCTACTTCCAACATTCTTATTGAGCATGACCATTGATTTAATGGTGTCACATGGATCATACTGCCAGTGATAGATAGCATCAAAATCAAAAAAATTCAAAAGATCATGTACCACACTAAATACTTTTCTCTCGAATGTGATCCCTGCACATGAAAAAGGTAAAGAAGGAAATAAGGTCTTCTTCTCCTAACTGCTAAAGTGTCTTTCATTAGTACTCTATATCTGTCTTACATATTCCAAAGCAAAAACCCTTTCTGTCACATGTATTGGAAGTTTGTATGATTGTACTTCCAATCCATAAAATATTAGCACAATATATTCTTCCATTAAGTACCAATCATCCAATTGTATTTCTTTTCCTAGTTGAATGCAGTTTCTACATGACATAGGAAATCTAGGCATTGGAGTATTTGTAATTGCTTGATGCAATGGAGCCAAAAAGTAGTCTAAAAAATGACTGTAGTTCCTTCGAGAATCATGTGTCCTTAACATAGTGGTCCATTCACATACTGGAGCCATTTTATTTTCCTCAACATTACTATAGGGTTGAATCTAAAGCTTGTTGGTCTGAAACATTCCTCTAAATTTGAATAGAAAAAGATAGCACAAGTAGGTTGTGAACCTAAATGTCTAGGTGGAACCTCCTTTAATCAATATTTTTTTTTTATGCATGGATTCTACAATGTGCCCAATAAAATTATATTTGACATGTCAAACATGATAATGGATATTATATACCATTTCATGGAGGCTTGCACCTACTTCCAAATTGCTATCCAGTCCAAGGTAAAATGCTAGCATGGAAATAGTATATTGAACCCCTGGTTTAAAAATATCCAAATCATAAGGAGGCTTATGATCACCTTTCAATTTGTTTCTATCTTGAACTATTATATTTAAGAAATATTTTTTCTCCATTTCATCCACTGCTTCATAATCACTAGCAAGCTTTTCTAGGTCAATGTGGACATTTCCAAATTCTTCGGTTGTAAACCCCAAGGCCAAAATTTTTCCAAGTTCTTCTGCATTAATGGATAAAAATTCTTCTTTGCTATCTTTATTAACAATTTGTCTTTTGTTATCATCATAATTTAGGGCATAAACCATGATAAATTTTGGGCAAGGGAAAACCTCATGTAACATCATGCACCCTAATCCAGTTACCCACGATGCATTGATACTATTAACTTGCATTTTATTTTCAACCTTATTCTCAGATGAAAATCTAAGTTTTGAGGTACACCTACCATAGGTTTTAGGATCATAAATATCATGGTATTCATTAGTGAAACCTAGGGTTTTAAGTAATTTTGCATAAAGTATTTTTTTATCTGACATTGCTCTAGTGGTACTAGTGGTAGACATGCTGATACAATCAACAATGTGAAATTTGTGAATTCCCTATTAGTCCTTAAATTTTCTTAATTCTTAAGCCTCTTAACCCTAAACCTAAACTTCAATTTTTTACAAAATAATATTTTAAGAAACGTCAAGTGATGAAACATAGCCACAAGAATTCTTTAACTTACTTAGATTTTGAATTTTGATTCTTGAAGTTGAAACTGGGTTGAAACATGAAATTGGGTTATTAGAATGGCTTTGTTGGAAGTGGAACTGTGGAACCCAGAACAAGGTGGTGCACTACAATGAGCAAACTGAAGATTGAAATCTCCTAGTGTGCTAACCCTCTAACTTCAAAATAAAATCACTTAGTAATAGAAAGTGCTATTTTTTCAAATATTAAAGTGAATGACACTGAAACATCTACTCGTTACTTATAGACTACATAATACACAATTAGGTAGTACATGGATGACATCATTTAAAACAAGCCATTAATGATTTACTCCTACATTGACAATAAATTTCAAACCGTTGATCTTTGTTAATCTAACGGTTATAGGGCGATCTTGAGGTTTAAGTTCACAAGCCTAACACTCTGTGCATTTCATTCTGGACTGCAACTACAACTGTTGATCTTTGTTAATCTAATGGTTATAGGGTGATCTCGAGGTTTAAGTTCACAAGCCTAACACTCTGTGCATTTCATTCTAGAATGCAACTACAACCATACATCAAATGTTCATCGAACAATTGAGTAATTTATGATATAAACATAAAACACGTGTTTTAAATTTGCTTTAAACTTTAATGCGCTAGGATTGACATCAAGGACAAGTGGCCAGAAACTTAACATTGCAAAGGACTTAATAAAATGAATTACAATGCCACATTAATAGCATATTGCACAACCATTAATAGCATTGAACTTGCAAATGACTTAATAAAATAAATTACAATGTCACATTAATAGCACAACCATTTATTTTATTATAACTAAATTACAATGTCACATTATCACATAGTACAAATACAAATGTAAGCACAAGCACCAAGCTTCTTCTAGATTGCTGGTGAAAAGTTGAAAACATAAATGTGATACATGTATCTCTAAAAATAAATGGAACTTTCTGGGTCGACCATGAGCTTTGAAAATAAACACATGGGAATTTCCAGGTCAGCCATGGGCTCTAAAAATGAATGCATGGGGAAAGGGGGCCCAATCAAACTAGGGAAATGGGAGTTGTGAAGATACAAAATGTACTTAGCCCCTTTCAAAACTAGACTCGTGCAAAAGATGAGCACTGGAAAAAAATGCATGGGGCTTTCTTGGTAGGCCATGGTGTCTTAAAATAAATGCAAGAGATTCTCTTGGCCAACCATGCAAACAATGAGGGGTAGTAAAACTACTCCCATGCAGAAGATGAGCATTGAAAATAAATGCATGAGAATTTCCTAGGAAACCATGCAGATGATGATGGGTAGTAAAATTGATCCCATCTTCTACCTGTAGCCTCCATGCATTAGGATAGCACCTATGTCCATTAGAGATCCTCATCCTAGTTCAAAACCTGTCTGAGAAGTCAGGTGAACCAAATCAACTTCTTTCCAATTCCACCCATTTTGAACTTGAAGGAAATTGGTCTTTTACTTTGTAACTACATAACTGGAGGGAGAATTTAGAGCATCCCCAATAATACCACATCATCTTCTTCCTAAATCCTTATTAACCCTACAAAATGAAAACCATTATGACAATTCAACAAATGATTTTAGTTGTGCTCACTATCCTTATTTATGGGCCAAAGTGCTGCCAAAATTTCCATTACCAGCCTGGTCCCTTGTACACCTCACACATGTCATGTGTGAGGTTGTGTATAGTTACTACTAACTAGTAATAATTGCAATTCACACAAACCAAAAATCCAACTTAATTGGTACCTCAAGTTGGCTACATGCAAAGTTGCTAACCGTACCTCAAGTTGACAAGCTGTCAATTGTCAAAATCGGCAGTGCCGCACAAGCTATCGATTGTCAAAATCACTAGATTATTGAGATCATCATCTATGATTCTACAATACATTGTGTAGTTTTCAATATAAAGCTATCTAATGAATCACTCTAGCCATTCATATGGCATTAATCCACACCACCACCTAGTACCACAACCAAATTGAGAATTTCAATAGAATAAATGAAAGGTAGAGTACTTTGATGTATTGAAAAGAGAGAATTAAGTGTCTCATTTTACCTTAATCATTATCAATGTCCACTAATAAGTCACAATAAATTTCACTCACTTATGATCAAAACTATATGTTGATAATTACTATTAGCTTTAAAAGCTACATTTAACATTTTTATATTGATCAAGCAAAAGGGATTTACAAGAATGGAGCCACGAAAAGCATTTTAATTTAAGTAGCTATTGCTAAAGACTGAAGTACATAGTACATAACCAGCGTGGCCACTAGCCAAAAAGCTACTAACCATGACAAAAAACCAGTCACAAAGTACATATTACAAGAACTATTATGCTGTACAATAAAAAATAGACACATGACACATCACAAATTAATTACTAATTTTTTTGTAACATTAGCTAAGGCCATCAATAGGTTGTTTGAGTAGAATTTAAATTGAATTTAACAAATAAAACAACATAGAAGAAAAGCGAATCACCTAAAACCTTCCTCCAAAACTCCAAACTCTTTAATGATTCATTTTTCATATCACATACCAGACCCCATATCATATTAACTAGGGCAAGAGCCTGCACTATAGAAGCATGCAATTCCACTTTCCTAAAGATTCCACCAATAGGCGCTAACCCAGTTTCAAAATTGTAATGCTCTAGTGCCAACTCCAATGAAGAAATGGAGTAAATGAAAGGCTGCAAATAACATATTGCCAGTGTCTTCACCAAATATTTATAAAGAAAAATTTCCATGCAATTGGAAAAGAAAGCCGAAGCTACCTTAGAATATAGAGCACGAGGGTTGTTTTGAAGCCATTCCCTACCCAAAATTATTCTTATAGCATCCTCAACCTGTACACAAAGAATTGTAAAAACTATACCCATCTTTCATCTATTGTATGCATCGTCCCTTCTTTTCTCCCAAAAATATTTGGGTAGCATGATATGCCATGAAGACTCCATAATATATCAATTAAATTGAGAATAGAGAAGAAATAAATTAATTCCAAATATATTATAAATGATATGAAGAACATCAAGTTAGTGAAGTATATATAGAAGTTAGCACAAACACAATCAGTATGACATCACACTTAAATCATTTTTAAATTCACCACTATCATTGATGTGACAATTAACATTTATTTGAACACTTGAATCCTTATAAAAAAGTGCTTAAAAGGTATGCTCGCGACAGATGACAAGATGGCTACATAGTGCGCATGCAAATAAACTATAAAGTTATTTTTAAAATGGGGACGTCACTAGGTTGATGGGACTCGACCCTCAGGATTAAAGAGTTAAGATTTAAGGCTTTGTCATAAAATATTTTGGTCTGACTTGGGCAATATTAAACGGTAAACAAGAGCACGATGAATGAAAGACCTAAATAGTTAATAAAATATCAACCATTGATTTATGAAAATCTAACAGTTCTAGTGTTATTACAGAGGTTTTAGCTCGCAAGTCTAGTGCTTCAAGGATTTACTTCCAGAATGCATCTATAATTATCCATCAAAAATTCATCGAACGGTCCCTCTTTTAAAACAAACTTTATGTATGTACATAATTTAAAATTGGGACATCACTAGGTTGATGAGACCCAACCCTCAAGATTAAAGAGTTAAGATTTAAGGATTTGTCATAAAATATTTTGGTCTAACTTAGGCAATATTAAATGGTAAACAAGGTTACAAGAGCACGATGACCGACAAACCTAAATAATTAATAAAATCTCAACCATTGATTTCTGAAAATCTAATGGTTCTAGTGTTATTCTACAGGTTTAAATTTGCAAGTCTAGTACTTCAAGGATTTACTTCCGAAATGCAACTATAGCCGTCCATTAAAAATTCGTCGAACGGTCCTTTTAAAACAAACTTTATGCATGTGCATAATTTAAAATGGGGACATTGCTAGGTTGACGAGACTTGACCCTCAGGATTAAAGAGTTAAGATTTAAGGATTTTTCATAAAATATTTTGGTATGACTTAGGAAATATTAAACGGTAAACAAGAGCACGATGACTGACAGACCTAAATAATTAATAAAATCTCAACCATTGATTTTTGAAAATCTAACGGTTCTAGTGTAATTCCAGAGGTTTCAATTCACAAATCTAGTGCTAGAGAGATATACTTCCAGAATGCAACTACAACCATCCATTAAAGATTCATCGAATGACTGTGGTCCATAATGTCGTGTGGTCGCTAAAATTTGGAACCATAGAACCAAAGTCTGAAGTTTCAAAGTTTTCGAAACCTCCGACCCACTGATTACAAAGATGACAAAGAAAGACTTGCAACTAAGGTTAGGAAAATCACCAAAACCTCAAATTTGGTGAATTAAGATAGGAAAGGTGGCAAGGATGGTGCATTTATGAAGTGAAGATCGTGGGAAGATTTTAGCAAGTGGACATGACTAGAGGATTGATGGGTAATTAAGATCGGTACGTGTGGAGTTTGGAAAATTATTACCTCTTGACCCTTGATTAGAGAAGTTAATAATAGAGTTTGGAATGGAGAAGAAGGCACATAGAAATTCTAAAAGAGTGGTGGTGGTGGCAGTGTAGCTGTAACAATTTTCAAATGGAGGCCAACTTCACTCTGTATTTAAGGAGGCAATTAAACCTGTTTTATGGTGAAGCTTTTGACCAAAGATTAATGCGTATGTTTTTATTCACTGATGGGAGGTTGGTACAAAGTGTGTGGATGATTTTGGAGAAATCCTTTGGAAATATGAGGCATAGATACAAGACTAACATGGATGTTTACTCCTTGATTATAGCATGGGGTTTGGACTTGGGGGAATCGACAAGCACAGTGAGAGAAGTGATGGAGATGATTGTGCATAGAGATTTCTTGGAAGGATTAGAATCAATACTTGAATGGGCAGTTCTAGGTGAAGGTTTCGACATCTGGGAAGGCTTTGAAAATGTGGAACTGGAAGAGGCTAAAGAATGCATCCCTTTCGTGCGTTGGCTAGAGGATGAGATTAAAAATATATGTAGGGAAGAAGCAAGGTTAGGCTAGAAATCATTGAAGCTCTTTATAGAGCTAATGAAGGTGGAAGCAATTATAGAATAGGTGAAAGTAGAGGCAAAGCACATGGAAGCATAGGTGAAAGCAGAGGAAAAGTTCATGAAAGCAAAAGGACAGAATGTGAGGAAGTAAGAGATGAAAGGAAAAGCAACAAGGAAAGTTGGTTATGAAACCGGTAGCACTAGTTGAATTTGTAGTTTTTGTAGAATTAACGCAAGACTAGTACTAAATTTTTGGCTTGTTGGGGGTTGAACCCTATTATGGTTGTATAGTGTGAATAGTGTATAACTGAAAATATGTTATACTTCTGTGAATCCTTGCATGCAAGGATACTCAATAATGAGTCCTTGCAAATCAATTCACAGCTCTCTATCCGAGAAGAGCAGGGATTGATATTGTGGCCCTCAGATTAACCTGTTACCCCTGCAAATACAATCTCGGAACGAGAGATTCAAAGAGGAGAAGCAAGAATGCCAATCTCCATGAATCCTGTTCTTGCAATGCAACAATGAAAACTAATCTAAATGGCTGTAAAATGTAATAAACCAAACTAATTTATTGAAATGAAACTTAATCTACATGCAATGCCATAAATGAATTATTTTGCAAATTAATCTACTATGAAGATTAAGCTAAAATGTAATATTAAACTATATGCTCTAAAAATAAGATGCTTATATAATCAAACTAATGTAATCTCAAATGATAAAATTCAAATTTGTAGCATAAGTCTGATGTAAAAATTCGTGATTCTTTAAATGAGAATGAGAGGGCTCATTTTATAGGCAAAAGTAGAATTGAAGGAAATTCAGAAGCAATGTGGGATAAATAGAAAAATAGAAACAAATCTTGATTGGAATTCTTTTTAGTTTATTTCCCTTTTAACTGATTTGTTTCCCTTTTTTCATCACAGGATATTCTTGAGAGGATATTTCATTTATTTAATTTAATTTAAGATGATAAATCTCTTTTAATAAAATAAAATAAGATTATGTAATTTAGAAATGAATATTAATAAAATAAAATAAAATTATTTAATTAAAAATAGATTTAATTAAATAGCATCATTTTATTTAAGTAATATTAACTTCAATTAAATAACATTATTTTATTTATTAAAAGGGATTTATTTCTTTTGATTAAATAAAATTAATGAAGCATTCAAACCTTAGGGAAAATTGAAACATTTGAAATAGCTATGAATTGACTAAGAAATTTGATTTGAAAATGTGACAATCATTGATTCAAAAAGTTGATGTTGACAAATTAAATAAATGGGGCCCAAAGTCTAGGTGACCATTTTAGGTTGCATACATTTGCCCCTCTTTGACTAATGTGAGGTCGACTCGGGATCACATGCAGTCAAAGAATGAAGTTGCAATGTGAGATCGATTTGGGATCACAAAACAACTCAGATGTGAGGTCGACTCGGGATCACATCTAGACAAACATAAACAAAAGGCCTTTGAACATGAGGTCGATTCAGGATCACATCCAAAGTGAGAGATAAGAATCTCAAGCAAGGTTGCCCCAAGAGAAGCAATTGATAAATTGATAAAGTTGAATCAAGGATTGAAGTTTGATAGGTAAACCCCCTCGTGTCGAAATCAAATGAGATAGAGGAGAAATAATAAATTGAAAATTTGATCAAATCAAACAAAAGATAAGGTTCTTGATGTAAGATGAAAAATATAAGAATCACAGAACCCAGGTAGATCAGCAAGAAAATTATGCCCTAAGGTTGAATTAGAAGAAAAGAAGTGGGGTGAAATCGAATGGAAGATAGAAGTTTGGAAGAAATGGAAAGAAATGGAGAGAAGGAAGAGAATCTGCCTTAATAAAGAGGATGCATCAAAATCAATCAACTGTTTAAGATAGGGAATTTTGATTGAGATCATGAAAGAAGATAAGGAAATGAAGAACGTGATCACAGTTGATGAAAAATCCACAAGAAAGATGAAGGAAACCCTCTCAAACCCATAATATAGCCTAAAAGTGCAAATTAACATGAAGTCTAAATAATGCAAGCTACATGAAAATGAAAAGGTGTACTTGCAATAGGGTAACATAGGTTTTTGTGTGTTCATCATTCATTAGAGAATGTAAGAGAACTTATTTTCATCATTGGGCCATTATTACCCGACATTGAACAATCACACAATCATCACTAGTCACAAACACAACTATGAAGATATGAATGTGATTTATATCAGCTTGGAATGTGGAAAGATTCTAACATGAGCATCAAAGACATGAAGGTCAAGATGACTACAATGTTAGCTTACCCAATTTAATGTAGCAAAACCATGCTCGCATCAAGACATAAACGCCAAGATTACCATGAGAATGGTTGTGCAAAAACATTCAAGGATGATGCCATAAATCTCTTAAGTGTGTCAAGGAGACAACAAGAGACACTGAAGAGGTTCAAGACAACACCCACAAGCAGAAAGCAAATAAAAACATGCCCCATGCCCCAAGTCCTCTAGCTATGCATCACGGAGAGACTTATTAGACAAGGACACTCAATGAAAATCAATATCAGTCAGCACACAAAGAAAAGATCATGGCATATCTCAAGCATTAAGTGTTGCAATTAAAAAAAATTTAAGTGTGTAAACTAATACTGAGTTCCGAGGATAAGGATCGAATGCTTGCAAGTAGGTAAGATCACATGACCGAACTAGATAAGACCAAACTGATAAGTGTTGAAAAACACACGATGTCAGGGGTTGTGTTGAAAAACACAGTTGGGTTAGTGTTGAAAAACACCGTTTGCGAGGTGTCCTAAAGACAAGCATATCCAAGAGACCAAAGCTAACACAGTGATGCCCCTAGACAAAGACAAAGACCAATTCCAAACCAAGGCAATAAGGACAAGGCATGATGGAGAAAGGCTAAGTGTCGAGGATGCATGCTAATAAATAGGGATGCAAAGGCCTCAAGTAGCGCCTGTTTCCAGGTTTTCACCACTTGGAAGAATTTTTTTTTTTATTATTATTTTTTTATTTTTGCTACCAAGGCGCCTGTTTCCAGGTTTTCACCAAGGCACTTTTTTCTTTTTTTATTTTATTTAATTTATTTTATTTTATTTTTATATTTTTTCAGCATCATATTTGATTTTTTTTGGATTTTTTGACAATATATCAAAAAAATTTTGTAATTTTTTCAGTATCATATATCAATTTTTTTGGAACTTTTTTCAGGGTCATAATTATATACAAAGGATGCCCCCAGACAGAACGGGCATCAAGAATAGAACTTCTTCAGGTGCAAAACATTGATAGGCTCAGGGAGCTGCTCCCCCTCTTCAGTAGATAGTAGATAGGCACCTGTGCCAAAAGCTGCTATGATGATGTAGGGTCCAAGCCAATTAGGTTCGAATTTGCCCTTCTTTCTCGATTCTATTGGTTCTTAGGATTCTCTCGCAGGACAAGATCTCCTACTTGGAATTCTCTAGGGCGAACCTTTTTGTTGAAGGCTTTGGACATCCACTTTTGATAGACCCTCATATGGTCAAATGATTCTTTACGCTTCTCATCAAGAAGTTCCAATTCTTACTGCAATCTCATGAAGATGCGATAGTCTTCATCTATAACTAGACCTTTAGAGAGAGACCGAGTGATGGAATCTCAACCTCTAAAGGTAACAACTGCTTGTGCCATTATGTAAGGTCAAAGGTAGCCCAGGTTAGATCTGAATACTTTCGTTCTATAGGCCACGGGGATGGATTTATCTGTAGAGTGCCAATCCTCTACCATTCTTATGAAGCATTACATTGCAAAATCTTGAGAATGGTTTGTTTTGAAACCTCTGCTGACCAATTTCATGTGGGAAGTAAATGGAGGACCAATGTTGCTTTATCTTGAATCTTTGGCGAGTTCTTTAAGGTCCTTATTTTTGAACTGACCTCCATTGTCAGTGATGATCTCAGATGGCACTCCATATCGACAGATGATATGGTTTAAAATAAATAAAGACACTGTCTTGCCTGAGGCAATAGAAAGTGGAACAACCTCTACCCATTTTGTGAAGTAGTTAGTAGCAGTGATAATGAACTTATACCCACCTAATAAGTTGGGATGAATCTGCCTAACAAGGTCAAAGGCCCATCGCTGAAATGGCCAGTGAGATATAGAAGGAATTAGCTCCCTACCTAGAGCATGTCAGTGTCCATGTTTTGACATTTTTCACAAGACTTAGCAAATTTTACTGCATCTATCTGCATCGTAGGCCAATAGTACCCTGCCCTAAGCAACCTTCTAGCCATGGAAAGACCATTAGAATGTCCTCCACATATTCCCTCATGGATGTCAACTAGCGCTTGATCAGATTCCTCCTTTTCTAAGCACCTAAGAAGTGTTCCATCTAGACCCCTCCTATACAAATCACCAGAGATGAGGGAATGGCGAGAGGCGTTGCGGATAAGGTTTCTTCTTTCAGATCGGTTAAATGTATCGGGGATGATGCCATCAAGAAGATATGAGTAAATAGCACCATAGCGAGAGGATTCATGATTGACAAGGGTACAAATGATATGGCTTTCAGGTGAGTCAAATATGGGATATCGTAGCTCTTCCACCAGGAATTCATATCTGGACTCATGTTCCTCTAACTGAAGAAGTGAAGCAAGGGTGGCCATAGCATCGGCTGCTTTGTTCTCAGCCCTAGGGATTTGCTGAAAGGTGACAAAAGTAAAATACCGTCTCAATGAATCAACCATTTTTTGTAAGGTACCAACTTGTCATCTTTTTGTTGGTATTGTTCATTGACTTGGTTGATGATCAGCTGAGAATCCCCATAGATATGTAGTTCTGTGATATTCCACTCTATGGCCATTTTTAGTCCATTTGTCAAAGCCTCATACTCAGCTATGTTGTTTGTGCATGGAAAGAGTAACTTGTAAGATTTAGGAATAATATACCCATGAGGAGAAACAAACAACACACTAGCTCCAGAACCATTTTGCATGCAGGAACCATCAAAGAATAGTTTCCAGGATCTTTCAGTCATGTACATAAGATGCTCATCTGGAAAGTTGACTTGAATGGGCATATTATCTTGAATAGGGAAATTAGCCGGTTGATCTGCAATAGCTTGGCCTTTGATTGCTTTGTGTTCAATATACTCTATGTCAAATTCAGAAAGAATCATCATCCATTTAGCAAGTCTACCCGTGAGAGCAGCTTTACCGAGCAAGTATTTGAGAGGATCAATTTTTGCTATGAGGTGTATGGTGTGCGCGAGCATATAGTGTCACAATTTTTGAGAAGCAAACACTACTGCGAGGCAAGCTTTTTCAATACTAGTATAATTAACCTCATAAGAAACAAGAGTGCGACTAATATAATATATGGCCCTTTATTTCCCTTGTTCATCTAATTGAGCCAACAATGCCCCCAGTGAAGATTCAGTAGCTGAGACATATAAAATGAGAGGTTTTCCTGGAATGGGAGGCATTAAAATGGGAGGATTTGCCAAGTATTCTTTAATTTGATCCATGCTCTTTTGGCAATCCTCATTCCAGACACATTGAACACCTTTATGCAATTTTTTGTTGAAAGGTTGTGCTCTATCTGCCAATTGTGAAATAAACCTCCTTATGGATTGAAGGCGCCCTTGAAGACTCCTCATTTGGTTGACATTTTTGGGAGGTGGCATGTTTATAATGGCTTGAACCTTTTCAGGGTCCACTTCTATTCCTTTAGCTGAAATGATGAATCCCAATACTTTTCCAGAAGTAACACCAAATGCACACTTTTTTGGGTTTAATCTTAGTTGAAATTGTTCCATGCGATCTAGAATCACTTCTAAATCAGCCAAATGTGTTCCTCTTCTCTTAGACTTAGCCAGGGTGTCATCCACATAATCTTCCATATTCTTATGCATCATGTCATGGAAGATGGTTGTCATAGCTCTTTGGTAAGTAGCTCCTGCATTTTTCAATCCAAAGGGCATGACATTCCAACAATAAGTACCCCAGGCACATGTGAATGCAGTCTTTTCTTGATCCTCGGGAGCTATCTTGATCTGATTATACCTAGAAAAACCATCCATCAAAGAATAGATCTCATATCCCGCTGTCATGTCCACTATCATGTCTATGTTAGGAAGTGGAAAATCATCCTTTGGGCATGCTCTGTTAAGATATCTAAAGTCTGTGTAGATTCGAATGGTTTTATCAGGTTTAGAAATAGGTACAATGTTGGATATCCAGTCAGCATAGTCTATGG
>VDFB02281492.1:481703243-481781449 GCA_007258455.2 Sequoia sempervirens
GTTTCCCTTGAAGATTGCACCGATTTTACTGAGGCTGTCCGACGGAGGCTAGGTGAAATCCGGTTGAAGTCTATTGAAGCAAAGCTCCACATATCCTGCATTTAGAATAGAATGTTAGTTTCTTAGGCCCTAAACCCCTTTTACTTTCTGCACTTTCTGATTAGTTTTAGGAAAGGAACCACATTGCCAAATCATACGCGCAAGAATCCCCTTCAAATCACATACCCGCTGCTAACTGCAAGAAATCTGAACAATTGTGTAAGTCCCCTCGTAAGAACACAGCAATTCACATCAACCAAACTGGGTCTATTCGCACTTAAGGAACCTTGGAGTTGAACATGCGAACTTTCTCGCAATCTTAGCGCATGGAATACTTTGATCAAGAGAGAACGGAGTAGCCCAAACTATTTTGTTCTGCTGTTTGGTATGGTCACAAAAACCACATCAACAGGACCTTGATTGGGTCGACCAGGCAGATCGAGAGGCAGAGGCAATAGCCATGGCAGAGGAGGAGGATAGAGCACGAGGAGACACCTTGGATGCTGGTTTGGGTGCCTCTGAGTCTGACACTGAGACACAGGCAGAGATGATGGCTGCAACATCATCCAGGACCTATCTTAGACGTCTATGCAAGAGGACTAAAGTTTAGAGCCTTAGTGATGCAGGCTCCTCTGAGCCATAGACTTATAGCTTTTGTTTTACTTTTATTATATGTTTGGAACTTTTGATGCCATGGATTTCATATTCCATGAGTATTGTATACATTTCACAACATTTATATATCTAAGTTCTAACTGTTTAAACTTTAAACTCTTACTACTGTTATTGTTAGTAACTATTAAGTATTAAGTAATTACTTATTTCCTTCAGCTAAAATTTGCGTTTATACTTATGTGATCGATATATGTTTGTGTATAGGATCATAGTAGTTTCTATTTCATGATGTTATTGTGTATTTAAGGTTTATTTACTAAAGGGTGCATGAAACAAGCTTTAAATCCTTAAAAATCTCTGAATTTCTTCGGTTTTTCTATTTGCCGAGTCTTTGCCGAGTCTTGGGCGAGTCTGGGCTCCGAGTCCGAGTCCGAGTCAAAAATCAGCTTACCGAGTCTGAGGCGAGTCCGAGTCTTGTAACTATGTTTGTAATGCTTGACACAAGCAATTACAAACTCTAGACTTTGCACTGAGACGGGAATTGAAGCTGCTGCAAGTAATCTAGAATGACCAAGATGTCTAACTGCAACATTTCCTGTGTCTTCCAAAGCACGCAAATCGAACACCGGTTTTATATGATGCAAATCAGTTTCAAAAGTTTTTATGAAGTCATGATACAACAACGACTTGATTTTGAATTTCATGGGAGAGTACTGCATGTTGAAAAACTCAAGTTCTGATTGTAAACTCAACTATGTTCGGACACTTTGCACAAATTGTTGAAAATTCAAGGCTGATTTCTCCTCAAAAAGCAGTTTTCTCAAAAAAAGTTGGGACCTAGGTTTTGTAGAGAACTTCATTTCGGAAAGACCCAAATTGTCCATTTTGGAAAATAGTGATGGGTGATTGAAAAAGCAAAAACCCTAAAATTTTAGGATTTTCCCAAAAAAAGTTGAGAGTTGGGTTTTGTGTAGAAACACGTTTTAGAGAGACCAAATTGATCAGATTTTGAAAATACTAAAGATTTTTTGGACATGCAAGAAAAAACAGGTTCTTGAAAAATATAAATTTTCCAAAGTTGTAGAGAATCAAAATCCAAGCTGACCCAGATTGTTGAAAATTGAAAAAGATGACCCTCTTCTTCAGAAAATTGATGCCCTGGAAATTTGAAGCATGAAAAAGCAAGCCTCTATGTGAGTTGATATGGAAAATATGAAGAACTTCGACAATGCACCACGTTTTGGCCTCCAAATCTTGAAATGAAGAAAATTATTTGTCTCCTCCTTTGGACGCCACCTGCAAAAATCTGTGAATAATGAATGCCAAAGACATCTCAAATAGGTTTTGAGGATAAAAAAGACACTTTATTCTCCAACTTTAAATCTTTTGAAGCCAATCTTGAGCAAGTTCGTTAAATGTGGATGTTGTTTGGACAATGCATGAGGAAATTTGAAAATTTTACTAAGGCATGAAAACTTGGATGCCCTTCTTGGTAGACTTAGCCACTTTCTTGAAATTTTCAACTTTTTGCTTGATTTTGACCTGAATTTGATCCTCAATTCCAAGCGCTCGGTGAATCCTGTGAATTGGCTGATGATCTCGTTGTTGAGCTTGATTGAATCTGGAAAGATTGTTCTAGAGACTGCAATGTCGAAAAAATTGAATCTGAGGCCTCAAAATCTTGGGCGCCCCTAGCTACCTGGGGCGCCCATCCTTAGCAGAGTTAGTCATATTTTGATATTCTTCAATTTGTTAATATTTTTTGATCTTCGGATGAATTCTCGTTTTTGGATGATTGACTGGCCTGATGAGCCTGTTAGATTCGTTGGATAGCTCAGAGAATTCTAAGGAGGGTCTTTTGGAAGTCTGGCCCGGAAAAGCATTTTTAGGGTCTCAAAAGTTTGGGCGCCCCTGGCTACTTGGGGCACCTTTACTGCCCAGACTTAGTCATTTTTTAGACATTTTCAACTTTCCACTTCGACTTTTACGTTCTGGACAATTTTTACCTCTCCATTCCATCTACAATATCTGGTGCCTGACAAATTTGATGAACTCACTGATGGATCCACTGGAAAGCCTGCTCAAATCTGAAGAAAATTCCTTAGGCAACAGACCCTAATTTTGACTTCTGAATGCCCAAAAGCTTGGGTGCCCTAAGCTACCTGGGGCGCCCATGATCACCAAACTCAGCGATTTTTACTTGATCTTCCATGCTCTGTCTTGCAACTACTGGTGACAGACGAATCTAATGATTGAGCTGAGATATCCACTGAATAGCTGGCAGAATTCTGAAGACAATGATCATATTTGCAAACCCTAAATTTTGAATTAGGTCCTCCAAAAACCTAGGTGCCCTTGGCTAGTTGGGGCGCCCAAAGATCCTAGAGATAGAATATTTTTAATGTTTTCACAATTTCCAGTTTGCTTCTTGATGAAACTCCTCTATTCGATCTGAGATTTTGGCTAATAGCTTGATCCGATGGACTTGCTGCTGGATTCACTGCAGACCCGAAGCAATTATGAGCAAGACACCTTCGAAACACAAAACCTAATTCCATCATTTGACACCTTCAAAGGTTGGGAGTCCCTGGCTAGCAGGGGCGCTGTAATGTCCCCATTTTTAGCTCTACACTTTCCAGTGATTGATAGCCTATTCCCGGTTGTTGTCGGCTAGTCAGAGGCAGAATTAGGGTTTCCGGCTACTTGATAGTCCCTTTTGAAGATTCAGGGGTTTGCGTGTTGGAGTTCGGCTGCTTGGTTTATGGATTCCTTCAGGGTTTTCAGAGAACTTCGCAGAGGTATGACATGCAACTGCGTCGAGCAACTTTTTCGGACTTACTATTTTTAGTAAGTTATGACGGCTACAGCTTGGAGTCGGGGATTTTGGATTGCGGATTCTTTTTGGGTTTTCAGAAAGCTTCGCAATGGTGTCGCATGCACTTTGATCCGAGCAACTTTCCGAATTTACTATTTTTAGTAAATTCTATTTTTAGCAGTGGTCTAGTCAGCGTCAGCTCAGCAAGCTTTCCTCTTCTAGCAGTTCAATTGGTAATATTGATTTTGGCTTTAAGGTGCTCATTTTGGAGAGATAAGTTATTTTAAATTAATAATGTTTCATTTTCATCTTATGACCCCTTGGTCTAGTGTTACAACTTTAAGTTGTTTTAAAAAGGGGGACTTTGAGGGTGGTCATCTCATGGGGAATTATTTTGATATTTCTAAAGTCAAAAATGCACAAGGAGAAAGGTACGCCAACTTTGTTGAGGAGATAAATTTTAAATAAAAGTCAAAATTAGCTTTGAAAGTGGGACGCCTATGCTTGGAGGGAAATTGAAGTCAAATTCAAATTGGAATTAGGGCGCACTTTCTAGAAGTTTCTGGAGATTCCTTGTTGAGCTTATAAATGGAGACCTCTTCTCTTCATTTCAGTATCTTATGTCTTGAGTAAAGTTATGCTGCCGGAATGGTATTTGGATTGCTTCGAGGAATGAATGCCTCCTAGCCTTGGCTCGACTTCTTGCTTGAAAGACAACAACTAGTGGAGAGTTAGATTGTAGTTGAGTGAGATTTGTAGTGAGATTTTGCATTGTAGAAGTTGTTTTGCATTTGTAGTTCAGTTTCTTGCATTTTAATCAAAATCTGGAGTTGCTGATTTTGTATTGCAGATTGAAGTTTATACTCATAAGTCTTTGGGCGAATTTATTTTGGTTCTGGGTAGTTTACCCATGCATTTGCTAGCCTTGGGCGCCCCTCTATGCCAAGTTGCAGATTTTTTAGAGGTGTCTTGGATTTTGTCTTATTGGTAGAACATTTCTTGAGGCTGTACCATTATGTTTTGTCTGGCAAGTGTTTAGAAAAAAAAATACTTCAATTTGTCAGTTGTTTCTTTGTCTAGTCTTCATTGTCATCATCCTAGCTTTCATTTGCATCAAGTCTCATGTCATTCTGGCAAGTATTGAGTGAGTTGTGAGCATTTTAGTGGATTCTAGGGTTGTTGGTTATGCATATTAAGTTGCTGTTCTGTCATATCAGCTTGCGTAAAGTCTATCTTTTGAGTTGGGTTTGGGTTGAAAGTCTTTGTGATCATTGAGGAGACATTATACTATATTGCAGCATGGTTAGACTTTCTTATTCTATGTATTTGGCAGGCGAATCTCTAATTATTGTAAGTTGAACAGTAGTACTGTCAGCAATCTTACTTCTTCTCTGTTATTTCATTGTAATACCCGCTGGATAAGTGGAAGAGGCTGGCTTGCCGCCTATTTACTTTGATTTGCATTGTAATATCTTGCATCTCTGCCCTATGGTAGCTCCATTCCCACTCCGGGTTTGAAAGCACATTCTTGGTGTTGAGTTTACTTTCAGCATAATAGAAGTTAGGGATCCTCTGACCATATGCTCGTCGTCATCCGGCGCATTCTTGGTTAGAGTTCTTTATTCAGCTTTGCTTTGAGATCCTCTGACCATATGCTCGTCATCATCCAGCGCATTCTTGGTTAGAGTTGAAATCTGCATCGTTTTGGTTTAAGTGCTAACCCTAACGGATGTGTGTTGCATTGTATCTGTTATTGAAAAAATTGAAAAAAATTGGTTCGGAATATTTCAAGCGCCCTTACTCTACAGTGTTAGTTTTTTTCTATTTGAAATTTTCAACTTTCTCCCTCGTTCCTCAAGTTCTCTGCTTCGTGCTCGGCAACTGAGGTTGGAAAATATTCTAAGGCATGAATGGCTAGGCGCCTTGGCTGGGCAAGGGCGCCTAGCATCTCCAAACTTAGTCAAATTTTCTCATTTTTCAAGATTCTTCAACCTCCTTCCTTCATTCTTCGTTCCTTGAGCATCTTTTGTCGTTTCTCAATCTCTGTAGTGCTTGAGACCTTGAATCCGACACCTGGCAGTTGAGCAACCTCCATTAATGACCTTAGAGCTCTTGTTTTAGCTTCTGGAAAAGCAAAATAGACCAATTAGAGAAAAATTGATCTTTTGGCGATTTTGACTAGACCAGCCTGATGAGGAAGTATTTTAAGCCAATCAAAATCAGTTTGAACCTCTGGAGTGAGACATTCTAATTTTAGAAATTTTCTATTTTTATAAAATTTTGCCAACACCCATTTGATAAGAAACCCAAAAAAGTCTATTTTTAGAAACTTTCTATTTTTAGAAATTTCCTAAAATTCAGGGCTGAAAAACTAAGATCTAGGTTTTGTAGAAAACCTCGCTCTAAGCAAACCCAGATCATTAGATTTTGAAAATTTTGAGTTTTTGACGAACATGCATGATATGCAAAATCCATTTTTCGACCTTTTTGACAGGTTTTAACAAGACTTTTACTAACTCTTCAAAATGCCTAAGTGTAGCAAAAATTTTAATTTGGGGTACAACAAGCTATAAAGAAGTAAAAGTCTTATTATAAAATAAAACTGAAAGTACTCACCCAACCAGTCAACAATTGATCTCCAGGTCACCCTACCATAAATTAAGGGCATCATAGACAAGATTGCTAATTTTTTAAACATCTTTGGCAGAGATTTCTTTTAAACCAAAGCAGCACATTTGTATTGAGAATTCCCAAGGTTTTAGCAGTGGAGGATCGCTATAATAAGCCACATAAGGGAAGCTGTAGAGATTTGCAATCGTGATAATGTCATGCCCCCAGAATTATAACACTAGAATACGAAGAATTGAAATACAAATAACCAAATAAAATAAATATAAAAAATATACATATAAATAATTGTAAATTAAATAATATTAATATTATAATACAATTATTATATTTACAAAATAGAACAAGTTGACATTGTAATTGTTATTATTGATAATAAAAATATCCACAAGAAAACCAAATCTGAAAATGACTATGCTTTTAAATTAAATAAACAAATAAAATAGATATCAAAAAATATATAAGTCCAAATATTATTATAAATAATATTATAATGATAATACCAATATCAAATAAAATAAATTAATATTTACAATCATTAATACCTGAGCATGCCTATGTTATACATCATGTTTTATAAATAAATAAATATATTAAGAAACAATATAAAATATAAATATTAAAAAGGATTACAAAAGGCAGCAATTGTAAATAATTAACAAGGCAACAATGCAGCGATTCATCTTAAATAAAGGCTGCATTACAAGAAGGCAGCCATTAGCAAACAGCATTAATAAAAGGTAGCAATGAAGTTATCAAAGGGAGCGATAGAATAATGGAAGGTCATTACTTTCCAAAGATGCCTTTCACTCAACCGTGGGGATATAAATGAAAGCATACTCAGCAAAAGATAAAGGGGAGAGATAAGCAGATTTTATGAATGGAAGAATATAATATGATTCAGAAATCAGATTGGACTCAATGAATAAGGATCAACAGTTATAAGAGGTCTATGATTTAATATATTATTAACACAAATATATATCTGAAGTAAGATATATATATATATTCATGCAAAGGCTATTTGAGTGATGGATCTCTAACATGATCATACTTTTATCATGGCTGGTGAAGAATATCTAAATATATTCTAAGCAAAGAAACAGCGAATCATTTACAGAAAATTATCTTATGATTTATGCAGACTGAGGCTCAACTATGGTCTGTAGATTCCATATATGCATTCATACGAAATATGTATATATGTGAGTATATATATATATATGGAGTACAAGGAGAGATAATAATAAAAGCATCGATGAGGGATATATCTATTGGACATTCAGCAACAAGGGAAATAGATAATCAGATTGGAATTTGAAGGGATCAATCAGCATAAATAAATAAAGGATCTACACAAAAGGAACCAAGTTAAATTAAAGGTACAGCAGATAAGGTAAGTGTTATTAAATTTATTTAATCATTGAATGTTTAAGTAAATAATGAATATAGAGTTATAAGATTATATACATACATATATATATATATATATAGTCTACAATAGATCTATATATATGTCAATTACATCATTAGTATTACACAAGTATATGAACCACGGTGGAAGGAAAAACAGAAAGCATTGGGTATCAAGAGATTATCATAATGTTACTCTTTATTGGAAGGAGGTAATGTTAGGTGCATAATATCATTATTTGGGATATATGTATGATGTGTTACTCCTTATTAGGAATAAGATAAGATTAGATGCATGATGTTATTTAGAATATCTTGATGATAACATCATTCCATTATTAGGAATAAGAGAATATTAGATGCATAATATTATCATTATGTTAATGTCATAAATAAGATGATGTTAGGATGCATATTTGTAATATACAGTAATGTTGTTGTTCTTACTAATGCTGTTCAGGAGTGTGTTGATGTGATTTTTGTGACCGCACCAATCAGCAGAACAAAGTATCCGAAGGCTACTCCATTCTCTCTTGATCAAAGTATTTTGTATGCCAAGATTGCGAGAGAACCAAGGTTCCGATAATTCAATGGAATACCCTCAATTGGTTCGTTGTGATTTGTTGTTTTCACGAAGGGACTTACACAATTGTTCAGAGGTTTGCAGCTAACAACAGGTTAATGATGATGAAAGGGGATTTTCGTGTGTGGGGCGAATGATTTGGCGATGAGGTACGTATTTCCTATACTAACCAGAAATGTACTGAATTTAAATGAGTGCAGGGTTTAGGAGATCTAAATTCTATACTAAAGCAGGACGTGGGATCAATCTTAACAAACTTCAACCAGACTCTACTTCGCCTCACGTTGGACAGCTTACACAAGGTCAGTGCAATCTTCAAGGGAGCGGCAAGAGGTTTTCAAGTCACAATTCAACATAAAGACACCATCAAGACAATGCATGCCAAGATGTGAATCATAACCGAAGTTAAGCTTGTAAAGTTTTCCAATTGACCACACAAGGCAAACTTGTCGTCAGCAAGCTGCTAGTGGTATGGATTAAAACGAAGCTTCCTTGCTTAAACACCACAATCCAGGATTAACATCTACTTGCATGAAAATGAAAATTACTCTAATCTACGCTACTTGAAGTAGAAGGGGTGAAGAAATCTTGCTAGCTGCTCATAACAAAAGACGAATTCACCATCAATGAAAGCTCTCTTTATTATGATAGTTTTCACAACAATCTCTTACAAAGTTCTCAAGGGAAAACTTTCCTTCTCCTTCAAACTATGCTATGCTAACAAACTATGCTAAGCTATCTCAACTACACTATCAGTCTCTCTACTCTATTCTCTGATCTAATCTAATGATATACAAATGAGGGGGGATGCCCCTTTTATAGATAGCCCAGTCCAATGGACGGCTCAGATTACAATCAAATGGAGGGCTCAAATTAAGCCACATCAGCCCTAACCCTAAAAACTGCCAGAATAAGGAGTGGTACAATAAATGAATCAAAAGATTCCCACTCACTCCCAAAATAGCAAAGGCAATTAATGCCCACTATCAGTCATCTAGAATGTCATCATCCAGAAAGGCGTTTCCGTTCTCTTTCTCCTTGGCTGCAAAATCAATGAATCTGGCTAGCACGGCCTCAACCTCCTGAACTGAGATCTGCGGAATGTGATCGAACTAGAACTCTAACACTGTGACTGCCTACCCATGTCGCGTACAAGACTTTCTCCAAGCAACTAAAGCACCCTGAGTGTTCTGAATAATGCTTGAGAAAGTTGAGGTGTTCTCAAAGTCATTCTGGACAAAAGTCTTCACCTCTGAAAAGAAAGGTGGCAGCCTACTCCTTAATCCATCAACAATCACCTCCTCGGAAGTCATCCTCCTAGCAAAGATAGCCTCCAACGTATTCAAGACTCCATCAAGAATGTTTGTCATGGCCCTTCTGACCCTGGCTGAATCTGCCTGAGCTGCATCTAAGAATCCTCGGCCCGTGACAACTGAAAAGTACCAACCGGCAAAATCATATCTATCACCCTCTTGTATCACGCCTCCCTGAACCAAAGTCTGTAAGGGAGTATACATCAAAGCCTCCAAACGCTAAATAACCTCGCTCTGATAGATATGAGCATCACCCCAGGCCTGATCAACTGCATCCATTCGTGCCATAATGCTGGAAGCCTGCTGGTAAGCATGAGCAAGACCTTCCATAAACTTTTTTGCCTCAGCACGAATGCTGGCAACCCACTTATCTGCTTCTTGTGCCATTTTTCTTAAATCTTCCAAGCCACTAATTGATTCTCTAGACAACTCGGTTGGAAGCTCAATCACCAGATTCTCCTGCCCACAAGGACAAGACAAGTGTTGTACGTATCCTATCAAAGTCTTGTGCTCCTTCTTAAATTTCTTGTATGTGCCTTCAGTCCTGAGCAATCTGTCCTTGAGCGCCTGGTAGGAGTTATCACATTCTTCAATTATTTGTGCTCCTGTGGGGCGACCTAACTCCATGGTGGTGATCACATAATTTTCTGGCACAGCCTCATCTCAATCACACTTAACCCTTGGCACAGCCACGTGAAGGGTGCGAGAGCCATCCTCATCTGTTGAAATCTTCGAAAACTTCCTAGCTCTCTTCTTTGTTGGAGGTGCACTGATCCTACTCAAGAATTCTTCCATCTCTACTGCTAGATCAGCCTCCTCACTAGGGCTCCTCCTCATTTTGTTTCTGAGCGCCAATCTGGTACTACCTATTGTATAACAAATGGCTGCTCATCCCTTGCTTCTTCTGTAATGTCCCCGTTTTGGAGGTAATTCGATTTAATTAATTTAATTAATTAAGTTGTCCAAAATAATGAATATTTTATGAGGATGACTAATTAATTATTTTAATTAAATAAATAAGTGGTATTAAGTTAATTATTTATAAAGTTATCAAATAAATAAATATTAAAAGGTAACTTTATATTTAATTAATTTAATAAAGTGACTTGAATTATAAAATATTTTATAAAGTCACTTAATAAATAAAATAAAATAATGTTCTAGAAGTTTCTGGAGGAAGTGGAGAAAAAGAATAAATAGACGTCTTGGGCTTCATTCTCAGGCATCCAGATTTGATGAATTGATGATTGGTGATTCTTCTTGAGTATTTGTGGAGCCAAGTGGTCTGCAGATAATCAGTGTCTTTGGGAACGAAAACTCCCATTGATAGCAATTTTGAGGGTGTGCAATATCACCTGAATTATTGCAGCTTGGAGGTGATACTTCAGTCACTTCATTAGGGCAGAAATTTGTGGCCTAAGGCCAATTTTGAAGACATACAATTTTGGAGGTGGCTGGCATTAAAGATTTATTGTGGAATATTCTTATTTTGCTGGCTGCTACAGTAACGCTACAGTGCCGCGATTTGCTACAGTGCCGCGCTACAGTAGTCGCTACAGTACCGCGCTACAGTTCCGTGAATAGTACCCCGTGCTACAGTACTTTGATCACAGCTTCAAGGCGCCTTCATTTCCAGGTTCCTTTATTATTTTTCATGCATGTTAGATGCCATTTAGTTGCATAATAAGTGGTATGGCTGTAGGTTACAGTCTATATCAGACTTTGCATTAATTCATATGTAATTTGCCAAGAGTCTTGGCTGAGTTGAAATTGTCATTGTATTGAAAGATTATTACATTGGAAGGGAAATAAAGTAGTTCTCATATTTGGTTGCAATCAAAGCTTAAAAATCAGATTAGGGTTTGAGAGCCAAGTGTTTTGTAAAATGTCCATTTGCTGTAGCTAGTTATGCAGACCCAGTTTTTCATATATTTGCATAAAAACCCAAAAGAATTGCATATTTGCTGTTATGTTGAGATTATTGGCATTGTAGAAGTTTCAAATTAGCCTTAGCACTCATTCTATCAAAGCATCTTAAAACTGAAACCCTACAACAGCAAGTCACAAGGTTGCACTAGAACTGTTTGACAAAATTACAATCAGCCAATTAGGGCAAATTCTGGACAGTTTTGAGTTAGGCTCATTACATCTTCTTCACGAACTTCTTCTCTAACTTCATCTTGACAGGGCTCATTGGTTTCTACAGGCTGGGTATCTCCTGAAACTTGGGCCTCCTGTCCTGTAACTATATGATCCTCTAATGTTGCCTCAAGCTCATGCTAGAAGCACGTATCTATAGTTGCTTCTTCATCTTCTTCCTATTGATCATCTCTGGTGGGTGCATTGACACTCTGGCCAACAGACTCCCTTCGTGGCAGCTGATTTGCCTCTTGTAACTCCTGTTCCTTATTCAATATATTTCTCTAATCAGCAAACAATGAAACTTCTTGTATACTTGGAGAACGTATCTCCAATGGCGTAGGTGATTCTACCACAATTCTCGGAGGCTCTAACTGAACTGGCTCTTTCCTTCGAGACTCTAGAGCTCGAGCAACCTGCTTCTTCTTAGTAGCAGTTGGCGTCCTATGATCTCCCATCAAATTGTAAGTAAGAGGAATTGATCTACTCTTTAGCCTATTCACATGCCTCTCAACCCATCCTCTGGTGAATGTCAGGACTGGTATGCACAGTGTGTCCAAATCAGCAATCTTCGGCTCTGACCAATCTAGAAGTGGGAGTGGTGTATCCCTCACTGCCTCATAATCTGGATGAAGAACATTCATGTCCTCGCCCACCTGGTCTGGTACTGGAATAATCTCACAATCCCTGATCATGCTCAAAGGTAGTCTCGAAAACATCCTTCTTCTTACTTCAACCTCATCCAACGCACCAACCCAGTAATCTTCAATATTTTCCTTATGCCTAAACTCCTCTGATAGTATCCATCTGATATTGTTGTGGGGGTCATAATGCTGCCTGCTATTGTGACAAGAAAAGTGGAAAAACTGAAGCTCATTTTCAGCTTCCTTGGCTGCCTGTAGTGAAGGACACACTTCGTTTGAATTTCCCATGATGATTGGGAAGTCAAGTGCTCCCTTCTTCTTTCTCTTCTAAATCTTATCATAGGCAATGAGTTTCCTAGATATTTCTAACATCAAGATCGTATTTGTAGGGTATTTCGGCAATCTATACGGGTATGAAAAAAACCCTTGCAGCCTAATGTAAGTAAATTTTGGAAATTGGATGAACCAACACCCGTACCTTTCTATCAATTCCTGAGCTTCCTTCAAGATCTTGTGATGAGTTCTTTGTTGCAGTGATCTCGTTATGTGCATGGTGAAGGCGTCATTGACTCTCTTGTAATGGGATGTGCTTGTCAAGTGCAGCTGCAGACAAGCCTCATAAATCTTGAACTGCTGAGAGCCACACCCAATAGGCTCCTTGTATGATATTCCCCTGTACTTCGTCATACAAGCCAACATGTAGACGATGTATGAGCCCATATAAAATGTCTTCGTTCTTCTTAAACTCCGGAGCTACTCGTGCAAATTATCACTGATCAACACCGCCCAATTAATATGCTCCTTTCCTTCCAGCACAAGGTTGATGTAGTAAAACATCCACGGCTCAAAGATGAATGCTTGAGGACATCTTCCAACTCTATTGAGCATCATAATCAGATCACAGTACTCTTGCTTCAAATCATCTGATATTATTTGCATCGACAACTTTGTACAAGTGGGCTTGGGCTTGTTCATCCAACGAGAGTTAATCATATCGGCACATTTTTCAAATGTTGAAGCATACATTCGCTCACCATGTTCTCTTGTCTTGTAAATCATCTTCAAATGTGAAGGAATTCCAAATGCTTCGCCAATAGCTGCAGGCGTGAGGTTGGCGAACAACTTGCCATCCAGTGAAGTGATAGTCCTTCGATCTAGATTGTAACAGTTAGTACACTCCATAATCAGCTCCGGACACTGAATTGCTGGTGGAAAACCAGCAGCTGCATATAGTCCACTCCTGACAATATTGTGAGAAGTGATCGAAGGACGATGGCCTCCAATTCCCATCATTCGACATTTGAAAGCCTCCATATTGAAAGAGCCCAAATTTGTATTAGCTAACCTTCCCAACTTTAAAGCAAACTTCAACTCCAACAGGAAAGACTTGCTCAGCTTCTTGATCACCGCTTGTCTGGATGCATTTGCCTTGCTGGATTCAGCATTGTTCTCCTTGCCAGTCGCTATTACTTCAACCATTCTGCAAAAACAAAAGATAGTCATCAGCAATTTAACTTAGAAAAATAAAATTTCATCAGGGCTGCCAGTAAATTTTTGAAAACGAGAAGCTGCAACACTGTATCTCAACTTCAATCCTCAACTCTTCACTGCAGCAATAAAACTTCAGCACTCAGACGAAAATCGACCAACTTCACTTCAGCAATGCCTCAACTTCAAATTTATTCACCCTCAAAGCTCAACTTCAGCTTCAACACTCAGCTTTTCTCACATTACAATCCTCTTTTACTTCAAGTCAAACTTCTTTATCTTGCACTTCAACAACTGATAAAGAAAATGAAAGTCATTTCAATTCTTATAGCCAAGTCAATTTCTAGAAGAGGCCAATTTTAGCAAGAATTAGAATTTCCCTCCTCAGGCAGCTGCAACACTTGGCACCTGGCGTCTGGAATATTTTGACCTTCTAGAATTTCAATAAGATTCATCTCCATTAGGCGTACTTAGCATTTTTAAATCATCTTTTGAAAATATTAACTTCAACTGCATCCCCCTTAAGAAATTCATCTCACCAGCTAAGATTTCATCCATCCCTAGCTCAAGAAAATTGTTCTCATGAAGAATTTGATCAAATTCATCTAGGCAATCAACCTCAAATTCATCAATCAAGGCATTTTATCTTCAACATCTTTTATTCCTTCCCTTAGAAAATTTTAAAATTTTCCCCTTAGGAAATTCATCAATCAAGTGTCTATCAAAAATCTTCATCTCACAATCCTTGGCAAGGTGTAGAAAATTTTAAAATCCACTCCTTGTCGAAGATGTCCGCTACCCAGAAGAAAATTTCCTCCAGAAAGCGTCAAATTCATGGGTCTACGAACGAAGGGGTACATTTAATTTTTGAATTTTAAACTTAGAAAAATATTTTGCCATCAAATTTATTCTCATTCTTCATCTTTGGGCGTATTTGCTTGCTTGGCCTTGAAAATCTTCTTCAATCCCATGAAGCTGGAGTATTCTGATTCACCCTTGCCAATTTTATCCATGCCTCAGTGAATTTCATCATCCCCTCAAGCTTAGGCGTATTTTCCTCTAGAGGTGGAATTTTGTGCCTTAGAAAAATTTTATTATCTCCATGAGCATGGGCGCATATAGAGGGTCTAGGAGGAATTTTGAACACTTAGCATTTTGCCTTTGATATTTCTCTCCCATTCATTCTCCAGTCATGGCGCATTTCACTTGGGGTGGAGGAATTTCAACAACACTTAGCACATCACCTTCAATACCCTTGGGCGCATTTAGCATATTGAGGAGGAATTAACACTAAGCAAATGCCTTAGCTTCATCTTGGACTTGGGCGCATTTTGCATACTAAGGAGGATTTAACTTTCAACGCCTTAGTCACTTTTCTTTCACACCTCTGGAGATGGGCGCATATAGGGGGTCTAGGAGAATTTTCAACACTTAGCATATTTTTCACAGAGCTAACACCTAGCAAGTTGGGCGCATATGGGAGGTCAAGGAGGAAATTTTGAATTTTGCCTTAGATATTTTTTTTTCTCCATTCATTCTCCAGCATTTTATTCATTACCATCTCTCTTCACTTTTAGGCGCATTTTGCTTGTCAAGGAGGAATTAACCACGCCTAAGCACATTTTCTTATGGGCGCATTCAAGGGGTCAAGGAGGAATTCAACCCTTTTTGTCTTTTCCTAGCTCACTTGGGCGCATTTAGCATGCCTAGCAGGAATAACCCAACGCCTTAGTTACTCTTCCTTGATGCCTCTTGAGATGGGCGCATTTGGAGGTAGTAGCAGGAAGTTTGACTTCAACGCCTTAGAAACTTGTCTTGGCTTCACACCTAACATGGGCGCATTTAGGGGTAGGAGCAGGAATAAGCCAACACTTAGAATTTTCTCCACACTCCATCTTGAGATGAGGGCGCATTTAGGGGTAGGAGCAGGAATTTCAATGCTTTGGAAACTTTTCTCAACCTTACTTCATGGCAGGGCGCATTTAGAGGGTCCTACAGGAATTTCTAGCATTTGAAACTTTTTCATCCTCCTACCATTCTGATCTTGGGCACATTTCACAGGGGGTGAAGGAATTTGCTCAGACTTAGACATTTTTCTGGCCTACTTGCTCCTGTTTTACTATATTTAGTAAGCCCTCTGATTTTCATACCTCTGAAGCTTGGATTGATCTGAAATTTCAACCATAGGATCTTCATGACCAAGTTGATCTGTTCACACTGCCATCTCGTGTTGACTTGCTATTTATAGCATGTTTCTGGAGGTGTTTTACTATTTATAGCAACTACCTGATTTTGAGACTTCCATAACTCTGTTTAATTTGAAATCTGACTGGTGTGATCCTCATGGGATGACTTGCCTGTTCACACTGGCATCTGCTGCTGACTTACTATTTATAGCCTGTTTCAGAAGTGGCTTACTATAAATAGTAAGTGCTCGAATTGCCTTCAAATTTTACCAGTGGATAGCTTGAAAGATACTGATTGCAGTGGGATACACTAGTTTTCAGAGATTCTGGTGTTTGACCCCTCATTTTGGGTCCCGAAGCTAGAAACCCTAATTTGACTTCCATGTTGCTCGAACGATCTTCGTTTGACCTCGTTTCTGTTGCACTCTGCTCTGTTCGTGATACTGAGGTGTTGGGCAGCTGTCGGAAAGATCCTGCTAAAAATAGTAAGTCTCTGAAAAAGTGATCAACTCAGCTTGTATGTCACATCACTACGTAGCTCTTGAAAAACCCATAGAGAATAACCTAACATGCACTGAAAAGTCCTACATGCAAACCCTAAAAATGGCCTCTGAAGATGGCTCCTGAAAAAGGTCCTGAAGAAAGAGTTATATCAGAATTCAATAAAGTTAAGTTTCTTCATCCCTTCATTCTGATCTTTTTGATATATTTCTCCTATAGGTTGATTTATTCATGTTTTAATATTGCTCATAAATTCTTATGTATTCATGCTATAACCTAAGATAGTAAGCCTTGTATGATTCTAGCCTTGATATTTCTTTGAATAGTTATAAACTGTTAGTAATCTCTCTCCAAAAAATGCTTCCAGGACAGATCTAGGAGCAAGAAGGTGATGAGAGATTGCTTAGTGATGAAAAGCTTGAGGCATCTTGTGAGGAAGTCATGCTGACCAAAGAAATGATCAAGTGTGAAATCACAACTTGCAGCCATGGGGCTAAGTTGGTGGCTAGAGGGAGTTCACTTCCAGAAGTCTTCTTTGAAATCTCTGAAGCAGGCATCAAGAGGGAGTTTTGTAAGTCACTAAGAAGAAGTGAAGATTACTGTATTGCAAAGCTAGGTGCTAAATCCTTAGAAGATCCCTTATGCCGCTGAGATCATAATTGCTCAAGACAGTCATTTGGATTTGACATTGGTAAGCTCCGCAAACCTATTCAGAATAGGGTGATCTGGGATGAGGTCGAGGAGGACAATCCTGAACTCTCTACAGTATCAGAGGTGTGTGCTAGAAAACATTTATCTAAGGAAAATGTTGCAGGCAATCTTGGACGAAGAGGTCAAAAGGTTGATGCAAGTACTTGAAGATTCAGAGGGAGCCTACTAAACCTGAAGAAGATGATTTGGCAGTTGATTGGATCGTTGATGTATCTAGTCAATACCCGACCAGATATTTGCCATGCAATGAGTGCACTTAGTCAGTTCATGTGTGAACCAAGGCAGATACATCTTGTTGCAGCAAAACATATTCGAAGATACATCTTGTTGCAGCAAAACATATCCGAAGATACTTGCGTGGCACAGTTGGATATGGGTTGAGATATTCTTCAGATGTGAATTTCAAGTTGCATGGCTATACTGATTCTGATTGGGCAAGGTGTGTCACTGATTGGAAAAGCACCTCTGGATGTTGCTTTAGTTTGGGATCTGCTATGATTTCCTGGTGCAGCAGGAAATAGTCATTTGTAGCATTGAGTACAGCAGAGGCAGAGTATATTGCCGCTTGTATAGCAGCTTGGGAAGCAATGTGGCTTCGTAAGCTCCTTGCAGGATTGTTTGGACAATCAATGGAGCCTACTATCATTCATTGTGATAACCAGAGCTGTGTGAAACTTTCTGTCAATCCTGTGTTTCATGACAGAACCAAGCATGCTGAGATCAAATACCATTACATCAGAGATATGGTATTGAGGAAAGTTATACAGTTGAGGTTGTTAATGATATCATGCAGCATCAGAAGTAACTTCCAGCGATCTTCTTTTGCTAAATAAATTAAATGATAGCTTTGTGCTATTTAATTTATTCGAGTTCAAGAGGTGCGATTCTTATGAAGAGACTTCTATTTATGAAGCAATAAATATTAAATGAAATAACAAGTCCCTTGTGTTAAGGCCGACCTCCTCTCTTGGTGCAATTGGATGCATCTATTTAAAAGAAGATATATTATCATCATTGGCCGACTTGTATTAAATATAAGGTGGCGACTCTTCAAAATGTATAAATAAGAGTTCGCCTTCTCATTGTAATTATTAAGTTACAAGTCAAGTTCGATTCATTTATTCTCTCAAGTGCGAATTCATCTTGGAGCAGTGCGAGTTCTTTGTATGAGCAAAGTGATATTGTTAAAGAAAGACAATTCTGTGTTAGCAAATTATAGGAGATAAAATCTGTGCTTGGATCATCTGTTGATGCTCATATTCGGCCTACAGATTGGCCTATTGTAAAAGAACACTCTCCTTATTGAGATTCAATATATAAGTGTTATTTTGTGGCTGGGTTTTTCTCCCTCAAGAGGAGGGTTTTCCCATGGTATCTGCTGTGCTATTGTGTCTGATTTGAATTAATTTTCTGTGCATACAATCTAATCATTAAAATTTACAGAGGTATATCAGCACTGATGAGCAGACGGCAAACATTATCACCAAGCCTCTCTCCAGGATAAAGCTTGTGTACTTTCGAGATAAGCTTGGTATGGTGGAGAATACAGCCTTAACTGAGAAGGAGTCTCTATATCAATGATCCTCTTTAATGAGTTCTTCTCAGTGAGAGAAGTTTGAGGTGAAATCCCTTGATTAATGAGTTCTCTGAGAGAAGTTCGAGGTGAAATCCCTTGATTAATGAATTCTTCTCTATGAGAGAAGTTCGAGATGATATCCCTTGATTAAAGAGTTCTTCTCTATAAGAGAAGTTTGAGCTAAAATCCCTTGATTCCACCCTCTAGGAGAGCCATGGTGGATATCATGTGTTTGACTCCATGACAGCATCAAGTGAGAGAGTACGTGATGATTTTCTTGTACTTGTGTCTTCACCCTATGGGAGAGCCATGGTGAAAGTCATGTTGAGGTGACAACATCACGCAAAGTGATGAACACTTGTACATACCATACATGGTTGTAGCCATTATCGTTGATATCATGTTGAGGTGATATCTGATATCACGATGAGGTGATATTCTTCTTTTCCACTTATGGTTGTAGCCATAGTGGCAAATATCGCGATGAGGTGATATGTCTTATGCAGCTGGAAGTATCATCCCTAGCTGAGAGGGAGTGTTCATGTTTAGCAGTGTCGGGCTGCTTTTCCAAACCCACACAATTGCATTTGGAGGCAATTCAAATGATAGCCTAACAGCTATTTGAATTGTAAAGAAGGCTCGATTTTTAATGAAGGCTCAAATCTCTTATGGCGCGATCTTATTGAAGACAATTCATATTTATATTAAATATTTGTTTTTTGAAGGGTCACGAATTATTAAGGAGTGCGATCCTCTATGTGGCCGACCTTACTTTTGATAGAGACATACCTCTTTGTTGTGGCCGACATGTTTATGAAAGGTCACGTCTCCCATCTCCTTGTGTATATATATCCGATGAAGTTTCATTTTTGATCATCCATTCACTCATATCCATTATATGATATCAAGTGCAAAGGTTCATCAAAGTGCAAATTGTCACAAGAACAGATCGGCATTTGTTTAGAAGGCAGAAATCTTTGTTAGCAGATTGCTTGACTCAGTTTCTGTGATTGCATCAGTTTATGGTGCCTTATCTTTGGCCTTCATATCGGCCTTCATTGTAAAGAAGAATTCATTGAGATTTAATATATAAGAGATATATTATTGCTGGGTTTTTCTCCCTAAGGAGGAGGGTTTTCCTAGGGTATCTGCTTTGTTGTGTGTTTGAGTTTTGAATTAATTTCTGTGCATTAAATCTGATCATAAATTTAACACTTTTGACAGGCTCAAAGAGGTAATAAGTTCATGTCTTATTTTGGCTGTTCCAAATTCCTCACTTCCCTTTGTGTTAGAAGGGATTGGGGCAATATTAATGCAAAATGGGCACCCTAAAGCATTTGAAAATCAGAAGCTCAAAGAAACAAAAAAAAGATTCTCAATTTATGACAAGTTAGAATGTGATGCTTTAGGAGAAAGGATTGGGGCAATATTAATGCAAAATGAGCACCCTAAAGCATTTGAAAGTCAGAAGCTCAAAGAAACAAAAAAAGGATTCTCAATTTATGACAAAGATGCTAGTCATTAAGCATGCCATGGCCAAATTCAAACATTACTTAGTTTGTGGCAGATTTGTGGTGAAAACTAACCATAACAGCTTGAAATTCTTCCACAGCTAGAGAGACTTGAATGACAAACAGCAAAAATGAGTGAGTAAGCTTCAAGCTTATGATTTTGATATAGAGTATGTTAAAGGTAAGAACAACATTGTAGAAGATGCCTTGTCCAAAAAACCAATCTTACGCTTTATATTTGATATCTCTGCTGATTAGAAAATCACTGTAATAGTAGAGTATGCCAAGAACACTTTTTTTGCTAACGTCTCTAAGGACAACTTACAAGATGACAGATTCAAGGTAGCAAATGATTTCATCTTGTTCAAGGATAGAGTCTATCTCATCCCAAAATCAAAGGTGAAGAATAAGGTCTTGAAAGCAATACATGATACACCCTTGATGGGTCATCCAAGATACTTCAAGACTTATAAGAAAATCAGGGGGAGATTATTGTGGGGAGGGCTAAAAGGAGATATCCTCAAACACATCAAAGAGTGTGTTACATGCTGGCAAAACAAATCAGAACAAGTATTTTTAACAAGTCCACTATAACCCTTATCAATCCCTAGTCAAAATGGGAGAGCATCTCTATGGATTTCATCATTGGCCTCCCAAGAATTTGAGCTAAGAATTGTGTATTTGTTGTAGTGGACAAAACTCACTAAATATACTTATTTCTTTGCAATATCTTTCAAGTTCAAGGCATCACAAATGGCTAAATTGTTTTTCAAAGAAGCATTTAGACTTTACGGTTTTCCTAAAAACATAGTGAGTGACAGAGACAACAAGTTCCTGAGTCTATTTGGCAAGAGATTTTTCTTTTTATAGGAACTGAATTGACACCCAATACTAGCTATCACCCCCAAGCGGGTGTGCAAATAAAGATTGTGAATAAGTGGATTGAGGAGTATTTGAGGAATTATGTAGCAAGCTAGTAAACAACATGGATCAAATGGCTCTATCTAAACGAGCATTGCTACAACTCCTCTCACCATATATCCATTGGTATGACTTCATTTATGACTTTATATGGTTATGAGGCTCTAACTTTTATTGATTTCATCATCACAGACAAACATTAAAGTGTCAAGAGCTAGAGACTTAATCAAATAGAGCCAAGAAATTTTGGAGTCACTCAAGAAAATCCTCCAACGAGCACAAAACCAACACAAGTTGTATGCAAATCAATGTTGCACTAAGCAAACTTTAGAGGTTAGTGACATGGTTTTCCTAAGACTACAACCATACAATCTTCTCACAAGAGAATTGGTATTGAGAAGCTAAAACCTCACTTCTATGGGCTTTATAGGATCAACTAAAGAATTGAGGAGGTTGCATAAGAACTTGAGTTGCCAAAGCATAGCAAGATTACAATGCTTTTCATCTTTCATGCCTCAAAAGAGCTTTTGCACAACATATCACTCCTTTGGCTTGCCTCCTATAGATGATGAATGAAAACTAGTCTTGGTTCCAAAAGCCATCATTGATGCCAAAAAGAAGAAACTGGGGAACAAGGGCATAGCAAAGTATTTGATGCATTCGAAGAATCTCCCAACAGAAGATGTTACATGGGAAGGAGCAAAGATACTCAAACATCCAAGTCTAGAATTGCTCAAGGGCAAGCCATTTTGGGAAGGATAGGCTGTCATGTCCCCTTTCTAGAAATAAAATAATTGAAAGATCCATAATGTATTTTTTCATTTCTTGTAGGCTAAGGGATAAAGTTAGGAAAATATTTTTATAATAATGTTTTAAGTTAGTCCTAGTAATATTATTTTTAAATATTGTAAAAAGACAACTTCAATATTATTATTACTAGTAAAATAAATTGGGTTGTTGGAATGGGACATCATAAGGCCGTGTGCAATATTCATTAAAATGTTTTTAAGTGGGCACTTTTTGTAATGTCCCCACTCTAGTCAGTTTTAGGAGTAGTTGAGTTAGCCTATCTCTTGGACTCTTGTAGGCTGACAGGATCTGGTTAAGGGGTTAGTGGCCGTTTTTGGTGGGTATTGTCACTCCCACTCCTTCACTTCAGTATTGGTTTCAGTCCAGGCATTTGTCGTTCAGTGTTCGCCAGCTTCTGACAGCACGGAAAAATACTGAGTTTGGAGGGAGTTATGATTATTTTTGTGGTTAAGTTAATTATTTAACTTAAATGATTTATTATAAAGTCAAATTGACTTTATAGAGTGACTCCACTTAAATGATATTTTATAAAGTGATGAATTAATCACTTAAGTCAAAAAGTGTGCTCAAGTATTTAAAAGGCAAACTATTGAGAAGGCTTAAATACATAAATGGTAAATGACGTCACTTTTAGAGAAGTGCCTTTTGGAGATATAAGGCAAAAGATGCAAGTTGAACTCACCAATTGATCATTTGACATTGCATTTTGATATTTTCTTTGTGGTTTTTTGTCTGAGGACAAGGGTTTCAGGAATTCTTCATTGGAGAGCGACAATTCTTCATTGATCTGTGATTGTGAGACTGTGAAATACCAGTTGAATGGTTGCTACTGAGGGAGCTTCATACAAGAGTTCTTTTGTGCTTACATCAGAGTTTTCTATTTTGTATTTATCTGTTTGTATTAAGGGAGAGGGCTTCACATCTTGGACACCATCTTCAACAGTTCTTTTTGCTTTCAATAAAGGATCTTCATCATCTTTCAGAGGCCATACCATTTGCATTGCGTGGCGTGTCATCTGGAAAGGGCATATGAAGCTGGAGGCAAAAACGGCTCTCCTTTTGGCCAGTTCTTAGTTCCATCTTGGGTGCCTATATTTCTCAGCAGCTTTTCACCAAATTTTGTGCGGGAGAAAGGAGATCCAGAGCCTAGGCGTTGCATTTCATCAGTTTCAGCCATTCCTGCCTGGCATGTGCAAAATTTCTTTATTTAAATAATCTGGAGGGTTTCAAGTATGTCTTTTGTATGCAATTTCTTTGTATGAATTGCCAGATCTACAATACAATTATTGTTTCTCAGATTTAGCTTTGAATTTAGTTTTATCTCCATTTATGCTTGGCGCACTTTGTATTTCTTGCTTTAAAATTCATCAAAAAAACCAAACAAAACACAAAAACAGACAGTTATTGTTTAGAGGTTGAGTTGGAGGCAGTTGGGCTCATCACACTTTTGGAGGAAAATTTTTGGAGGAAAAAGTGAATCCAAAAATTTGGGCACCAAATTGCCGTCTATAAAAGAGAGGCATTCACTCAAAGGAGATGATCTATCGATTGCAAAAATTCAGAGGACGAAAATCCTTTGTTCTTTGAGGCAGTTTCACCCAAGAATCACAATTGTGCAAAGAAGATTTCAGCTTTTTCCAGTTTCCAGTGCTACAGTACCACTATAGTACTATTATGTATTTCCGCTACATTACTGCTGCTACAATGTCACTAAAGTACCCTTTCATTGTAATAAGTATTTATTACAACAATTTGTATCAGCAATTATTATATTTATAATAACAGTTGAAACTTGAAAGTATGATTTTGGTGTTGATTCCAACCATACCAATTATTATATTTGTGGTGTTGCTTGTATCTGTTGCACTTTGGCAGTCTTACCCCTATTCAACTCACTGTTGCAATAAATTTGTGAGTTGGACCTTTGCTATGCTTCCATTTATCAATGCTATTTTAATCAATGCATGGATCGGGATTTTGGATTGTAAGAACACCCCTTAATTTTTTTGAGACCAATGCTAATGTAGGAGTATAACATAAACATTACAATGAAGTTTCTTGCAAATAAGAGTATCTGATATAATATTTCTAAATAATTTCAGTTACATCACTGCTGTTATAAAGATAAACATTTGACAATGAGACTATATCTTCAAAATGAACGATATTTGAATTTCCAACACCAAATACCTTGCAGTAGGGACAGAAGAGGGTAATTGCAGGACTGTCACACAGATTGCAGATTTATTGCTGTTGCTGCAGGCCTAGACTGCCATCAATCTTTACCAGATTACCTTATTCAAACATGATGCTGAGTGCTGGAATGGTGTAACAGAGCAATATATCATCTAATATCAATACCAAACAATGCCAAACCCCTCACCCAGGGCGTAGGAATGAGATGCAAGACTGCAGATCCGTTTCAGTCATGCAAAGTCAATGAAAACTGGGCGCTACAGACAGGGGCGGCTGGGTATAAATAATTATAACTCCTCCAAATGTGTTGGTAACAAGCCCAAACAATTTGCAACAGGTAAAACCACCCTAGGCGCCTCCTTTGGTGATGAAAAAACCCCTAACAGACCAGGCACTTCAAGCTGGGAATTCACACACCCCACTTCCAGGCTTCCTACAAAATGGTACGGCTTGCTTGGTAAATTGTGTCTTGATCAAACAGACTTGAAAAGTCTCCTAACCTAGTCACCCACTTCCAATGACTACCTTCAGGTCTGATTCGATGGAGTCTTATGATGCCAAACACCAAAAAATGCATAAATGTAAGGTACAGCCAGCTGGGGAAAATGTTCCCAATCACAAAATGTAAGGCCTGTTGGAGACTATCTGGGAACACCACAAATTTAAACTCCAAAACTCAAAACAACTACCAAAAAACAGGTGCAAACCATTTACTATCAAAAAACTTCTAAAATCCTCATTTCTTGAATACCCTGACCTGAAAATTTTGTAAATCAATGTGTTTCCTAAGAAAAGACACCCAACCAAATAGGATGGATCTTGCACCATTGAAACTAGTGTAGATTGATGAGGGTTTTCATCCTCAATCAATTCATGGAAGAACTCAATGTTCACTCTGACAGCATCTAGTTATGTGTGTGATTTCAAATGAATAAAATGAGACCCAAAACCCCATTATATAGAGTTGGAGGGAAAAAGGCTCATTTAAAAATTCAAATATTTTATTTTTCCCCTCAAAAGGCCCATCCAATTTAGAAAACATTTTAAGTTCCTCAAGCACTTTTCCCTAGGCAACCAACTTAGGGGAAAAACATTTCACTTCAATATATTTAACACTAAAGTAATATTAAAACATTACTTTATGGCTTTAGTGTAAATATTAAAATAATTCCAACCGTCTTACAAAAAGCACCGACAAGACATCCAAAACGGAGACCAATTGCACCAAGAAGCTACTGATCACAAGGGAAGATGCCAGGTGTTGATGTTTATGACAGCGTCGTGGTCTTCTTCCAACAATCTCCTCTCTACATGTGATAAATTAAAGATAGCCAAGAGAGCTATTTAATTTATAAAGAAAACGATTTATTGAAGAGACATGATTTTTGTAAAGGTTTGATATGATGAAAAGATACAATCTTTCAAGGCCGACATTATTTGTCTTAAATGCGATTTCATTAAAGAGTCATTTAATTATTGTTATAGCCGATATCATGAAGAGGTGCAATCATTTTGGAATTATCTCTCCTTGCTGGACCGACTTGGTGTTTATGAAAAGGCACGTCCTCCTCCATCACTTGTATATATACAAGCCATTCCATCTCATTGCATTATTGATTCATTCAGTTCATCATTATTCCTTGGAGTTCAAGTGCGAATTATATAAAGGAGAGATAGCAATTTCTGTAGAAGAGCAGATTGTTGACTGAGGTTCTAATCAGCAATTTACATCTGATTGTATCTGAGTTTGCATCAGTTTGTGATGCTTCTACTGGCCTTCATATCGGCCTCTTGTAAAGGAGACTATGTGTGTTATCATTCAATATATAAGTGATATATTGTTGCTGGGTTTTTCTCCCTCAAGTGGAGGGTTTTCCTAGGGTATCTGCTGTGTTTTGTGTTGATTATTTTGAATTAAATTCTGTGCATTAAATCTGATAATTAAAAACAACATGGTATCAGAGCGGGTATAAAAAGTGATCCGATCAGATTTGCTTTAGTTAATGGGTGACATCTCTTGAAGCTCTTGAACTCAACCTTTCGTATGAAATGGCAAGCATCAAGATTGTATTAAGGCTGTTCAAAGATTATCAGGTCTCAAATGAAGGCGCAATTACTATTAGCGTTGGAGTAAGGTGCTATTCCAGTTCTATTGGGTTGATGTGTCTATAGCACTTCCGCAATACTTCTTCAAAACTTCTGTGATCTTTCAAAGTCTCCTTGGGCCTCCATGATCATTCTTGCATTGAGTCTTTCAGACTTTGAATATGATTCGATCTGAACTTTGGGATGAGGCGTCATTCTCTCTGTATTTGAAGAACCCGAGTTTGGATCTGATCATGAGAATTAAGTATCATCTGTTCATTTGTATTTGCCGCACGTAGTTGGGTATATTATACGCTACTACTTGTGCGAGAAATTCTGAAGGATCACCGCTGGTGTTCTAATTTATTGCGTTATTTGTTCTATCTTCTTTGGCTTCCTTGCAATTTAGAGTTCAGAGTCTTCTTCGTCAAATTGCACTCAGCCAAGTCCGGGTGGAAGTCAAGTTTAGCGAATTGGGAGATACTCTTGTGCAAGATTGTGATTCGAAGCCAAGTTCGATTGGAAGAGGCAGTCAAAGGAAATCCTTTCATGTGGAATCAAGTTGGAGGATTTCTATATCAATCTTGGTCAAGGTTACAAGTGCCTTTAGTATTGCCTCAAGACCTTCAAAATCTGAAGCTTTCTCTGGATTGCTAGAGTTGTCCATCTCAGAATCAAGTTTGAGCTCATCCACCTGTGTTTTAAAAATGTCCTATGATTTGCATGTCATTGATGAAAGGTTGTTGCATAACCTGAGGTGACGCCATTGCTAAGGGCGGAGCAAATTGAGAAGTCCTATATCAGGAAAAGTGCGGACCTGAAAATGAGAGTCTGATTTCATCAAGATAAGTATTTGTTTTTTGTTGTTGTTTATATTTCTATGTGAAACTCAATCTGCTGAGTTGTACAAGATCTAATAAAGTCTATGAGTGATGATCTAACTCTCTGAGTGTTGCTAGTAAGCATGTTGCATAATCTGATGGATTGCAGCTGGAAACGAAGTGCATCGTAAATTTGAACGGTCAAAGATCATGTTCAAATTTAACCTTGCCAAGGGCCTGTTTTCAAGCTATGAAGGTTGCAAACTGATCTGAGCGCAAGATCAGCGTATCATACCATGTCCAATAGTTGCATCCATCAGAATATTTAAAGAGATAAGTATTCTTTGTTTGTTGAGTTATATCATTCACTTGGATCTTGTAATTAGTAAAGAGAGATAGTGGTTTCTCTTGAATTGTGTTCACTAGCATAAGATCCTTTGAAGATCTCATTTATTGCAAGTTATTTCATGCTAGCTGTGAAAGATTTTTTAGTGTGACTCTGAAATAAAAAGAGAATTGCAATTTCGATGGTGATTAGTTGGTCACATCAATATCATTCTCTAATGCATGAACTGTGATAGAGCCTTGAACTCTTGGAGAGAGTTGGTTCTACATGCTAACTACATAATGCATTTAAGAAATCTGTAGTTGTTCAAATTATCTTTTGTTGTGCTGAGTTTAGCACTCTCGAAAGAAGTAAAAGATGGAAGAAAAAGTTATATTAGAATTCAAGAAAGATAAGTTTCTTTATCCCTTCATTCCAATCTTTTGATATATATTTCTCTTATAGGTTGATTTATTTATTCATGTTTTAATATTGTTCATAAATTCTTATGTATTCATGCTATAACCTAAGATAGTAAATCTTGTATGATTCTAGTCTTGATATTTCTTTGATAATTATAAACATTTAGTAATCTCTCTCTAAAATGCTTCCAAGACAGATCTAGGAGCAAGAAGGTGATGAGAGATTGCTTAGTGATGAAAAACTTGAGGCATTTTGTGAGGATGTCATACCGACCAAAGAAATGATCAAGCATGAAGTCACAACTTGCAGTCATGAGACTGAGTTGGTGGCTAGAGGGAGTTCACTTCCAAAAGTCTTCTTGGCAATCTCTGAAGCAGGGATCAAGAGGGAGTCTTTGTAACTCATTGAGAAGAAGTGAAGATTATTGTATTGCAAGACTAGGTGCTAAATCCTTAGAGAATCCCTTCAGCTGCTGAGATCATAATTGCTCAAGACAGTCATTTGAATTTGACATTGGTAGCTCCGCAAACCTATTCAGAATAGTGTGATCTAGGATGAGGTCGAGGAGGACATCCTGAATTCTTTGCAATACCAGAAGTGTGCACTGGAAAACATTTATCTAAGGCAAGTGTTGTAGGCAATCTTGGACGAAGAGGTCAGAAGGTTGATGTAAGTACTTGAAGATTCAGAGGGAGCCTACTGAACCTGAAGAAGATGTTTAAGGAGGCTGCAGCTAGTTCAGATCTAGTGGATCCCACGATGTACAGGCAGTTGATTGGATCATTGATGTATCTAGTCAATACTAGACCGGATATTTGCTATGCAGTAAGTGCACTTAGTCAATTCAAGTGTGAACCAAGGCAAATACATCTAGTTGCAGCAAAGCATATCCTGAGATACTTGCGTGGCACAGGTGGATATGGCTTGAGATATTCTTCTGGTGTGGACTTGGAGCTGCATGGTTATACTGATTCTAATTGGGCAGGTTGTGTCATTGATCGGAAAAGCACCTCTGGATGTTGATTCAATTTGAGGTCTGCGATGATATCCTAGTATAGCAGGAAGCAGTCTTTTGTGGCACTGAGTACAGCAGAGGCCGAGCATATTGCAGCTTGTGTGGCAGCTCGGGAAGCAGTGTGGCTTCGTAAGCTCCTTGCAGGATTGTTTGGACAATCAATGGAGCCTACTATCATTCATTGTGATAACCAGAGTTGTGTGAAGCCTTCTGTCAATCTTGTGTTTCATGACAAAACCAAGCATGTTGAGATCAAATACCATTATATCAGAGATATGGTATTGAGGAAAGCTATATAGTTGAGGTATATCAGCACTGATGAGCAGACGACAGACATTCTCACCAAGCCTCTCTCCAAGATAAATTTTGTGTACTTTCGAGATAAGCTTGGTATGGTGGAGAATACAGCCTTAATTGAGGAGTCTCAGTATCAGTGATCCTCTTTAATGAGCTCTTCTCTGTGAGAGAAGTTCGAGGTGAAATCCCTTGTTAATGCATTCTTCTCTGCAAGAGAAGTTTGAGGTGAAAGCCCTTGTTCCACCCTCTGGGAGAGCCATGGTGGATGTCATGTGTGTGACTCCATGACAGCATCACGTGAGAGAGTCCGGGATGATTTTCTTGTACTTGTGTTTCACCCTCTGGGAGAGCCATGGTGAAAGTCATGTTGAGGTGACAACATCACGCAAGTGATGAACACTTGTACATACCATACATGGTTGTAGCCATTATGGTTAATATCACGATGAGGTGATATCGTTTCTTTTCCACATATGGTTGTAGCCATTGTGGTAGATATCACATTGAGGTTTATATGTGATATCACGATGAGGTGATATCGTTTCTTTTCCACATATGGTTGTAGCCATTGTGGTGGACATCACGATGAGGTGATATGTCTTGTGCAGCTAGAAGAATCCTCCCTAGCTAAGAGGGAGTGTTGATGTTTATGACTGTGTCGTGGTCTTCTTCCAACAATCTCCTCTCTACATGTGATAAATTAAATATAGCCAAGAGGGCTATTTAATTTATAAAGAAAATGATTTATTGAAGAGACATGATTTTTGTAAAGGTTCGATATGATGAAAAGATACAATCTTTCAAGGCCGACATTATTTGTCTTAAATGCGATTTCATTAAAGAGTCATTTAATTATTGTTATAGCCGATATCATGAAGAGGTGCAATCATTTTGGAATTATCTCTCCTTGCTGGGCCGACTTGGTGTTTATGAAAAGGCACATCCTCCTCCATCACTTGTATATATACAAGCCATTCCATCTCATTGCATTATCGATTCATTCAGTTCATCATTATTCCTTGGAGTTCAAGTGCGAATTATATAAAGGAGAGATAGCAATTTCTGTAGAAGAGCAGATTGTTGACTGAGGTTCTAATCAGCAATTTACATCTGATTGTATCTGAGTTTGCATCAGTTTGTGATGCTTCTACTGGCCTTCATATCGGCTTCTTGTAAAGGAGACTATGTGTGTTATCATTCAATATATAAGTGATATATTGTTGCTGAGTTTTTCTCCCTCAAGTGGAGGGTTTTCCCAGGGTATCTGCTGTGGTTTGTGTTGATTATTTTGAATCAAATTCTGTGCATTAAATCTGATAATTAAAAACAACACCAGGTGCCAAAATGGGCACTTACTAAAAATAGCCACATTCTCCAAGAAAAGTGGAGAACAACCCAAATAGCCAAAAATGCAACAGAGATCACCGCCACCATCCCGAGGACCAACAGAATGCCAACACACCACTAGATGTTGAGAAAACCCGCCACTAAGCTCTCCAAGAACTTTGGAGTCCCCTAACCACCTCCAATTATCCTACGGGAACTCTAGAATAGGTTAACTAATGCAACGGCTGACTAGGATTGAGAAGGGGCCATTATATGGATATAGCTTTGTTGTTTATATCAGTATTTTACAAATGCCCAGCTTGCTGCAATAATAATGACATTGATGGACCAAGGGTTTCGATCATAAATATTGGTGTTTAGATGACGCTGTTTGAAATTCCATATATATTCAAGTATTGCATAGATAGGAATCTCAAAAAATTGCAGGGTTTATAAAAGTATTGAAAAGGGTCATTGCACAGCTATGCATTTATTACAATTTTATTACATTTTTCAGATAGAAAGGCAGTTAACTGTTGTATAGTTATGCACATTGGATGGAACAGTTACCCTATTCAATCTCACACTTTGCTATCTACCATACCCTTTCTACTTGGTCATCATCTTCTACTGTTCTTTCGGATTTCCAGATTCTTTTTTGGATGGAATGAACTTTATTGTACGAATTCTACAACACAAGTTGCAGTTCCACTTCTCTTGTGTTTTTGTTGAATAATTATAAAAGATGCAAACTAGTTGGTCAATGTTTTTTATTGCTCTAGTCTCATTTTGTTTCAACTTTGGTCGTAACACAGGTTGATCCAAACTGTATATGTTGCTGTCTGTATCAGATCCTGTTGCAATGCCCCTTACCTGCCATCCTTGCATCCAATGGAAACCATGGGAAGAGAACATACTGCAAGCTTGAACTATTTATGGGAAGACCGTTGACCTTGAAAAACAAACAGAGAATTCACATTGTTGCAGAACTAAGAATTTGGATACTTCATAACTGATCCAAGCAAACTTGGGCTGGATTCAGAACTCTCACAGTTGGATTAGCAGTTTTCACAGCTCCAAGAAAACTAAACAAGGTATTACTACTAATATCCGCAGCCTGTTAAATTTCACAACTATTGCAGGTAACACTCACAAGTGCAGGTAATCTTGTAAGGTTCCACATGTACAAGAAGAAGCTGGATCATAGATAAAGCATATGTTTTTATTACTGACCAAGTGAGACACAGACTTCCAGTTGAAGAATCAGTCAAGGTAGCTGAAACAGTTGGACTACAAATGGGTCTTATAACCATTCCATCTTGTAATTGATTGCAGATCCTGTAAATTACATTGTGTTTCCTGTAACACGTTTTCAACATCAAACATTTCATCCCTGAATTCAATCCACAGAATAACGGAATCTTGGTCTCTAAATACAGCATTGAACACATGTATAATATCATTTGATGATGTATAGAATAGCTATATTTGCCATCTCCTGTTCTCTTTGAATGGGTAATGGTGTTTCCACATTTTTTTCACAATTTCATTGCATATTCAATATAATCTGTAGGTTATATACATCCATCCGCTAAGTAATACTAATTTATGAATTGTCCTCCATGCAAAATCCTGGGGTCAGCACAGATGAATAACATAAGAAGCTAAAGACAGACAAAAATGCTACTTGCAAGGTGGATATCAAAATGTTATGCAGCAAACTTGACGAAATTTCTAATAAATGTCTTTTAAATATCAGCAAGAGTATCATACTCTACTTGGCCTTTAATTTTTAAAGTAGATGTTACAGATTAGTGTTCACGAAAACACTAAGAATAACCTAGTCCTCGCTCTTTATTATTTTAGAAAGCTCAAGAAGAGACCACTACTAGGTATTCCTAAATTGCACAAAAATAGCTAGAAAAAAATGAAACATTAACATAATACAGGTTTAAATTACAAAAGCAAGAACTGAAGTTGGAAACAATGAATACACAAACTCCAAATGAAAAGTTCTCAATTTGCTTCAAGAAGGTGAGGTGAGAGACATACGTTGCATTTGCTGTGTCAAAAAGCCGAATAGACTCATCATCACAAGCTGTGACCAAATAATTATTTGTTCGGTGGAAATCCAATGAGCTAATTTTACCATTCTGCATATCAACAATTAATTTGCAGAAAATCAATTAAGATCGCTTACACAAAACCCCCATACCATTTCAAGTGCTTTTTTGAAGCTATATCCTAGCTAGAATAACAATAAACTCACAATTAAAAATGTGAGATTGGAAAAGCAACTGGAATGTTAAGATCTAGATATTAAAAAAAATGTCACGAAATCCCCAAATCATTTCAATACATCTTTAACAACACTGCCCATCCAAAAGGAAAGCTAAAGTAATAAATGGAAAGTGTGGAATGAAAGAGAGTAGAAAATAAAACAAGTATGCAAAAATAGGATATTTTGTCATACATGATGCTCTAGTTGTTTTAAAACAACTCAACATCGTTACTTATAAGTTATGACATAACTTCTCAGATAAGCCTCTTGAGCTGTAAAACCTCATGCAAATATAGCCAACTCTAGTTTTAGTCAACAATAAACATTTTGTTAAAAATCTTTACATAGCAGGTAAAACTGTGCTCTGCATTGAGATGGCAATTCACTTTTTAGGTTCATGATTACTATGAATGAATGATTACAACCACATACTTACATTTATCAGAATGAAAGAAGAAAAGTTTAGTAAATCAGAAAGAAAACAATTCTTAGAAATTAAATTTATGGTGTAAAGAACTGACTAACATAATCTCTGTTAACAACACCCATCTCCATGCTTCTTATGACATCTTCTGTTAGTTCCATGGATAGTTTCTCCTCCCCTTCACCTTGGCCCCCTGCACCACCAAAGTTTTTAACAATGCATAAGTTCATTGTTAAAGACATATAGTTAAGTCAATTTGTAAATTAGTGGTAACAAGACAAGCATCCTTCCGACCTGCCATTCGATAAGCAGGTTGACCATTCAATAATCCTTCTATCCCAGCCAGGGTCAAATCAGTATGATTTTGTCTGTGGTTGTGTTGAATGTGTAACTAACTTCGCTATCAGATACCTCCAGGACATTAACATGGCAACTTGACATGTTACCTAGCCAGCATCTGAGAATCCAAGTGAATTTCAAGAGATAAAGTGAATGAAAATTTTGGTCAAAAGAACCAATAAATATCTTTAGCACGTGCACAATCCCAAAACAACATAAGGAATAAAAGCCACACACTGTAAGCATCTAAAACATTTCCAAGTGGTTGGATTTCACAAATATGATGATTTAATCAAAGATTTTGAAATTAAAATTGGGATTAATTAGTTGCAAGATTTCAAGCAGTTACCAAGGTATTTTTTTATATTTTCCCTTGGCCATTCATGCAAAGTAACAAGTGGGGGCATACATGCAGCAAATTTGCCAAGATTTAGATGCCGGATATTCATGCTAATGAATGCGTGTGTTTTGTAAGTATGCAATTGTAATATATAGTTTATATTTCATGCAATTGTATTACCAAAATATATGGATTAATAACACACTATATATGATATCCTCATTAATGTGGTAAGTGATAAGAAGAATGCTCATAAGAATGCCAAATGGTTGAAGCCCTCCTCTGAATTTTGGAAATTAAATTTTGATGGGGTTTCTTGTGGTAAACCCTGGGTTGTCTGAAACTGGTTTTGTTCTCAGGGACTCTGAAGGCTTCTTTGTTTTGGGTGGCTTTCTTTTTACATATTCAATTGAACCATAAAGTTATCTCCCAGGCAATGCATTTACTTTGAGCAGCTAATTGTGGAAGGGGTTTCCTCTATTATTATTTAAGGGTTAAGTAAGTAGTCTTGTCCCAGTTGGAAATGCAATAGCTTAAAGGAGGAAGCACTTTCTCTTTTTAGAATTTGCACAACATTTTCTTTTGCATGGATATAGGGAGATTAATAAGGTCGCAAATTGTTTGGCTAATTTAGGAGTTGACCAAGCAGCTTTCTTGGCCTTGATTAGTGACAGGTTGGACTCTTGGGATGACCTAGCCCTGCTCCTCAAGAAGGATTTGGCTTGGCATTGTCTTGCAGTGGGCCCCTTCTTGTTTATGTGATCTTTTGTGCCCAGTTATCTTCCCCTTTTGGTTTTGTGATCTTGCCACATCCCCTTGGTGATGTGAGAGCCTTCAACGTAAGAGAAATGATGCCTATTTATGCATCCACATAGCAAATCCATCTTTATATTTCCTACAGCATTTGGAGATTTGATATCTCGTGTCAAGCTGCATCATGAAGGTTCCCGCAGGCTTCCTTTAAGAGCAGTTTTTTATTTGTTGAAGAGTCATTTCTTTTCACTCTGGTTTTCTCTTCCTGCTGGTGCTTGGAGTGGTGTGGTGGCTATTGTGTGGTCTTTGGGTTCGAGCTATGGCTTGTTGTGATGCTATGAAAGAAGAAATCCTTATTTAAAAGGCCTGGTATTAGACCATCATTTTAAGGTAATTTTTGACTGTTTATTTGCTTTCTCTTATCGAACATGTTCTTGGATTGATGGGTATTGGTGATATAGGGGTCGTGCATTCTCGTGCCTCCATTCTGAATGATTTTCTTTGAGGGCTGGAAGAGAAGGTGCTGAACAAAGTGCTTAGGGCATGGATGCTTCAATTTTTGGTCAGGGAGGATATGTTGTCTCAGCCAAGCAAGGAAAGACTGCTCAGAGGGTTTTCCTGCGCATTCCTCTAAGTCTGTTAAGTGGGCTTCGGGAGGTGAGTTCAGGGTTCTGAACAAGGACATGTTGGCAGTGAATCAAGGGGTGCAGGAGGTCAAAAGCATGTATACCTGCAATACTTTTATCAGAAAAGAGCTCATCCATGGCATAGCGTTAAAAAATCTAGAGAAGGGTGGAATTGAAGGTTATACAAAGAAGGATCTTATTGTTGTGATGGCTTATGACCGAAAGAACATTGTTGGTGCTGGTTGTTTCAGCCCTCGAGGATATTGATGGCTGCCAGGCTGGGGTATTGTGTAATGGTGCTGAGGTTTTTACTTTGTGTTGTTGTTACTAGCTTGTTCTGTCTTTTCAAGTTTGGCTGTGTAGTTAGTTTTTGGTAGTGATTTCTGCTTTCAGCTTTCAGCCGCTTTGTATCGAAAACAAAGCCACATTATATATGATACAATGATACATATACTAATTATTATAGGGGAATATTAATATACCAATTATTATAAAGAATATTTACATTTTATTATAACTCTAAGATACATTCAACAAATTACTATTAAATTATAAATTGCATTAGACTATACATCAATCCATATTGTTAACAAGAGTCGTGCAATGTGGTGACAGATCATTACATATTTGTGGGACTTGTATAGTTGCCTTATAAATATTTTTGAATGAAACTTATTATAGAATTGAAAAAAGCATAAAAATAAGAAGATTATGAATGAACTTTAAGAAAGCACAACTATGGCAACTATGGTAACTACCATTTTTTTCAAATCTGGTAACTTTTCTTTGCACTTGTGCAGAAGATGGAAGCTAGAAAACTAATTTAGAATGAAGAATATGATTACCCAAAAATATCAACCATTTGTTCGATATGCCTAAGAAGCCAAATCTCTCACATGAGACATTCCAAATGTAACAGAAATCAATCTTTTAAAATATCATTCTCCACTTCAATAAAACAGATAGTTTTACAAAGCAGTGCTATTTTCTATATTTAGATAAACTAGTAAGCATAAGGCTTCCTCAAAGCATAACTCTAAAGCATGAGATAGCATGAAAGGCAGTTTTAGATTGGATTTGTTTCTGAGGCTTTGGGTTGAAATGGACCAGGATGCTGGCAAGCCCTCCATTCTTCCATATTGAAAAAGGGAAACCAGTGATGTGAATGAGCCCTTTGAGTGAAAAATCCTCACAATGAACATTAACAGATTGATGTTAAAAGTACAATTTCACAGTGCTTGGAAGAGGATATGGTCCGCAAATATGACAGAAGTGGAAGAAGAAATTACCTTGAAAATAACATGAGAGAAAAAGTTCAGAAAAAGAAAACTCCCTGCCTATAAGAGCAGGGCCAACACTTATATTATTTACAAATACTAAATGTCTACCCCTGAGAAAGGTTTCAAGAACAAAATGTACCTTAGTTGTGGAAATTGCAGGGGGCCACCTAATACTTTTATTTATTTTGATGGGGCCTCCAAAGCAACCCCTTACCTGCACAGGATGGAGAACGAATCAGAATTTCTGATGGGTTTATAAATTTCTACTGTATAGATTTGCATATCAGCTCAAACAATATTTTGAAATTGAAAGCTGTACTCCTCAGTCTAAGGATCTCTCTTGATCTCCATATCACCCATATCGAAGTGGAAAGAAACACTGAAATAATAACAAATACTATTAAATTTAAAGCTTGCAATAATTGGAAACTGTTTAATTTGCTGGATGAGGCATTTTTTCTCCATAAAAGCTTTATTCAGTTTCCTATTTCCACTGTTATAGGACCTTACATAAGGCTACTGATTTTCATTCAAATAAAGGTATAGATAGGCTTTATACCTGTAGTAATGGAAAAAATATCCCTTTTTCTTAATTTGGGAATAATTAATATTAAAATGAGCATAATGTTGCCTTGATTTAGTGTTGTAATGTGTTTTACACATTCACACTAAGTTTAGGGCCCTTTTAAACTAAATGGACTTAAGTGTGCCCTATTTAGAGTGTTATAAAGTGTATCTTTACACTTTCACACTAATCTAGGGCTTTATTAATTTATTGAGCTTAATTTTCCTTAATTGGCCCCTTTAATTCAAATCCAAGCCTAATTAAATGAAAATTACGAGGGGTAAAACCCAACATTCATAAATGCCATTACAAAACACTTAATTTTAGGTGTGTGTCCTAGGTTAGTGACCTAGGACCCATTCGCCATAGGGCGAATGAGGCGAATGGGTCCTCACTAGGTCCTAGGACCCTATTTTTACATAACATTTCACATTGCCCGAAGTGTGTCCTAGGCGAGTGACCTAGGATCCATTCACCCTATGTCCTCACTTAGACCTAGGACCCTTCCTTGGAATATGTTTTGGGTGGTATTTTAATGATTTCAAATCCATGATTTGATGTCGGCTTGTGATATTTGAATTTCGGGAATTAATGCTAAGAAATGTATAAATATAAGATTATTTCACTAACTTCATCCTAGAATTTCAAGCTAAGATCCTAGAGCATTCAAGAGAGCATTGATAGAGCATTCAAGAGCATTCCTATGGCATTCAAGGGCAGATTATTGAAGATTATTGCGGCAATAAAGATTCCTATTGTCATATCAAAGATGGATTGCATCATGCATGTTGTTTGAACTAATATGTTGATGTAGCATTCAAGATCAATTCAAGCATATTCAAGGCATTGTTTCACATCAAGTTTCATGATCAAGATCTACATCCATGGAGGCCACTTCATGCTAGTTTGCAGATTTATTCAAGGTTCAAATAAGGTGTGGTGAGTTATGACATTGCATTTTATTCATTCATCATTCCTTTATGCTTTTATTCATTTCAAGGTTTAATTACCAAAATGGGGTTTGACCAAGGCAAACCCCTATTCCCTAACAAAACAACATTTTTCTCCTCCTTTGATGTGTGATTGCAAGTTTTAGGTTGAAGATCATTTGGAAAGAAAAATTGGAGAAAGTTGCAAAGTTGTCAAAGTTGTCACCTTTCTTGCAAAATCACCGAAACTAAGCTACAGGATTTATTTCCGGCTTTTCAACAGTGCACGACTAGAATTTGCGAGTGTAGACATAGAAGAACAGAACCCAAAAACAGATTTTCCGGAGCCCTAGCCAAGACCCATTCACAATAGGGCGAATGAGTCCTTAGTGAGGTTTGAAAAAACACTTTTTGCAACAGGTACACAATATTTAACCCTCTCCAGATCTCCCTTTTCATTACTGTTTCAGTTAGGTTTCATTATTGTTTCTCATTTGTGCATTATAACTTGCATATTGAATGAAATAGAGTGGAAATTGGTTCATCATTTTTCAATGTTTCATTATGGTGAACCCATTTTTCCTCCTTTTCAATACCGAATGCTTATCTTAAAGAGTTTGTAGGATCATTTCTCCTTGGGGACTTTTCCTGGACCCTATGAGAATAATCAACAGTGATAAGTCAAAATCCTAATTGCACTACACTATATCTTAGCATGGCCCTTTCAAATTTGAAAATGCCTCTCATTGTGGTGCTATTTGTAATCTTATATTAAGCTTTATGGATGTATTGTTCTAATCAATCCCTCAAATGACTTTAAATCTTGTAACAATGCGAGAATGGAATGGCAAAGTTGTAAACATGTCATAGGCAGCTTTCATTTAAAGATATCTAGTTGCAAGTGGCTAGATGCAGCTCTTTCAAAACCAAGGGCCATGAATGCGGGCATGTCTCGTGCTATGAATGTGTACATTTTGATTTTTGCACCTTCCTTGGTGATTTCAAATGTTTTCTTTCCTCTTTTCTGCAACTATCTGTTTACCTTTTACAAAATGAACCACAACTAAACCGGAAACCTCTTAAAGATGAGAAATCACAGTTGCTTTCAACAGTTTCCATCTTGAATTTTAGCAATGATTTATTAAAGAATTTTGTTTACATCAATCAGGTCATCTACACACCAAATTGAAATGTTTAGGTAAAGTTATAGAATTACATGCAATGTCCAGAACAATACTGTAAATAGACAACAGGTGTTAGGCAAATTGACATACACCAATTTCTGGGATGAAAAGTATCCCTCAACTAAATAAATGATCTACTCTAACTCGAGAGCTAGATTGAACCAAACATAAACATGTTTATTCAGGAAAGCTAAGAAGGTGCAATTTGATTTATGGAAATTGAATTGGCTATTGTTGGCATCAAGTTTTCCCAGGGAAGGCGAGCTAATCAGGAAACTCAACCCATAAATGGGCAGAATAACTTGGCCAACTCGGAGGCCACAAGCTCAATACTTCACGTTAAGAAAACTACCAGTATGCCTTTACAAGCCCACTGCCCTCTACTAGGAATCTCAGAGCAAGCAGCAGTATCATTAAACCAATGAACTGGAAAAGTAAAATCCCCTTGTAATGTTTCTAGTACCAAAAGTTTCCAGACATATGGTTACCAACAAGTTTGAGCCCAGCTGCTAATCCTTGCTCAAAAAGGACATTCTTTTTAGAACCCATAATAAGCATGAAAATTTATGCTATTCACAAACTTGTTTATACTTTATAGACATAAACATACAAAATAATATCTGATTCAAATTTAATAGAAGCATTCCCTCATGGAAGACCTTTGGCACAAGCAAGTGAACTTTCTTGGAGGTAACAGGAATCTTTTTCACTATCTGTTGCAGTTGCACCATTCAGATACATTTGAGTCATAGATGATAATCTCCTAAAGGACAGGAGAGGACCAAGACAAGAAACAAGGAATTAAGTTGAAGTTCTTTCTTCTCTCAGTGCATCATCTTAGTAGTATTTTCTGGATTAAGGTATGTATACCTTTTAATCACCTAACCCAGAAAAAGGTATACACATCTTAATCTAGACAACTTTAAAAAGGAATTAAATTCCAAAGGGGTCTACATGATAAGCCAGGCACCCAAAAGCTCTAAAGATAAAGCATACATGCACAGATGCCATAAACCCTTGCAGAGGTGAGAGATAAAAGATTAGACTTCAGAATGTGTGATTATCTGTTAGTGTCAAATACAAAGATAAAAAGACAATCAAGGTGCATATAGATCTGTCCATCAAACAAATCTTAATAAAATTATTGTTACAGATTAAAGTAACATGTGAGTATGAATAAATTTCAACAAATGAGGATCTGCCTTAAAGCCTCTAGCAGACTCAGTTTTCCACATTATAAAGGAGGGTCCAACAATACTCAAAAGCTGAGCTGTGAAATAGAAATCTCTAAAATCTGCAGGCTTATCTCTACATAGTGAAAAGATTTTTTGCCAAACCGTAAACCTTTCACGAAGTCTGAAAATCGCATCAGCCCTCACTTTTGTCATGTAAACCAGTGTTTCTCTGAGTTTCCGCAAAAGGGGGACACAAGGACATGGGGACAAGGTTTCAAGGATGGCAAAAAATTTCCCAAATTTTGGGGACAGCAGAGAGTCAGCTATTAAAATTACTTAAAACATACTAAAAGCAGTTGAAATTTTAAAAAGTACATTCAATGTGCTACATTGTAACATTTGCAATGACAATCCTCCCCCAATCAGTTTTTACTTTTTAAAGGAAATTTTAGCATTTTTTCCTTAGAAAAGTTGCAATTTTCTATTTTCATCCACCAAATTGAGCAGGATGTCCACTCCTGAAAAAAGGGTACATCCACTCTAAGTCCCCAGGACTTCTGGGATATCACCCAGACCCTTGAGAACATGTCCCCTTGGAACATGGACATAAACTCTATTATATAGCTCGAGCACATAGCACCTGGCTCATCATCAGCCCACATGCATGACATCTCTCATTTCTAGCTCCTCATCAACCTGTATACCTTGAAAACCGAGATGGATAGGTGAATACTGTAGTGGTACTGCAGATGCATCAGATCAGAATGTTACCACAACTATATAAATAGCCATGAACTAGATCACCTATCAAGTATGATGTATCAAATTTTAGAATACTGTGAACATTACAAATTGTAAAAGAAAAAAAAAATCATATCATTTTAACAGTTTATTACTGTGGTTATGCATAATACTGTATGTTGTATAGCTTCGAACCTTTCCAAAACTTTATGAAATTCCTAATTTTGGCAAACACTTCACCTTCTCAACTCTACCAAACATTTTGAACTTGATTACCATGAATCTTTACAGAGTGCAAGTATTTGAATAAAAATCACAAAGAATAGAATTAGATGAACTTTTCCTGGGGCCTCCTTTGATAAGATATGATAGATGATTTAAAAGCTTCTAGAGAGCAAAAAAGGGACTACAAACCCATCAAAGTTTATTAACGTAAAGTTTGATTAATATTCTAAAAGAAACCAAGGTCCTTCAGGAGGAAGGATTTTTCATAGATAGTAAGGGTCAAATTTGTTGGAAATGTATTGTTAGTACTCAGTTTTGTTTTGATTATGAGTTGTTTTAACAACTCACTAAGTCTGGAATTAGTTAAAGTTAAAACCATGCAAGGGATGTGTAGTCCTTTATATATGTAATGGTTTGAAACAAAATAGACAAGAAGCACAATATTATTTCTATGTAAAACTTTTGAATGCCTCTATTATTCTGCCCAAAATCTCTGACATGGTATCAGAGCCGTTTTTCCTGGTTGTCTAATTTTAGTCTGCAAACAAATAAGTTTTCTATTGTTGTTGCAGAAATCAAGAAGGGGTGTTGTCGTGACCATCTATGGCAGTCTAAAAGCAGCATCAGAAACGAGAGCATTATTGCTGTCTGATCTTAGATAAATGATATTCTGTCATACCCCCTGTAGCGAATATACATCTGCAATAACCTGAATGAAATTAACTAAGGAACAGAAGGGCATCGCATGCATTTGGTTCGGCAGTTGGTTAGAATAGAGCAAAAACATAGTCACCGCGTGTTAAGGAAGAAAGTAGCAAGTGTGATCCATTAAAATAATGGATTAGACAACTAACTGTTTGTTAAGGTAACAAAATAGTTAAGAACAATTAAGTTTTAAGAAGAGACGCCACCCTTCAAAGGGAAGGTTCACCCCCAAATGACACATCCTTTCAGCGATGAGAGGAAGATATAAGAAGAGAGGATGGGATGATAGAGGAAGGGGAAGGGGATATAAAAAATACACATCTACAGAAAGACCAATAGTAGAAATCAGCAAATCATAAAATCAGTTCAGCAGGCCAAATCCCTCAAAGCAGATCAGAATCCATTAAACAGATCACACAGCAAGAGTATTTCCCATAAGCTAGAAGAGCAGCGATCACAAGGGAAAACCAATCCATTTCATTACAGCAGATTATTATAATCAGATATATATATATATATATATATATATTCAGTGGTATACTAGATATTTTCTGCCAATCATTGTTTTACATATGTATACATATTGCTTATGGATAATAAAGAATATTTAAGTATATGTTCTTATGATAGAATATGAGATATGCTTGATTGACTAAAACCCACCTTGTAGGAAGGGCTTGGGGTGTAAGCAAAAGGGGTAAACAAGGCTAAGTAAGTAGGCCGTTCTAGAGTTGACCATAATGGCTCCTAGGACCAGAGGGCACTTACGTAGAGAGCCAAGTAACCCACTTATGACCTGTTGTGACCTTTTCACACATCGCCCCATCGCAAATGGGGACCCCCAGTAGTTTGCTAGTTTTTAGGGTTTTGTCTCCGCGCAACAGTTTCATGAAGTCACCTCTTTGAGAGTTTCAAGTGGGTCTTCTGAGAGTCATCCGAGCCAAGTCAATAATCCATGCTTGAATTGGTGCATAAACGTCATGGAAGTGCTCAGAAGGCCTGGGAGACGAGGATCACCTGTACTTTCGGCCAATTCTGACACTTCCTATTTTTTAGGGAATTTGCTTTTTTGCTTTTTCATTTTTGGCATTTTTGGACCAAACGGGGTTCCCTATTTTTTAGGGATTTTGCTTTTTCTACTTTTAGAAAGTCAACCCTGGTCAACGAGTCAACTTTCCATCTTTAGATCCAAAAATCAACCAAAAAAACTGGAAAATCATTGAAAAATCAAAGAGAAAATCGAAAAATCAAATGAACAATCAAGAAAAGCATGGAAAATCAGTCAAAAATCTCAGAAAAATCAACCCAAAAGCATGAAGAATCTAGAAAAATCATTGAGAAATCAGTCAAAATCTGAGAGAATAGCCAAAAAATAAACCAAAAGGGCATAAAATTCATGATGAAATTTTGTCTAAGTCTGGAAAATTTGCCAACAAGAGAGAATGATTAGTTATCAGCAAGGTCGGCCCTTAAAAAGAGGGACATGGCAGAAGATGTAGAAAGTCCGCCCTTGCCTTAGTCAAGAAAAAATGGCAAGGACCTTCTAAAGTCCGCCAAACCTTGAGGAAAGAATTGGCAAGGCAAGTATGAGGTCGGCCCTTAAAATAAGGGACTTGGCAAGGCATGTCTAAAGTCCGCCCCACCTTGGCAAAGAGGTTCCAAACTCCGCCCAGCTTTGGCAAGACTTGTTTGAAGTCTGCCCAGCCTTGAGAAAGATGGCAAGGACCTTCTAAAGTCCGCCCTTGACTTGGCAAGGACTTGAGGACGTCCACCTAGGCATAAAAGAAGAGAAAAATTAAAATTTTTGCTAAGTGTTTGGTGCCTTGGGGTAAAAATCCGAAAATTGCCTAAGTATAGAGGCCTAAAAGGAAGGAAAATTGAAATTTTGACTAAGTATTTTAATGTTTTAAAGGGGAGAAATGCGAATTTTGGCTAAGTGTGGAAGGCAAATACTTGAGAAAGTCCGCCATGCCTTGATGGAAGGTGGAAAAGACTTAAGGAAGTCCGCCTAGGCCATGGCAAAGGAAGAATGAAGTTCGCCTAGCATGAAAAGAGAAGGTTACAAAATTCGCCTAAGTCTGGATGCCTAGAGAAAAATTGATGAAGTTGGCCAAGTATACAAAGGAAAATGCACATGGCAAAGAGGCAAGAAAGTCCGCCCTTGGTTAGAAGGGATAAAAAATTTGTCAAGTATCATGGAATTTTGCCTAAGGAAGACATCCAGACACAGACTTTGCCTAGAGAAATTCGTCCGAGCAAGAGAAAATTTGATTTTGGCATAAGAAAATCTGCCCAACACAATTCAAAGTCCGCCATGGCAGAAGAAAATAAGGATCTGGCATAACATTTGTCGACGAAATGGCTAAAATTTTGACTTGGCTAGACAAAAATCGAAGTAAATTTGGAAAATAAACTTTTAGCCAAGGAAAAAAGGAGAAAAATCAAAATGGCCATGGGTCCAACACGAACAGGTTGGAAATAAATTAAAATATTTTAATATTTTAATAATTTATTTCCAAATACTCAGAAATTTAAAACGCCTTGGACAAAATAAAATTCGCCAGATGTGTATCGAAGGAAAATAAATTGTGTCGGACAAAGATAAAATCCAATAGGCAAAATTAAATTCGCCAAGGATTTAAAACTTGAAAAAATCGAATTTAATTAGACATTTAATGTTTTTTTTCAAAAACTTGAAAATTAAAGATAAACATCTAAGCAAAAATCGATTTTTTGAAAATCAAAGAGATTTGCCTGGATAAGCTCGCCATGGAGTTTTTTCAAAAAAATAATGGAAACTTCATGTTTGAAGAAGAGAAAACAAATCGAAATCGAGAGAGAAGAAGGCAGTTGCTAAAACAAATCAAGTTCTTCAGCATTATAATGAGTTTCAGCAACTCATTTTTCACAGACACAGTTGAAGAGAAGTTAATCTCTTGAAATTCTAAGACGATCAATCCTTCTGCAAGCAAGATCGATTTTCTCAAAGGGAGAAGTAATTTTCATTACTAAAGAAGAATTTTTCTCAAGGAAAAGATTTATTTGCTGAAGTCGAATTTCTGTGCAAGAGAGGCGCACTTTGTCACTTGCTTTTTGATTAAATCCTCAAAGTTTAAATCTGATCTACAGCCGGAAGTTCTTTCCTGAGGTTTGAAGTTCAATTGGATAAATTCGCCATTCTCTTTCTATCTTTTTCATCTTGGCTAAGCTCTGGCCAAATTTCAATTAAAATCATTTACTTTCAGCTTGCTTTTTCGCAGAAGTTTAATTATTTAATAAGCTGAAAGTAAAATATTCGAACACAAGGGGCAAAAATAAATTATTTTAAAAAGTCTTTGTATTAATGTTAATATTTTTGACTGCAAGTTGATGACCACGGTGGGCGAATCATCGAAGAAGGCGCCAATGAAGTTCGCCAGCAAAGGCACACAGCGAGAGTCGAAAATAAATTCAAAGTGGAAAAATGTTGCAGACACCGATCTGGGACATGTTGACTTCATAGAGTTCAAGAAAAGAGTATATGGACAGGACGGACTTCCGACACCAATTGCCAGACGAATGGTGAGAAATGGGATTTTTCAGGCAGCTGGATTCCCGCCTGCGATGGACTGTGCTAAATTAATGGTAGAATGTGCCATCCACTACGATGCTCAGAAGAGGACCTAACGGCAGAATTATGGCTCACCTAGGCGAGGTAGCCATACAGGAGACATTTGGCATCCCAGCACATTCCTGTACCACCTACAAAACCAAGGAGGAAGCCAAGAGATTGTATGACAGCCAGTCAGACTTATGCGCCACAAATATTAATAAGGCATGGTTGGAGAAGCCTAAAACGTCAATAAAGAAGATGCCTAAGAGGCCATGCCAGACAGACTTTAAAGAAGACTATGGGGACATCATTTTGATGCTGAACAGAATAGCTGGCAACCCACAAGGTGCATATTTTGAAAATTGGATGTATTACTTTATAGATGAAATCACTTCCGGCGTAAAAATGTTCAACTGGTCTCGAATGATAAGTAACAATCTTCACGAGCAGTTGGTCAATTTGGAAAAGACTAAGTCTTTTCACATGAGCTTGTATATTGTCTATTTATTGGCCAGGTCATATAAATACCCAGAACTAGTTTGCAAAGGAAAAGTTGGCAACAGGGAAAATGAACTCAGGCCTTATGATTGCTACCCACAACTCCAGCTGAGGGAGAAATCTCATTTCAGGCGGGTGCACGATGCCTTCTTAATGTATATCACCAGAACACTTCAAGGAGGAGTGCATCAAAGGCTGAGTCATGAGGCAAAGAGTTTGATTAGTAAATACAGTTCCTGGTTCATCTAGTTTCCAAAATTTACTTATGTCAGGATCCAAGGATTTACTGGAAATCCCTATAAGTTGCCCATCTATCCGACAAATCGGATGATCCTACTTGCAGTCCTGAGGCAGCTAGAAGAATATCAAAACATCCAGAGGCCGACTAAAAAGGCGGCTGTTACATTCCCATTCTTCATCGGGAATATGTTAGAATCCTGTCCGTCGACGCAAGCAGCTGAGAGCACCAGGTTGGAAATCTAGTGGTACCTGTTCACAACCTATAAGTCCAGGGTCAATTTTGACCCACATCATCATATCCGAACAGTGGATGGGAGAAGGTACAAGCACAGAGTGGAACTGGAGGACTTCTGGGCGAACGCTGCTGATGAATATGAGGTCAGAAGGAGATTATGGTCTAGAATGCCAGTAGACTTCATGAGGGCAATTGAACTTTGTCGGGTGCCTGATCAGTTGCAGGACGATGGAAATTATGTCTAGCCACGCTTCGAGGAGAGCCGACCTCTTCCTCCTGTAAAGTGGTCAGAGCCTGAGCACTCTGATTTGGCAACCTTGATGAGACCAGTGACCAAGTACTCTCAGTGGTGGGTCGACCATCATGTCCAGGAGATAAGACAGAAAAGAATAACGCTCACGTATGATTTACTAAGCGAGACGGGGTCATATTCCTCCAATGCTGGCGCATCCCATCAAGATTTGGTTGAGATTGGCGAGAAGAGGAAGGAAGCAGTTCCAAGTATAGAGCCTATTCAGAAAAGATAGAGGGGAGAACCATCTCGCTCCGCGGCGTCTTGGAATATTGATGAGCTGGTGGCCACCGCAGATGAATCCTTGGCCGAAATGATGAGACCTTCTAAAGTTCAAGAAGATAATAATGAGCCTATTCAGCTAGATAACGAGGAGCCCTCATCACCTACGAGCACAAAAATATTAGGTTCAAATAATGAGATGGAAGTCCAAAATGATGACTTCGAAGAGGGAATGATTTCCGCCCTCAGAGGAGTCTTGGATGTTCCCAATGAAGAGAACATTCAGGAGGAAGATGGCATTGAGCAGCCTACCATTCCTGATTGGCTGATTGAGAGGATGAAGATTCAGGCACCAGTGGAGGTCCAAGAAGAGGATGATACTGCAGATTTCTTGGCAAGGTTGGAACAGGTTGCAATTAAGAAACCTGACAAGAAATTTTCTACCATTTAGAGGGACGAGGCAGGCAGTCGTTCCATACACATCGCAGTACCGACAGTGGACAAACCACAAGATGAGATCACTCCCAAAGATTACGCCATAACCACTATAGACCTTGGCCCGACAACAAAAGGCCAAGAAGTGGAAGAGCAAATCTCTTGGCCATCCGGAATGATTTTGTGAGGCAGGAGGCGGATTGGGAGAGCAACTTCGCCAAATGTGCTGAGGACTTGGATGGACTTGAATTCCGGATTAGCACGCTGCCGCCCGTCACGATGGAGGAGGTTGTCACGGTCGTGTCCAGGTTCATTGAGCACAGTGCTGCCCAAGAAGATAGGGACGCCTCTCCTTGAAGATAGCTCCAACTGCCACTTCACTGCCTATTACTGCTTGTTCACTGGTTGTCAACTAATGTTATTTTGGGAAACCCTAATTAGGGTTGGGTTGTATTAATCTTGGCCATTGATGTTGATTTAATCTTGGCCTTTCATTTCATTTTGAAAACTCTATTTAAACTAGTGATCTCTCACTTTCATTTGTGTGGAGACAGTATATGAAATTGTTGCATTGAGACTATTTCCAATAATAAAAGCTCTTATGCATGATTTGCTTTGAATAACTTTTATTGTCAAGTAGTAAGCAAGGTTGCATAGCTTCTTCTACCATAGATTAGAGTTAGAATTAAGTTAAGTAGAATTTTCTTTGAATATTGGTTAAGTGAATGCGAGATTGATCGTATAGATTCAATGGTGAAATATTGCTCATACTTTCTTCGAATGCATGATTTGCATTCGATGCGTAAAGTTAGCCTGAGCTTGTAATTGTGGAAGCTTAACTTCGGTCTCATTTGAGATTTGATAATTATAATCACACTCCTTGAAGATTGCCCCCACTTTGCGTAGTTGTCCTAGGGAGGCGAAACAAAGCGAGGTTATTCCTTTCACCGAATCTTTATTGTCTCTTAAATTCTTAGGCGTAAAATAGATCCCCTGAACCCTTATCTTTTTGCCTTTTTTTTGAGATCCAAATTGAAAGTCCCCATTGAAGAAGCTTTTAATGATAAATCCGCCTAAGTCCCAAACTTGTGAAGAATTCTTTAACGTAAGTCCCTTTGGGTATTACCAGCAAATCACAACGCCCATTGAGCTTATCCACACGTCAAGACCTGACAAAAGAAACCTTGGAATCGCCATATGATCTTCTCGCAATCTTAGCATACGCGGTGGTTTTTCAAGAGAGGATAGAGTGTCTTTGGACATTTTATTCTATGTGTTTGGTGGATGATAAAACATACACCAACATGACCCCCGCCCAATTCCACAAGATGGCAAGTGTCTTTAGAGGGTTGAGATATTGATGGGGAAAGCAAATCCAAGCCGCCAAGTAAGAGGGTTGTGGTAGACATCCTCTTAGGATTGGTGTAGAAATGGCTTCAGGCTTACCCATCACATCCCTTCTCCCAAATCCTAATATGCTTGCATTATTGATAATCTATGGATGTGATGTAATTGCCTAACTCTAATAAGTAAGCATATATATATATATATATATTTCATGTGGTGATTGCAAGATTCAAATCCAAGATTGCATCATTAAAGGGATATTTATTTGGTAAGACAAACCCTTAACCCTAATTTGTTGCAATTTGTGATCAATGGGAAAATTCTAGGGCAAATGAGGAGAGGGGCATTACATATTCCAAGCTCGCAGCTACGCAACAAAGGAGATGGCAGTGAGATCTTAGATATCACCTTTACTTGAGAAATATAGTAGTAAAGAGTTTGCCTGAAAATCGACTAAGAGAGCAAGTTGTTTCCATTACTCTAGCCACAGCATCTTCGGCTGGTTGTATAAGAATTACGCTTCACTTTCTCATTGAAAGTCAATGTAATTCTCATTTTCTATATTTGGTTTTCATTGTGATCTCTGAATCATTATTAAAAATAATTTGGTGTGAATTTGTATTAAAATAAAGTGGGTAGTGGAGAGACCCAATGGGTGCATGTTTTTCTTCATACAATATCAATAGTGTTGGAGGAACAAATTCACAAGATGATGAAATATAATAATGTACCAACTCTCAAATTGTAAATGTGGCATCATAGGACACGATGATCCTTGTCAAAGTGAGGATTATATGAAGTTCTTGTTTGTAGGTCTCGCATAGGGGAGCGACCAATGAGTTTGTTCTTAAGATTGACATGTCACAAGATATTCGATTCTGATCATAGAGTTTCAAATATCGCCACAATACCCATCACAATCTATGCAACAGTGGTTCTCCCATCCAAGGAGACCATAGTGAACCAAGTGTGGCAGGTGGACTCTGTGGATCAAGGAGGAATACATGCATTTCCAATTATCAATCTCTAGAGCTTTGGTACCATTGATCTTTATTTCCTGATCATTACAACAGTGTTGGTGGGCGCAGTGGGGGAGTCAAATTGTGTCTTGTAATGTCCCTTTTTGTTTGAATTAGCCTATTCATAGGCTAACATTGTTTGGCAGATACCCAGTTGATTGGTTGGCTCATTTCGTGTACATATGGAGGTGTTCTAATGATTTCTTGATATGTTTCTATTTTTAGAAACCTCATGTTATAAAGTAATGTTATGTTTGCACTTTATGTTATGAATAATTATTTTATTATAAAGTGCAAAATAAAATAAAATAATAATAATATTCCTTCTAGAAGGTGACTTGGGAAAGTTCTAGAAGGAGGCCGACCTATTGAGGAAAAAGAATAAATAGGCATTGAGGGCTCATTTCCTATCAGCAGATTTGTTGTTGTTGATGTTGATGTTTGATGGTTGTGGAGCCTAGGGTTTCTGCAGTTGTCTTTGGCCATTGAGAACGAAAACTCTCAATTGGTGAGCAATTTTGAGGGTGTGAAATATCACTTGAATTATTGCAGCTGGGAGAAAGTTACTTGACTTTCTATTTGTGCGTCATTGTGAAATATATTTGAGTACAATAGCTGATGTATTATTGTACTTTCTGAATAAGGGTTTGGATTTGAGCACTTGGAGTCCACGTTTTCACTCTTGGGGGCTCAATCTTTCATTAAACTCACCTTTCACTTGGAGCGCTTGATTCTTCAAGGGTTGGAGATCATTTGGGAGCTTGAGGAGACCATTAGTAGCTGACATATATTAATTTTCTGAGGTCTGCTAGAACAGGGGCGAATTGGGCTGGGAAGCTCAAATAAATTCATAAAAAATCATACACTTGTCTTTGGCTTATGGGTATTGGAGCAATCGATTTCTAGAGGATGGACAATGATGTTTGGTGATCAAAATCAGAGGTTGCAGCTGCTATTATTTTATTTTTGAAGTCTGAAATCTCCAGCAAGGGCGGCTAGGGCTGAGACATCATCCATCACTCATAAGGTGCTCTCATCCTTTATTCTTGTTTGCTACTTCATCTCCAATCCAAGGCGATTTCAAATACCAGGTTTCCATGTACATTTTCATAGTTGCATTGATCATATGATATCATTAGTATTGCTGCTGTAGATGTCCATTTGCTTCAGACTTTGCATTGTACTTGTTTCATGAACACAAGCCAAGAGTCTTGGCGTCTACATATCCTATTGTATTCAGAGATTGCATATAATAAAGGAGTAATGAGTTGCAGGTCTATCATTGGAAGATATGTCCATGTTCATGTTGATAGAAGTTTGCATGTCAAGTGTTTGGCAAAATGCCAATAGGCTGTAGATGTTATTATCAGCATAGTAGTTGCATACCAACTGTTTGACAAAATACCAGTTGGCTGTAGGTGATCATTTTTCATGATTAGAACTCATATATGCATTCAATATTGTCAAAATAAGTTGCACATTCATGTTAGGTCATTGTTTAGACAATTTAGAGTCATTTGCAAACATTCTTATTGATGCTAAGTGAAGGAAAGTGCCTTAGGAGCAATCTGAAATGTTATATCAGTCATATGACCCTTGTATGCAAAGTGTTTGACAAAATTTCCAAGGCCAAAAATCAGAAGTTTTCAATCAGATTTGAGCAGGGTCAGGTCTACCCCCATCAGCATCATGGCAAGATTTAAAGGATCATATGCAACAGGCTAGAGATGTTTTCTTTTCTCATGTCTTTCATGATAGCAATGGCCAACTATCTTAGTTCCAAAAAGTGAAAAGAAATTCGGCTCTATTCTTGAACAGTTGTTTGGCAGTCGAAATAGTAAATTTGAAGATGTGGGGGTTATGGTTCTCATTGGAGGTGAAGTAGACAATTATCCATATGTGTCATTCACAATCATTTCGACAAGTCATTTGGTTTATTTTTCTCTCAGTTAAGTTATAAAGTTGTATCATTTTGTTTAGGGTTTATTTTCATGAGTTATTAGTTGTCATATCAAAATTTAAAAGTGTCTAAAAATTGTAAAAATAAAAATTGCCTCAATTGTAATAGGATGCATTATAGCTTGTACACGACATCCAACTTCGGGGGGGAATTCTACAAATTGAGTTTCAATGCCAAATTTGCTAAGTAGCAAATTAACTAGAGGCAAGAGGAAATGGAGGACGGAGGACACTCAGTGTCCTCTCGTCAATCACCAACGACGGGGCTTCTTATCAGATTTGGTGGCATTTTGTTTTCTAGTGTGTGGCAATGACAATTTCCTATGTTGTTGGAGATCAAGTGGCACGATCAACAACAATGACTACTTCTATTCATGTGTGTGTTATTTCTTCTTGTAACCTCCTAGTGTAAAATACTGTAATGAACAAAAGCACTAGTGTAATGCAGTTCATGGATTTTGAAAAGGTTAGTGGTGATCCAAAAAACCATATGAGGTGAACAAATGAGTGTGTTCCTGTTTATGTCTAGGTTTGCGGTAAACCTATGAGAAAACCATGAAAGGTTGATGAGAGGTGCCTTTCACTTGAATCAAGATCATGAGCCAGAAGAGTTGGGCTTACTGTAGTTGAAAGTGTTGAAGTTTGAAAGGAGGAGAATATGGACATCGTCGATATTGTGAACAATTGTATAGGAGAGCAGCTGGCTACAAAGATCCTCTGACTATCATACTTCTTGGAAGTGTGGTTGGTCGGCGATGAGTTCACTGGAAGTGAAAGCAGGATAAGCTCTCGTATGTAGGTGATCATGTGCAGCAAGATCCAGAGAGCAGTATGCAGACCTAAAAGTATGCATAGGCATACAATTCTGTTTCCAATTTGTGTGATGTACTTTCTCTCCATGTTCGCACTAAGGGGGGAATGTTGGAAATGTATTGTTAGTGCTCAGTTTTGTTTTGGTTACGAGTTGTTTTAATAACTCACTAAGTCTGGAATTAGTAAAAACCGTGCAAGGGATGTGTAGTCCTTTATATATGTAATGGTTTGAAACGAGATAGACAAGAAGCACGATATTATTTCTATGCAAAACTTTTGAATGCCTCTATTATTCTGCCCAAATCTTTGACAAAATTAAGGCCTTTGATGCCATCAATTTAAGGATGAGCATCAGAAAAGGAAAAAGCAAAAGAACTATCTTAAGTCTTAAAAATTGTTATAAACTTGAGTGTTAGAAAACGTGATTCTTGAAGAGGATTTTGCACTATCATTAATAGCATTTATCATGGCTATTACTATAGTTGGAATCTGGCAGATCCATTGGACGACATTGATGCCCTAATGGGTATGTTCCAAAAATGTAGGTCACAAATCACAATCTAATAAATAAGAACAAAGAAACAAACTTATCAATAAGTGGAATCAGTTTAATTAATAAAACCAACCGTCAAAACATTATAAGCTTCCTTTTGGAGGGCATTGATGGCCTTTTGTCAAGTGGCATGATACGATAGGTAATTATGAGAGTTTGCACCTGAATCGCTCTCCCAATTGCATCTATTTTTAAAGTCTAACAGAGGTAGTAAATTGATAGCTGTCAGAAAAGACATGGTGGTGATGGTAGACATGAATTGGCCTTTATTACCGTGTAAAAGCATCATTTTTATCTTCCCTAGTTTTTTTGAGTTGATCGATTGTATTCCAAAGCATGTTTTATAGGGCCAGTACTCTTGTATACTAATTTTTCTGTGTTTACTCTACAAATTTTGGATTTAGCTTTTTTATAAAAAGGCAGCAATGCCTGTTGGGGCAGAAAGAGAAGCAAATGAAACTCAGGAAAAGAGACCGAGACCATAAATTCTACAGACAACCTCTACGGGGAATACAGGAATAAACTGAGGAGCCAGCTGACTAAACAGAGATTCTTTCAATGCCCATCCTCAAAGGCATAAATTCCAGTAGGAGACTATGGGGCAGCTGTAAGTGGTCTATGAGAGAGTTGACATTTTTGATGCCAAACTAGATGCAGTGTGCTCATCATGGGTATCCACCTGATAGATGCTGAGGATAATGTGGCTTAAACATAGGAGACAGTTCAAAGGCGCTTCATTAAAGAATATATGGAGACCTGAAGTCAAGCTACAACCTTTCTCCATCCTGAGCTTGATTTTGCTATTGAACTTAAACATATAAGTCAATGACATAGAAATATTAGCTTCTTAGTCTCAGTCTTCTCTATGTTAAGGGTCTTAGACTGGCTATTTCCGAATGGAGCTAGTTTATTATAGGTATACTGATTTCTCAATATGGCAGCCAATAAGAGTTTGTGAAGCAAAGATCTAATATGGTTGTAAATGGTCATCTTCCTCGCTGGCTGGGTAATTTATGATGCCTGATGTAATGGACCATACGTAAGCTTGCTACTTTGCTATCTTGGTATTAGAACCAGATCAGAGACAACTTGCAAATCTGGAAAAATGCTTCTGATTGGCCACATCCCAACTATAAATAAAAAATTGATTTGCTTACAAGAAAAAGGCTTATCATTAGGATTTTTCAGTCAAAATGTGTCTACTGTCTCTTTAATCATGGGCATATTTTATCCAGAAGGGAATAAAATGGAATAATTAAACCACTGGTATTTACCCGCTGTTTATGGAGCCTATATATAGCCATTATTTTCGGTGGGTTGAAACTCTAAAGGACATAGTTTTAAGGACTTCAAGCTTACAGAGTCCATAACTGTTTAGAAAAAGAATTCCTGGATAAAAATTGCATTCAAAGTTTAAAACAAGGTCTTGGGTCACATTTTGTATGATGAGTATGGATTGCAAACAAGAGCTCCTTATATAGATAACTACTTACAAGCACGAGGTTGAAACATAACTTTGTTAATTTAACAGGTCCACTGATCCTCAATGTATACTGTAAGATCAATGTATACTGTAAGGTCTAGTGTTTGGTACATAGATTGGGCAAGGAATTTGAATCCGTGGAGTTCCAATCTTCTTTCCCTGATATAATATATTTTTTATTAATTTCTCAGAAAAAAGTCTATGTGCCCTCCAAAAAGTCAAGAACCTTGTCTTAAAATTGTTTCAGGGACGCCATTAAAATTAATTCGAAATCAAGGTCAAGGGCTCAACTGAACGCCAACAACTGTCATTTGAAAGGCTTATAGTCTTCCATGTCTAGCCTAAATCGTTTTCTAGTAGACCAAAGAATCCTTCACTGGATTTGGCAGCATAAATCCAATGGCATGGTAAAAAGAAACAAAAGTAATGAAATTCACGAACAATAATTCTGTGATTTATTCCAACATTTTAATGTAAATTCACATTAATATATATTGGTTCTATCTGCTAATAATGTAGAAATATGATGAAGGATTCAGAGTACGTACCAGCGATGGAAAACCAATAAGAAGCGGTGACGCTCTATTTACCGTGAAAATTCACTTAAAGAACAATATAAATATAGTTTTGACTCGGAATGTTTGAAAGCGAACTGTTTTACTCCTACTCTATGCTTGCTACACTCCAATTGTGGGAGCAAAGCAAACCCGGTGTTCCTACAGAGAATAGCCAACAGATTTAGTCAGCCGCCATTGCTAAGAAAAATTTGCAAAACTTTTAATGTTAATATTCTAAGCTGAATCTTTTGTTTCGTTTAGGTGCATACATTTATTTTCAACCCCAAAAAAGAGATACAATATGGACAGTAACATGGGTTCTGTTAATATGCAATATTTAATTAATTGTATTGATTTTCAAGTGTACCTCATTTTCGGCTGTGAGGGGAATTGAACAGAGCTGTTTCAGGGTTCATATCTATAGTATGGCATGGCATGTGAATGCGTCATGTAATGGTTGATTGATTTGGCTTGGACTCTTTACTTTCATTTTGTATGGGAAACACTTGAATTGGAGGCAAATTCGGGCACACTCACATAGCAAACAATTTAACAAACAATTTTAACCAATTTAACAATTTGATCTAATTTTTTTAAATGATTTTAAAAAACAGAATATTAATGGGATTAATTGATTCAATGATGCAAATAGCTCACATAAAATTAGTTTTCATGGGGCTAGGGGAGAGGACCATATAGTGGGGCACCTTATCTTGTGGGGTTCATGTGGAGTGCCATGTGAGACGAAGACCAAAAAAATTTAACTGCCATGCATGCAATGATGTGGTGAACATAAAAATATTTTTTTCAAGGATGTCTATGTCAATAGCCATCTAGAAAATGGCATCGAGATGAAACCCCACAATTTCTTACAATTTTCAATGTTGACCGAAGGTGGACCACGTGCATCTCCAGTGGCAAAGACCAACATACCTCATATGTATACATGTTATGGGATCAAACAATGGATGGACACATTTAATTCCAAAATGGTAACATTTATCCCACATTGTCTCACACTCCATTGCCACCCCAACGCATTTACTTTGCACTTCGTTAGATCTCAGTGTTTGAGATGGCACCAGGTCTTGAAACAATGGAGCCTTCAATGTTGTCTACTACAACATTAATCTCTCATTGCCACTTCATTACTGACTCTCTTCTTCACGAAAGATCGTTTGGTTTGGCACCGAAAGTTGTTCACTTCTATTCACCTTTTATCATGGCTTCTAGCAATTTTTCAACCCCAGCACAAGGGAATGAGTTTGTGTTTCTTTTTTGAAAAGGCATTTGTTCACTTCACTCCTTTGTATGGCTTTAAATGGAAGGTGAGGTCATCATGTATTGTTTCGTCTATTATTTTTTGGGTTCTATATATTTGTTAATCAACTTCAATCCCTTGTATGTTTGTAAATGGAATGTGAGCTTGTCATACATTGTTTCATCTCTATCTTTTTTGGGTTTCTATATTTATTAATCAACTCTAGTCCTTTGTATGGTTGTAAATAGAATGTGAGATTGTCATACATTGCTTAGTGTCTACTATTTTTTATCCTTTTTTTGTTTATTATAATCTTTAAAGGCACCCTGCACCCTATCTTTCATAGAATTTCTAGTTCAATGCTTCATGTATTTCATCACTTCAATCCTTTTTATGGCTATAAATGGAAGGTGAGGTTGTCATACATTGCTTCGTCGTTATTGTTTTGGCTTATGTGTTTTTATTATTCAACTACCATAGGCCTAGTTTTTATCAATCTTTTCGATGGTGTCGGGTCTTGAAACCACGGAGCCTTCAGTGTTGTGTACTGCAACATTAATCTTCCATTGCCACTTCATTACCAACCCTCTTCTTCATGAAAGATCATTTTGTTTTGTGATGGAAGTTGTTCACTTCCACTCTCCTTTAGCCATGGCTTCGAAGGGATTTATGGGTCTCAACACAAGGGAATGGGTCTACATTGGGATGTGAGATTATTAAACCTTGCTAAGGAAATGAATCAAAGGTTTAATATCATCTTCTATGACTGAACCTATCTAAATTATAAACCCTACATGTCCATAGGTTCAAAGGAGAAAGGTATGTATCATTTTCTATAGTCAAACCTATGGAAACTCTAAACTTTAGGTCCATAAGATCTACATTTAAAGGTGAGGTTATTGAACCCCGCTAAGGCAGTGAACCAACATTTTTTACAACTTTTGAATCTTTGAATTTAGTTTTTTAAAAGGATTTTCTTCACTTCAATCCTCTCTGTGGTTGTAAACAGAAGGTAAGGTCATCATACATTACTTGGTCTCTGAATTTTTGGGTTTTATATATTTGTTACTTTGCTTAGTTTATTTTGGTTCTTTCTTATTGTTGTAATCTTCAAATGAGTTGTATCTATTCATAGAATGTCAAGTTCAATGTTTTGTCTCTAGTTTTTTGGGTTTTGTATATATTTGTTACTTTGCCTTGTTTATTTTGGTTCTTTGTGATTGTTATAATCTTGAAAAAATGCACCTTATATGTTTGTAGAATGTCGAGTTCAATGCTTTGTCTAGCTTTTTGGGTTTTGTATGTTTGTTACTTTGCCTAGTTTATTTTGGTTCTTTGTGATTGTTATAATCTTCAAATGCATCCTATATGTTTGTAGAATGTTGATTTCAATGCTTTGTCTCTATTTTTGGCTTTTGTATATTTACTATCAACTACTGTAGGCCTAGTTTATTTTGGTTCTTTGTGATTATTATAATCTTTTTTTCTCAAACTTTATACTGAAAAGATGCAAAAGTTGTTGAAATTGTAAAACTGGTGTTGAATAGTTCATGCTTTCAATTATGAAGTTACTTTCAAGAAATATTGCTTCAAATTTCTTATGTATGTGAACATATTTATTACTTTAAGAAGTTACAATCTTATGTTTGAGATGATACTATGACCTCTCCAATTTATGTTAGAAATTAAAATTTTGGGTTCTTTCAACTAGTAATTTAAATTTAACATATTTTAAGGAAACAGGTAATAAAAATTTGTATTGTTTGTGAATAATGTTGTAAGCAGGTTTCCAATATCTTCAATTGGTAATTTATGTTATTGAAATTGAAAAATGAATTACTAAACTTATAATTGAAATTAGATTGTAGTTACAATTAGTTGTTGTCCAAGATTACAATTGTATGGGCATGGGAGACATCAAATTCCAAGCTTAAACTGGCATAAATTATTAACACTAGTTGTCGATATGAACCTTTCTCCTTTGAACCTATCAATATGTAGGGTTTACAATTTGGATAGTTTCATCCATAGAAAATTATATGTATCTTTCTTATTTGAACCTATGGATATGTAGGGTTTATAGTTTAGATAGGTTCAACCATAGAAGATGATATCTATCTTTCTCCTTTGAACCTATGGATATGTAGGGTTTAGAGTATGTATATGTTTGGCCATAGAATATGATATGTATCTTTCTCCTTTGAACATATGGATATGTAGGGTTTAGAGATTAGATAGGTTTAGCCATAGAATATTATATGCATCTTTCTCCTTTGAACCTATGGATATGTAGGGTTTAGATTTTAGATAGGTTCACTCATAGAAGATGATATGTATCTTTCTCCTTTGAGCCTATGGATATGTAGGGATTAGAGTTTATATATGTTTGGCCATAAAATATTATATGTATCTTTCTCCTTTGATCCTATGGATGTGTAGGGTTTAGATTTTATATAGGTCTGGCTATAGAAGATATATGTATATTTCTCCTTTGAAACTATGGATATGTAAGGTTTAGATTTTAGATAAGTTCAATCATAGAAGATGATATGTATATTTTCTTCTTTGAACCTATGGATATGTAGGGTTTAGAGTTTAGGTAGGTTTGGCCTTAGAAGATGATATGTATCTATCTCCTTTAAACCTATGGATATGTAGCTCGTTTAGATATTAGATAGGTTCGAACATAGAAGATGATATATATCTTTCTCCTTTCAACTTATGGATATGTAGGGTTTAGATATTACATAGGTTTAGCCATAGAAAATGATATTTATCTTTCTCCTTGTAACCTATGGATATTTAGGGTATATAGATTACATGGGTTTGACCATAAAAGATGATATGTAGCTTTTTCCCTTGAACCTATGGATATATAGGGTTTAGAGATTAGATAGGTTCAACCATAGGAGATGATATATATCTTTCTCCTTTGAAACTAAATTTAAAGATACAAAAGTTTAAAAAATGTTGGTTCATTGCCTTAATGAGGTTTAGTAACCTCGCCTCCAAATGCAGAAACTATAATAAATTTGATAAATCATCAAAGTTATCCACTAACATACAATAATACATAATCCACATGTAAAGACAAATGTAATATTTAAAGCTCAACTTTCAAGACATGTCATATATCCTAACCTATCACTAGATCAACAAGAAGTTTCTTTCTACAAACCAAATTCTTTAGGTTATGGTAAATGTTGTTTCCACTAATGGCTTGTTGAATCCAACTCTTGCAACAATTGACTTGAGCCAAACCACTACCCAAGGTCTCTATGATCATTATTATGTCTTATAGCTTGCATTTTTTAATAAGGAATGTGGTAAGAAGAGATATTTTATTATAACCTTAAATTCATTGGCACATTCCCTATTCAAAACATTTGAAATCTAAATTGTTTAATATTCAGTCCACAAATGGAAAAGGTACACTTTAATTATCCCTGATAACACTTTAAAACATAGACATATTAATTGTTAAAGTTAAATATGAAGTGACCACCCATAATAAATGTGTTTTTTCTAAGATGAAGTCCTTTATAAAGGAAATTAATTATCAATTGTCCAAGCAAACAAATAAATGTGTCCCATATCTCCTCATCAACTTAATTTTAACAAGTGATATTTGCCCAACTATTGGTCTCTTTCTCCACAAATGCATGCAAGCACCACATTGAAAGGTGTACATCTCACCAATCGAGCTATCAAAATAGTAGAATAGAAATCAATCAACTATAAAAATTATTACCAAATTATAATTTATCAACATCCATAAAAGTCATATGATCATCTCACATGAATCAATCCACATAATTCAATTTTCAATTACAAACCAAACAAGAGGACACAAATTTTGTTCTCATACCAAACAAGTATTCAACCAAATTGATTTATATAGTTTTATGTTCATTGTATGCAAACAATTTTTATGTTAAGAATTGGAAAATAGAAGATATAAATCTACAATACATGCCTCCCTAAGCTATGATATCAAACTTTTTGTGTATAATGATCCTAATCAAAAGAATACACAACCCTTTTCACTCAAACCATGAGGTGAATGACAATAGACTACTTTTGGTGCCAAACCAAATGATCTTTCATGAAGAAGAGAGTTGGTAATTAAGTGGTGGTGGAAGATTAATTCTACAATACAAACATTAAAGGCTCCATCATTTCAAGCCATGGTGCCATCCCGAACCCCAAGATCCAATGAAGTGAAAAGTCTATAGGGTGGGTTGGAAGTGGAGTGTGAAGTGACACAAGATAAACACTACCATTTAGGAATAAAACATGTCCATCCCCTATTTGATCTTGTGACATGATGTACATATATGAGGTATGTTGGTCTCTGCCACCAAGAATCCATGTGGTCCACCTTCAATCAACATTGAATATTATAAGAAAATGTGGGTTCTCCTCTCCATGTCATCTTCCACTTGGTTGTTGACTTAGACACCCCTAGATAGAATATTTTTAAGTTGTCCACCTCATTGCACCCATGGCATGTTCAAAAAAAATAGTCTATGTCTCACGTGGAACTCACAAGATAGGGTGACCCACTATTAGACACTCTCCCCTACATATAGTTTCAACTAACATTCAACATGATTATATACAAACAAGTTTTATGTTGAGCATTTGGGGTTCATAGTTTCCTCACATCATTATCAAATTACAAAAACTATTTTATTAAGAAACAAAAGACATATATCTAAAATGCTATTGATTCCATATATTAACATAATTCATTGACAAATGGTAGACATAAATCTACAATACAAATATAGTTTCAAAGGACATACAAAATGCATAAAGCATGCCTCCTTAGGCTACAATATCAAAATTATTTATGTACAATGATTGCTATCAAAAAATAGATAACCCTTTTCACTCAAACCATGGAGGAAAGGAAATGAACTTGATATGATAGAGTTTGGTGTTTCTTGGCTACTTGAAAAATTTATGCCACCCATGTTGTACTCCATTGTTGGTGGAATTGAAGCACTACTTACATGAGATGGGGTCAAACTTGGAATTTGAGTGCTAGTTAATTGAGATGGGATCAAACTTGGGATTGGAATAGTAGTTAAATGGGATGCAATTAAACCTATTGAATTCACCACACCAAAATAATGAGGGACAAGGATGTTATGTATCCCTAAAAAATGCATGTTGTTCATGTAAAGGCTTTAGTGGATTACTTAAATACCTTTGTTTGCCTAAATCCCTCCTTGCTAACTCAAATTATTTATCCCTTCTTTGTTGGTCCCTTAGGATCCTCTCATGCACCATTCTCTATTCATTTTCTTTCCTTTCAATTATTTTATGTTGTTCTCTTGTTTGTCATTAAAGGTCTCTATCTAGTTTTTCTTGCTCCTTCATTTATCTTGCAACAATTTGTGTTGTCTTTCTCTCCTCTATTTTTTGTCTCATCAAAAGGTTCAAGTAGTCACCTATTGTTAGGAGTTGAGATTGTTGGATCAAATGAATTCCATTACCGTTTGCATTCCTCAATCTCTCCTTGATAATGTGAATAGGTAGTTTGAGAAATTTGCTAATGTCTAAGTTGGTTTAAGAACCTAATGACTGGTTCAATTCAACATCAATGGTATGTTTAGTTTTGTGGATATGTGGCCCATCATCTTGACTTTCTACCAAATCTACAACATTATCTCTCTCATTCCAACCTCCACAATCAACATAATAATGTACCATTTCAGGCTCATTCAATCTAGGTGGGGGAGATGGGAAGGAAAATGTGTCTTCTTCTTGTTATGGATGTAAATCAATTACCAAATTCATAGCACCCTCCAATAACCATGATGGTTGGCTTGGTTGAGATGGAAGACTAAGTCCATCTTCTTGTTTGCTCATGCTAAGTCTTTTCTATTTGAGCACAAAATTTAGACTCCAAAGAAGTACTTTCAAGTGCATAATTATATTCACATATCATTGGTTTAGGTGTTGTAGGATGTAATTTCTTTGCTGCAAGCAAGTTGTTTACTAGTTAATATTAATATTATAGGTGTTGCCACAATAATGGGTTACATTTTCTGGGACATCTTGATTTTTGCTAAAATCACATGTATTTTTAGAAAATATAATTATTTAAGCCTTGAAAGGTTCCATTTAAAGGAATTTAATTGAAGGGGGTTTGATCAAACCCCCTTGGATAGAACCTCGCTAGTTTTAAACCATACCTATAATGGAGTCTCCTCTACACCTATCAAAATGCAGATAAAAAACCACTTTTGATTTACTTTTGGGGGATCAAATGAATTAATTTAAAATTTATGTTTTTAAGTATGTAGTCCTTATTATAAGATTCCCAAAAAGTATAATTTTAAATATATTTAATTTGATTATTATATTTATTTTTTATTTCTTGTGAAAGTAGGCTTTTCACCAAAAATCAAGCTCTCTATTATGCACATATGGAAAAATAGTAGATTACCAGAAAAAAATTTAAAAAATATTTATGCTCTTAATATTGATGTCCTTGATCCAACAACAAAAAAAAAAGAATTTTGATGCATACAAAAAAGTTATGTATTATACAATAAACCTATGTCTAAATTGTAATTTATTTGATCCTTCATAAAAAAATTATGTACAATAAACATCATCTAAGTTTAAAAAAACTAGTTTCAAAGGAATAAAACAATTTGATTCCTATTTGAAACAAAATATCACAAATCAAGTTTGCATCATCTTCATATTCCTCAGTTTAGCAGCTATACTATATTTAGTAGTTTAGTTCAATGTCAAGTTTGGCCAAAAAGTGTAACCCATTGTTGTAGGATCAACTCCTAAAACATCAAATTCTGAAACATCAACTCCTAAAAGACTTATAAAGTTATGCACTACAAAAGTGTTATCATGTATACTAAACTAAAATATGTCACTAGGATACATGTATGCCATAAGTGCATCAAGATTAAGTGGCCATATACCTGTAATCTTGAATCCTATTGTGATGTTTGCAACAATCAATTCCTTTCTACCAGGATTGCCAATTCTTCCCTCTTAAATTCAATATTGGGATACTTGACCAGTCAAGTTCTTCTTTCAAATTAATTTGATGAGGAGATATGGGGCATATCTATTTTTTGGGAGACACTTGGCAAGATAATTTACACTTTCTGGGAATCCTGATTTTTGCTGAAATCACATATTTTTAGAAAATATAATGATTCAAGCCTTGAAAAGTTTCATTTAAATTATTCTAATTGAAGAGGCTTTGATCAAACCACTTTAGATCAAAACCCCTTGGATAGAACCCCAGTAGTTTTAAACCATACCTATAACAAAGTCTCTTTTACATCTATCAAAGTGCTGATAAAAACCACTTTTGATTTACCTTTTTGGGGATCAAATGAATTCATTTAAAATTTATTTTTTGTAAGTATGTAGTCCTTATTATAAGCTTCCCAAAAAGTATAATTTTAAATAAATTTAATTTGATTATTATATTTATTTTTTATTTCTTGTGTATGTAGGTTTTCACCAAAAAATCAAGCTCTCTATTCTTCACATGTGAAAAAATAGCATATTATAAAAAAAAATTGAAAAATATCTATGCACTAGATATTTATGTCCTTGATCCAACAAAAAAAATAAAATTGAATTTCAATACATACAAAAAAAGTTATGTTTTAACCAGTAAATCGTGTCTAAATTATAACTGGTTTGACTTTGAAACTTAATTAAGAAAAAAATATTCAATGAAAACTATGAAACCAATTTATGCACTAAATATCATACTTATTCTAAATTTGAAAAAATTAGAATTTAATCCTTCATGGAAAAAATTTATGTGTTAGCCAGTTACGTCAGTCTTTAAAAATTGTGTTTACTGTTAAAAACTAGTTTTCGAAAATGGAAAAAGAAGTGTAATCTGATTCTAATTTTTTTTAAAATATATATTTAGAATCTACAGACAAAATGTCACAAATCACTAGTTTGCATCATCTTCAAATTCCTCACGATTTAGCTGCTATAGGTGCCCGAAAGTGAAGATTTAGTTAAAAAAATTCAATTCAATGTCCAATTTGGCCAAAAATTGTAAACTAGTATTGTGGGATCACCCTTATAAGTGATTTTGTATTAGAAAAACACTATTTTCTTATGGTTCGTCACTTCATGTGTAGTTGGAAAATTAATATGTCTATGTTTTAAAGTGGCATGCGTATTAGGGATAATTAAACTATTATTCTATTTGTGGACTTAATATTACAAAAAGGGTTTCAAATATTTTCAGTGGATAATGTGTACAATCTGTGTCAGTTTGGAATATTGATAGGCAAGTTTGTATGTGTCCTATCTCTAACATGCATTTTGTTTAAATATTAACTAAATAGCAAATAAAAATATTATAATCATTTACTGGATCCTAAGTTAACTTTTTAGGTGCAATAAAGAGTTAGTTTTAAGAATACTTTAATTACTTTACTAGATGAAAAAGTTACATAAATTGGGCCCATCGTGATCAATCAATATACCCATTATAAGACCCTACCCCACTATCAAGCCTTCTCCCCTATTCGTTATGTCTCACATGTTTCTTAGTTGATGTGCATGTAAAACCATAATATATCTTCAAGTTGTAGGCGTAAGATTTTTTAATGTGAGCATATGAATACAAGTGGTGATGGTGGTGGGTCCAATGTTCTTATTTAGTGAGATCAACTACTTTTCAAAGGGGCATGTATATGATATCTAAAATATTGTGACATGGTGACATTCTTGTAGCAAGTGGATAAACTTGCTTTAGCATACAAAATTTTAGTGTGCATCTTTACTTTTACCACCGTGTTCTTGCTATCAATCTCAAGGATTATCCTACACGAACCTTTGATCTCCAAGCTAATTCAAAAGTTCTAAGAAGGGTTTATTTACGTGGAGTGTTAAAAAAGAGGTATAACACTACATTATTAGGGTTTTCTACATGGTGAAATGAAGGAATAAATAAAAAAAGAATGTGGATAGTTTTTGAGGGTTTACAATTGATAGAATTTAATGTTGTTAGTGGTCATACTCTTATAACATTTATATATTGTTCTAATATAAGGTTATTAACCTTATGTTATAAAGCATATACCATTTAATAATTAATAATCTAATAAATATTAGATTATTAATTATTTATGAATGATCACTTTGAATATGTGTGACTACTACCCCTTAAGGTATTTTACTACCCTTACTCCTATATTTAAAGTGGTTCTCTCTCATTTGAGTGTGTGGATTTGGAGATTTATAGTGAATTATATCATATGCACATGTAGTATTATTGACCATGTGGAAGTAAGGAGAAGTGGTTCCCCAAGTTCAGTCTATTTTTAATAGACTATTTTTGTAAGTGTTTTATGGGGCTTTTTACTTGAAAGGATTTTTCCCATGTATATCTTGTGTAATGTGTGAAATATACACTTTTATGATTCTCATTTTATTTTTTATATTTTGTTTATAATGATTAATATCCTAAGATCACAATTTCTAACATGGTATTGAAGCATGATAGGCTATAATAATCATTTTTTACAAGTTATACTAGAAGATATGTAGATCTTGATGGGAAACCTATTTATGCTCAATCAACACATATGCAAGGCCATTTTTACAATGCATTTGGTGTGCCTTTTCTATTATTTTAAAATCAATTCATCAGAGCAACCTAGGCCGAGCTATTGATTCTTATAGGAGATATTGTTCTTGGATATGTTTTCTATGAAATATATAATGTGTTCATAGGAATGCATCTTGTGTGCATTTTTTTGTAAATCATTTTATTATTCTATTTTTCCTTTTAATAGGGAAAATAACTAATTCAATTTATATCAAATGTTCCCCAAATAGTTAGCTCGTTCCTTTCAACATCATCTAGAGTTTGTCATATTTTCATACATAAAATATCTATAATAGGTTTTATTGATCTCTTATATTAGGGTAAGACCCTCTTCATTAAGTAAAAATTATTTCTATAGAGCATCCATGATCCACACAAAGTGATCCTTTTTAAGAATTTTAGAATCATTAAATTGTTAAATATATATGAGTTTATCCTCTTACATTAATAAAGAGCCTCTCACTTCTCCAAATATAATTTATCAATTTCATGTATAATTTTTGTATATAATAAAAATTAGAAAAACATTATTTTCTTAAAAAAGTTCCATTCATCAACATTCAATTTTACCTTTATATTTTCTCACCACTCCCATTTTTTTTTAAAATCTATTTGTTGATATTCAATAAAATGAAATAACCTTTCCTACAAATCTTTTGAAGGGTCACATCCCAATAATTGTTGAACACCCAGAATATTGAGAGGGGGGGTGAATCGGTATTCTATATAACCAATTAATCACAAACCATCCAATTAACAAAGTATATCTAACTACAGCAATGAATGAAAACATGAAAGAGATCACAAGATCACATAACACATGAACACCAAGATTTTTACATGGAAAACCCAAAAAGGGAAAAACCACGGTGAGGATTAGCTCACAATATATTATAACCAATTATAAGATACTACAAGGACTCACTATCGGGACACATTGTCCTTATAATGCTCACAACCAAAAATAGATACAAAACAGGAATGGCTACACAACCAAAATGTGAATTGATACAAAGTGTACCTTCCTTGTGTTGAATTCAATTCCTTTGAAGCTCTGAATACAAAATACTACTCTACTTAGCAGTTGCTCAACAATTCACAATAATTTTTCCCTTATTCAGATTACATACATACATCTTTGCATGTTTGTACAATATCATATTTCTCGCACATCACATTACATATCATCTATATCCATACAACTCAAAATGTCCTACATATATACTCTATTACATCCGCATACATCAATTAGGTCAGCCTAATTAGATGTAGCCTTATTTTAATTCATCACTACCTTGTTGGCTTCATACTTGAATCAAAAACTTCTTCATGCTCAAATCAATTGTGCAACACTTAGTTTAGGTCTGCATGGATCTAAAATAGATCCCATTAACATCCGCAATAGACATTTAATCTTTACAACACTTATCAATTATTAGGTCAGCCATGAATTAGACCTAATCACAAAATAAGCCAACTGATCACACAACAACAACCCATCTGATTATATAAACCCACGCCTTTAGGAATATATGGAGTACTCACATCTATAAACCATCTCCCAAAATTGTAGAGTTTGAATCCAAATACCAGAGGAATGCAGACCGGATACACATACGCATTTACACTGTATAAAGTCAAAACTGTATACTTGTTCTTTAGTGCTGCCACAATAATGGGTTACACTTTTTGGGACATCATGATTTTTGCCTGAAATCACATATTTTTAGAAAATACAATGATTTATGACTTTAAAGGTTCTATTTAAATTATTTTAATTAAAGAGGGATTGATCAAACCCCCTTAGATCAAACCCCCTTGGATAGAACCTTGTTAGATTTAAACCATACCTATAATCGAGTCTCCTCTACACCTATCAAAATGCTGATAAAAAACCAATTTTGATTTACCTTTTGAGTGATCAAATGAATTCATTTAAAATTTATGCTTTGTAAGCATGTAGCCCTTATTATAAGCTTCCTAAAAAGTATAATTTTAAATATGTTTAATTTGATTATTATATTTATTTTTTATTTCTTGTGAATGTAGGATTTTCAATGAACATCAAGTTCTTTATTTCACACATACAAAAAAATAGAAAAATAGAGAAAAAAAATTCTAAAAATACATGTGCCCTAGGTATTGATGTCCTTATTCAACAAAAGAATAAGTTAATTCAAATGAATACAAAAAAAGTTATGTGTGTCGAAGTACACCTCTGTCCAAATTATAATTATCTTGACTTGGAAAATTAATTAAAAAAATATGTAACAAAAAATTATGAAAAAATATCCATCCCTAGATATTGGTGTGAAAAAATTGCATTTTAAAAATAGAATTGTATCCTATCTATAAAAAAAGTTATATGTGCCGAAGTGAACATCACTTTTTAAAAATGCTGATTAGTAGAAAAAATAAGTTATTAAAAATTACATAAAATGATTCACAATTTATTTTTAATTTTTTTAAAAAATATAATTAGAATCTACACAAAATATCTAACAAATAACTAGTTTGATTCATCTTCAAAACCTTAATGGTTTAGCTGCTATAGGTGTAAGAAAGTGAATGTCTGGTGAAAAATCCTGATTTTAATGTCAAGTTTGGCCAAAAATTGTAACCCATTATTGTGGGATCACAGAAGTTCAACCTATTCAACCAAAATCGCTGAAATCTTGATCAAAGATGCAAAAGGTAGTCCTAAAAAACATATTGTAATCTCATAAGCTAATCTTATTGCATGAGCAATTCCAGACCAAATTATCGGATTAAGATGCATACATTTTGTTCACCGGATTAGTCAAACTATCAACAAACAATGTTGGCATCAATAACAATGCATTAAAAATGGTTTCTTCTTTATTCTTTCAAAAATAATGTGTAAGTCTACAAAGATCTTGAGAATATTCATTCCTTTTATATTTTGTGTTTTCCTTTCTCATTTATTCCAAGCATGACATTATCCTCTCCATATACATCATATTTTTTCCTCCATTATTTGTCTATCTGTGCCCATGGCCCCACAACTAGATGGATGTGAAACCAATAAACAAGAGTGGATCTTGTTTTTATCATTGTGTATCATTTTATATGTTTCTTTAAATGTCATTTTTCATGCTTTGCCTTATTTAATTAGGTAAGGCTTTGCAAGTAAACAAATATACAGACATATAACCATTAGATGAACCAACAACCATTCAATATTATCCATTAATTTTAAGCTCCATTATATTCTAATGTCCAATAAACTTGAAAATAGAGTGGGATGCACTCTAGTTCTATGAGTAGGACAATAAGAGAGTGAAAGCAACCATATATATGTATATTGTTTATAAAAGTAGTGATTACATCTAGACAACAAATTTACTATTTTAGAATCCCTATACTTATATAGTCAAAATGCACACTTTTAACCTTCTTTATGGAAGTTATGTGTTTTTACTCAAATATTGATAGAGTCTTCCTCTCCTACCAGACTGATGGTGCCTCTTCCATCGATTGATATGAGGACTTGTTTTGTTCCTTCCGAACAAAGGTGGTAAGTTTAAATATGACGCAAGGGGCATTATAAAAGATTTATTTATTTTTCTTTCAAATTTATGTTGAACTAAAATTCATTCACTCTTTCACATCCATGGGTGTGTAGTCAATCACAAGTCTAGAGCCAAGGTTCTTATTATATCTTACTTAACATGTAGCAGAACCCATGTCATTTGAACATGAGGTCACACTCTTATGAATGTTTCTCATTATAATTATATTATGTCCTTACCATATATTTCTTGGAGTCATTAGGAGTGGGGTGGCTTGAGCGTGTAATGGTCCCCTTTTTTTCTATATCAAAGAAAAGTAATTTTAAAGAGTTTGTTTGGTATATAGGAATTTCAAGGCAATTATCAAACCAAATTGGAGGCACATTTAATCTTGTGATGTTCTTGGTTTTTACTATTTGTGATATTTTTTAATATAATATTCGAGCTTAATTAAATTTTAATTGTGGGTGATAACTCTATGAAGTATCAGAGGTATTTTATTGGTAAGCAAGATCAGATTCCTTGATTACAACAATGTTTCTAAATATTTTTTCAAATAGTGTGAAGGAGAGAATGAAATTGCATTCAAAAATTAGAAATATAGATTATTATGGGGGGTAATTATTTGTCCTTTATTTTGTGTTGCTTTGCAAATAATCAACAAGGAGGGTATATGAACTTTATTTACAAAATATGATTGGAAGCGTTGATTGATTTTAATGGAAATTTCATACTGACAGTTCATATTATACCATGATTTTGTTCCTCACACAAATTTCCTTCTTCCAAGGTTTGTAATTGTCCAAATGATCATGATATCCTATAGTTATATTAGCATTTCTAGGTATGAATAGTCTAACATGGTTCAATACTATTATACTCATCACTAATATGTGAAAAAATTCCTACATGTAAAGGAAATATGAATTCAAAAATAAAAATATTCAAAGATGCCTCATATAAAATATAAATTCATGTGTTCATTATCTCCACAACAATATCCTTATATGCCATGTCACCAAGCTAAGTCACATGGCCTAATCAAATGGTTGGATTTTTATTGTGTTGAGAGCTGTCACTTATATTATTTATGTAACCCACCCTAGTGAACTATTTTGACTTGACTTTAGTCCTTGGTGATATTTAGTTGATTCTCTCTCATGTTCAACCCTTAAATTTTCCAAAGCATGTTCATTACTGATGAAAAGCAACTTGTTTATAATTTAACAAGCAAACAAGCAACCAAATTCATTCATATAGCATTACAATTTATTTACTCTTCATTTCTCCATATCCATTCATTACAATGTTCTATTTTTGTGAGTGCATTTGAATTACTAATTAAAACAAAAGTTTTTTACCTTAAGTATATTTCCATCCTCATCCAAATAGTAACCATCAAATAAAATCAAGTTAGTGGATGCAATTATGATAGATATTTTAGACCATCCAAGGTTTATATATCTTTAAATAAATAAAAACACATCCATATGCAAAGTGGAATTGCATAAACTTTCAAAGCATCTTTTGGCTACTATATTTTATTTTCTTTCTTGAGTTACTTTGGCTAGCATCTTTTATGAGCTTTAGGTATCTTCTAAAATTATTGGGTATATTTATAATGGGTAGCTATCACCTTAATAAACTGTTTAGGGAGAAAAATTGGAAAGGATAGCTCACCTATTGCTTTAATTTTTTTACAAATCATTACTATATAGCATGGATATTATTTCCTCAAAATAAACATGACAAGTTATTCATACTTATGTTCATGAAAATATCATATGATCCACTTGTTAATGACCATAAAATTATCTACATTCAAATTGACTATATTCTATATCTATGAAAAATGCTCTATTGTCATTGGAAAATAAAAAATGCTTATAATTGATCATGGTATTTATTATTCATAAACCAAGAATCAAATTTATTTTATTATTGTGTTACTAACTATGCTAGTGATTCCATTTATAAAAAATCTACCATAGATTATGTCTTCAAAATAAATAGTTTAGGTGATATTACATGGATGGTTACCTGGTTGATTCTACCAGTAGTCCTAATTGGTCCATATGAGTTGCAACTCAACATGTGCTATCTTCCATGGTTTTTTAATAAAAAATATACATGAAAAAGTAACTCTAAAAAGAATCAAATTTGCTTTGAAGATTTATGGAAGATTTTCATCTAGGTACTAATAAAAGTACCACCTTACTAAATGATAACTAGAGTTATTTTACTCTTATCAAAGACTCTCATTTCCAACCACATAGAAAGAGATAAAATAACATTGAAAATCATGAGCATTCCACTCAAGAGAAAAGATTCCATAGAACAAAAATCCGCTCCTAGATATGTGTTTAAACTTTGCATAGGTTCAATCACATGGAGTTCTAAAAAATAACCAATTGTAATAGAAGTTGAATTTCAAAGTTCTTTTGAAGAAGCTAAAGAAGCTATTTAGATTAACCAACTTATAAAATAAATTTAAATGGAATCAAATACTAATACCACTCTTATGTGATAATCAAAGTTGTATTGTAGTTGCTAAGAATCATGTTTATCATCAAAGATCTAAACATATTGAAATTAAAGCTGAGAAAGTAAGTTGAAAGGAGATATTTGTCTTCAATATTTCCAGACCAAACATCAAGTTGCAGACATTTTTTTACAAAGCCATCAAGTGTAGTGCAAAATTCTTTAAATTCATATCAATGATTGGACTTAAGGTGATGTCATTGATGAGGAGTGTTCATGTCAATAACACCACCTAGTGGCTAAATCCATGTTTAATTCCTAACAAGCATAAGCAAGTCCTAACAAGCATAACATAAGACCCCTAGGCATTAGTAAGTCCTTTGAGAATAATTAAGTCCTAATAGGCATAAGCAAGTTCTAGCAGGGATAAAATAAGACCTCTAGGAATTAGTAAGTCCTTTGGGAATATTTAAGTCCTAACAAGCATAACATAAGACCTTTAAGCATTAGTATGTCCTTTAGGCATTATGTAAGTCATATGGGCATATTGTAAAAGTAAAATTAGACCTTTAGGAATTATGTAAGTCCTAATAGGCATAATATAAGACCTTTAGGCATAATGTAAGACCTACAAGAATTTATAAAAAAAAATTCTATATAATCTTCCACATGTAAAAGCATTGATTATATAAGACCTATGTGCACTATGTAATGAACCTGAGGAGGCTAGTTTGAGGAGTCTTAAGCTCCAATAAAAAAATTAAGTCCTCATATACAAAATCATTTTTAAAACATTAGGATCAAAAATTGTGACAAGATGAATTTCATGTAGTCTGAAATACATGCTCTTAATTTTGACATATTTTTGTGTCCCTATTTATCAATGTCAAAGAAGACCTACATTATTGGGGTATTTCATTTTTTTATTTTATAGAAATTGACATGTGATGCCCCATATTAACATCAAGGGAGAGTGTTAGAACATAATGTTATTAGGGGTCAACCACTATAACATTTATATATTGTTCTAATGCAAGGTTATAAAGCCTTAAGTTATAAAGCATATACCATTTTAATAATTAATAATCTAATTATTAGATTATTAATTTTTTTATGAATAGTTGCTTTGAATAGGTGTGACTAATACCCCTTAAGGTATTTTTCCAATCTTTCTTATATATTTAAGGTGGTTCTCTCTCATTTGAGTGTGTGTGGATTTGGAGATTTATAATGAATTCTATCACTTTGCACAAGTTATTATTGGTCATGTGGAAGTAAGGAGAAGTGGTTCTCTAGGTTTTGTCTATTTTCTAATAGACTATTTTATTTATTTTTATAATAAAATTATATTTTATTGGGGTTTTTATCTGAAATGGTTTTCCCCATGTATATCTTGTGTAATGTGTAAAATATATGCTTTATGTTTTTCATTTATTTATAATGATTAGTAACTTAAGATCCTAATTTCTAACAACAAAAATTTAGAACTTGATAATTTATTGATGGTCATTAGTGATATTGTGGTATCTTGGAATATGTGTAAGGGAGAAAATGTGTAAGGTCACCCTTCTTCCACATGTTCACACTTTATTTTTAAAGAGTGGATAGCATGAAAATATTCTTAAAATTGTTTTTCACCATGGTATGATCTTGTTTGCATGGAGAATGAAATTAGGATAGAATTGTAGTTAAATTTTGAATCAATGGATTTGGTAAATTAATAGTATGGATAACTCATAATTGATGGACCCTTTGGGGCTTATGAGATGTTCAATTTTCTAGTTATGTTTTATTCTATGTCACCCTAATGTTAGATTTGAGTAGTTATGTTTTGACCTATTCTTCAATGATTTATATTTAAGACCTTTTGACTGGATATCACTTTAATTTTTTTTGATAATGAATTATGATTATGATCTTAAATATTCTATTTCTACATTATCTATGATTTGTTGATATATTATGCACATAGATTAACCTAGATCAATTTAGGATAATATTTTTATGATTTAGATTATTAAATCGATATATTCTAGGTGATTCAGAAGAGTAGTTTAATTAATGAATGAATCTTTAATGATACATTTAGTTATGTTATGAGATGTCTCTTCCAATGATTCATTATCATGTCATCTTTATGCTACTAGTATGGTCATTGAGTGGATTATTTCATGGTTAGTTTATTTTATGGACATTATTATGATGTGAGTTATTGACTTTATTATTGACTTTGGTTTATGTTTCATGAACATAGTTGATTTTGGTATGGGTGATGATACTCTTATCAGAAGATTTCATTCTATGTGATTCACATATGTGGATTTATTTGTGATTAGATGGTTATGATTATATTTCATATGTTGCAAGAGTCTTGGATAATTCATTTCCAATTGTGACTTAGTTGATAAATATAATACATGTGAAATATGAATACATTAGAATGCTTGATTATAAATTTGTAATTAAATATATGTGGAATTTGAATATATTACCTTGTTTTGATTATAGGGGAAAAATAGGTTTTGAATGGACCATAAACTATTTACAAGTAGGTTTTGAAGGAACTCAAAACCCTATCAAAGATGAGCATGTTGCAAAAAGAAAAGACATTGAAAACCAACAGCGAAAAAACAACAGCCATTTAAAGGATCAACATGACTACCCAAACCTACAACATAAGACAAGGTTTTGAAGGGAACTTTAACCCCAATACAACTAGGTTTTAACAAGGACATTGGACCCTAACATTTCATAAATTTTTCCTAAGTGATCCAGGCAACAATAGGACCTGCAACAACCAGATCATAGTAGACCAACGGCTCATAACAACCATCATTGAGCTAAGAAAGATCAACAACCCTAAAGATGTAGAGCCTCCACATCACCCAAATAGGCTCTCCAAAGGAGAACGCATGAGAAAGAGGGAAACAATAGCTCCCATTTAGAAACCTCCTTCCAATCAAAATCCCTACCTTAATAAGAGATTTAAAAGAGAAGATAGAAAACATGGTAGAAAGAATCTCCTTAAAACACTTTCCAACCCAACACACCAACTCAAACTACACCTCTAAAGGAGAGAGCTCCCCTCTAAAAGAGAGGATGGTATGATCACCCAATCCACCAAAGAAACTAATCTATAGCAACCTCAAAATCCACCTCATTAGGAGTGGCTTCCACCTCAGTAGGAACAAAGTATACCAAAAAGTAAAGCTTCCCACCACATCCATAATATCCAACTCCACCTCAATGGGAGAGGGCTACACCTCAAAAGGAGTAGTCTTCACCTCAAAAGAATAAACAATCTGTAGAACAAAAAAAGAAGCTAACACTCTAGTAGAGAGAACAACAACATCCCTTGGCAACCCAGGCAATAGTAACTTCAAGAAGAACATAGAAAGCTTCCCTGTCAACAATAAAAAGGCTCCTTCAAGCCAAAACTTTGTCTAGAATAGAACAAGAAGCTCAAAAAGAGCCATACAACCATAAAACTTCAAGAGATAAACAACCCCTTCATCAGAATAGGCTTTACCAACCATAGGAGGGACATGACCAAACAATCACACAACCACAACATCATAACTGAGATTATGGTAGCATAATCTCCCTTAAACAAGTTCAAAAAAGAACAAGTATCCTAAAAACAAACACTAACCCCTTCAACAAAGAAAGAATCACAACCCAGAAGGGGGACCAAGCCATAAACACCCCAAAGGGTCTTCCTACAACAACTAGATGAACACCCACAACAACAATAACCATAGTTGCTAGAACAACAAAGGGAAAAACAACCCCCAATAGAAGCCAAAAAATCGAGCCCATAGCCAACATCAAACAATGACTAAAGCCCAAAACGAGCAGTTGCAAATAGAATCCGATAAGAGAAGGGGATCCCTCGCAATAAGAAAACTAGGAGCAGGCCATACCAATAAACACACTAGCTACCCTAACACACTAGTCAAAGCCAAAAAAGCTCCACAAAATCAGTTAGCAAGAAACACCACCAATCCCTAATAGAGAAACCAATCTGAGTAACCAATGAACACCAAAGGTAACCAAAAGGATGCCCCAGAAAAGCTAGCAACAAAGAGAGCCTAGAGGGGTAAGATGGAACCAAGAAGGAAGAATTCAAGGAGCAAGCCAAAATGAGAAGCACACTAGCTCCCCTAACATGTCGGTCAAAGCCAAAAATAAGCCAAACCATAGACAAAACCTCCACAAGGGACCTATAGCCCACAACAAAAGAGCTCTCTCCCTAAACAAGCAACAAAAAAACCAGACTACCAAGCATCAAGAATAAGGCACACTTGCATGACATAACAAGGTGAGGAAAGCTCACACAAGAGGAAAGTAGGGAGTAGGCAAAACCAAGAAGCACAACAACCGGCCAAACATGTCAGTCAAGGTTAAAAGACATCTTGAAACTCTCCATAGACATCCTCACCAAAGGAAAACCAAACCGCAAACCAACCTCCAAAGAGGAATCCTTAGAGAAATACAACTCCAAAGCCACAACAATAGTATCCAACCCCTTAGGAAACAACCAAAAAAATCCAACCATACTCCCAACACAGAAAGCCCAAGCCAATGAGCCTCTATCATCTAACCATCATCATCATCATTGTCTGAGTCCAAGCCACCGTTGCCCTGTGCATTAGAGGATTTAAAAATCCCCAACCCGCTCCTCTTCCCACTCACATGCTTCATGTAGAGTGTATTGTTATATATTACCTCATTGATGCTTTGTATATGATTATTATATATGATAATACCAATTATGTTGGAGTGTGTAGGTCTAGTGTTCATAGGAATTTGCAAGGTCACATAGTAACCTAATTGTGTTCAACCAGTTAAGTTGACCTTAGTACATATGGTGGGACTAAGGTCATGTGTAATGTGGACTATGTTGTAATGTGGATGTGTTCGAAGTGATGTGAATTTAATGAACATTGTTATATGAAATTAATGTTGTATTGTTGAGGAATCTTGTGTAGAAGGTGTCTTTATTTGAGTACTTGATTTTTGTGGTGGTCATTTTATTGGTTGGTTTAAATTAGTTATACATGAGTATTTTTAAGTATTTTATTAATTTTAAGTCCCTAAGTGTTAGAACTATGGGTAAGGGGTATTTTAGAGTATAGAAATTTAGTTAAAACTAGTTTCTAATCTTCCAAAATCATCATTTTCAAGGTGATGAAATTAGAAGATGGTTGAGGAGAGGTTAGAAGAGGTGTTATCGCTTCCTTCCATCCTCAAAGTTTGTTGTGGGGTGGTAGAGAGGATAAGATCCTCCATGACTCACCAAAGGTGAGTACACATAGAGGCATTCCCTATGAGAGAATTTTCCAAGTGGAGACACTTTGATGTTATCAAAAGAGCTAAGTTTCTCATGATGTGAGACTATAGGATTTTTGTAGGATCTAATATGGAGATGAAACTTGTTACCTCCACAATCAAAGATGAAGAGTCTTACCTTCTTATTTATGCATTCACCCCAAATTGAGCAAAAAATTTTGGCTTAATTTTGAAATCATATTACTTAAGGATAAGGATTTAAAAAGAGTTGGGTAGAAGACTTAGAAGGAGACCTTGGGAGAACTAGGAGGTGGTCTTTAACAAGAAATTCATCAAGAATTTTTGAAAAAAAATCTTGTTGAATTTGTTTGAGAAACTATTGAAAGAATGTGAAAATGTTGTCTATGTTTTTTTGTGAGATATGTAGTCTTTGTTGGAAAATTGTGTTGTAAACTTTGTATATATATATATATATATATATATATATATATTATGTTGGGAAAAATGTGTTGGGGTAGACTCTCTCAAATGGTAGGGGGTCTTCTATGTGAGGGGGTTTGAGTGGGTGTGGCTCCCATTGTGAAGGTATTGGGTATGAGTACCCATTATTTGTGGTCTTGGGTATGAGTACCCAATCTTTGTGGCTATTGAGTTGGATAATGGAGATTGGGAATTTGTGAAGAGAAATTTGTGTTGGGAGAACTTGTGAGACTTGGAGCATGTGGCATAATATTATGCTATGGTGTATGACTTTAATTTCTCCAAACGGTTGAGTCCTCACTCCCCTCAAAAATGATTCCCATTTATAATCC